>CM019918.1:13433719-14033719 GCA_009764595.1 Geothlypis trichas | reverse complement strand
TAATCAGTCACAGCTGCTGTCCTAAGCACAGTCAATAAATAAAGAGAAGGAGCCATGCAAGGGGGACAGGAGCGGGGCTGAGCTGATCAGACACAGCCCAGCTGGGGCTGCACTCCATCCCCATCCAGAGATAAAAACTCCTCTGTACTGCCCCTCTTGACCTGTGCAGACACAGCCCAGCTGGGGCTGCACTCCATCCCCATCCCGAGATAAAACCTCTCCTCTGTACTGCCCCAAGAGCTGCGAGGAGATGTAACACACCCTCTTGCAAGAATATTGCTCAGATCTTAGCACCTCATTAAGATATGACACTGTCCTGACCAGATCTTTCAATGGTTTCCATTACTGCTTTTTTTTTTTAATTTATTTTTTCTTCCCGTTGTGGGAAAAAGCCCTCTCTTGAGAACATTTACATTTTTTTCTGCCGATTTGAATCTTTTCTCCCAGTCCTGTGTATTTGCCAAACATGAGTTGTCTTTTAGTCTGCTGCATGAATGGGGATGAAATTCACACAAACTATTTCGTGTCATTTTTCATTCACAGGAAGCATCAGGGTGCCAGAGCTATTTGATGTGTGCATCAACCACATCCAACAAATTGAGAACCAGCCTGGAATTAGGCCTGGAGCATTAACTGCAGTTGGGAGGTTGAGCAATGCGAGACTGAGGCACGGAGTCGATTTGTCAGAGGAGGGGACGCGGTCAGGGGAGCTCAGAGCTCATCCCAGAGGGAGCAGGGCAGGGATGGGAATGCAGCCAGGCTGCCACCCCTGCAGTGCCCAGCCCGTGCCCATCCCTCCCTGCCCAGAGGGCTGCAGAGCTGCCAGGGCACGGCGGGCTGCCAGCAGATCCCTGCTCTGCCAGGCTGGGACTGCACTGGGCTTTTCCTGGGATAAAGGATGGAAGTTTCCAAGGAGGAGCACATTCACCCTCTCAGTCTTCAGTCAGGCTGCAATAACACCAGGTTGTGCCCAGCTGAAGGTCTGCATGAACACCCACTGAAGGAGGAGTGGGCAGGGGGCACAGCAACCCCACCGTGCCACAGGGGTGCAGGGATGGGGCAAACCCCCAAACCTGTCCACGGGGATGGGGCAAACCCCCAAACCTGTCCACGGGGATGGCAGGGATGGGGCAAATCCCAAAACCTCTCTACAGGGATGGGGCAAACCCCAAAACCCTTCCACAGGGATGGCAGGGATGGGGCAAACCCCAAAACCTCTCTACAGGGATGGGGCAAATCCCAAAACCTCTCTACAGGGATGGGGCAAACCCTAAAACCCCTCCATGGGGATGGCAGGGATGGGGCAAACCCCAAAACCCCTCTACAGAGATGGGACAAACCCCAAAACCTCTCCATGGGGATGGCAGGGATGGGGCAAACCCCAAAACCTCTCCATGGGGATGGCAGAGATGGGACAAACCCAAAAACCCTTCCACAGGGATGGCAGGGATGGGGCAAACCCCAAAACCTCTCCACAGGGATGGGGAAAACCCTAAAACCCCTCCACAGGGATGGGCTGGCTCATCAGCCAGGTCTCAGGTGCCACACAAAGGCATCTCCTGCCATGAAATGTGAATATTCCTCCATTTCTCAGCTCCCAGCCCTGCTGGCCGGGGCTCAGTTCCTCCAAGATTCCTGAAACGAGCGTGGGTCCCTCCGGAAACTGATCTGTGGTGTGAGGAATGTGCACAGCAGAGCTTTGCAAAGCCTCCCAGCTGCCGTGTCTGCTGGTGAGTGCAACAGTTTGAGATGGGCAGAGAATGAGAAATTATCTTCTGCCTTCAATGGCAGCACTGCTGGGCTCCTCTCCTTTCCTGCACTTCAGGGAAATGTCTCCTCGTGGTAACCTGGGTTTTAAGGGAAATGTCTCCTCGTGATAATCTGGGTTTTAAGGGAAATGTCTCCTCATGGTAACCTGGGCTTTAAGGGAAATGTCTCCTCATGGTAACCTGGGTTTTAAGGGAAATGTCTCCTCGTGATAATCTGGGTTTTAAGGGAAATGTCTCCTCGTGGTAATCTGGGTTTTAAGCTCCTGGTCAGGCTTCAGTGGCCAGGAGTTACATAAAATACATGAGTGTGACATTCCTGTGAGCTCCTGGACACACCACCCTGTAACCCATGGGTGAATTTCCCTGTCTTGCTTCTTCTTCAAGAAAAATGTATTACACAAATAGTGGAAATGCTTTTAGACCCAATAAAACAATAATTGTATGTAAACAGAAATGGCTGAGTGCACAACTCAATTGGCTGGGGTGATTCTGCAGACCATAGCAAAGTTACAAACCAAAAATCCAAACCTTCACAGAGTGCTGCATGCCAGGGCTTTGCAGGGCTCAGAGGAGCCCTCAGGAGCTGCCCTGGCTGCAGGGGCACAAGGCACAGTGCTCAGGGTACCCACAGCAGGGCAGCCCAGGTTTAGGAACAGAAAATGTGCTCATTGTCAGGAGCACGGTGCCTCCCAGCACGGCAGGACTCTTCAGTTCTAGAAATCCTGGACTTTGAATTGTTTACCATTTACCATTTATCATCTGGGTGAGAGCTCGGGGTGTTTTCTGCCACAGAGGTTGAAGATTTCTCTCTTTTGCTGAACATGCTATTTTTGGAAACATTCTTGCTAGTGCTCATGGGAATATTTCCAATGGGACAACACTTCCAATTAAGACCTCTTTATAAATAATAAATGGCTGACAGCCCAGAAAATCAATGCATTATTTTAATAAAGAGATGATGGCTAACTGGTCACAGAGCGATGCACAATCCAAATAAGTCAAGAGATTCCTTCCAACCATGACTTACAACTCAGGAACCTTTTTAGTACCCTCCTAACCAAAAATGGCACGTGCTGGGCACATCTGCCCTGTGCTCACACCATCCCCTGCTTACCCAGAGACACAAAAGGGCTTCATTAAAAATGCCAGGTCCTTTCTTGCACACACCAGAGGCTCCTCACAAACCCTTGTGGTAAATAATTAAACTCAAGGATTTCTAGAACTGAAGAAAGGGGCAAGGCAGCCAGAGAAGCATTTGGAGTCTCTGCAGCACAGCCAAGCACAGGGCACCAAGGCAGTCCCTGGGTGCTTTTCCCTTTTCCCTGGAGCCCTGGCCTGGCCTGGCCTGCACACAGAACCCCCCAATTCACCTGCTGGGGTCACAGCACACAGAACCCCCAAATTCACCTGCTGGGGTCACAGCCCAGGCACCCATCACTGGTTTAAAGCACCAGAGTGAAACTGCCCTGAGATCAACACAAAGCAAAGAAATATCATATAAAGGCAATCCTCTGCTTTATGGCCAGCCTCTCATTATGGTCTGCTCATGCTGCAGGAACTTGGAAAGCAGCAGAGCCTGAGGAGAGGACAGAGAGGGGAAGCTCAGCCCTGCCTTGCTCTGGGACTCACATGAGGAGTCCCCCTCCTGTCTCAGAGCACTACAGAGAGAATGGCAAGGAATGAAAGAAAATGAAACCTTCAAAAGCAGCAAAATCCTGTCTGAAATGTTGTTTACCAACAGAATTACCCCTGCTGCCTCCTCAAACCGTGCTGTCCTCCCCTCTGGTGGTGCCCAGCTCATGCTGGGTTATTTCCAGCAGGATGCACCCAGCAGCTCAGGGAACCCCCCAAGCACTCCCACCAGGACTTCAGAAGCACAGTCAGGTCTCTTGTTTCTTTTTTCCACACTAATGCTTCATTTTTGTTTATTTCCCACCAGCAAAGTATTGATCCAACCCAGCTTTTTCTGGAGATTTGTTCCTACTTCTCTTCCCATGGCTTGCCCTGCCAAAATGCCCTGGTTCTTCCCACATAACCCCAGCAGAGCAGGAGCAGCAGCAAAGCCCAAAGGCCCCACCTGAGGAGGTGAGGCAGCTGTTCCTGGGATATTTCACCTCTCATGTCTCTGCTAGAACTGCAGTTATTGACAACTGGCTCACCAAGGCAGCTCACTGTGGCTTCTGTCATCATCTTTAATCTCTTTATGTCCCACTGGAGCCACAGGGAGCTCCAGGGTGGGCTCAGCAGGGCCTGAGACTGGGCTGCACCATAAACCCTGTGTCTGTATGAATTTCCCTGGAGAAATCACTCACAGATCAAAGAACTGTCTCCTAACTTTGAACAAAAGTACTGCAACACGTTCAACACATTTTGGTGTTCCTGCTCTGGGTCACATTCCCTGGGTCTCCAGGCTCTAATTTAATGAAGAATCTGTAAAATGGAGTCCTACCTGTCTGCTCCAAGGACAGGAGGTGTTCAGGTGCTCAGCACAGCTCCAAGGGCACTCCTGGCATTTGTCCTCTGCACATTTCCTGAGCCAAGCACAGCAGCCCCCCCTGCTCTGCCCAGTGAAGGGCTCTGGTCTCTGGGGTGGGAGGAGGATCAGGTGCACCACATTCACCTGGGCCAGACCAGTCCCCTGGGGCAAAGCCTTCCCAGGTGTGCAGGAGGATAAAACACAAACCATGCTTTGGGGTTTCTCTGTTGTCTGCTGTATTTGGGGCTCTGGGTTTGGGGTTTTTAATTTTAGCACCTGACAGAGCCCGAAGCCAACAGTGACATTTATTTATCTGTGTCCCAGTGATGTAAGGGCTCCTAAAGATCTTGTTTTCATTTTATGAGAAAAAGAGAGGGGAGACAGCTTTGCTTTGAGATGGTTTTTAGTATTTCAGCTTTTAACTTTGAGAACAACTTCAAGGCCAAAGTGAGACACCTAAAATACAGAGCCTCTAAAGAAAACGCTGACAGCCTATAAACTACAAAAGTTATGGAGAACCCCATAATAGTAATAATAATTTCTTTCATTTATATACAGTGATTTTTCTCCCAAAACATGTCTTAAACTGTAAGTCAAACAATCTCATCCGTGGCAGTAAAAAGCACTAAAATAACTTGTACTGTAAACCCCAGTCCAGTTGCTCCTCAGGACTTTGAGGAAAACTTGAGTTCAACCAAAAAGGAATTTTGTCCTGCTCACCTGGGCTCTGCAGCCTCCCTGAGAGCTGCCCTGGGAGCCAGGGGGGACAGAGGGCTCCGGGCAGGGGCTCCTCCAGTCTCCCTTTCTGTTGAGAGACTGGCTTGAGAACAAAAACAAAGCTGAAGGATCACAGTGTCCACCACACAGATGGGCAAACTGAATTACCACTGACCATCTCCCTTCCTGAGATAATTCACCCACTGCTCTGTGTCTGATCCAACTGCCCCAACTGCATTTGAACAGCCTGCCCAAGTTACAGGAGTGGATTATGCCAGGCCCAGAAATGGGTTTAGGTATCAAAGGCTCGGTCAGTGGAAAATTATCTTTACCCTTTGCCTTTGTGATCACAAGCACTCACTTTCCACAGCTGCCCCTCACAAACACAGTGACCAGGGGAACCACAGGAGCCCTGACTGAGGGACCATGGGGCAGTAAAAGCCTGGGGTAAATACATGGAAATCAGCTCCTCATGCAAAGAGATCATCCTAACAGCCACCCTTGCAGAAAGCAGATTCACACTTTCAGCACTGCCATTATGAGCAAAAGCAATTTATACTTTAATTCAGCAACACCTCTAAAAACTGCAGTTAAATGAATGAAAACCAGAGAATTGTGAGAGAGGAGCACCCACACTGTGCTCCAGAGTTAGAGCAGAAGCAAAGAGCCTGTGAGAGCTGCATGCTGAGCATCCCAAAGGGATGAAGCCCCAGAGGAGCCCCAGAGCAGCAGAACCTCCAGGTTTGTGTCCCTGGGAGCTGCTGGGGACAAAGTTCCCTGGTGGCTCAGCTTGGTCCCGTTTGAAACTGGAGCAGCATGTCACAGGAAAGGGAGAAAGGGCAGAAAGATGATGAACACCAAAACCAGATAATTCCCAGTCCTTCTCATTTCAGCTCCAGACAGCTCAGAGAAGGGGACAGCCCTCCCCAAGGGCAGGGTTTGCTCAGAGCCCTCTGGCTCCTGGCCCCAGCTCATTGCTGGCCCTTCCCAGCTCGGGGGGCTCAGAGTCACCCTCAGCCTGCCCAGCCCCAGCCACAAATGCCACATGAGAGCTCTTGCACAGCTTCAGCTGCAGCTCACCCACAGAGCCAGCTCTTACCCTGCACTGAGAGCGAACAGGATCTTCTGGATTTCACAGAAACACAGCGACTGCTTGGTTCAGAGCCTGAGCAAAGGTTTACATTGTTTTCATTTTTATTAATTTTATTCCAATTTCTTATGCTCTTGCAGTGTCAGGACTGAAGAAATTGCCTTATTCCACAAAACCTGCAGGGGTTTCTGGAAGAAATTGCTTTAAACTTTACCCTTATAATTTAACTTGCTGGCCAAATCTCTTGCTTGCTTTAGAGTTTTCTCCACACACATTTCTCTGCACCTCTCCCAGCTTTCCATAAACCAGCCATTGTCTGTCAGCCTTTTCTGCTCTCAGTGCTCTGATCACACAACCTGATCTTCCCACATTAAATACCTTGATTTAAACAGATACCCACTGAAGAGAGGTCCTGTACAGCATTGAGGTTTCACTAAAATCAGGATTAATCACAAATTTAAAGGCCAGATTAAAAAAAGGAAGGACAGAGAAAGAATTCTATTTACAGGACTGAAAATAACCAGTTACTGTCAAGGCAGCCATTCCCTTGTGTGCTCATTTTCCTGTGAGCAAGGGCAGCCCCAGGTGCTGCCAGGCAGGAAAGGGAGAAGGGGCTGGTGGGGACCCTGTGAGGGTGCCAGGCTGCTGGGGTCAGTAATTGCACAGTCTGAGGACAGGACAGAGCTCACTGTGCACAGGCCACAGTGCTGGGATTCATTCACAAACACCCAGCTCCAACTGCCCCAGTGTCAGCCTGAGGGTACCAACCACACCCTGGGGCTGTCTGAAACCATTCCAGATCAGCCAATGGCTTCTCACCATAAATTATTTATTATCAATGTAGAATGTGAAATGAACATCTCTATTTTCCTATTTAAAAAAAAACAGCTCATTTTTCTCAATCAATCTGGATCATTCATTCTACTTGAAAAGGCAAATTACTGCTTGATTGTAGGGTAATTATTCTGGTGGATATCACTTGAATGACTGCACTGTAGTCTTTGACAGGCAGTCTCTGTTATTTGAACACTGATGTTATTTAATTAAAGGATGAAAAATATCTCGGGTGCTTCAGAACAAAAACTCATTGCCATGAATAAAAAAATATGAATGCAGAGTTTATATTTTGAAAAATAAATTCTTTCCTCCCAGAAATGCTACATCTAAGGAAAAGTAATACAGAACTCATTAGCAAGAGCTCATTATGGAGACTGTGACTGATGCTCTGGGTTATTATAATCAGATTAGTATAATAATCTATTTAATCCAGCTCCATGACAGTTCTGTACAGATTATTTTGAATACTTCAGCTGCCTGTGCTAAACCCACTGAAAAATTCCTCCAATTACACTGACTAGTGTTAACTTAAAAAGAAAATGTTTACTGTGTTAAAAATAACCCTTTCAGCATTTAGGAAGAAAATCCCTTTATTTATATTTATATTCTCGTTCTTCACATTTTGAGTCATGTCTCAAGATCAGCTAACGAAGGCCTTATTGTGGTGCCAGTGATATAAATCCTGGGAGTTTATGCCAATACTTTTATTTGTCATATTTTATTGGAACTGACATTTTTTTGGACGCTGCTCTCCCAATGACTTATGAGTTTAATTTGGTTTCATTTGTTTTGCTGTTTAAAATAAATTAAGGCCAGGGCGTGGCACAGGGCTCAGAAATGGAGCCAGGCTTTCATGGAGAGAGCAGCAGGACACAAACCAACTGATCCTGGCTTTTCACACTGCACCCAAACTCCATGGGCACGCTGCCCAGGTGAATAAAGTGGTATGAAAACCCTGTGCTAAACTCCTTCAGAACAAACCAGCCTGGGAACAGCCTGGGAGGAGCAGGGACCAGCCTGGAGGAGCAGGGACAGCCTGGAGCAGCTGCATCCTGCTGTGCCACGGGGCCACAATGGCTGGGTGAGGAGCTGACACCTTCACCTGCAGGTATTCCCAATTCTGCCCCAATTCTCACAGCTCCACTCATCCCAGAGCTGAGTGAGGAGCTGACACCTTCACCTGCAGGTATTCCCAATTCTGCCCCAATTCTCACAGCTCCACTCATCCCAGAGCTGAGTGAGGAGCTGACACCAAATATTCCCAATTCTGCCCCAATTCTCACAGCCCTGACTGCCCCACCCAGAGCTGAGTGAGGAGCTGACACCAAACATTCCCAATTCTGCCCCAATTCTCACAGCCCCACTCACCCCAGAGCTGAGTGAGGAGCTGGCACCAAATATTCCCAATTCTGCCCCAATTCTCACAGCCCCACTCACCCCAGAGCTGAGTGAGGAGCTGACACCACATATTCCCAATTCTGCCCCAATTCTCACAGCCCCACTCATCCCAGAGCTAAGTGAGGAGCTGACACCAAACATTCCCAATTCTGCCCCAATTCTCACAGCCCCACCCAGAGCTGAGTGAGGAGCTGACACCAAATATTCCCAATTCTGCCCCAATTCTCACAGCCCCACTCACCCCAGAGCTGAGTGAGGAGCTGACACCAAATATTGCCAATTCTGCCCCAGTTCTCACAGCCCCACTCATCCCAGAGCTAAGTGAGGAGCTGACACCAAACATTCCCAATTCTGCCCCAATTCTCACAGCCCCACCCAGAGCTGAGTGAGGAGCTGACACCAAATATTCCCAATTCTGCCCCAATTCTCACAGCCCCACTCACCCCAGAGCTGAGTGAGGAGCTGACACCAAACATTCCCAATTCTGCCCCAATTCTCACAGCCCTGACTGCCTCACCCAGAGCTGAGTGAGGAGCTGACACCAAATATTCCCAATTCTGCCCCAATTCTCACAGCCCCAGAGCTGGTCTCCCCGCTGCAGCCCTGCAGGGGATGCAGCCAGGGCTGCCCTGCCTGCTCAGCTCCTGTTATCCCATGGACCCAGGGCTGGTCTGGGGACTGTGCACAGCCTGGTGCTAAATTCCAGGGCTTGGCCTGAAATAAGGGAAATGATGGATGTCCTGCTGCCTGCAGGTGAACAGAGCACTGTGGATATATCAGTATATTACACAAACTGCCACCTCCCTGGCAGCTGGGTTAAGGAAACCCAAGCAATAAAAAACGAGGTGGGAGCAGGGCCAGGGAGAAGTTCCTGAGGAGGTGCAGAGCTGCCTTTGTGTGACATCCCAGCTGCACTTCCTTCTCATGGAAAGTGAAGAGTCCTCTCTCATTACAGGGGCTGGAAAAGGCAAAATTGGCCCAGAAGAGTTGCCCTGATTGTTTTTCTTTCTGGCCTGAAGGATGAACAATATAAGATGAACAAACAAAGAAGAAACAGATGTTTCAGTGCCCTCTTGGAAAGTCAAGACATTCACAAACCCTGAGAGACTAAATCAGAACTGCAGCACTGTGATTCACCTTCCACACCATAACCCAGGCTTCATGCTCCCTCTTATTTCCCCAGCTTTGTATTTAAGTGCTCACCTCCCCTGTCCTTCTTCAACCAATTTTAAAAAGCCTTACAGACTTTGTTGCCATCCCACATTCAACCAAGAGCCCCTGGGGACTGAACATCCTGGAAATCTGAAATTCTTTGTACCTTGAGATGGTCTCTCAGTACAATCCAAACCATTGGAAAACAAAGAACAATATGGAATGGCAATTATTTCAAATTCCTTCATTACCAAGGGGCCTTTTTCCCCCAGATGTTTCAGTCTGGGCTGGCTGCATTTCCTGCACAGCACTGAAGAATCTGACTGTGGCCAGCACGGGTGGTCTGAGACACTTGTGAAAAAGGCAGGATCATGTCACAGTGAAAAGTGCTTTGTTTTACAGGCTCACCCCAAGCAACCTCTTTGCAGAACAGGTTGGAAATATCTAATTCTCATGCAACCCCTCCATGCTGAAGTCCATGTAAGCTCAGAAAAGCTTTCACTGTCTGTCCATGGAGCCAGCAGAAAGCAGAGCAGGCCCTGCAGCTCAGCTGGGCCCTGCACGTTCCTGGGGCTGATTTGCACCCCTGGCCCATCCCCAGCTGCACAGTCCAGCAGGTTCAGGGATGCTGAGCTGTGTTTATTTTGTTTAACACCCATTGCAGTGATAGCAGGGATCACCTCCTGGTGCACAGCCCCAGGCCCTGCCCCAGGCCCTGCCCCATTGCTCACTTCTGCTCCAGCTCTGCAGCTCCTGTGGCTGGCACGAGCAGGACAGGATGAACCCTGGAAAATCCTTACACATACTGCACCAAAGGAATGCAGGGCAAGGGCTGCATCACAAACCAGAGTGACTAAATGAAAAGCACAGCAGGCTGTGATGGCTGCTGGATACAGCCATTCAGGATCTGCCTTCCAGGGCACCCAGAGGGGCAGGGGCAGCTGTGGGGCAGGGCAGGAGGCTCTGCCTTGCCTGGAGTCGGGAAGGGTGTCCTGGGTGGGCACTGCCCTCCTCCTGCTCTCCAGATGCTCCTCCCTGCTGGAGCCAGCACACCTGCTCACCTGCACACAGGGCAGGCAAGGAGCACACAGCCCATCCTCAGTGACATCTGAGAGGGAACATTTCACTGCCAGCCTGAGGAATGCTTCCCACGGGAATAAGGCATTTTCTGGGGTTATAAAAAGCTCCTGGCACCACAACGTGCCATCAGTGTGGTACAAATGACTGCTGTGTGTCAGCCAGGGCCCAGCCAGGACAGCAGCAGAGCCAGCCCAGCTCTGCAGGGCCCTGGGCTCCCTGGGCAGCCTCAGCCCCAGCCCCAGCAGGGACAGACCCAGCAGAGCAGGGAGTGCAGCCTCTCCTCTGCTCACAGCACAGCAGCACTGGGCTTTGGGCACTTCTGTCCTTCTGCCAGTGACATTTGCAGTGTAACACCAATCTTCATCAACAGAGAACAGAGCTGCACTCCTGCTGCACTCTCAAATTAAACAGAGTACACTAGAATACACTCATCTATATTTAGCTCCCAAAATATAAGCTACTGACACTCTCATCAGACCATATGGTTAAGCTGCACAGTTTTTTTTACAAATGCTCTGAAATTTACCCTTATTTTTAGCTTATGTTTTCTTGGAGTTGGCAGACGTTCTGTCACGGGAGATGCTGTGTACAAAATATGAAATATTGGAAATATTGCTCTGTGTAGTGTCCTTCAGAGCCCTCAGCTGAACGTGGCTGAGCCACCCCCAGCCAGCTCAGCAGGAACAGCACTGGGAGGGGACACGGAGAGGGGACACTGACACAGGGAGGTGGCATTGGCACAGAGAGGGGACATTGACACAGGGAGGGGACACTGACACAGGGAGGTGGCACTGGCACAGAGAGGGGACACTGGCACAGAGATGATCCCTCCCTGCCCCAAGCCACGGGCAGTGTTCCCATTCCCTGCTGGCAGTGCAGGCTCAGCTGGTCCTGCTGCTCCTTTACCTGGCCAAAAGCAGCATCCCAGCCCTGACCCCTCCCCAGAGCTGTGGGACTGCAGGGACACTCAGCCCTGGGGGCTGCAGCCTGCCACGACCTGCAGCTGGGTGACCCATCCTCATCCTCATCCATCTCCTGCTCAGAGACCCCAGCCGGGGCTCTGGGACAGTGTCCAGCACAGACAATCATGGCACAGACAGTCATTGCACAGACAATCATTGCACAGACAATCACCCCAGGGCTCTGGGACAATGTCCTGCACAGACAATTCCTGCACAGACAATCATTGCACAACCATCCCAGAGCTCTGAGACAATTCCTGCACAGACAATTCCTGCACAGACAATCATTGCACAACCATCCCAGAGCTCTGAGACAATTCCTACACAGATAATCATCATTCCAGGGCTCTGAGAAAATGTCCTGCATATACAATCATTGCACAGACATGTGCAAATCATCCCAGGGCTCTGAGACAATTCCTGCACTGACAATCATGGCACAGACAATCACTGCACTGACAATTCCTGCACAGACAATCATTGCACAGACAATTCCTGCACAGTCATTGCACAGACAATCACCCCAGGGCTCTGGGACAATTCCTGTACACACAATCACCCCAGGGCTCTGGGACAATTCCTGTACACACAATCACCCCATGGCTCTGGGACCTGCCCTGCACAGAGCACAGCCAGGCCAATGGGGCAGGCTGCAGCTCAGGCTGAGCTGTTCATTTTGTGTGCAGGGCTCATCATCACTTCCCATTAGTTTGGAAGCTCCAGCCCTGTCAGAGATCCCTCAGTGCTTCCAGGACACATTTTTATTTTCAGGGCTCTATAGCTCTCGGCTGAAATGTCACATTTGTGGTGCCATCAAAACATATAAAACCTAGTTCAGTCATGCAAGAAGGAATATGGGGAAAATAAAGGACTTTTATAGTATCATTCCCTTTTAACTTTTTCTCTATCTTTCTAAATGCTTTCCTTAGGCTTAGAAAACTGCACACTACAGAAAATCCAAAATGGGGCAACTTTTCCTCAGCAGCTAATCCAAACTCCTGTCATTACAAATATCCATCTCCAGATCTCATCTGGGCAGCCTCCACAGCAGGAGCACCTTGGTTCCCTGGTGCCTGCCAAGTGCTCCCCCAGGAACGTTCCAGCAGGGAGCTCCCCTGGCAGGGCTGCTCTGCACCAGGCAGGACACGCAGGGAGGGCTCAGCTGAGAGGGTTCCTGCTCCAGGCTCCCTTATCAGCCATGACAAACAGGAAAAGTTCAGCCAAAGCCTTTTACCAAGTGCTCTGCTGGAGGAGCTGCTGTCTCTGCATGGCTGCTCAGGAGCCCTGGGCTGCTGGGCAAACACACAGAGACAGAGAGAGCTCACAGGGGAGGCTGAGATGCAAACCTGCACCAGGCACAGCCTGAGCCAGGGCTCAAACACAGCCAGGGAGCAGCTCCACTCAGACACAGGGAAATGGCTGCCCAGAGGGGCAACTGGCTACTGACATTGGTAACTGGCTACACAGAGGGGCAACTGGCTACTCACATTGGTAACTGGCTACTGACATTGGAAACTGGCTGCTGACATTGGTAACTGGCTACTCACATTGGTAATTGGCTACTGACATTGGTAACTGGCTGCTCACTTTGGTAACTGGCTGCTGACATTGGTAACTGGCTACTCACATTGGTAATTGGCTACTGACATTGGTAACTGGCTGTCCAGAGGGGCAACTGGCTACTCACATTGGTAACTGGCTACTGACATTGGCAACTGGCTACTCACATTGGTAACTGGCTACTCACATTGGTAACTGGCTACTGACATTGGCAACTGGCTACCCCAATGAATAACTGGCTACCCAGAGGGGTAACTGGCTGCCCAAATTGGCAACTGGCTACCCTAATGGATAATTGGCTACCCCAGTGGGTAACTGGCTACCCCAATGGATAACTGGCTACCCCAGTGGGTAATTGGCTACCCTAATGGATAATTGGCTACCCTAATGGATAATTGGCTACCCCAGTGGATAATTGGCTACCCCAATGGATAACTGGCTACCCCAGTGGGTAATTGGCTACCCCAATGGATAATTGGCTACCCTAATGGATAATTGGCTACCCCAGTGGGTAATTGGCTACCCCAGTGGGTAATTGGCTACCCCAGTGGATAATTGGCTACCCCAGTGGGTAATTGGCTACCCCAGTGGGTAACTGGCTACCCCAGTGGGTAACTGGCTACCCCAATGGGTAATTGGCTACCCCAGTGGGTAATTGGCTCCCCAAGGGGTAACTCACCAATGCCTGGCCAGCACTGATGCACTGCAGAGTTAGAGCAAAAAGCCTGAAAGTGAAATTCCTCAATGAATCAGAAGCAAATACAAGGAGAAAGACACAGAAGCTCAGATATCAAGTAATGAGATTGTGTTCTACAGGACCTGCACACAGAGGGATCAGGGTGAAACGTGTGAGCAGGAAAGGGCAAGGAAAAGCTGCACTTTGAGAGGAACCACTGGAACAGATCAAATGTGTGAGCAGGAAAGGACAAGGGGAAAGCTGCTCTTTGAGAGGAACCACTGGAACAGATTAAATGTGTGAGCAGGAAAGGGAAAGCTGCTCTTTGAGAGGAACCACTGGAACAGGTTAAATGTGTGAGCAGGAAAGGGCAAGGGAAAAGCTGCTCTTTGAGAGGAACCACTGGAACAGATCAAATGTGTGAGCAGGAAAGGGCAAGGGGAAAGCTGCTCTTTGGGAAGCAGCACTGGAACAGAGCCCTTGTGTTGATTAATTGCCTTTAAACATTTGATCACTATATGTAATCCAGTAAATCTCCAAGTGTTTCAGCATATCTGTAGTGAAGACAGGGTCAGGCAATTATGTATAAAACATCCAAAAAATAGTAGATACCTAGGAAAAGTGTCACAGCTTCCTTTTTGGAGTCTGCCTTCCAGGAACAGCCTTCTGTAACCACTTAAAATTTGCTGCTCTGTTAAATATTCTTGCCAGTACATTTGTTTTCTGCTGGCTAGTTGATAGTTGCAGGAAGATTACTCAAAATATTTTTTTTCTGAAGTGGAAGAATATTTATGTGTGATTTTGGGTTTTTTTAGACAATATATACTGAGTTCTAACTTTCCTCAAGAGAAATCCAGAGAACGAGCTCAAATATGTAAATCTACTTCTGGGATATACAAAATACACAAATAGAGAGAAGGAAGAAGCTAATCAGTCTGCAGACTATGAAGGATCAAAATATACAGTATAGAAATATACTGCATACTGAAGTTATGCTTTTGTTCCCTTGGGTACAGAATTTACCACAATAAAGCAATAAGTCTCTGAATTCTTCATAAATTTTTTATGGGAAATTCTTCTATCATTCCTGAGGTTTTATGTTCACAGGACATATTTGGGTCTGATGTTTGTGTGGTTCACTGTGAAATACATTATTTCAAGTGACATCACATATTTCAAGGTGGCTAGATAAGTGTAAGGTCACTTGTTCCTTAAAACAATGATCAGCACTAATAACACATTTTGGAGGAGCTTGTTCCCCCCACGCTGCCCCCAGGGGACTTTGTGGGGTTTGATCCTGAACTATTTGCACACAACCTCCCTTTTCATTTCAGCCCCAGCTGCCTTTGCATCCCCGTGGTTTCAGCCCTGGAGAGAAAGCACAGAAGGAGCCGAGGCAGGAGATGCCCTGCAGGGGAAATGCCAGCAGGGAAGGGCAGGGCTGGCCCTGCCACACACACAGCCCTGGGGCTGGGATGGCCCTGCCACACAGAGAGCCCTGGGGCTGGGATGGCCCTGGGGCTCCAGGAACCCCCACCTGGGGAAGGGCAGGGCTGTCCCTGCCACACAGAGACCCCTGGGGCTGGGCTGTCCCTGCCACACACAGCCCTGGGGCTGGGCTGTCCCTGCCACACAGAGACCCCTGGGGCTGGGCTGGAGCTGCCCTGGGCACTTGGGGAAGGGCAGGGCTGTCCCTGTCACACACAGCCCTGGGGCTGGGCTGGAGCTGCAGTAATGCAGTGCTTGCAGCACTGGCAGTAATGCAATGCTGGCTGCAATGCAGCACTGGCAGTAATGCAGTGTTGGCAGCCATGCAGCAGTGCCACACTGGCAGTAATGCTCTGGCAGCAATGCAGCACTGTCAGTAATGCAGTGATGGCAGTAATGCAATGCTGGCTGCAATGCAGCACTGGCAGTAATGCAGTGTTGTCAGTAATGCAGTGTTGGCAGCAATGCAATGATGGCAGCAATGCAGCACTGTCGGTAATGCAGCTCTGGCAGTAATGCAATGCTGGCAGCAATGCAGCTCTGGCAGTAATGCAGTGTTGGCAGCAATGCAGCGCTGGCAGCAATGCAGCGCTGGCAGCAGTGCAGGGTTGGCAGCAATGCAGGGTTGGCAGCAATGCAGAGCTGGCTCAGCCCCTCCACGGCAGCTCCTCCCTGTCGTGCTGGGAATTGCTCTGAGCCAGCCCCTGCTCCCTGCTCAGGGGGAAGCACTGGCAAGGACTCGACTGCTCCTTTTGTGTCAGAATGGGACAATCCCCCCTCAGCAGCTGCACATCTGCCAGAACAACCACCCCAGCCCCTCCTGCTGCAAATGCCATCATCCACCTGGACAGCAGCACCAGGGCCTGGGGAACGGGCAGGGAGGGAGCAAACCCCAAATGGGGAGGGAACAAACCCCAAATTGGAGAGAACAAACCCCAAATGTGGAGGGAGCAAGCCCCAAATGTGGAGGGAACAAACCCCAAATGTGGAGGGAACAAACCCCAAATGTGGAGGGAGCAAACCCCAAATATGGAGATAGCAAACCCCAAATTGGAGAGAGCAAGCCCCAAATGTGGAGAGAGCAAGCCCCAAATGTGGAGAGAGCAAGCCCCAAATGTGCCCTCTCCTCTCTAAAGTGTCAGTGCTCTGCCCTCCTGACCCAGTGGAGAATTCCCTACAGCAAGGATTTCACTTGTGCTACATGGTGCCAAACTCTGCATTGATTTTAAAATCATGAGCTGGATTATTATTGTTTCTTTTTGCCTAATTGTGGTACATTCTCCAAGAGTCACAGTTTCAACTGTATTTTAGTCCAGGTCTCTCTGTCAAAGTCTCTCCACTGAAAAATTCTACCTTTGTTCTGCAGATGTGGGCAAGATTCATTGTTTTTCCTCAATCAATATATAAATTAGCCAACACTTAACTTGCCATAAAAATTAATTGGCTCCACATTGATTTGCCTCTCTCAGGGTAGCACCAGTATTTGTGTACCAACGGGAATTGCTTCTTCCCTTGTTTTATTTTCTTATCAGCACTGATGTTAAACAAACCCCAGGTGTGGCCTGGCCAGGAACAAGAGAGGGAAGAGGAGGGGGTTTGGGTTTTCAGGCAAAGTCCCACAGCCTCATTCAAAGCTCAGAGAGAAGGGACAAGTGAGGGGCTTGTGAATGAGGCTGAGCTTGAGGAGAAGCTCTGAGGTGCCTGCAGGGCAGCAGCCCCGAGGGCTGAGATGTTCCTGCAGCTCCTGCAGGACAGCCAGGAGCAGGAGAGGGACTGGGAGAGCCAGAACAGAGTGGGAGAGGGACTGGGAGAGCTGGGAACAGAGTGGGAGAGTGACTGGGAGAGCCAGAACAGAGTGGGAGAGGGACTGGGAGAGCTGGGAACAGAGTGGGAGAGGGACTGGGAGAGCCAGAACAGAGTGGGAGAGGGACTGGGAACAGGAGAGGGACTGGGAGAGCCAGAACAGAGTGGGAGAGGGACTGGGAACAGGAGAGGGACTGGGAGCAGGAGAGGGACTGGGAGCAGCAGCTGCTGAAGGAAGGAGCTGATAATAATCAAGAGGAGAAGCTGCTAAAGGAAGGAAAGAGCTGGAAATTTAGAGAAGCTGCTGAAGGAAGGGGCTGATGATAATGGAGAGGGGAGGCTGATAGAGGCTGATAATCAAGAGGAGAAGATGCTAGAGGAAGGAAGGAAGGAGTTGGTAATCCAGAGAAGCTGATAAAGGAAGAAGCTGATGAAAATGGAGAGAAGATGCTAAAGGAAGGAGCTGATAATGGAGAGGAGATGCTGAAGGAAGGAGATAAAATTGAGAGAAGCTGCTGAAGGAAGAGGCTGATGATAATGGAGAGGAGAGGCTGATAATGGAGAGCAGAGGCTGATAGAGAAGGGCAGAGGCTGATAGAGAAGAGCAGAGGCTGATAGAGGAGAGGCTGACATTGGAGAGCAGAGGCTGACATTGGAGAGCAGAGGCTGATAGAGGAGAATCTGACATTGGAGAGCAGAGGCTGATAGAGAAGAGCAGAGGCTGATAGAGGAGAAGCTGACAATGGAGAGCAGAGGCTGCTGAAGCCCCCCTGTGAAGGGAAGGGTCCCAGCAGGGTGCTGGTGGGAGCTCTCCCTGCACAGGGGGAGAGCAGAGGCAGCTCCCACAGAGGACAGGAGCAGCTGTTTGAGGATCCAGGTGAGACCATGGCAGGAAGGATGAGCAGCCCTGGCTCCCCAGCACTGTGTTTGCTAAATGGGCCCCACTGAGATGGAACAAGGCTCAATGAGTCCTGCCTTCAGTATCTCAGTACCACGTGCCTTTCTTCCCAGAACCAAGCAGTGCTTTCATGTGGCACTGCCCCAAACTGTATTTGAGGGGAAACAGCTGCATTAAGAATTCCCAATCTGCATCTAATCTTCACGAGAGGATTCTCACAGAGCGTGCAGCAGCCAGCAGCTCATAGCTCTGCAAACTGCAGCTGCACATGCTCCATTTCTGCAGAGAGCAACAGAAAACAAAGCCCTGGAGAGAGCTCCAAGTGCTGGAGACGAGTGCACAAGGAGCTTCCCTCCAGATGTGAGGCAGCTGCCTCTGGGGTGCCAGGGCTGAGGGACACAGAGCAGCACCAGGCTGGGGGTGCTGCCCTCCTGTGCCATTGGCCCTGCAGGTCTGGGCCCTCCTTGTGCCCAGCATTCCTGATTGACACCCTGCTGCTGCTCCTACAGCTCAAAGCTGCCTGAAACACAGGAATTTACAGCTACAAAATGAGAGGAATGGCAGATTTGTCTTTCCAAACAAGCTCTGGGTCTGCTGGTGGATAAAACCAGCACTGGGAGAGAAAAGAAACCATGGCAAGGATTCCACTGATTGATAAATGGAAAAAGAGATCTGATTTTTACAAATCTCTTTAAACTGGTAAACTCTGGTAAACTTTAGGTTTACCAATAAACGAAATTGGACATTGAAAGGTGAAAGAAACAATGGGGAAGAAAAACCCCTAAACTCAGTGAGAATTAAGAACTAAATGGAGGGTTACATATTGGAGGGGAATCTTTGGGATCAGGTGTATTGGGGAGTCTGAACCTCCCAGGTATCTCAGAAATGGGGAAAGAGAGAAGGGAAATGTGGCTGGAAATTGGGATAAAAAGGGAGGCTGTGTCCTCCAAAAATGTGAGAGATCCCAGGGGATGCCCCATGGCCTCTCCCTTTATTGGAATAAAGCCACAAAGGACTCCTCTGTCTCCTTTTTGGACAAACCTCTGGTGTTTGTGGATTAATTTTCCTAACAAAACGTGTGTTACACCAGCCACAGCTGAGTCACACTGGAACTTCAGCCTGGGCTGATGCTGTGCAGCCCAGTGGGCTCTACAGAACTCTGCTGCTGTTTGACACCATTTCCTCCTGTGCTGCCTCCTCTGACTTTCTCCAGAGCACTCTGTGCTGCATTTCAGCTCTGACATCCATCCCTTCTGAATTTCCACCCTGTGCTGTAATTTCTTGGACCACAGCAGTGAAATGTCAGTGCTTCTCCAGTTGCTCCTGCTATGACAAACACTTGCTGCAAACAGGAATTTTCAGATAATCACTTTACAGAATGTGCTGCTGCCTCACTACAGAACATCTGGGCAGGCCAGGACTGAGCCAAAGCCCCTCAGTGTCCAACCCTGCCCAGGCCCTGCAGGTGGCTCTGGGGATTTCTGTGCTCTGGACACAGGAACTCACTGAGCTGCTGAGGAGCAGAGCATCACCACCTCTACATCTGTCAAAAAATGTCTGTCTGTCCCTCAAGCACTCCTGAACAACAACTGACCTTTGCAATGGAGTGCATCTTTAAATTAAATTAAATTGTCTCTTACAGGACTTCATTCAGGCAAATTTTGCTGATGAAAAAGAGCAGTGAAATATACTCAGTGTTCACAGAGGCTGTGCTGCAATTCCAGCCAATTCCCCCTGGCAGAGCCCAGCCTGCTCCCCCTGGCCCATGAATTAACCTGAATGAACCTGAATGAACCTGAATTAACAGTTTTCATTAGCTCTGAGGTGAGTTCTGAGCCCCACAGCCCAGCTCTGCTCTCTGCCAAGGGAAGCACTGACAGATATTCCCTGTACCCTTCTCTAATTAATTCATGAGTCCCCATTTGGAATACCTGGTGTTTTAAAGTGTGGCTGGGAAATCAGGATAAAAAGGAGGCTGCACCCTCCAAGAGCTGGAGAGACCCCAGGGGATGCCCCATGGCCTCTCCTCTGTTCAATTCAGCCCAAAAGGACTGCTCTGGCTCCTTTTGGACATGAACCTCTGGTGTTTGTGGGTTAATTTTCCCAACACCATTCATCATCCCCCTCCTCAGGGCTCCCTGCCTGCAGCAAAGGGAGATGCTGACAAATGCAGCATCCCTGGCTGTGCCCAGCAAAGGGAAAGCACAGCTTGGTCCAGGGGCCTGCCCTGGATCATCACCTCTGCAGCACGGGGGGCCTGGGCAGAGCAGAGTGCATCTGGAAATATCTGTGCAAAACTCACTCCCCACCAGTGCCCACCTCTGAGAGGCCTCTGGGGAATTTTGGGAGCTCTCAGTTTGGAAAATGTCAGCAAAACAGCACATTTCACTCCTGGGCTCAGGATCCTCCCTGCTGCTGCTCCAGCCCTCCCAAAAGCCCAGCAGAAGGAGATAAACCAGCTTGAAAACAGCTTTAAAAGGAAAATATGATAAAATATTCAGGAAAACATCTAAGAGATGTATTCTAGGAAATGTTTAAGAATTTAAATCTTTCCTTGCTGTTCCCATTCACGGCTGTAAGTGGGTCAGAGATGCTGCACTGCCTCCTCTCAGCCCCTCAGAGCCTGAACTGCTCCATCCCATGGCACCAAACCCCCAAACCCTGCAGGTACCTCGGTGTGGAACAGGACCAAAACACAAAAACACCAGGGAATTGTTGCTATTGAGAGCCCCAGGGGCATGGGACAGCAGCACCTCACCCCAGTGTGCTGCAGGGTGCACACACACACGGAGCACACAGAAACACAGAAACACAGAGCACACATAAACACACACAGAGCACACACACAGAGCACACAGAAACACACACAGAGCACACACACAGAGCACACAGAAACACACACATAAACACACAGAGCACACACATAAACACACATAAACACACAGAGCACACACATAAACACACAGAGCACACACAAACACACACAGAGCACACAGAAACACACACATAAACACACAGAGCACACACATAAACACAGAGCACACAAACACACAGCACACACAAACACACACCAGAGCACGCACATAAACACACACATAAACACACAGAGCACACACAGAAACACACACCAGAGCACACAGAAACACACAACAGAGCACACACATAAACACACACCAGAGCACACACACAGAGCACACAGAAATACACACATAACACACAGAGCACACACATGAACACACACATAGAAACACACACATAAACACACAGAGCACACACATAAACACAGAGCACACAACAAACACACAGCACACATAAACACACACACAAAGCACACACACCAGAGCACACATAAACACACACATAAACACACAGAGCACACACACACACCAGAGCACACAAACAGGGGCTCCAGCAGCCTGGGCACCCAGCAGCCTTTGGCAGTGAGGAGAAAGAAACCACAATGCTGGGGAAAACAGAAATGTGGCAGCCACAAATGGCAACTGAACTGCTGCTAAAAATGCCCTGAAAACTCATGGGAGAAGGAAAATGCCCTCAGAACTCCTGGGAGAAGTCAAATGCCCTCAGAACTCCTGGGAGAAGCCAAATGCCCTCAGAACTCCTGGGAGAAGCCAAATGCCCTCAGAACTCCTGGGAGAAGGAAAATGCCCTCAGAACTCCTGGGAGAAGTCACAGAAAGGACCCCAGGCCCTGCAGCTCCACAGAGCCACAGCAGCAGCCCCGTGTCACTCACCAGGCTGTGGCTGAGCTGGATGGTGATGAGGGGAGAGCCCGACAGGTTGGAGGAGAGCTGGGGCAGAGGCTCCACCTTGATGGAGATGAGATGGCTGCCAGCTGAGAGCAGGGAGCCCCTGTGGGCAGCAGCTCCAGCGACCCTGGGGAGGAAGGAAACACACTGAGGAACAGAATAACCAAAGGGCTTGGTTCATAACAACAGCAGAGGAACACAGACCCTCCCTGGTCCCTGAGCTCCTCCAGGGCAGCCAGGGCTGGAAATGTGATAAAACATCCCACAGGAGCAGAGGCCATGCACCTGTACAGGATGGGGACAGCTCTGGACACCTGTGCAGGATGGGGACAGCTCTGGACACCTGTACAGGATGGGGACAGCTCTGGACACTGTAAATGATGGGGACAGCTCTGGACACCTGTGCAGGATGGGGACAGCTCTGGACACTGTAAATGATGGGGACAGCTCTGGATACCTGTACAGGATGGGGACAGCTCTGATGGGGACAGCTCTGGACACTGTAAATGATGGGGACAGCTCTGATGGGGACAGCTCTGGACACCTGTACAGGATGGGGACAGCTCTGATGGGGACAGCTCTGGACACTGCAAGGGATGGGGACAGCTCTGGACACCTGTACAGGATGGGGACAGCTCTGATGGGGACAGCTCTGGACACCTGTACAGGATGGGGACAGCTCTGGACACTGTAAGGGATGGGGACAGCTCTGATGGGGACAGCTCTGGACACTGTAAGGGATGGGGACAGCTCTGGGCACTGCCAGCAAAGCTCCCCCTTCACCCTGCTCCTCCCTGCAAAGGTTCTCAAGCCTTGCTGGAAGTGTTTGAGGGAATCAGGGAGAATCCCAGGGAGGGATCCAAACAATTTCCTGAAGGTGAGGAGGGAACAGGCAGGGCTGGCTGTCAAACAGACAAATCAGTGTGTGAGACACACAGACAAAATGCACAAAGTAAACACAGGAATGCATTTAGAGGTGATTTATAGCTTTACCTTGAAAAATAGATGATGTCCAGTTAGATTTGTTGGAGGGAAAGACAGGTCACAACACACACAGCTGAGCTGGACTAAACAGCTGATTAGACCTGGAAGTTAATTTATTCTAGGGGGAAGTAATTTTGCAGTACATAAGAGTACTGTTTTAAGGTAAAACTTATGAGTTTGGCATTTTCACACCTTTAGGAGTAACTGAGATCCATTTGGTTTCAGGACAGACTTTTTACCCTCTCAGTAACAAACTGCAGGATTTAATAAATGGCTGCTGTCATCTGTGCCTTGGGCAGGGGATTGATGGGTTTCACCAGAGAAATGTGAGCCTGGGTGAATTACCCACCAGCCTGGCCTCCCAAACACAGCCCACCTGCAAAGGGCAGCTTGAAACAAATGGAAAATCACCTTGTCTGCACCCACCACCTGTCTGCAGTGGTTTCTGATTTTTATTTCAGAAAAACCCCAAAGCCCTCACATCAGAGGCTGCAATAACTGCACTCAGCTCCTTGGCACAGAACAGAGCTCATTTAGCACAGCCCCTCAGCTCTGACCTCAAACCCATCAGAGATTGCTTCAGCTCCCAGACACCAGCAGCAATGGGACTCGTTCATCTCAGGGCAGAGTTTGCTGCTCTGATACAGCAAATTTCAGTTGAGGTGAGGACTGGGGAAGTGAAACTCATTACCCAGCAGTCTGAGGTTCCTCCTGCCCAGATGAAGAGCGGGATGCTCTCCCCACACGTTTCCTCTGCCTGTTTCCCTTCAGAGCCCCTGGAGGATTCTGAGTGTGGCAAACCCTGAGAGCAGCAGGGATGGGCTGCAGAGCCTCTCCTCAGCCTGCCCTGGTGCAGCCACACTGCCACAAACTGCCCTGACAGCACTGCTGCCCCTCATCCTCTCTGGGTGAAGAATCAGGAGCTGCTCCCTTGGAAACTGGTATTTATGGAGCTGAAAATAGCTCTGTGTCTGTGCAGCACAAAAGCCCAGAGAGTTCTGGTTTTGGTTTTCCACCACAAGAAAAGAAGAAGGCTGGGTTTCAAATTACAGGTGTTGAAGTAGCCCAGTGGTGGAAGGAACACAAAGAAATTCTCTAAAACAAACTACTCTGAGAAAAAAAAATTGTTCTACTGAAAAGTAAGCAAAAAAGTTGTAACAGCAGAGCACAAAAAAGAAAAGCAAGCAGAAGAGAAGTGCATACTTATTTTTAAAGCATCTTTGAGTACCTGGGGCTTGGCTCCACAGAGGGAGAATTGCTAAGGCAGCATTTCCTGAATTATTACCTTGCTGGATGCTGGTCTGGGCAGACCTGCATCTGCAGTTCTGGATATGATCTTGTAGTGCATGACACACTGCAGACATTTCAGGCAGTTTGAGTTAATTGTAAAATCTAGGAATCATTTCTTTGCCAGTGATTTTGTGGTTTTTAGCACTGTGACAGGCAGAGCCCTGATGCTGAAATCAAACCCAGCTGAGGGGAACAGGAAAGGATCTCCAGGCTGTCCTGGCCCAGATTTCAGGGAATGCACCCCCAGGTCACAGATCTGCTCCTCCTGTGTGCCAGAGCCCAGGATCTGACAGTGCTTAAATACAGAGCTTTGACCTGAGTCAGGATCACTGCCATTCTCTCTGTCCCTTTGAAAAACTCAGATTACATCTTATTAGCACAACAAATTGCACTGATCCTCCTCTTTGGGAAACACGGGCTGCCATTAAGGCATTGCCCCAATTTCTTCATGTGAGTACAAAATATTGCAGAGTGGAGGCAGAGCTGCCCTAGAGCCACCTGTGAGAGAGCAGGGCAGGCAATAATCACTGGGAAATGCCATTTATGGGTTACCTGAGTGTGATCAACCAACAGCACAGCCCACAATCACTGGGAAATGCCAATTATGGATCACCTGAGTGTGAACAGCCAATTCCTGAGTGTGAACAGCCAATTCCTGAGTGTGACCATTCCCAATCACTGGGAAATGCCATTTATGGGTTACCTGAGTGTGAACAGCCAACAGCACAGCCCATAATCACTGGGAAATGCCAATTATGGATTACCTGAGTGTGAACAGCCAATTCCTGAGTGTGAACATTCCCAATCACTGGGAAATGCCATTTATGGGTTACCTGAGTGTGAACAGCCAACAGCACAGCCCACACTGCCTGGGAAATGCCCTTTAGGAATGGCTGAGGGGTTACCTGGGTGTGATCAGCCTGCATGGTCACCTGCAGCAGCCAGGCACTCACCTGGTGTCCTCGGGGTTGATGCTGGTGAAGAAGTGATGCATGGTGTGGTACAGCAGGCCCACGATGGTGATGCAGCCTGTGGAGAGGGAACAGGAACAGGGAACAGGGAACAGGGAACAGGGACAG
The DNA here is from genome assembly GCA_009764595.1 of Geothlypis trichas. Classification (NCBI taxonomy): domain Eukaryota; kingdom Metazoa; phylum Chordata; class Aves; order Passeriformes; family Parulidae; genus Geothlypis; species Geothlypis trichas. The sequence goes on along the minus strand of CM019918.1, from coordinate 14,008,694 downwards.
GGAACAGGGATGGGAACAGGGACAGGGAACAGGGACAGGGAGCAGGGAACAGGGTCAGGGGACAGGGAACAGGGTTATTGCCCAGGGCAGGGTTATTCCTCAGGGCAGCAGTGCCAAGCAGGAGAACCCTTGCAGGGCTGCAGCCCCCATTCACTGAGAGCCCTGCCCAGCCCAGCCCTGCCCTGTGACCCTGCTCAGGGGGGTCTGAGCATGAGGGCAGAGATGAGGAGCTGACTCCATGTTCCACAAGGCTGATTCATCATTTCATGATATATATTATATTAAAGCTATACTAAAAGAATAGAAGAAATGATTTCATCAGAAGGCTGGCTAAGAATAGAATAGGAAGAAATGATAACAAAGCTTCTATCTCAGAGACTCTGAGCCAGCTGACTGTGATTGGCCATTAATTAGAAACAACCCCACGGACCAATCCCAGATGCTCCTGTTGCATCCCACAGCAGCAGATAACCATTGGTGACATTTTGTTCCTGCTGCCCACATTCCAGGGAATTCACTGCACACAGACAGGTGTGTGTTTCTTAGACTGAGCCCCACAGATGTCTTTCACTGTCCCTTTGGTTGGGTTCCAAGTATTTCTAGTGTCACCTGATTAAGGTGCAATAACAGATTTTTTAGGTTAGCTCATCTGGACAGGGTAGAAGTGTGGCCTGGAGGCTGAAATTGCTCAGAAGTGAGCTTCAGCTGGAAAAGAGTAAAACATTGAATGCCCTGGATCATCTCAGGGTAAAAATCACAACAATGCTCTGGAAAATCAAAGAAAACCTGGATGGGGAGGAGCTGGAGAAGTGGGAAAGGGAAAATCTCCTCTCACATGCTATTCCTGGCACTCCAGGCTGGTTTGCAATTACAGTTATTCAAACCTGGCAGGACTGCAGCCTCCAGCCAGAGCCCCTGGCAGTGCAAAGAAACAAAGCTGGCAGCCCAGCCAGGCAGGCAGGGCAGCAATCAGCAGAGAATTCCTCACTGCAGGTCATTGGCAGCCAGCTTTGCACTTCATGGAGGGGACCAGCCACCCCTCCCCAGAGGTGACTGCAGAAAATCCTCCAGGTGGGGAAACCCTGGGCTGGAATTTGGGGCACACGAGTCACATTGTCAAAGATCTGAGAATGTAGATGCTTTTGTAAAGGGTTCCTTCAGCCTCTGAGTAAAGCACAGATAATTAACATTGCTATTCCAGAGTCTTGACTAAAGTGCAGATTTTAGCCATGCTTCTTTTGGGGATTTTTAGGTTTTTGCATAGGTATGGATTTCTGAGTTCTGCCTTTTTGCCATGAGTGTAGCCTGAATCTTCATTCTGTTCCTGTAGCTGCTATTGCTTAAACCTCTCATTTTACAGTTTAATTTTAGACAAAAGAGCAATTTTGCATGAAGGGATAGGTAATACCTGACCTGACATCCTAGAATTTCTTAAAAATAACCAGTTCAGATAATTAAAAAGAATAATTATGAAATTATGGCTTCTCTGATGTAAAAATGTGTCAGAATTAAATGGCTTCAGTGTCTGTAGCTCAGCCCCATTATTCAATATTAATCCAATTAGTATGGAAACTCCACCACGTTAATTGCTCGTTAGCCTGGCAGGAGCACTGCTGCTTCCTCAGGGATGAGATCAGTGACCTGGGCTGAACCAAAGCTGTTCTACAGCACCACCACTCTGGACACCCTGTGCCCACGGGCCCAGCTCTGCCCTCAGCCTGCTCCTCACCTTTTCCATGGAAAGCCTCCCTGGGGATGGAGATGTAGCTCTGCCCCCGGGACGGGAACCGATAGTGGGACACGTTCAGGCTCTGCGGGTGCATCTTGACCACAGCATAATCTGTGGGACAGCCAGACAGACACATCAGCACAGCCCCAGCCCCTAGGACAGCCAGACAGACACATCAGCACAGCCCCTGGGACAGCCAGACAGACACATCAGCACAGCCCCAGCCCCTGGGACAGCCAGACAAGAACATCAGCACAGCCCCAGCCCCTGGGACAGCCAGACAGACACATCAGCACAGCCAGACAGACACATCAGCACAGCCCCAGCCCCTGGGACAGCCAGACAGACACATCAGCACAGCCCCTGCCCTCCCCGAGCTGCTGCAGCCACTTCAGCATCCCTGGGTTAAACCCCAGGGCTGTGCAGGCAGCGAGGGGAGCCCCCAGCCCCAAACACCCCGGGGATGCCCAGGCACAGCCAGAGCCCATCAGCCCAGTGACAAATAAAACTGCCTGGCATTGCTGGAGGGATGAGGAGCTGGGCCCTGGGCTGGCACAGAGAGCTCAGGCCCAGGGGGTCAGGAGAGGAGGAGCAGCTCTGCCAGCCCCACCAGCTGTGCCAGCCCCACCAGCTGTGCCAGCTGTGCCAGCTGTGCAGCCCCACCTGCCACGGGTGAGGAGCCCTCGAGGGTCAGAGGCAGCGAGGTCCCCTCCAGGTGCAGGGACAGGTGAGCCAGCACCGTGTCAATGGTGTGGATCAGACTGCTGAGCACGGCCGGGCCCTGCGGAGGGACAGACAGACAGACACGGGGTGAGCAGGGACAGACAGACAGACAGACACGGGGTCAGCAGGGACAGACAGACACGGGGTGAGCAGGGACAGACACACAGACACGGGGTGAGCAGGGACAGACAGACAGACACGGGGGCAGCAGGGACAGACAGACAGACACGGGGGCAGCAGGGACAGACACACAGACAGACATGGGGTGAGCAGGGACAGACACAGACACGGGGTCAGCAGGGACAGACACACAGACACGGGGTGAGCAGGGACAGACAGACACACAGACACGGGGTCAGCAGGGACAGACAGACACACAGACACGGGGTGAGCAGGGACAGACAGACACACAGACACAGGTGAGCAGGGACAGACAGACACACAGACACGGGGTCAGCAGGGACAGACACACAGACACGGGGTCAGCAGGGACAGACACACAGACACAGGTGAGCAGGGACAGACACACAGACACAGGTGAGCAGGGACAGACACACAGACACGGGGTCAGCAGGGACAGACACACAGACAAACACTGTGTTTTCTTAAGATTTGAGCACAAAACTCAGGAAATTTCTGGATTCACCCTGCACCCTTTCATCAGTGACAGATGATAAAATAAGTCATAGTGCCAAAAAGTGAAATAATAGTGACAACCATTTCAGTATCATCACGTGGATTTGTGCAGCTGAGGGAAATCACCAATCTGAGCCCATTTCTCTCACCTCTGGTCCATCAATCCAGTCAGACAGTAACAGGAAGTCTTCAACAGCTTTCAGAAACGCCTGAAAGACAAATAAAGCTCAATTGCTTATTGATCAGCTGCATCTCCTGGCAGGGACCCAGATCTCTGCCAGGATTTGCTCAGGTCCATGTGAGGGTGCCAAGCTCCCTTCCACTGCAGCCACAGCTCCACCTGTGCCTGCCAGCACCCTCAGCAGGCTCTGTGTCCCTTCCAGGGTGACAGTGACTTCATTGGCACCCCCAGCACTGTGTCCCTTCTAGGGTGACAGTGACTTTATTGGCACCCCCAGAAGGTGTCCCTTTCAGGGTGACAATGATTTTATTGGCACCCCCAGCACTGTGTCCCTTCCAGGGTGACAGTGACTTCATTGGCACCCCCAGCACCGTGTCCCTTCCCAGGGTGACAGTGACTTTATTGGCACCCCCAGCACTGTGTAACTGCCCAGGGTGACAATGACTATTGGCACCCCCAGCACTGTGTCCCTTCCAGGGTGACAGTGATTTATTGGCACCCCCAGAAGGTGTCCCTTTCAGGGTGACAATGATTTTATTGGCACCCCCAGCACTGTGTCCCTTTCAGGGTGACAGTGATTTATTGGCACCCCCAGCACAGCCCAGCTAACCCCAGCACTGAGGCTGAAGGAATTGTTCTCCTGTTTCCCCTAAACTCAGGTGGCATCTGTGGATCATAGAGGCTTGGAAGGGACCTTAAAAATCCTCTCATGCCACCCTGTCCAGCCTGGGACAATGCAGGGTGGGACAGGCTCTGTCCCAACAGGGCTGGGGAGCCCTGCTGGCATGGAAGGGGAAAGGGAGCTCAGAAACTGCACTGGAAATTAAAAGAGAAAACCCACATTTGCAGCTCAAACCCATCCATTAGAAAGCCTTCAGAGAATGAATACAGTGAAGCCCCACAGTGAGAGGGGGAAGACACCACACACCAAACCCAAGTCAGACTTGTCAGCAGCCATTCATTACAACGTGTGTCAGCAATCAGAGAGTTTATTGCACATCACTTAAATCAAATTTCCTGGCGCTGTGAGGCGTGCACGATCAGGCAGAGATAACTGCACAGAAAGCTCATGCAGGCTCAGTGCCTGTCTCTCAGCATTAGCTGCACACAATGCAGAGCTCACATCAATCAGCAAATGACAGGGCTGCTGTGTGTGATGGGGAATCTCGTATTTGTGTCCCAAAATAGCTCTGCTAAAGATAACCAGGGCCCAATTTGTGCCTGCAAATCGCTGCGGTGGCACAGGAGCAGCCCCAGGCAGTGATGCACAGGGAGCAGGGACGGGCAGGATGCTGCACCCAGAGCCAAGGAAATATTCCAGGAAAACAAAGGAAACAACGAGTTAAAGCTTTTCAGAAGGGCTTTGGCTACACATTGCACTGTGATCCGTGAAATCCAAGCTTTAGAGCTTGCCAATGCCAAGCTTTTAACGCAGTCTCTCAGCCGCTGTCCCTGCGGTTTGCAGAGGGTTTATTTGTATTTTTTGTCTGAGTAAAGCCCCCTGTCACTCTGGAATTACCCTCAGGCTTAGGGGAACAATCAGCAGCGGGGCCAGAGCTGATTTCTGCAATAATGGCTTGGCAGCTGCTGAAATCAGGGACTGGATGCCCATCACTTTCCAGCACTGTTATAACTTTATGTTAGTTATGTTATAACTTTATGTTAGTTATGTTATAACTCTACGTTAGTTATGTTATAACTCTATGTTAGTTATGTTATAACTCAGTGCTGGTGCCCATCACTTCCCAGCACTGTTATAACTCTATGTTAGTTATGTTATAACTTTATGTTAGTTATGTTATAACTCTATGTTAGTTATGTTATAACTTTATGTTAGTTATGTTATAACTCTATGTTAGTTATGTTATAGCTCTGTGTTGGTGCCCATCACTTCCCAGCACTGTTATAACTCTATGTTAGTTATGTTATAACTCAGTGCTGGTGCCCATCACTTCCAGCACTGTTGTACCTACATGCTGGTGGACACTGCCCTTGTTCTCAGCTCACACTGCAGAAAACACCTCCTTGCTTTCCCCCTCTGTGCATTGACTCAGATAAATCAAATTCCTTGAGCCCATTGCAGAGGGGACAGTGACTGCACCATCACCCCGGGCAGGCTGTCCCAGTGCTTGAAACCCTTTCAGGGAGGGATTTTTCCCTAAGATCCAGCTGAAATCTGCCCTGGCACCACCTGAGGCCATTTCCTCTTGTCCTCGATGTTTGGGAGAGCAGACCCAGCCCCTGTGTGCCTTCCTGGCTCAGGATGGGTCCAAAGGCATCAAGTGACATCCCCAGGGAGATTTCAGGCATTCAGAGAGACATTTCAGCTCTGCTCAACTCCTGCAGCTCCTGAGGAGCCGCTGCTGTTTCTCAGGGGTGCCTGCAGTGAGCAGAGGCTGCCTGAGCTGCTCTGGGTGTGCAGGGCTCACCTGGGCACTCCCTGGGGCCCCACTCACCTGGGCCAGGCTCAGGGCCGTGTGCTGGGCCAGGGCTGTGCTGGGCAGGCTGCAGGACACGTTCTGCAGGAGCCCCAGCAGGGACAGGGCTGAGGGGGAGCTGCCCCTGGGCTGGGTCAGCGCTGCCAGGACGGGCTGGTAGGCATCAGTGGGGAGCTGCAGGGACAGAGACAGCACAGGATGGCCCAGGTTATCCAAAATGCATCAAAACAGGGAGAGAAATCAGCACAGGACAGCCCAGGTTATCCAAAATGCATCAAAACAGGAACAGAAATCAGCACAGGACAGCCCAGGTTATCCAAAATGCATCAAAACAGGAACAGAAATCAGCACAGGACAGCCCAGGTTATCCAAACTGCATCAAAACAGGACAAAAATCAGCACAGGACAGCCCAGGTTATCCAAACTGCATCAAAACAGGGCAGAAACAGCACAGGATGGCCCAGGTTATCCAAACTGCATCAAAACAGGACAAAAATCAGCACAGGACAGCCCAGGTTATCCAAACTGCACCAAAACAGGGACAGAAATCAGCACAGCATGGCCCAGGTTATCCAAACTGCATCAAAACAGGGACAGAAACAGCACAGGATGGCCCAGGTTATCCAAACTGCATCAAAACAGGGACAGAGACAGCACAGGACAGCCCAGGTTATCCAAACTGCCCCAGCATGGACACAACTTGGCACAGAATATCCCAGATTATCCATACTGCCTCCATTAGGGACAGAAAACAGCACAAATATCCCAAATTATCTATACGGGCCCAAGGAGAAAAGGAAAGGAAGGAAAGGAAAATTATCAAAATGGTTTTTAGCCTCCTATATTTTCAAAGTTAATAGCAATACTTCAGAAGTTGCTAGGTTTTTTTCAATATTTAATATAGTAAATATTTTATTTAACAGGAAATTTCCCTTGTGTTCCCTCCTTCCCACAGGGGCTAAAACCTCTGCCCATGCATGTCCAAAGCATTTCTAACTGAGTCAGTGCCATTAACAGAAGGCAGGCAGGAGCAGGGTGTGTGGTTTATGCACATTCTGCCCTTGTGGAACAGTCTGAGCTCTGTCCTACCCCAGGGCTGCTCGTGGTTGTCATCACAGACCAGGGCAGGGTTGAAGAGAGCAGGACTTGCACACCTGGGGAAACACAAACACAAATGAGGCTGTTACAAACCTGATTTCTTATAGCAGATGCATAATTTTATATATAAATACCCACCTCAGTTCCAACTGAAAGCAACAGATTTCTGTGGATTTTATTTATTTCCAATACTGTAGCCTTGTTTAAAAAAAATAATTTTCTGATTCTCTCATCAGTTTTATTCCAACATCATATTACAGAAGAGCATTGCAGTAGTTTAAGTCTTAGACACTTAAATCTTGGTTTGCAAACGGGAAATTTCAAGTGTTATATCTCAATAAAAAAGGTCCAAGGCACAGTTACAACACTGAGGTCCATCCCTCTCCTCCAGCTCCTTCCCCAGCATTTACAGAAATTCAGGGTTTGGGGTTATTTTAAATCCTCTGCCTCCTCAGCAATGGTGATGATCTGTGGGCAGCCTGGCAATGCCATGGAGGTTTTGTTTTATTTATTTGTGGGACAAGCTGGATGTGGCTGCTGGAGAGGGAGCTCAGCCCCAGCTCCCAGCCCAGCTGTGCCCCAGAGCTCCAGGCTGGGCTGTCCCAGGGCCCAATAAAGTCACACCATGGGGAAAGCTCAGGAAGGTCCTGCCCCAGCACAAACCTGAACACCTGAGAAACACCAGAGCCAGGGAACACTGCCAGGGCTGGCAGCAAACTGAGGAACCCTCACGTGCCAGAGCAGGGGTAGGAGTGGTGCTGGAAATGACCAAATGAGCACGGCAGAAATGGTTTGAGAGAATAAACTTCATTCTGGATGGCTTCCAGTTGCTCCATTTAAAAACCATTGATTCCTTTCTGTGATAAGGGATTTATTACTCATTTGTGTAGAGGAATCAAATTTGCTTCTAATCTACATCTGACCAAGAGTTATTGCTTGCCAGGGCTGTGGAATCTCAGGGCAGTCCAGCATTAGCTGCAGCCACAGGACCCATTTCTCTCTCAGATCCAAAAGGAACATGAACGTTCATTCAATTAAAAACCAGGCTGTCCTATCTGCTTATGTCAAAGCACATTGCCCTGCTTCAACCCTGCTAGAAATCCCCCAAAATCAATAAACAGATATCATAACCTTTCTACTTACATTCATTACAATTTTAATACCCATTGCTTCCTCTGAGAATATTTTAATTTCATACATTAAGTGGAAAATTTTATAAAATCCAATCAGTCTATTATTTTAAAGAGAAAAGCCAAAAATTAGATTGCCACATTTCCCAGGTGGTCCAAAACACCTGATCACATTAAAGCAATGTTGGCTTGGACTTATTCTGTCTAATTAAAAAAATATATACCTGGCATCCCTTTACATTTGAATTCCTAAGCCCCTGGAAAATACACATCCAGCTTTACTTTCAATTAAGAGGCATACATTTGTTTCTCACAGCATTTTGATAGCTCCACATGACACTGAAAAACCCGTGGAACCAGGAGTTCAGGAGAAAAACCCATCAACAGAGCAATTAATGCCATGGAAATTGCAGTGAAGTCACAGGTGCTCACGGCATGAACACCTCAAGGCACAAATCAAGGAGTTGGGGATGCAGCCTCCTGAAAACCAGCAGGGATTAAGGGTGGGATGCAGGCAGAATTCTGCACATTCTGGAAAAATCTGGATTTGGCAGAATTGCAGGGGCCAGCACTGACGTGCAGAATCAGATTTGGGGCCCAGAGACCCCCCCAGCCCAGCCCAGAGGGAAGGGGAGGCAGCAGAGCCCTGCTCAGGATTTGATCCCTGGAAGGACCTTCCCAGGCTGGCAGAGGGCAGTGCTGGGAGCCCACGGGGTGAAAAAGGGTTAAAAAGGGTTAAAAAGGGCTCCCCCTGTGTTTATTTAAGCCATCCCTCCCTGGCAGTGGGACAGGGCACACATTTGATGAATTGGGGCAGTTTGAAATCTGCTGCTCTGGGGTTTGGCAGCAGAACATTCCTGTGGAGCTGCATCAATCACAGAGGGTGACCAATGGCACTGGGGCTGGACACTGCTATGGTAACCCTCCACTGCTGTCACAGACACAGCAGCCAAATGCAGAAGTGTTCTTTCCACCATGACCAGGGCATTATGAACCTTTTAAAGATTGAAAACTATGAAAAGTGAGCAGCCATTTCTCACAGGTGTGAGGCACACCCAACCCCACTCACCCACGGGCGGCAGTGAAGCACTGGCGCACCTTGCGCCGTCTGATCTGCGCTTGTGGCCTTTTTGCAGTTGTATTTTAATACTGAATAAATTCTCCTTGTCAGTCAAACTGGCTAATTCACTTATAACACAAACTATGCAGAGTGAGCAGCTGTTTCTCAGAGGTGTCAGGCACACCCTGCCCCACTCACCCACGGCAGCAGTGAAGTACTGGCGCACCTTGCATGGGCTCAGCACCGGTCTGATCTGTGCTTGTGGCCTTTCTACAACTGTATTTCCATACTGAATAAATCCTTATCAATCAAACTGGCTAGTTCATTTATAACACAAACTAAGAAAATAATAAAGCAGCTCTTTCTCACAGGTGTCAGGCACACCCAGCCCCACTCACCCACGGCAGCAGTGAAGCACTGGCGCACCTCGCGCGGGCTCAGCGCTGAGCTGATCTTTGGCCTTTTTGCAGCTGTATTTTAATACTGAATAAATTCTCCTTGTCAGTCAAACTGGCTAATCCACGTATCACACAAACTATGCAGAGTGAGCAGCCGTGTCTCCCAGTGCCCAGCCTGCCCACTCACCCACGGCAGCAGTGAAGCACTGGCGCACCTCGCGCGGGCTCAGTGCCGAGCTGATCTTTGCTTGTGGCCTTTGTACAATTATATTTCCATACTGAATAAATCCTTATTAATCAAACTGGCTAATTCATTTATAACACAAACTAAGAAAATAATAAAGCAGCTGTTTCTCAGAGGTGTCAGGCACACCCTGCCCCACTCACCCACGGCGGCAGTGAAGTACTGGCGCACCTCGCGCGGGCTCAGCGCCCTCTCCCAGATCACAAACTCGTCGAAGGCGCCGCTGACGGAGCGCGGGGGCCGCTCCCTCCGTGCCCAGCAGGTCAGGGCTGGCGTCCCCGTAGTCATAGAACACCTTCCCCTCGGGGTCCGTGGTGCTCAGCGAGCCGTTCACGTACACCTTCAGGCCTTCCCTCGGCCGCCAGGTGAACAGCACGTGTGTCCAGTAGGGACCTGCAAGGAGCAGAGACTCAGCAGGGCTGGGGCAGCTCCAGAGCCCCATCCAGAGCCCCCAGAGCCGGGTCCAGTAGGGACCTGCAAGGAACAGAGACTCGGCAGGGCTGGGGCAGCTCCAGAGCCCCATCCAGAGCCCCCAGAACTGGGTCCAGTAGGGACCTGCAAGGAGCAGAGGCTCAGCAGGGCTGGGGCAGCTCCAGAGCCCCCAGAGCTGGGTCCAGCAGAGGCTCAGCAGGGCTGGGGGCAGCTCCATCCACAGCTGGGTCCATCCACAGCTGAGCTCCATCCACAGCTGAGCTCCATCCACAGCTCCCTGCTGGACTCTCCCTGCCCCGGAGCTGCCAGGGAGGCCATGGTGAGCCATGGAATGCTGGTGCTGTGCCCATGAATCCTCACCCCTCTGGGGAAGCCCAGGCCTGGCAGGATGCCCTCAGCCTGAACCTGGGCTCACTGCAGCTCCATGAATTCCCCCTGCTCAGTGCTGCTGGCTGAGAGCTGAGGGCTCTTCACTCCTGCCTCAAACCCAGCCCAGAGAGAGCAGCACAAGGACTGCAAGAGCTGGAGAACAAGCACACAAACCACCCTAAAGTTCTCACTGTTCCCTTGCTATGCTTGAGAGACAGAAAACACAATACTCATTTTCACTTGAACTGGATAATTCACAAATGTGTGAATTATTCTTGCCATTTGCAGCTTTTCTCTTAAAAGAAGATTTCTGAACTGATTCATTAAGGTTTATGAAACTGCTGCCGTGAGTCCAATTTCAACAATGTACAGGCAGCCAAATTAGGGCCAGAAAATATTTATGGAATGCCATTAGCATTACTGGAAGACCAGCATTTGTTCCAGTCAGTAGATATTAGTGCTCCCCAGCAAGGCTCAGTTTAGACAGAAGCAGTGAGATATGTGATACACCAAAATGTTTATTAATGCTATGGCTGGCACAGGAAACCTGGCACTCCACAGAATCATGAAGGCACCAAAGAGCAGCCAGAGAGTCTCCAAATAAAGGCTGAATTCAGCAGAGAGCAGCCCTGGGGTGCCCTGGGAGCTGCCAGGATGAATCTGCATTCCTGCTCCCACCCAGACATGGACGAACCATGGGAGTCCATGAGGGCTCACTGCAGACCCCTCTGCAGGCTGGGCAGGGCTGCTGGCCATGGCAATGTTCTGTTCCACATCACTGCTTCCCTTTTGGGAATTTGGCAATGTTCTGTTCTACATCACTGCTTCCCTTTTGGGAATTTGGCAATGTTCTGTTCCACTGCTTCCCTTTTGATCTTCCCTCCCACACCAGGAGAGCTCCCCAGCACAGAGCTCTGCAGCTGGCTCTGTGTATCCCCTTCTCTTCCCTCGAGTTGTGCTCTTCTCACCACCTCTGTCTGCAGGGATAAATGCAACAAAGAAATTGGTTTTTTTTAATATAGAAACCCCACCTGGTGGGCTGAAGCTTGCCTTCCACCTCATCATGGCACTGCCCCGGGTGTAGAACTCCACGGAGCCCTCGCCCTCGTTTGAGCAGATTTTGAATCCGCTGGAAATCACTCGGCCACCAGAGGCAGGGAGAAGCTTGGCCTGCTGGTCCTGGGTCTTCCAGAAGAAGGAAAATGTCACCCCTGAGGGAAGGGAGAGGAGCTGTGAATGGAAACACCGAGGGGAACTGGAAATTCCTGTGTGCAGAGCACAGGGAATGCCTTGGAGCACACATCAGCTGCTGGCACACACAGGACAGCACTGAAACCAACACAGCTCCAGCTCTAGTGCAACCTGCAGCTGCAAAAACTGAATTTCCAGCACTCAACACTCAACTGTCTTAGAAGGCGACAGAGTGTTAAGCCTCATTTTTAGATTTCATTCCAAGGAGGAAAGAAACGAGGATTATTGAATAAGATAATTTGGCAGCAAAAGAAGAGTCAATCACAATAAATGAGTTTCTCACCTTCGGGCCCACAAGCCTCCGGATTACTGATGCAGGAATTTCTGTAGCTCCCAAAGAAGAGAAAGGTGACTCCTTTCTTTTCAGTGACGTAAATCCCTTTGTTCACCATCCCTTCTACAATATCTAGAGCCAGAGCAGAATCCAGTTTAACATTCACATAAAGGAAAACTTCCTGGAAATGTGATTTTAACAGTCTGCCATAGCTCAGCTGTCTATCTGGGTCCAGCTCTATGGCTTTGTCACTTTCTGTGTTTGTTTTCCTTTTTGGTGTTTTTGTTCCAGTTTTGTGTGTTCAGTTTCTCTGTTTGTTTCCATTTGTCAGTGGTTTGTTGGATTTTTAAAGGCCACACAGACACCTCTTTTATTTCAGGTTTGTAAATATTGCACTCATAGCCACTCAGTTCTGTGGTTAACTAAGACTGACAGAACCCATACACCCAAAAATGATTATTTTAGAGTAATCTGAGTAAACTTTATGCTTTGCAGAGTTTGGAATGCCAGACCCTTCCTGGAGGTGTCTTACTATGTTAGGCTGAGCCAGCAAAGAAATTCTTTCACCAATTTAAATGTAACAAAATAGTGTTTCTTTTTTTCATTTTTGAAAGGGCAAGCTGGAGATCAAACTCCAGTTTCCACTGAAAAATACCTCAGTGAAAGATCCCTGACAAGGTGCACTCAAAGCCAGAAACAGATCCCCTGTCAGACATCCCTGCTGGGTGTCCTTGGCCCTTGGAGAGGCAATTGCTTCACCCAATGGGGATAATGACAATTCAATTTATCCAATGGGGATAATGCCAATTTAATTTATCCAGTGGGGAAAATGACCATTTATCCAATGGGGATACTGCCAATTTAATTTATCCAATGGGGATAATGCCCATTTATCCAATGGGGATAATGCCCATTTATCCAATGGGGAAAATGACAATTTATCCAATGGGGATAATGCAAATTTATCCAATGGGGATAATGCAAATTTATCCAATGGGGATAATGACAATTTAATTTATCCAATGGGGAAAATGACCATTTATCCAAAGGGGATCATGCCAATTTATCCAATGGGGATAATGCCCATTTATCCAATGGGGATAATGCCCATTTATCCAATGGGGATAATGACCATTTATCCAATGGGGATAATGACCATTTAATTTATCCAATGGGGATAATGACCATTTATCCAATGAGGGAAATGACAATTTCAAGCTCTTCTCAAGGCACCTGAATTACAAATTCCCTCTGCAGGAAGTTCCCATAAGGGGACACGTTTCTGTTCCCCCAGCCCCTCCTTGCCATGGGTGTCTCTCTAATGTTCAAATCAAACACACTTTATTATGTGAGAACCATGCAAACAGTCTATAAAGCAGATAAGAGAGGGCTGGAAGGAATTGGGGTCATTTGAAGTTCATCATTAACAGAGTTCCCATTTGCCAGCACACATTTACTGCTGGAGAGTAAAAAGGGTGGGTTTAGTATTGCAATATCAAAGTGTTCCTGTCTGAGAGCCCAATGGCAGCTCCACCATCTCCATCCCTCCCCAGGTCGGGTTTTGGCTCTGGTGTGAGTGAAACCTGAGCACAGCGGGCACCAGGTCACCCTGCAGCTGCAGCCACACAGCACAAATGCAGTTACTGGAATTCAGTGACTTCAGGCTGCTGCAGCTGCTTTGCAGCCTGCCAGGTTCCTGCCTGGGGGGGCAGTTTCTGCGTGTGGATGTTAAAAAATTAATATAAGGACATATATAATCTATAATATATATATATATATATATATATATATATATATATATATATACATATATATATATATATATATATAAATATTTTCTTCTCATTAAAATAACAAACAAAAACCAAAACAAAGCATCATGTTAACCAAAGCTGTCCTGACTGACAACACCTCACTGCCAGGCTTTGCAAATCTGCTTGCATTTGTGTTTCTCAATGTGTCTTCTAAAACTATTATAAATCAGTTAAAAAGGGCTTCTTTTCCATTTCAGCCTCGAAAGACAAGAAAAAAATTAACCTGTTTATTCTCACATGTTCCTCTGAAATGCCACCTCTGTTTTTTTTAAGCACAATATTAATTTTTTAGGTTTTGGAGGATCCCTGTGGCCCTTCCTCCCATGGGATTCACTTTGGGATGCCTCTCCCAGGATTCCAGCAATGCAGATAACACTGCAGGGCTGCTTTTCCAGCAGCGTGTGACAGTGAAATAATAATAATAATAATGATAATAATGATAATAATGATAATAATGATAATAATGATAATAATGATAATAATGATAATAATGATAAAGTACCCTTTTACCGCACGAGCACTTGAACCCAAACCCAGAGTTCACTCTGAATCCGAGGTTACAAGAACCATCCACGCCTGAGAAATGCAGAACAAAAATGAGCAGATCCTCACCTACAGCTGCAGAGGAGTTAGAGTAGGCAGAGCCATTGGTATTTACAGAGTTATGGGGAGCAAGCACAGTGAAGTTGTGGATTCTTAGCGCTGGGTGGAACGACAAAAGAAAACAGGCAAATGAGCAAACAATGAATAAACACCATCAGCAATGAACTGGCCAGTTCACATCTCTCACAGCACAAATCTCAGATTTCCTGACTGAAACCTGCCCTGGGCTCGCCTGCTCAGGGCAGGGCAGAGCTGCTGGAGGAAGGTTTCCCCAGGTACTGAGCAGAAAATTCTGTAAAATCCCAGCTGGAGGTGGAAAATGGGCCAGGCCCTGCTCATTTGTGCCCAGAGAGCAAATCAGAGCAATGGGCACAAATCAAAATACAAGAAACTCCAGCCAAATATCAGAAAACCTCCAACTTTTTATGTCTGACCATAACGTTTTATTCTCTGGTTTTTTCTCTGATTTTGAAAATTTAACAGTGTCTTGCACACTGTAATTGTTTACCCTGGGCAGGCAAATAAAGGCTGATGAAAAGCCCATGAAAGTAGATGGAGACATTGATTTGGCATTCAGACCAACCGAGCTCACAGAACAAAAGGACAAATGCTCTCAGGAAAAGAAAAACACACACAAAACCCTCAGATAAAAATGCATGGCAATCAAGGGGCCAGATGAAAAACCTGAGCACGGCCACTTGCTTTTGATTTGCTGTATTTTGAGCTGATTGTTTCCCTTCAATTGCTGCCAGGGCTGAGATTTCCAGAGCATTAATTTGCTGCCACACTCTCAGCACACGAATGCTTTGAGAGATATAAATCTGGCTCCACACACAATGACTGCAACAAATAAAATGGATTAACGTGACAGACAGATCATGGTGCTTCAAGGATTGAAGAGGAGAAACATGGAATGAAAATAATTGCATGGTATGATGGGTGGAAAAACAAGGCAGACTGCAATAAACAGAAGAGTTGTGCAATCAGAACGGAGCCCAAACCAAATTGTCACCTGGGGTAGATCACAACAATAAAGAACACTTTTCTTGGATATCAAAGTGAAATATCAGCTGGAGAAAACCTCTGCTGCAGGCAGCTGAAATGATATCTGTGTCTGATAAGGCACAATACAAACCAGGGGAGGAATCTGAGCCATCCAGGGCAGCCCTGCAGAGAATTCAGCCCTGCAGAGACCAAACCTCTGCCTGTGACATCCCCTGCAAGAGACTGCAAGAAAAATCCCCCAGTTTGTTCAGCAAAGTGCTGCAGCTGCCCGTTTACAAATTTCTTTATCACCATGTTCAATAGGAACCAAAGGAGATTGCTCCTGTGAGCCAGAACCTTTCCTGCAAGTGAAGGTTGGCAGCACCAGGAACTTCATCTGTTCTGCTTCTCTCTTCCAAGGCACTGAAATATTTCTGAATTCTGCTGGAGTAAAATTAAACTGAATTTGAGAAACAATCTAACATCAATTGTCCTTTTCCAAGAGCTGTATTTTATATATATCATTTTCAAAACAGCTTGGTTGTAATGTGATTGCCAAGACAAAGCTAGATATGGAGCACTTCACTCTTTTTGAAACCACGTGGAGCCCAGGGTCAGGAAATTACTTTAACACACTTTTAGAGAACTTCTGTGGCAACTTCTGTAAGCCAAATTATTGTTCTCTTGCAGTCAGTAGGAATGCTGCCATCAGCTCCTAATGCAGGCAGAACATTGCCCAGATCTATTTCTGGTCAGGCAATTCCATTCCTTTCAGAAATGTTGTGGAGAGAGGTCAAAGTTTAGGCTGAAAACACTGGAACACCTCTCCCATGAAGGGTTTGGATATTCACAGAGCAGAGACTGACATTGCCATTTCTGGCTGAAGGTTTGGGGATGCTGGGCAGCCCTGGGGATGCACAGCAGCACATCTGGAGCTGGGCAAGGCACCAATGGGGCAAAATCAGCTCCTGGGGAGTCCTGGGGATGCACAGCAGCACATCTGGAGCTGGCCAAGGCATCAGTGGGGCAAAATCAGCTCCTGGGGAGTCCTGGGGACCCCAAAACTCAGAGGGGAGAGCTCAGCTCAATTCACCCCTGCAAGGGCTCAGCTCTGGGGACCCTGAAACCCAGAGGGGACAGAGCTCAGCTCAATCCTGGGGAGGGAGGGAGGGAGGGACACCCCCCCAGCTCTGGGGACACCCCGGGGCTCTGGGGCTGCACCCCCACCCTGGCACAGAGTGCCATTCCCCCTGGGTCCCACAGCCCCCCCTGGCACAGAGTGCCATTCCCCCTGGGTCCCACAGCCCACCCTGGCACAGAGTGCCATTCCCCCTGGGTCCCACAGCCCACCCTGGCTCACCAGGGACAGCTCTGCCTCAGCGAATCTCTCCTCATTCCACCCAGCTGGAAACAGAATTTAACTTGTATTAACTCGGGCTCCAATGCTGCTCTGAAGGGAACTCCCAAAGGCAGATGGAGCCAGTGAGAGTGCCCAGGTGAGAGCCCAGGTGAGAGCCCACACTTCTCTTTCTCCAGAGCTACATGAGGGTTCAGCAGTGCCCGGGGAGCCTGGGCACTGAACCCTCCCAAAACCAAAGGGGAGCCCCCTGCCCTGCTGGCAGAGACCCCCGGGTGCCCTGGGGATGCTGTGAGTGCTCCAGAGCAGCCAACAGCAGGAGAGCTCAGCAGCTCCATGGACCATAAACCTCCTCTCTACAACCCCAGCCATGCACACCCAGCCCATAAAACCTCGGGGAACACCCCATAAACATCAGGAATCACAAACACAGCACCAGCTGGGGTCACAGCCCTGCAAACACACGGACTGGGGAAAGCTCAGAGCCTTTGCCTCGTCCTGCTGCCCTCGTGCAGGACACAGCCCAGCCCGGCCAGGCCAGGGAAGGTTCTGGTACCTCCATTGGTGTCCCGGAACTCCTGAATTCCATCCACGTCTGCCAGGGGCCAGTAGTGGGAGGCTGAGGCCAGGACTTTGAACCCTTTCAAGAAACACGGGTCAGGAGATTATTAAATTAACAGGGCAACAAGGTGTGTAACAAGTCTCCACAGAAAATAACCATAAAAGAGGTCGAAAGGTTAAGTAAACCAAAATATTTTATGTAAATCAAGCGTGGCACACAAGCGAGGCCATAAATCAGAGCAGCAGAGTAGATTAAAGCCTTATCACTGATTACCCACTGCAGAAAACCTGCTTCTAAATCCCAGCTGATGCTCCTTCTAATTGCACCTAAAACGTGTCACCATCTCTGCTGAACCTCTGCTGTCAGTGTGGCAGCATCCACGGAGGCAGGAGTCACTGCCAGAACCTTCCCCAGCCCAGCCTCCAGAACCTTCCCCAGCCCCAGCCCAGCCTCCAGAACCTTCCCCAGCCCAGCCTCCAGAACCTTCCCCAGCCCAGCCCAGCCTCCAGAACCTTCCCCAGCCCCAGCCCTGCCTCCAGAACCTTCCCCAGCCCCAGCCCAGCCTCCAGAACCTTCCCTGGCCCCAGCCCAGCCTCCAGAACCTTCCCTGGCCCCAGCCTCCAGAACCTTCCCCAGCCCCAGCCCAGCCTCCAGAACCTTCCCCAGCCCAGCCCAGCCTCCAGAACCTTCCCCAGCCCCAGCCCTGCCTGCAGAGCCCCCCCAGCACCCCAACCCCAGAACCCCCTCTGGGGCTGTTGGGAACCTTTTGTTTTCCTGCAATTCTCCTCCCCAGCAGCTGCACAAGCTGGCCAAGGGCAGACCCTGCAGGTTCCAGGGCCATGCTGGCTGTACAGCCTCACTGACCAGAGCCTGAACAAATTCTGGGACCTGAGCTCACTGAATCAGGCTGCCCAAAACAACCACATTTTCTGTCCAGATAACAATTCTATTTTAAGGGTAGAGCATTACTAGTGTACAATAACATGACTTGTAATTTCCTACTATCGTGCTTGCTGCAATAAACCCTTTATTTACAAAACAATTAATTGAATCAGATGTGATGAAATAAATGTAGCATGTCCTACAGCTGAGAACGTTTGGGGAAGGTGATGCAGAAGTTTTTCCATGGATGCACCATCACAGCATTTCACCCCACCAGTCTGGGCTGCTGGGACAACACAAAGGGGAGCAGGGACAGAGGGAGCCAGGCTTTCTGTCACACCCCATTTCTGTTCTCTGCCCCACACCCATTCTCCATCCCAAGCAATCCCTCAGGAGACTGAGGCAAAGCTGACAGGAAAGTTTGTCAGACCCCAGTGCAGGGTCAGACCCTGCAAACCCTCCCCAGCCCTGGTGTGCAAATTGACCCGAGCCAGGAGCTGTCCCTGCCCTCTGTGGCTCATCCCTCACCTCTCCTCACCGTGCAGACCAAACCCTTCTGTCTGTCTGATGCCTGCCCTGCCCTTGTCCTGCCCTGGGTACACCAGAGTCTGGTGTCAGGGACAGGAGGGTGCAAAACCTTCAATAAAGTGGCTGATGCCCCCTGGAGAGCACTTTGATGCCCTCCATCCTCATGGTGCAGCTTCTGAGGTGACAAATCCTAAGATTTATTTATTATTTTGAGTGCAAAGTTGATAAAATCGCTGAACTTCACAAGAAGCAACTGCAGGTCTGAGGAAACAGAACTCCAAGTTCTGCATCTTGTGAGGGTACAAGAACTACCCAGAGTCACTTCCAAAGTCAACCAGAGCAGAGATATCTAACAAATGATTCATAACTGCACTCATTAATTCAGGATCTATTCTTAGCCCACCTAACTCCGTGTTTGCTGTTGTCACAGAGCCTTTCCCTCAGGCAGGGAGCAGAGCACAGAGAGATGGGGATGTCCATGGGAGGGAAATGGGAGGGAAATGGGAGGGAAATGGGCTCTGTGCTCTCCATCTCCTCTGGGGGCCTGGAGGGCAGAGGAGGGCACAGCTGGCACTGAGAGGGCACTGCAGCCTCAGAGCACAGGGACCCACAGAAAACAGAACCTGAAAACTCCAGCCAAGCCCAACTGGGGCCAAAATCCTTCCACAGGAGTGACCCCACTCAGGAGAGACCCCAGGGCTGTTCCAACCCAGCAGCAAACCCCAACCCAACCCAGCAGCATCCCTGCACCCCAAACCCTGCACCCCAACCCAGCCCTGCAGCAAACCCTGCACCCCAAACCCTGCAGCAAACCCTGCACCCCAACCCAGCCCTGCAGCAAACCCTGACCCCAAACCAGCCCTGCAGCAAACCCTGACCCTAAACCCTGCAGCAAACCCTGACCCCAGCCCAGCCCGTGGGACTCCCCACTCGGGGCAGCAGAGTTTCCCCTTTGTTCCAGCAGCCAGAGGCCACAGACACTCATTTTTAGGAAATGGACTCTCTTTTTTTGGTGCAGCAGAAGCCATTAATTACTCCCTCAACAGACGTGGCCTCTCCCCATCGCTCTGCCTTTCACTTGAGAATAATTACATGTGGTTAAAGCTGAAAAAGGCAACCCAGGGGCTGGCAAAGCAGTAAAACTGTACTTGCACACCACCATGAGGCTTGAGGTTAAACTATTTATAAACAGGAATTCTGCAGTTCCACACAAACCCTTCTGAGCTCTCAGGGAGTTGTTTCACATTGGAAACAGATAAGAAATCCTTAGTCTGCTCTGTGACTGATTCAAACCCCAGTGTGAGGCTGGGAGGAGGGGAGAGGAGCTGAAGCCACGCAGAGAACAGCAAAGTGAACAAACGGGCACATCCAACTGCTCACTGCTGAGCCAAAATTCTGAACATGGGGGCAAAGGGAAATAGTCTGGGCACAGATTTGATTCAGAAACTCACACTCAGGAAAGTGAGGATAGGACTTTAGCCCTTATCAAATACAAGGAATTTTTTTCCAAATGTGTTTCTCTCCAGAATATTCAGTGGGCGGGGTGCTGAGTTCTCAACGCCTGGTACAGCCTGACACTTTGAATATCACACCCTTAACACAGGCTGGCACTCACACATGGGCTCAGCTTCTTTGGGGTACAAGGGAATAAAAACCCCACAAACTGCAAAAAAAGCGCCAATGAATACCCAAGCACACTGCCAGAAAATGAAGCAGAGCATTCCTTACCTGGGTGTTTGGGGAGCTGGGAGTGGTCCCCGTGCACCTGCACATAAAACATCACACGGTGAGACACGGCCGGGCAAAACCTGCCCCACGAGAACTGAGGGGATGCACAGCATTACCTGGTATTTCTGCTGAAATAAAATCAGCAAAGAATAATGGCAACAGAGCAGCGATAACAAACTCTCCATGGTCTAGGTAAGGCTAAAAGTACAGCTGAACTCAAACTCCTCTAAGATTCCAATCATAAGTTTTCCTTTGCGACTTTCGGTATCAAAAAGGACATTTTCCACGCAGGTTCAAAAGGTCCATTCCTTCAGCGCTGGCAAAATATCCTTCGAGACCCTCCAAGCGTTGTGTTCTTGCTTCACCCCTCGGTATCTTCATTTAACTCCGAATAAACTCCCGTGACCGGAGGAGAACTCACAGAAACGCGCAGCGAGCCCGGAGCGCTGTCCCGGGGCAAGCAGCAAAACACTTCTACTGCAGCGTGTGCCAAAGAGAAACGATCTGGATTGCAGCGTTCTCCAGAACACAATCGATCCGGTTTGCAGCGTGTGCCAGCAGACAATCCGGTTTGCAGCGTGTGCCAGCAGACAATCCGGTTTGCAGCGTGTGCCAGCAGACAATCCGGTTTGCAGTTTTCTGTCCGCGCTCTCCGCTCCGCTCGCTCCGGACCCGGCAGGCGCTGCCTGTGACCCCGGGAAAACTCCGTGTCCGCTCCCAGGGGGCTCAGACGGGCTGAAATGGCCCGAAATTGGCTGAAATGGTCCGAAATAGCCCGAAGCGATCTTGTTTGCAACTTTCTGTCCGCGCTCTGCGCTCCCCCGGCTCCGCTCGCCCCGAGGCGCTGCCTCAGCGACCCCGGGAAAACTCCGTGTGCGCTCCCAGGGGGCTCAAACGGGCTGAAATGGTCCGAAACGGGCTGAAATGAGCCGAAAATATCCGGTTTGCAACTTTCTGTCCGCGCTCTCTGCTCCCCGCCGCTCCGCTCGCTCCGAGGCGCTGCAGGGACAGGCGGTGCCTGTGACCCCGGGGAAAACTCCCTGATGGCTCCGAGGTGGGCTGAAACGGGCTGAAATGGCCCGAAATGGGCTGAAATGGCCCGAAATGCGCTGAAATGGTCCGAAATAGTCCGAAATGGTCCGAAAGCAGCGGCGCAGCCCCGCCCGTCCCGCTCACGCCGCTCCCCCGCCCGCGCCCTGCGCTGATGTCAGCGCTGCCCTCCCGCTCCGGCCCACCCTGCTCCTTCCAGTCCTGTCCGTTCCTGTCCATTCCTGTCCATTCATAACCATTTCTGACCATTTATAACCATTTCTGACCATTCCGGTCCCGCCGCTGGGAGCGGCCGCAGCCCCGGCACGGGGGGAGCTCCCCAAAATCCGCACCTGGGAGCGATCGCGGCCACACCCGGCACCTGCAGCTCCCGCAGCTCCCACACCTGGCACCGCTTTATTGAAAACGGCACCTGGCACCTGTTTATTAAAAACGGCACCTGGCACCTGCTTATTGACACCTTTTGATTAAAAACGGCACCTGGCACCTGCTTATTGACACCTGCTTATTAAAAACTACCCCTGACACCTGCTTATTAAAAACTACCCCTGACACCTGTTTATTAAAAACTACCCCTGACACCTGTTGATTAAAACCGACAAGCTCGGGGTGTTAAAAACGACCCCTGACACCTGTTGATTAAAACCGACAAGCTCGGGGTGTATTCTGTCCGAAGAACGCTTTAAAAGCACTGATTGGAATCACACAGCGCTCCCAGGGATTGGTTTTAATTTTTCTGTACCAAGCAGGGGAAACTGAGGCATTCCTCATCTCACCGGTTTCCTCACAGCTGCACAAAGTTAGGAAAAATCTTCTGCAGTTGCTGCTTTGCTTCTTGTTTTAATAAAAATAATTACATGTAAGTATCTTATAAGAGTCTCCCAATTACACTCAATGTCACAAATATTAACCAGCATTTACACGTAAAGGAAAAATAACAGCCAGAACTAGCTGATATTCTTAATTTCGTCTGCTCTTCTGTGATAGCCCTGTTTTCAGCTCTCTCAAAGTTATTTTCAGCCAAATAAACCGAAACACCACTGTTTTAAACAAAATTTGCTAAGCTTTCCATCCCTGTTAACTTCCTCCCTGCATTTCCCCATCAACACCCTGTACCTGGAGCTATTCTGTGCCTGCACCTATTCTATTTTCCTGTATGGAGACATTCTGTACCTGTTCTGTTCTCCTTTCTGGAGATGTTCTGTACCTGTTCTATTTTCCTGTATGGAGACATTCTGTACCTGTTCTGTTCTCCTTTCTGGAGATGTTCTGTACCTGTTCTCTATCCACACCTTTTCAGTTCCCCCCTGGGCATTCCCTAAGCCCCTCACACTGCACGGATACTCCGAGGTTACACAGGTTCAGTGCTACAAGATTTCAGTGTTGAAATAAAATGTGAGTTTTGCCTGCAATCCTGATTTAGGGCCCATAAAAGAAGAATTTTGAAAATTCTGAATTTTTGAATTTCAGTTCCTACAAACATCAGTGATAACCAGCCTGGCTTTTGCCTGTTTCCCTCCAGCTTTTCTGAGACTTCCTCCCTCATTAGTGTGAGCCACAATCTCCTGGGTGTCCTGCAGGAAGAGGAGGAATTCTGTGTAAACCCTATAGTGACAAGGAGAGCCATTCTTAGAAATAACACAGAGCTGCAGCTAAAAATCCTGAGAAAAAGCTAAAATGTAAAAAGAGAAAGACAGGAATTTGAAATATTTGCCAAGAGGGGCCTGTCAAGGGACAGAATATGCTCACCAAAACAACTGTGAGGATCCAAGCAAACAAGTTCCCTGCCAGAAATTTCTGCAGAAACAGCAAAGTGCGAGCAGGCACTGGGGGCTGTCTGCAGAAACAAACTGAATTTATCCTCGGGGTGCTCTGAACCACGAGCTGGAGGAGCCACACTGCTCCAGGACAGACTGGGCAGCACGGGAGGGCAAACTGGGGCCACTGGGAGGGCTGGGGGCCAGGGAGGCTCCAGGAGCCCAGCGGGAACGGAGCTCTTTACAGCCCTGGTGGGGCCCTGCAGGTCCTGGCAGCTCTCTGGAGGCTCTTGCAGATCCCCGCAGGTCCCTGTGGGTTCCTGGAAGTCCTTGCAGGTCCTTGGAGGTCCTTTTAGCTCCCAGCAGGTCCTTGCAGGTCCCTGGAAGCCCTTGCAGGTCCCTGGGGGTCCCTGGAGGCTCTTTCAGGTCCCCAGAGGTCCTTTCAGGTCTCTGCAGGTTCCTGGAAGCTCTTTCAGGTCCCTGTGTGTTCCTGTGTGTTCCTGGAAGCTCTTTCAGGTCCTTGCAGGTCCCTGTGGGTTGCTGGAAGCTCTTTCAGGTCCTTGCAGGTCCCTGTGGGTTCCTGGAAGCCCTTTCAGGCCCTTGCAGGTCCCTGCAGGTCAGGCAGCAGTCAGGACTGGGACAGGAGGCAGCCCAAGGTGCCGCTGACATTACCAGGGCAGGAGGAATCAGCCCAGGGCCTTGCCCAGGTGAGAAGCTCTGCAGGCCGTGCCACACCTGCACTGACACCTGAGCAAAGCACAGGAACGCTCCGGGAGCGCCCGGCCCTGCAGAACACAGCCCGTTTGTCATTTCCCTTCTCCTCCCCTGCACTGACACCTGAGCAAAGCACAGGAACGCTCCGGGAGCGCCCGGCCCTGCAGAACACAACCCGTTTGTAATTTCCCTTCTCCTCCCCTGCTCCTCTGCAGTCACCGTTCATTCACCCGGGGGGGCTGCAGGGCTGGGACGGTTCCTCAAACACCCGGCAAGGGGAAGGAGCGGATTCAGAATCGATAGAACTTGAAAAACTGCCCCGGCACAGCCTCCGCTGACAGACGGACAAATACTGCGGGTCCCAGCGACTCTGGCCAGGCTGTCCGTCCGTCTGTCCGTCTGTCTGTCCGTCAGTAAGAGGCACCGGCAGGCAGCGATCGCGGCTGATGGATCAGCGCACATCCCTCATTCACCGCCGGCCCTCCTGCCCACGGACACCCAGCCGAGCCCCGGAGCGGATTTATTGAATTAATCGCTTACAGCAATCACCCACAGCTGCGAACCCAATGAGAACCCAATGAGAACCCAATGAGAACCCAATGAGAACCCAGTGCAAACCCAATGCGAACCCGCTGCAAACCCAATGCAAACCCAGTGCAAACTCAATGTAAACCCAATGCAAACCCAATGCAAACCAAATTGAAACCCAATGTGAACCCAGTGCAAACCCAGTGCGAACCCAATGCAAACCCAATTGAAACCCAGTGTGAACCCAATGTAAACCCAGTGCAGACCCAATGTGAACCCAGTGCAAACCCAGCGCGAACCCAATGCGAACCCAGCCCTCGTCCTCTGCTCCCGGCGCCGCTCAGGTGCGCACAGGTGCAGTTTGGGGGGATTTGCTCGTTAACCGATCTTTGCCAGCTCAGCCCCTCCAGGAGCGGCAGGAACGCTCCTCCTGCTCTCCCCGGTGTGTCCCGGTCAGTCCCCGCTAATGAGCGGCACTAATTGGCCAATGAGCGACGCTAATTGCCAAACACGGGGCTTCGCTCGGGCTGCGGCAGCTCGGGAGCCCCTGGTCGGGAGAGCAGGAAAACGCAAACCTCGCTAAAACCCAGGGGATCTTGGCTTTAAAAAGGTGAAAAAATGGATTCTTTCAGATATTATCGCCTTATCAATCTGCATGGATTAGGGGTGGGGGTGAGCCAGAAAAGGCTGAGTTGTGCTTTTACTTAAAGTTTGCAGCACACGAGTTCTGTGTTCCTGTGGGGAATGCTTCTAAACCTGCAAAGAGCCCTGAAAGTGCTGAAAAACCCTCAGAGGCAGCAGGAACTGAGGGTTTGCAGCTCTGCCCTGCACAACACGCTCTAAATACCAGCTAAATACCCTCTAAATACCCAAAATACCTAAACACCCTCTGAATATCCACAGCACCCTCCAAAATATCCTAAATACCTTCTGAATACCCAAACCAGCCTCCTAAATACCCTCAATACCCTCTGAATACCCACAGCACCCTCCAAAACCCCCTGAACACCCCCAAAGTCCCCTGACAGAGGGTGCCCACTGCACAGCTCCATCCCCAGGACAGACCAAGTCATTGATGAAGTTTTGATCCAGTCATTGATGATGTTTTGGATGTTTTGATCAAGTCATTGATGATGTTTTGATCAAGTCATTGACGATGTTTGGGTCAAATTGTAATGAACAATATTTTGGCCAAACTGTAATGACCAATCTGATCTTTTGGTGGAATTCCCCAGCCCGTCCCATGAGATCCTGAGCTGGCAGGGCAGGGAAGGACAGACTGAGCAGCCCAGATGGACAGAAGGACAACAAACACAAACCCTGCAGTCAGCTCAGCAAGGCCAGCACCAGCGGGGAAAATATTTTTCTAATTAAGAATATGAGAAGCTCCTGGTGGATGCCAAAAAACAAAATACAGCGTTTTGGCAATGAAATTTTGGCCTAATCAAATGAAAATGCTTTTATTGTGCAACATATGTAACGTTAAACTGATTTTGTATTTACATAGATAGATATTCCTTATGGAAACATTAAGACACTGATGACTCAAAGACCAATTTAGCAGGTGGGTAAAACCATACAATAAATTCTGCATTTAAAGTTCCCCTAAATGAGGTCCCAGCTCCTAACGGAGTTATTGGATTGGCCCTTTTATTGCCTATTTTCTGTTCACTGGACATCCTCTGCATCTTGATAGTGCCTGGAGTATCTGACTCCGTCACTGAAGGAAACATCAGATTTTTGCTAAGCAGTTTAGGATTTCGTGCCAATCTCAAAGATTTAATTTAATCAAATCTTTGATTATCTGAGTCTTAATGTCAAGCTTACATAAAACTGGATAATTGTATAAATACAATGTTTTACAAATCCTTTTTTTATGTGATTAAGCCAAATCCTTTTGCCAGAAGCTCCTGTGTGTAACTGGGAGTGTTCTGGGACCACTGAGGTACTCAGATCTTCCTCATTACACAACTGCTAAAATACTGTTTATAATATTCGATGATAATGATGGATAATCCCTAAATTGTGACAAGCACTGCCTGCAGGATTTGTGCCAGCCTGAGCTGTTCTCCTGCAGCCTCACAGCTCGGCCTCCCCTCCTTGGGGAGCAGCAGCTCCCTGAGCTCCCAACACCTGCAGGGTCCAGCAGGGCCCAGGGCAAGGCAGCAGCAGCCCCTGGATGGCTCCTAACAGGGACACCTGAGGTCACAGGGGCACCTGAGCTCCTCCCAGGGGCACCTGGGCTCACAGGAACACCTGAGATCACACAGGGACACCTGAGATCACAGGGACACCTGAGGTCACAGGGACACCTGAGATCACAGGGACACCTGAGCTCCTCCCAGGAACACCTGAGATCACACAGGGGCACCTGAGATCACACAGGGACACCTGAGGTCACACAGGGACACCTGAGGTCACAGGGACACCTGAGCTCCTCCCAGGAACACCTGAGATCACACAGGGACACCTGAGATCACAGGGACATCTGAGATCACACAGGGACACCTGAGCTCCTCCCAGGGGCACCTGGGCTCACAGGGGCACCTGAGCTCACAGGAACACCTGGGCTCCTCCCAGGGACACCTGAGCTCCTCCCAGGGACACCTGAGCTCCTCCCAGACACGGACAGCACCGTCTCCATCCCGGGGGATCCCAGCCCTGCTTTGGGGTGCCCTGTCACATCGGGGGAAGCACAGCAAGGGCTGGGACAGGGATCAGAGAGCTGGCACAGCTCCCCAAGGCAGCTCTGACTGAAGCGTCACCACATCTGAATGCAGCTCGTTCACTCATTCAGAGGCGTTATAAATGATCAAATCAAGAGCCAAACTTAGTTTAGCAATGATTTATTGAATTGTCAGCGAGACTGAATTGCGACCGTGCAAAGCCCCAGAGCCGAGGCAGTGCTGAGGTGGGGTCAGTGCTGGGGGGCACACGGACCTGACCCCGGTGTCACAGGGTCCCCAAGGATGGCTCACACGGGGAGTTCTTACACAGGCTGTCCTGCCCGAGGCACACATGGCCCAATGTCCTTTGTGTCCCTGCACAGCACCGGGGATTGCCATGGGCAGAGGGGGACAAAGGCCCAGCCCGGGTGTCTGAGCTCGGCAGGGAGCTCGGGGAGTGAGCACTGAGATGTGACAGGGTGACAGTGTCCAGCATCGGGGTACGTGCAATCCTTGAGTGGTAATCACTCTGGAGTGGACACGGGGACCCGGGGAAGCCGGCGATTATTGCCCTGGAAGTTCTGTTCTGATGTTAAAAACCCCAATGTTTATGTCAACATGGTCCAGAACCAGATGTGTATGAGTAATGTATAGAGCACATACCAGATGTGTATGAGTAATGTATAGTGCACATACCAGATGTGTATGAGTAATGTATAGTGCACATACCAGATGTGTATCAGTAATGTATAAAGCACATACTAGATGTGTATCAGTAATGTATAAAGCACATACCAGATGTGTATGAGTAACACACTGCTCCTGCCCAGGGTGGTCAAAAGACATAGTTTGTATTTTACAATATTTTACACAATAATAGCATGAACTGTCTCTACCATGTACTACAGAGGCGTGGAAACAATTCCAGAGCAGTCCCATCCCTTCAGGGGCTCAGCCCTGGCTCCTGGGCCAGCCCCCACAGCAAACATTTCTCATTATCCATTACTCACATACATCTACACAGCAAAGCCAGCACAGATTCTCCTCCACAGCTGCCCTGCGGGTCTGATCCTCACCCTGCTCCATAACCTGGATAATCACCCACATCTGGCAGCTGGAACAGCCATCCCAGAGATCCTGAAATCACAGGACACGCCCTGGAATCGTGGAACTGCCTGAAAACATCTTTTCAAAACAATAAAGGAAAGAAAAGAAAATCCCATTTGTATCTGCCATTGTTCTTCATGCACACTGCAGGAAAGTAAACTGGAATAAAATCAACCATTCAAAATGTGATTTGGACTATGAAAATGGATATGATATGGAGATCAAAGAAATCCCCCTTTCTTTTTCTGGAGGATTTGTCAATCCCTCAGTGATTTTCATAGGCTCCTTAGAGAAATGTCATTTTCAGATGTCATTGCAGCTAGAGAGGATTGATGCAACCTGATTCATATTCCTCTTAATTACTTAGAAATTCTGATTTTTCAAGAGATTAAGTGTTTCCCTTCTGGGCTCTAAGACTTTAGCATATGCAAAGGCAGCTGGGATGAAGAGCAGGAGATAGAAACACCAAGGAATGCCCAGCACACCAATCTGTAGAGTTAAATATGGAGAAGCAGCTCTGTGGCCAGGCAATACCTGTGGAAATGGCATTACAAACTCAGCATGCCAGATTTGCAACAGCCAGGGATATTTGCCATGTCTTTAGGAGCAGGATTTTTTGCTCAGAGGGAATAAATTAATTCTCTGCTAGTAGTGAACCACTGGGAGCCCCCATGCACTCCACAGGTGGCAATTAAAACACAAATCAGCCTGGAAAGTGCTTTAGTGATGAAGTAAATCTGCCAGCATTGTTTTCTCATCAGTAATATCTGCTGTGCTCTGCTGAGGCCAGGCCAGCTCCGAGGCTCAAAGGGCAAAACTCAGCTCAGCTGAAAGAATCCCAAACCTGGCAACAGGAAAATGCTGAAAACCTTTCAGACTGCAACACAGAATATCCTGTGTGCCCAAATCCTGTTCATCTCTCACCTGGTACTCAAGGTCCCTGCTGCTTTCAGGGACAGCAGAGGAACCATCCCAGAGCTGAGGCTCTGCGGGGAGAGCGCCTCAGAACGCTCAGGCCACCAACCCTCCAGGCTTCTGTTCATTCTGCTACTCACAGCACAACTTCACTACAGCATCATCCCATGAATGCCACCACAGAGCTGTGCCAGGTTTGGCTATTGCAAGTTCCTCAACACATTTTTTGGTAGCATCAGCTGCTCAGCAGTTAATGGATGACTTTTTCCCCAGGTGAAGCTATACTTTATTTCAATGTCAGTTATCAATGTGTTGGCTGTCTGCCTGTAATAAGCTGTGATTTTAACAGTTCTTCACATAAATGTGATGAACTGTGGGAAGGATGATGGTGCTGCCTGCGCTGTGCTGTGCTGACCGCATTAGGGTGGAGGAATCCACCTGCAGGGCTCGGTCAGGGTGCGTTTCACAGGCGGATTTCACCTGTAGAAATGCAAAAATCAACGTAGAAATGTAAAACTCAATGTAAAAATGTACAAATGAGCGTTAAATCCATTTCCGAAGGGACCGAGAGCCGCCGGGCGGGCAGCGGCCGCCACCGCGTGGCCGAAATAGGAACTGCAGGGGGGTCCGGGGCAGCGCTCGGAACGGCCCAGAACGGACCAAAATCAGCCCGGAATGGCCCGGAACGGACCGGAACGGACACAAAATCGGCCCGGAACGGCCCAAAATCAGCCCGGAACGGCCCAGTACGGACCAAAATCAGCCCGGAATGGCCCGAAACGGACCAAAATCAGCCCGGAACGGCCCCAAATCAGCCCGGAACGGCCCGGAACGGCCCCAAATCAGCCCGGAACGGCCCGAAACGGACACAAAATCGGCCCGGAACGGACCAAAATCAGCCCGGAACGGCCCCAAATCAGTGCGGACCCGGCGCCCAAAACCGGCCCGGCGTGGCCCCGCCCGCTCAGAGGCTCCCCGCGCTTCACGGGAAAAGGGCGTTAATTAATTAATTAATTAATTAATTAATTAATTAATTCTGCAGTGACCGCCCGGTGTCCGGGACACGGCTGTTCCCAGCTCCACCACTGTTCACTCGCTGAGCCGAGAGCTGCTCACGCTGCTCTGAGCCCGGCCGAACCTGCAGGGACCTGTCCCGGGCAGCTCCTCCACCCATAAACCGGGCGGGATTCTCACTTGCGGTGTCTGAAATAAGTGTTATACCTAGATCTCAACTTCGGTATTCCAATAAAACAAAACATCCAGTACAAGTAAGAAACAAAAGTACCAGATCTAGAATCAAGAGACGATGAATAATGCCAAAATGTGCAGATTCCTCGTTAATTATGACCCGCCTTTTAATTTATAAATGCAGCAAAGCTCTCTGGCTTGAGCTCTTTCCCTAAAACCTGCCCAGAGAACCCAGGAATCTTTGGGTTTTTTTTAAATGTCGTTATCCATTGAGAAAGTCTGACAGGAAAACCAACCTTTGTATTCTCAGTCTAAACAGAACACTCAGTGCTCCTGTCCAGCGCTATTTTTGGAAAAAAGCCGTCAGGAAGTTACCTCTGCTTTTGTGCAGTGGCAAGTTCATACAGCAGGAGCAACAGGAATTATCATCACTGCTGGGAACTCAGACTGGGGCAGACTGTCCACTGAAGAAAGTTCAGCACAAAAACCATTTGTTATTGACTTAATTTGCTGTCTTTGGCTCAGCACCTTGTACAGAGGTTTGAAAGGCTGCATCAGGAAAGGTAAAATCAGTGACTTTGTCACTTCAGCAATCACAGGAGGAGGGACAATGGGTGAAGTTTTCTTTTTTGATGTTACAGATCACAACCTTGAGGAGCTTCCTGTTTATGACTATTTCAGTTGGTTTTCAGTCCTTGCTAATAAAATGTCAACACAGGCAACTCTGAGCAACCCATAATTGCCTCCTAGAAACCTGAACTACATTAATGGCATTCGATTTTGAATGTTGGTATTAAATATATTAAACCCATGAGTTTAGAGAGAAATTTGAGTCACTAAAACTTCTGGCAATGTTAATATAAACATGAGGGTACCTGCATTATTTAAAATCAAGGATTAACATGGACTAAACAAATGCTGCAAGTGGGCTTTGCTCACTCACCAAACATTGCAAATTGAAGATTCCTTTACAGCAGGATGAGCATTCCCATCTCCCTGAGCTTGGGAGATGCACTGAGCATTAGAGCCAAGCTCCCAGGTTAGGGCAGTCCCCAGGCAGCTCTTCCTGCAGGAGCACACCAGGACAGGAGGTGTCAGGCAGGTGAGCTGTGACAATGACACTCCAGGGCTGCTGTTGTTCTTCCCTAAGGGATCGAGGCTGGTTTTCAGCAGTTTTCAGAAGGGAGAAGGCACAAAGCTACCACACCACACCTGCAGAGCAGCCAAGGCAGCAGGATTAGCCACGACCTGCACAGCAATTAGTAACACTACAGGCAAAAGCCCACAACAGAAGTTAGAGCAGGATTATGCAGCAAGAAGAGTCAATGCAGCATTAAGGGGAGTTTGTCCCTTTACAAACACCAAGTGTGCAACATCCCTCATCTTCATCCAGGAGCTTCAAGTCTTAAAACAGTTCTGAGCAGCCAAAAACAAAAACCCCAACCCCCCCGAGAATTCTTAAACTGAACTAACTTAAAAATGACTCCAGAGCAATCTTGCACAATAATCATAGTCCAATTTTTGCTACCAAGCAGCAAAAGTTGAATATTGAAGTAATTCATGTACACAAACATGCAAGTTAAAAGGAATAAATGAAATGCTCCACTTTATTAAGAAACCAAAAATACAAAACTGAAGAGTTCAAGACTTCATGTACTCAAACACTACTGAAAAAAAAAATTCCTAAACTTAAGTTTTGCTTACTAGCAGTACTAATATTGACCAAGATTCATCTCTACAAGGTAGTGTTAAAAGTTGACATTTTCCACCATTTGTGCTGTAATAAGCCAGTTTCAAATTAAGAACTTGGTGCAGTTACAGTAAAGTCTAGATGTTTAAATCACTGTGGCTCCAGCTAAGATAGCACTGGGTAGGCAAGAGCATTTCAGCTCAAACCATGGTTGCTCTCTGGTTAGTGAGTTTGAAGATGCTTGGCTTGGTTTAACCAGCTCTAGCTCTACTGCTGTTCCATGCAGACACAGCTCAAGTCAGCTCACAGGCCTGGGTGCCGTTTGCTTCTGGCTGCTAAAACACAGAGCTGAAGGTGCCAGTGAGGAGCTGGGGCTGGAGGCAGCTGCAGCACGTGCCAGCAGAAGTGCAGGCTGTGCTCTGCACCCCTGCAGCACCAACACCACTCAGTGCTGGGGCTCTGCCTGGCAGCTCAGCCTGCCTCAGCCTCAGCTCCGGCAGCCAGCAAAGGGGGACAGGGTAACTGTTAGCTCTGAATTAGCAAGAGGAGCTCAATAGGAGAAGCAGGAAGGAAAACAGAATAAGAAATGCAGTAGTAGACAATCAAGTATTACCCTCAAATGAAGAACAGAAGACACTTTGAAAAGTTTTCCTAACAATGCATGAAAGTTCACTTGCTTAGAGATACTTGAAATACAACTTTATTACCTAAACAAAAGAATGGGAATGACAGAAACAAGATTTTCCACTTAACACTCTGATATGACTGCAGCAGTCTTGTATTTGAAACTCAAAAGGGGAAGTAATTGCAGTCCAAAAAACAGCTAAATATGCAGGTCCAAAATATGAAGGTTTTTTGTTTTGGTTTTTTTTTTTCATTTTGTTTTGTTTGTTTTTTTTAAACTGCCACATTCACTCTCCGAAGCCCATTCATCTCTTTCAGCATCCCAAAGATTAAGCACATGTTCTGTTCAGCTAGATAATAAAGTGGCAAACACGCTGCATCACCAACATCACAGGACAGTTGCCTATAAAACTAGACTTCTGACGCTGGGCTCCAGCTTCATCCCTCACAGGTCATCATCCTCGTCTGGCAGTGCAGTGGTCTGGGCAATCTGCAACAAAGGAAGGCACTTTCAGAGCTGCTCTGCTGGCTGTGCCTGGCTGTGCCAGCAGCTCCCAGGCAGCTGTTCCTGACACTGACCTGTAAGTCCTGCTCATACTGTGCTGCCAGTGCCGGGTCCATAACGACTTCGGGAGGTGCGAGCGCAGGCATGGCAACGAACTCCAGGTTGGGATCTCCAATCAGCTTCCTAGCGAGCCACAGGAAAGGCTTCTCAAAGTTGTAGTTACTCTTAGCTGAAATGTCATAATACTGAAAAAAGCACATATTAGACATTGTTTTAGAAACCCTCTAATATTTAGAGCATATCAAGATTAACCCAACTTTTAACCTTTCCTTTCTTTTTTTTTTTGACTGCATGGCTTTTGTTTCCATACTCATAAGCAGTTTTGATTTAAGTGCCTAGAAACAAGCAGTTTCAGGCAGAAGCTATTAACTGAAAGGTTATCAAATCTCATCCAGGACAAGACTTCCAGGAGGCAATAGTGCAGGTATCTTCCTCCTCTGATGTGACCTGCTGCAGTCCCAGCCCTGTCGTGGGATGAGATTCTGAGCAGCTGCAGCCAAATGCACACAGGTTCTTAAAGAACTTAGCACAGCTTCTGCTCCAGGCCAGTCATGATCATCCTCAACATCATCATCACCTCCCCCTGCCCTGAATTTGGTTTGAAGAGCCAGCTCATGTGAGGCTGGCAGAGCCCCCAATTCACCATCCACAGCCCAGCTGCACTCAGAAGACAAAACCAACTGGATTCCTCCTGACTCACCTGGAGATTCTTCTTCCTATGGAACACAATGGATTTTGCCTTGACTTTTCTGTCTTTAATATCCACTTTGTTGCCACACAACACTATAGGGATATTTTCACATACTCGTACCAGATCTCTATGCCAATTAGGGACATTCTTGTAAGTAACTCTTGATGTTACATCAAACATGATGATGGCACACTGAGCTGCAAGAGAGGCAAAGTCAACTTACACCTGGTGGAGAGGAGAACCAGAGACATCCCACATTAGGGTTAAGCACCTGCACGAACTTTTCCCTCTCAGCATCACAGCTGTGACAGCTGCTGCTCTGTTCACCAGGTCAGTGCAGGAGTGCACACACCCCAGCCCGTGCTGTGTCACCTCCCAGCTGTATCACTGAGGAACATGGCACTGCATGTATGGGAATATACAAGACTATGGAAGCCAACCTGGATTTACCCAAATACCTGGCAGAATCAGTTAACACCTATTCAACTCAGCTCAGGCATGCTAATGAGGCTTGAAGGTAGGCTGAGGGCTAGTGGTGCCCATCTCAGGATGCTCTTGTCCAGAGCAGTTTCTCAAGGAACTCAAGAATACTTTACAAAAAGAAGACATAATAAAGATATGCGGGTGAATGAAGCAGGACAGGACAGATCTTTGCCAAGCAGCAGTAAGGAACACTGCACTTTTCCAGAAACACAGCCTCTGCATGAAGGTGTCCAGCTTCCTCAGGGCATTGAAAACCTTGGGTTTGTGTTCCAAGGCCTTGCCTGAGCACAGCAATAGAGACAGAAACCTGCACTCAGTGGGGCACATTTCCCCCTTAACCACCAAAGGCTGCCAGAGGTACCTGGTCATTCCATTAATACCACACAGCCCACAGTAACCCCTGAGACACAACCTCACCATGTTCCCACAGTGGCACATGTTATCTGGCAAAGGACATTATCCTCTCTACAGAGAGCCTGAGGAGTTCTATGGCAGCTCATCACTGCAGCCACACTGACAGCTTCCAGCAGGGCCAGCATGAGCAGAAGGAAGCCCTGAGAGGCACAGAACTGGCCCCCACAGCTCCTACCTTGGATGTAGTAGCCATCACGCAGGCCACCAAACTTCTCCTGGCCAGCTGTGTCCCATACATTAAATTTAATGGGGCCTCTGTTGGTATGGAACACCAGAGGATGAACTTCAACACCCAGCGTTGCTAGGGAAAGGACAAAAAGCATTTAGTGCATTTAGCAAGTCATGGACTGAACCTCCATTTGTGAGATACGGGAGCTCAAACGTTTCTGCAGACATACCTACATACTTCTTCTCAAATTCACCAGTCAAGTGACGCTTTACAAATGTTGTTTTACCAGTGCCACCATCACCAACCAGAACAAGCTGAGGAGAGATAAAGGACAAGAGTCAGAGCAATGCCTTTTGAGACACTGATCAGTCATTCTAGCAGGGATACTGCTCACTGCTACAAAGAGCTTAGTTCCTACAAGGTGCTGTAAAGAACTTCTCCCTGTGCTGGGAACCAATGTGTTAGGCCCATCCATCATGCTGTAACTCTGGTCAATCTTATCCAGTCCTTGTAGGTAAGGACTGCCTGAATTGTGAATATGGTTCTACTGAACTACTACAATAGACTCAATGAAGAATGTTGAGGGCTTTCAACCTGAACATGACCAGGTCTGGAAAGGCAATTATCCAAATATCCACTGGAGAAACCCATTACCTTACAATCAAAGGAATCAACCAAACCAAAAACCCACCAACATTTGCACCATGAACTGGAATACACTAGCCAAGAACTGCCAGAAACACAAGTAACAACCTTCAAGAAACAGTCTTCAGGACTCCTGCTGTTAAGGTAACACAAAAACACCACCAACCCACTAGCCACCCAAAACACTAGAAAATTCTCTTCTGAAACACTTGAACAATGAGCACACAACAGAAAAAACGTTATTCTAATTCACCCCGAGCAAGTCTAATTCTAATTCACTCCTTTTGCAGAGCACTTGAATTCTTAAAATTAAAAATCATTCCGTAGGCAAAGATTTATTATAATGTGTTAAACTAAACTGCAAATAGAATACATTGGCACAGTTAACAGATTTTTTGTGTGTGCGTTGCATTCAACACTACAATAAATCGCTCCATTAAGGAAAGACCAGCACTTCGAAACCAAACCCATCATATACATCGACACTCGAGAGTCCCTTGAGCTACTTTTCCAGTGAAGAGCAAATAAACCCCAAGGCCACGCTGGGAGCCGCTCGCTTACCTTAAACTGCACTTGCGGCTCTCCTTGGGCGGCCATGCTGGCTCTGCGGGGGAAATGGCAGCGCGTGAGCGAGCGCGGGGAGCGCCCGGCCGGAAGGGGCCGTTTGCAGCTCCGGGCGCGCTCGGGCCGGGCCGGGCCGGGCGGCGCCTCCCGCCCGCGTGTGGCGGCACCGCGCGCGGCAATGGCGGCGCCGCCTCCGCCCGCCGGGCCCGCCGCGCCAGGGCCGGGCCAAGGCCTCCGCAGGGCGGCTGAGCCGCGGCCGGCCCCGGCCCCTCTCCGGATCAGCGGAGAGTCCTCCCGGCCCGCCCAGAACCGGCATCCCATCGCTCAATGGAGCTGCTGCCCCATCGGGAGAGGCCGCGGCCCGTCCCGCGGAGCTCCGAGCGGGGCCCGTCCGGCCGGGCCTCCCCGCGCACCGGGCCGGGCGCGCTCCCCGCCATGAGCCACCATGACTGAGCAGCGCCGCCTCCCCCCGCCCCGGGCCGCGGGGCCCCGCTCGCCGCCCCGCGCATCGCGCCCGCCCTTCCATCACGGACGGAGCCGCGCACGGCCCCGGCCCTCCCAGCGCTCCGCTCCCGGGGCCTAAAAGCCGCCACGCGCCTCGGCTGCCGCAGCCGCAACGCTCCCTCAGGCGCAGCCTCCCGCCACCCAGCCCAGCCCAGCCCATCCCAGCCGCGAGCTAACGGCCACCGCCGCCCCCGCCGGTGGTGCTTTGCAGGACGGCCACGCCTGGCCCGATGGCGGCGGGGCGCGGAGGCCGAGCCCGGGCCGGTGCCGGGCCCGTACCTCTACCGAGGCTCTCCCGCTCCTCGCTCCGTGCCGGGCGCAGGGAAAATGGCGGAAGCGCCGTTCAAATACCCGGACGGCCACGCCGCGCGGCCGCGGGCGGGGGCGGGGCCGTGCGTCACGTGGTGCGCGGCGCGCGGGAGGCGGCGGGAGGCGGGGCCGGGCCGCGGCCATGAGGGAGCGCGGCGGGCACGGCACTGGGCACGGCACCGGGCACCGAGCACGGCACCGGGCACCGGGCAGGGCACCGGCCATGAGGGAGCGCGGCGGGCACGGCACCGGGCACGGCACCGGGCACCGGGTACGGCACCGGGCACCGAGCAGGGCAGCGGGCAGAATAATCAGCATCCATAATTAAGCGTTCAGTTCAGAGGATGCACAAAACATCTGCTCCACGTTCAGCAAAGGCAGCAAAACACTTCAGCAGTGTTAGGTCACTGCCTAAAAGATTAGAGTCCGTGAGATCCGCAGGTAATCAGCAGCATCGTTACTTTTAAAAGGCATTTGCATTTCCTGTATCTGAGGTCAACTGTGAGCAGACTTAGCCAGTGTGGCACAGGTAACACACAAAAGGCAGCAGGTACAGAGCGTTCGGAGATGTGAGAAGGAGCACTGCCTTCCACGGCCCGTGCATGCTCTGCCCTACAAACCCTCGGGCCTTTCACACAAGCCTGGACCACTAAAAAATAACAAGAGCACCATTTTTACAACTCCTTCTGTCATGACAATCTCCCACAGCGAAGTTACGATTCCCCGTGGGCACCGGGCCTGAATGCCCACCCAGCACGGCCTCCCAAACAGCCCCATGTCCTTGTAGACACCTCAGGGATGGTGGCTCCATCACCCCCCAGGCATCCTCCTCCAGTGCCCGAGCACCCGAACAGAGCCACAGCATTCCCAAATATCCAAGATGCGTGTGGCCTCGAGGCCCTTTCCTGTGGTGGGCTCGCTGCAGGCAGGCAGGAGGCACTGCCACAGCTGACGGTGCCCTGGTGCCAGCTGAGGGGAGCAGGAGGTGCCCCCTGAGCCCCCTGACCGCTCCTCCAAGGATGCTCTCCACGCCTCTTGGCCTTGTTGGCACTTGCTGGGCACATCCAGCACCCCACGGCCCCTCGCGCTGCCCGCAGCACTCGGGGCTCCTCTCCCGGCTGGCCAGCGGTCACTGGGCAGGCTGGGCAGCCTGGTCCTGGTGGCAGGAGCAGCTCTTGGGCAGTGTGGCAGCTGTGGTCACTCCTGAGCTGTCCTGCTGTGGGTGACGTAGTCCTGCTGTGGGTGACAGAGCTGCTGGGCCCAGCTCAGTGACCCTACGGCATCGATAAAATCCCGGGAGATGCTGTCAGCTGTGACGCTCTCTCCACAGACAAAGTGAAAAAAGGCACATAGTTATTTAGATAAACTGTTCGACTGCCTCCAGTGTGGCAGTGAGCCTCTTTCATAAAGAGCTTTTACAGCAGGAGGGGTTAATGGAGCAGCTCTCAGGTACGATGGGCTGTGCTCTGAGGGACTTTCCTTCACTGTGCCTCAGGACTGGGATTCTCCATCCCTCATCCAAACTGACCTGCATTCACTAGAGTGCAGCAATGAAAGCAAAAGGTGTTCTGTAAGCCTTGCATTTCGAATAGTTCTCCAAGATCTCAAAATTCTGCCCAAAGATCAGTGAAAAAAACTTGTTTGAAAACTGACTTTCAAAGAACGTCCGAGTTTTGCATATGTCTATAAATACCAAGCTCATGGGTTCACTCTGATTTTTAAGGCCTCTGGTATTTTTTTTTAATCCAGTATACTTAAATTACTTTTATTATCTTTGCTGCTGTCCCCATAATCTAGAATAAATAAATGATGTGTTTTTACATATATCTGAATGAATGTAATTGACAAGGAAAGTATTTCATGGCAGCTGATATATACAAATGTCGTTTATTTCTTGTTAATTTCCTCTGAAATAGACACAAAATATACACAAAGCTTTACAAGAGTGGCTGGCGTGTTCTGTAACTCTTGCTTATTTGACAGTGTAATACCATCCAAATATTGCATGAGATTTGCTTGGAAAAATCACTGGCACGTTGAATTTGCCTTCCCTTTTTGAGAGGAGCTGAGTTTGTGTGGTCTCTAGCACTTTTGCTGAGCGCCTCTAGGTGTCAGGATTATTTTTTCAGAATATGCAACTCATCTTTCATTTTTCTCAGCACAATGCTATCCTGGTAAAACCCTTGTGAATTCCACTCCTCCTTTTGGCAAACAGGAATGTGTTTATAAATAGGAGGCCATAAAGCCACATTAGTGGAGTTTGGCAGTTTTAAAGATTGGGGGGAAGATACAAACATGAGGGGGAAAGCAATCTGTAACTGTGTATGTAACACTCACTGTGCTTTAGTTATTCCTTAATATTGTAACGAATTTATTGGTGAACTACATTTTCCCTGCAAGCTATCTAGCACTTTAATTTGGAATAATTAAAAAATCCATTATCATAGCATTTGAGCTCCTGGCAAACACTTATTTTATTGTTAAAAAGATGAATTGTCATGTGGAATCGAGTTTTTAGCATCTGTTTCATCGGCATATATAATTAAGCGTTCAGTTCAGAGGACGCACAAAACATCTGCTCCACATTCAGCAAAGGCAGCAAAACACTTCAGCAGTGTTAGGTCAGTGCCTAAAAGATTAGAGTCCGTGAGATCCGCAGGTAATCAGCAGAATCATTACTTTTAAAAGGCATTTGCATTTCCTGTATCTGAGGTCAGCTGTGAGCAGACTTAGCCAGTGTGGCACAGGTACCACACAAAAGGCAGCAG
Source organism: Geothlypis trichas (assembly GCA_009764595.1). Classification (NCBI taxonomy): domain Eukaryota; kingdom Metazoa; phylum Chordata; class Aves; order Passeriformes; family Parulidae; genus Geothlypis; species Geothlypis trichas. The sequence continues at coordinate 13,968,922 of CM019918.1, read as the reverse complement.
GTACAGAGCGTTCGGAGATGTGAGAAGGAGCACTGCCTTCCACGGCCCGTGCACGCTCTGCCCTACAAACCCTCGGGCCTTTCACACAAGCCTGGACCACTAAAAAATAACCAGAGCACTGTTTTTACAACTCCTTCTGTCATGACAATCTCCCACAGCCGAGTTAGGATCTCCGTGGGATGGGCATTCCCTGGTGCGCACCGCAGCTCTCCGGCACCGAGCGTTCCTCCGGGAGCGCCGCGCGTACAGACACCGGGGACGGCAGGAGCGGGTCCGGCCCAGCTCCCGGCAGGGCAGGGCAGGGCACCTGCCGCAGGTGAGCGGCACGGGGCTCACAGGGCCGGGGCAGCCGGGCTCTGCAGTGCCCGGCCCGGTCCGCGCCACACCGGCCGTGCCCCGCCGGCTGCCCGCTCTGCCCGTGCCGCGGGGCCGGACTGCCCGCCGTGCCCGCTCCATCGTGCCCGTTGTGTGGGGCTACACTGCCCGCCGTGCCCGCTCCCGGCTCATCGTGCCCGCTGCATCGTGCCCATTTAGCCGTGCCCGCTCCCCGTGCCCATTCAGCCGTGCCCGCTCCTCCCCTCACGTCACGGCGCCGGGCGGGGCGCGGGCCCGGGCCGGAGCGTGCGCGGTCGGCGGCCGGGCTGGCGGGCGGGCCCCGCGGAGGGAGCAGCGCGGAGGGCGGCAGCGCCGCGGGGCCGCCGCGGGGATGAAGGACCGGCTGGCCGACCTGGCGGAGGTGGGCGCGGGGCCGGGGCGGCGGGCGGGCGGGCGGGATGGATGGCGGCGCCGCGGGCCGGGCGGGCCCCGCTCCCGCCGGGGTCCCGGGGCTCCGTGCCGCCCTCCGCGGTGTCCGCAGCGCGCCCCGCTCCGCTGCTCCGCGGCCGCTGCGGAGCGCCTCGGGCGGCGCTGAATCGCGCTGAATCGCGCTGAATTCCCCGGCGGTGCCGCGCCGGAGCCGCCCCAGAGCTGTGGCGGGGTGGGTCGGCCCGCCCGGCGGCTCCCGGGCCGTGATGCGGCAGGAAAGCGCCCTGCAAGCCTCATTTTCCGCGTGTTTACAAAATGGTAGCTGCCTCTGTTTATACGCTCTTTTCCTTTCCCCTGCTTGCGCTTTGGAAACAGTATCTTAAAAAAGAAGGGAGAGCCTGGGGACAGGCACCATCCGTCTGTCTGCAACAGGATATGGCTTGGGTAGAATAAAAGGACATTTGAGGGTTTTTGTTTTGGGTTTGTTTTGTTTCTTTCCTGAAAAGGAATGGAAATGGAGAACGCACAGGAATTCCTGTGATAGTCCCAGTACTCCACGTATGTGTGGAAGTTGGCTGTGTTGAGCTGCGTTCAGGTCTGGGGCTCTTTCATCTTCTGGATCATAAAACGCATTTTGGAAGCTCCATCCCTAGTGATGGAATTACCAGTCTCTTTGTCTTCCTCTCTGAAAGGGTGAATAGGCATTGGAAAAGTTTTAGGATTATTAAATTACAGTTTCTCTACCAGGAATGATGTTTTGGAGTCATGCCAAAAAACCAGTGTCATTTCTTTCAGGTATGGTTATTCCCTTTCCAGAATGTGGGAACACGTGCCAGATTTCGGTGCTGGTGCACGCTTCCCAGATAGAGGAAGCAGCCAGTAGTGATCCAGATTTGCTTTATATTTATAGTTCTGTACCCGCAGACTTAATCCTGCCCTGTGTTTCTGTAAATGGAAGAAACCAATTCCACACCCTGCCACACCCCCCATTGACAGCATTAAAAGTGTTTAATGCAGCTGAACAGAGGAATTGGTAAGGCAGCTTTAGAATTTGACATCTGAAAACATTACTGCAGTGGGCTGCTTTTTAAATATGTATGGGCTGGTATTGCTGAAGTGCTTCATGTGTTCATCATTGTCATTTCCACTGCAGAATTGATTAACAGCTTAGAGACTTAAACATTTTCTTCTAATTAAGAAAATATTTAAACATGAAAGGAAAGTTAAAGTTACTGAAGGTCTAGTCTATGTTTCATCACAATTAGAAGTGTGTAGTTGACCTGAAGTTTTGTGAAGTTGCATATCCAAGGAGATGGATGTTCCCATTTCCACAGGCAGTTCATTGAAGTAGCAGCTTCCATCTTACATCTTTATCTGAAATAACAAAAAAATATAATGATTTTGTGAAGTGATTTTCCTTTCATAGAATGAATGCTTTGAACGGAGATGCTTGACACGTGGATGAGATGCTCTGGAAAGGAATAGCGAATCCAAAGAATTAATGTGTTAACTCTTGCTTGCCTGTTTTCCAAAGTGTTTGGCTTTATTAATATAGTTTCATTGTATTGCATTTGGCTGAGCATTAAGAGTAGAGCATAGACATTGTGGTTTTCAAACAGGCCTAGGCCTGCAAAGTCTTCAGTTATAGCTGTGCCTCACCTCTTCCCCTTACCATGAGGTTTCCTTGTTCCCTTTGGGCACACCTCACCTGTGCCAGGTGGGTCAGCTCCCTCCAGCCCCCAGAACCTCAGTGCTGCACAAGGAGTCCCAAAGATCCCTGCACTGGCCTGCCCTAACTGAGCACACCATTGCCTTCAGGATGAGCAGAAATGCTCAGAAACGAGCAGAAGTGCTCATTTCCCATCTCCTCGTTTGTGTGTTCCTGCATTTTACTGGGCAGCAAGCAAAACATTTTGTTGTTAGTCTTTCCTAGATCATTACAAAGAAGAGGGAGAAATGCTGCCTATCAGTGTTTGTGGTTCATTGACACAACATTAACATAACTGCCAGATATTTTTGTAGTGCACTATGTTTAGGCTGTTAAACAGTGGCTGGAGAAAGAAGTGGTTGATGACATGCAGATTATACAGCCTTCAGATAATGCTGCTTCCTCTTGTTTTCCTGGCTCAGAGCAGTTTTGTAAACTTCGTGCTTTTTGAGAAGACAGCCACCATAATTGTAATTGTTCAACTTTAGGGGGTTATTTTAATGTCATTTCTAAATTACTCTAAGCAGGCCCAAATGAACTTCTTTAAGCTGTTTGAATTGTCTTTTAATGCAATTAATGGGACAATTGAGCGAATCCAGACAGGTTTTGGTTATTTTGAGCACAAATAAGTGTAAGATTAAAAGATTCTCTGATCCAATACACTGTTTTCAGCAGTGGTTTATAGTGGGTGTTTAGAGCAGAAGAAAGTGAGTAGTCCATGGCTGTGGTTGCAAGGTGTGCTCCCAGCCTTGAGTGGTTTGCTGCTCACAGACACAGGTCCATGTAAAGGGCCCTAGGAGAGCTGTACAGTCCATGTTCAGACCTTCAGCTGAGCCTGCTTAGCTGGCTTCAGCTATTACAAACAGACTGCCTTTTAAAGTCTGGCAATAAAACTTATTCATACTTCCTTGTTGTTCTGTCATTGCAGAAGGAGGTTAGACATAAACCTCTGCTCAGGCAGAGTGCTGGGTTAGATCTCAGCTTTGGGCTGCATTGTCCACATGGCTCCAAAATTTCCCCCTTGTGACCTGCTGAAGGGGATGCAGACCTGTCTGCTGGAATCCACTTTTCATGCTTGATAGGTGAATCATTTCAAATACTTGATTTTTATATTTCTTTACTCATGAGTGTTGATCTGTTACATGTAATGTTTGAAAAATGAGTCGTACATAGCAAGTTCATATTTGAAAAATGAGTTGTACACAGCGAGTTGTACAAGTTCATATCTGACTGCAGCTGTTTTTAAGCAGGACCTGTAGCTGGAGCAGAGGTGCATTGATTTTTCCTGAACACTTTCTGGCCGGTCTCTCTGTGCCCGCAGGCCCGTCAGGACAGGTGAAACACCTCGGTCCCAGAGGGTGGGATTGCTGGAGCTGGTGCTGCAGGGCAAGCACACAGTGAGGCTGCAGCAGCAGGAGAGCACGGCTGCTGTTTGTGCCCGAGTCAGGCTGTGGTGTGGGGATTGCTGAGGATGAGCCCTTGCCCTCCGTGCAGCCTGAGGTGCTTTGCTGGGGCTGGAGCAGCCTCTGCTCGGGCTGGCAGGGACTGACCTGCCCCAGCCCTCCCTGGCCGCTGGGACAGGAGGCTCTCTGGGCTCACAGAGCTGTGAGGAGAGGCTGAGCCCTGGGTGAGATACTCCTGGGGCTGGTTCCCAGGTGAATGGTCAGCTATGGTCAGCAGGCTGCCACAGGAGTGATCTGCACGTGATCTGCTCTGAGAAACTGCCAGCCTTGGACAGAACTTCAAGGGCAAGCAAGAGTCACGTTTTTCAGGGAAAAGCTGTTTCCAGTTCCAGAGGTCAGTCATTGCAAAGAGATCTCCAGCCTGAGTTAGTTCTGCAGTTCTGTAAGGTAGTGGAAGTGACAGAGGCTTCATAAACCATCAGGACAGCTTCTGCTTGGAGCTGAGAAGTGACATGGGTGAGGATTTCTGCAGTTTAACCCTGCTGGCAGCCAGAGCAGCACACGGCTGCTCCTCGCTCGCCCTGGTGGCATGGGGCAGAATTCCAGAGGTGAGAGAACTCATGGATTGACAATAAAGGCAGTTTAATTGGTAAAGCAAAAGCTGCACGCAAGCAAAGCAGGAAAAGGAATTCCTTCCTCCTTCCAATGGGCAGAAGAGCAGACACAAAAGTGGCATAGCACTGTTGTGTGTTAGGTCACATGTAACGGTGGCTTGGGAGGACAATGCCCGAACACCAAAGGTGCCCCTCTCCCTTCCTGCTGCAGCTTCGTGTGCTGAGCATGATGCCATGTGCTCTGCCTGTCCCTTGGGTCCCCTGTGCCCCCAGCCCCCTTGGAGGGCAGCAGGAAAGGCCCTGCCTCTGCAGGTCTGGAACTGCAATGTCCCTGTTCATCAGCCCTGCCCTGGTCCGGCACAAAGCCCAAACCCAGCCCAAACCCAGCCCGTGCCAGCGCTGGGGAGACAGTTAACCCTGTCCCAGCCACAGCAGCACCAAGCCCTGGTGGGGCTGGGTGGATTTCACAGTCTCAGAGTGTTTATGGAGCTGTGTCCCAGGCTTTGAGTCCCAAGGTCAAGGTATGAGCTGCACACAGTTTATTAGATTGCTCTGGGCATTGACGTGAAACGTTTTATCAGCTTCTTGTGATACTGCTTGTACTGGGGAGGTGAAGTCCAGGGAGAGCAGTGTGTTTCTGCTAAACTCTGATAAAAGTGAGTTCTCGGTCACTGGTGTGCTTGTCAGAGGAGGCACAAAAGCTCATCGGTTAAAGAGTCAGCAAATGAGCTGTGTTCTAGGTAAGAGATGATTTAAGACTACAGAGAACAGAGGTTGACAAACTTCTCAGGTGTCTCGAGTGCTGATGACTGAGGTAGGCTGTCCATAAATCCTTGAACAAATTGATCTGTCAGTGGTGTCACTGCCACCAAGTGGGACAGTGAAACACGCATGGCACAGGCTGTGGGCTGGGAGTCATGGTCAGCTGCCTCCCAGCTGAGCATCTCCAGACACATTTCTGAGTCACATTGCTGTCTTTCATTCATTCAGGATTCACTCAGGTGGTACGTGGTTTACTAAAAGCTGACATTCTGAATTGCTTAGTAGATGATATTTTCATTATGTTTAGTTCAAATAGCTAAAACTAGGATGCAGTTATGAACAAGCAGAAAAATGATCCTTTACTCAGTAAATACAAACATAGATAGTTCTTTTGCATAGATAATGAAATTAAATGTCTTTAAAGTGTAGCTACTTTTTAAACATTTACTTGGAACTTGTGGCTTGGTAGCAGTGCAGTCTTGGGAATGGTAAAGTTGTGGCTGACTTCCTTGGGGCACAGACTTCCTCCTTATTTGTGTTGAGCAAGGCTGTTCATTGATGGCAATCTGTAAGGACAGATAATTTGAGCTCTGGGTTATCTCCCCAACACGAGTAAGTTACCCAGTGCTCAGTGGCAGCCAGCCCTGGTGCTCGGTCCAGGAGGGCAGTGCCATCTCCTCCTGTGTTTCTGCAGTGCCATCTCCTCCTGTGTTTCTGCAGTGCCATCTCCTCCCTGTGTTTGTCCCGGGCCATCTCCTCCCTGTGTTTGTCCCGGGCCATCTCCTCCCTGTGTTTGTCCCGGGCCATCTCCTCCCTGTGTTTGTCCCGGGCCATCTCCTCCCTGTGTTTGTCCCGGGCCATCTCCCCCCTGTGTTTGTCCCGGGCCATCTCCTTCCTGTGTTTGTCCCGGGCCATCTCCTCCCTGTGTTTGTCCCGGGCCATCTCCTCCCTGTGTTTCTGCAGTGCCATCTCCTCCCTGTGTTTGTCCCGGGCCATCTCCTCCCTGTGTTTCTGCAGTGCCATCTCCTCCCTGTGTTTGTCCCGGGCCATCTCCTCCCTGTGTTTCTGCAGTGCCATCTCCTCCCTGTGTTTGTCCCGGGCCATCTCCTCCCTGTTTCTGCAGTGCCATCTCCTCCCTGTGTTTCTCCCGGGCCATCTTTGTTTCCCCAGAGCACAAACCCAGCTGGGCTCTGCCCTGGGGCTCTGTGCATTCCCTGGGTTTGGAGGAGGGAGCTGGCACCGAGTCTGTAACTTCTCCCCGAGGGCTGGGCCACTCCTAGATTGTGTTAATTGACAGTAACTTCTTTATAAGATAATGGCAGTGTTTGACACGGGATTAAATTGCAGAATTGTCATGCAAACAATGCGTATCTCCCGTAATTTAAGAAAACCAGAACTAAACTTCTCGGGTAATAGGATCAGAGGTTAGGAGCAGAAAGTGGGTGTTAGGAGATCAGATGGCCTTGTAAGAAAAGAAAGGTGTCTTGTAATCAAGGTCCCTTAATGACAATTACCTTGTAGTTTGTGTTTCCTAACAGATAACCTGTTGACTGTATGTTAAGGCTAATATTTTGTTCTAATTTTGATTTCCTGCACTTCAAACAGTCTGTGCTCCGGGAGGGAATGAAAGAAGAGAACCTTGAACTCTTTTCCTTCTATGATGCACGTGAATTGTGTCTTTTCCTATGACAAAAGCTGAGATCCATGGGTTGGGCTGGGGAGTGGGGCAGAGCCTGGGTTCCTCACCCATGCAGGGATGCATTTCTGGTGCAGTGCATTTCACTGGGGCTGCCCTGGTGCAGGGTGGCAGTGCCTGGTTCCTCACCCATGCAGGGATGCATTTCTGGTGCATTTCTGGTGCATTTCTGGTGCATTCTCACTGGGGCTGCCCTGGTGCGGGGTGGCAGCGCTGGGCAGAGTGGCACAGCTGGGCACGGCTCTGTCCTGGCTGCCCTGGTGCTGCCCTGGGTGCTGCCCTGGGTGCTGCCCTGGGTGCTGCCCTGGGTGCTGCCCTGGGTGCTGCCCTGGTGCTGCCCTGGGTGCTGCCCTGGTGCTCCAGGGGCTCCAGCCCTCAGTCACTGCTCTCTAGGGGTCCCTTTGCTCCTGGGCCCTCTCTGTTTGTTTGTTTTTAGATCACAGCCCTTCCCTGGCCCCGCGGGCTGCTGCTGCAGTGTGTGTGCTGGCAGGGCTGTGCTTTCCTCAGAGCATGGCCTGGGAAATCTCACACGTTTGTGTTTGTGTCTTTCTCAGTATAAAGGAAATGAAGATGGGGAGACAGTTATCATCGAAAAAGACCATTTTATGGATGACTTCTTCCAGCAGGTAAAGTTACAGTTTTCACATGGATTGAAGACTGACTGTTCCCTCTCTGTGCCTTTAATTTCAGTAATGAGGTTTAACAATTCATCTGCACGTCCTCCCCAGTATGGTTAGTAATTGTATGCCAGAACAAATGTTGGTAATGCTTTGTTAGTTTATTTCAGGATATTTTCTGTGTTTATTGCAGGGAAATGTTTTTAATTTCCTGTCAACAAGAAATTTGCTAATGGGATTTTGAAATAGTTGTTTATTAGGAATATTAGCACTTGAGTTTTTGGCCATTCAGAATATATTTGCTATTACCAATACTGGGTTTTCGTTTAAAAAAAACAATTACAGACTGTTTAAATGTTGACATTTCTGCTGGGATTTCTTTCTGTGCTACTTACAGATGAAACCATTTGGGTTTTATTAGCAGGTGTTATTTTTTGGCTCTTAAGAAGTATTTGCCCTAAATTATTCTAATGTCTTCTTTGCCATATTTCTCTTCCTCTAGGTTGAGGAAATCAGAAATAACATAGCAAAAATAGCACAAAATGTGGAAGAAGTGAAGAAGCAGCACAGCATTATCCTGTCAGCACCAAATCCTGAAGGAAGTGAGTAATAATTTTTAAGATGTCACATAAGTGTGGCTAGATATTCTGAAATATTGTTTGCTTATTTTAGCTCTCCATAGGAATAGAACTTCAGATGTTCAGGATGCAAAATGTAACGCTAAGTAAATGTTCTCATTTTCATATTGAACTAATACTTTCATTTGTTTATTTTGACCTTTTCAAAGTGTCATTTGAAGAAATGTGTGTTCAGAATATTTCTTGCCTCATCCAAGCCTTTCCTAGACCAGAACTCTGTTTAATGTGGGTGTTTTCCTTCTGAAGCAGAGAGGTTACTTATGTTTCTTCTAATTTGTGGAAATGCTGAAGTTGTCAGCTGCAGCTTGTGCTGTCAAATCTTTATTGCTGCGTGGGTCAGGGTGCAGTGTGGCCCAGGCCCAGCTGCTGCTGCAGTGCTGGCAGTTCCAGGGGCAATTCCACTGCAGAACTCGCAGTTCCACGTGCAGCCCCGTTTTTAGAGGCTTTACCCCAGAGCTGGAAGTGCAGTTGTGCTTTCCCAGCACAGAACTGGGAAGTTCAGGGTCCCTGCCCAGAGCACGACCCTGGCCCTGTCCCAGCCCTTGTCTGTGCTCCTGGGCAGGGCTAGAGAAAAGGGAACAGAAGATGCTGAGGTGTTTGTTGTGTGAATGTTGCAATGCTGCCTTGCCATTTATCTTGTGACTCCATCTCAGTGGTGGAAGCTGAATTTGGGGCGTTATTTTATCCTGTCCCCTGTTTCCTTGCTGTGTGTTTGCATTCCCACAGCCGATTTTGCAGCTGCTTTTTCAGGGTCTCAGGTTCAACCAGGGCCCACCTGACTGTTCAGTGGCAGCACCTGGGAGCAGTGTGTGTCCTTGGGGATGTGCACAGCTCTGTGTGTCCCTGTGCACAGCTCCCTGTGTCCTTGGGGATGTGCACAGCTCTGTGTGTCCCTGTGCACAGCTCTGTGTGTCCCTGGGGATGTGCACAGCTCTGTGTGTCCCTGTGCACAGCTCTGTGTGTCCCTGGGGATGTGCACAGCTCTGTGTGTCCCTGGGGATGTGCACAGCTCTGTGTGTCCCTGTGCACAGCTCTGTGTGTCCCTGTGCACAGCTCTGTGTGTCCCTGTGCACAGCTCTGTGTGTCCCTGTGCACAGCTCTGTGTGTCCCTGGGGATGTGCACAGCTCTGTGTGTCCCTGTGCACAGCTCTGTGTGTCCCTGGGGATGTGCACAGCTCTGTGTGTCCCTGGGGATGTGCACAGCTCTGTGTGTCCTTGGGATGTGCACAGCTCTGTGTGTCCCTGTGCACAGCTCTGTGTGTCCCTGTGCACAGCTCTGTGTGTCCTTGGGGATGTGCACAGCTCTGTGTGTCCCTGTGCACAGCTCTGTGTGTCCCTGGGGATGTGCACAGCTCTGTGTGTCCCTGTGCACAGCTCTGTGTGTCCCTGGGGATGTGCACAGCTCTGTGTGTCCTTGGGGATGTGCACAGCTCTGTGTGTCCCTGGGGATGTGCACAGCTCTGTGTGTCCTTGGGGATGTGCACAGCTCTGTGTGTCCCTGGGGATGTGCACAGCTCTGTGTGTCCCTGTGCACAGCTCTGTGTGTCCTTGGAGATGTGCACAGCTCTGTGTGTCCCTGGGGATGTGCACAGCTCTGTGTGTCCCTGGGGATGTGCACAGCTCTGTGTGTCCCTGGGGATGTGCACAGCTCTGTGTGTCCTTGGAGATGTGCACAGCTCTGTGTGTCCCTGTGCACAGCTCTGTGTGTCCTTGGAGATGTGCACAGCTCTGTGTGTCCCTGTGCACAGCTCTGTGTGTCCCTGTGCACAGCTCTGTGTGTCCTTGGGGATGTGCACAGCTCTGTGTGTCCCTGTGCACAGCTCTGTGTGTGTCCCTGGGGATGTGCACAGCTCTGTGTGTCCTTGGAGATGTGCACAGCTCTGTGTGTCCCTGGGGATGTGCACAGCTCTGTGTGTCCCTGGGGATGTGCACAGCTCTGTGTGTCCTTGGGGATGTGCACAGCTCTGTGTGTCCCTGTGCACAGCTCTGTGTGTCCCTGGGGATGAGCACAGCTCTGTGTGTCCCTGGGGATGTGCACAGCTCTGTGTGTCCTTGGGATGTGCACAGCTCTGTGTGTCCCTGGGGATGAGCACAGCTCTGTGTGTCCCTGTGCACAGCTCTGTGTGTCCCTGGGGATGAGCACAGCTCTGTGTGTCCCTGGGGATGAGCACAGCTCTGTGTGTCCCTGTGCACAGCTCTGTGTGTCCCTGGGGTTGTGCACAGCTCTCTGAATGCTCTGGTGGAAGCCTCAGAATGTCCCAGGTGTTGCTGGCACAGACCTGTCCCTGAGGGTTACAGCAGTGCACACATGGGACACAGCACTCACAGAAAAGGGGAGATGAATCTGTGCTTTCACCTGCACTTCAACCATTCAACTTTTGACTAGCAAATGAACATTACCCTGAAAGTGTTAACAAAACTGTTTGTCACCTGGTTTAGTTGAAGATTTGGTGATAATAATATTGCCCAGGTGTAAGCCTGTCATTAGAAGCAAGTACCTGATGGTTGCTGTTACAAAAACAGTAAAGTACTTAGGAGTTGTACTGAATGAAATTCTGAGATTACAAAGTGGATTCGTAGACTTGCTGACTTACTATGATCATTCATTAATGGTTCAAAAATATATTTTTTTAAAGGAACAAAGGAAGAACTTGAGGAACTAAATGAGGAAATCAAGAAGATTGCTAATAAAATCCGGGCCAGGTTAAAGGGTAAGTTGTGAGGACAAGTGGAACTCCTTGCTTTCAGAAATAACCTAGAAAATGACAATGCAAATTCCAACTGCAACTGAAGTGCTTTTTGGGGAGATGATATTTTGGAAGAAGATTACCTTTAACTGCAAAATGACACCTTTTAAAATTTTTCCAGTGTAATGGACAGTAGTGTGACTCTGTTAAGAGTATGATTGAAGCAGTTACTGTGTTTAAAGATCTCTACCAATTACCACAATTATTTTAACATTTTACTTATATATGGCACCCCTCTTCCCTGAAATGTTACATGTCTCTGGGGAACTTGTACCTTTAAAAAGTGATAATATTTCCAAAGCAATTGAGCTGTTAAATAGCTGACACTGGCTCTGTCCTCCTGTCTTGTTCCCAGCTATTGAGCAGAGCTTTGATCAGGGTGAGAATGCCAATCGGACATCAGTGGACCTCAGGATCAGAAAAACACAGGTAGGCTCCCTTCAGCTTAAACAGAACCAGGGGGTTCTGTGGAGAGTGAGTTTAACTGCTCTGAGCTCATTTCAGAGCTCCTGTGCTGCTTTGTGGGGCTGTGAGTGCCACTGTGAGGTGTCGTGCAGAGCTGTGGCTGTGTGACAGAAATGGCCCTTTCTGACACCCCTGTCTGTCCCTGTCTGTCCCTGCTGTCCCTCCCTGGTCTCTGTCCCCGTGTCTGTCCCTGTCCCACCCCTGTCCCTGCAGCACTCGGTGCTGGCACACAAGTTTGTGGAGGTGATGACCGAGTACAACGAGACGCAGACGCTGTTCCGGGAGCGCAGCAAGGGCCGCATCCAGAGGCAGCTGGAGATCAGTGAGTGACCTGTGTGCCCAAAGCAGCCAGTGACCTGTGTGCCCACACCAGCCAGTGACCTGTGTGCCCAAACCAGCCAGTGACCTGTGTGCCCACACCAGCCAGTGACCTGTGTGCCCAAACCAGCCAGTGACCTGTGTGCCCACACCAGCCAGTGACCTGGTGGCAGTGCCCCCATGTTCAAACCAGCCAGTGACCTGGTGGCAGTGCCCCAAAACCAGCCAGTGACCTGTGTGCCCAAAGCAGCCAGTGACCTGTGTGCCCAAAGCAGCCAGTGACCTGTGTGCCCAAACCAGCCAGTGACCTGGTGGCAGTGCCCCAAACCAGCCAGTGACCTGGTGGCAGTGCCCCAAACCAGCCAGTTACCTGGTGGTAGTGCCCCAAACCAGCCAGTGACCTGTGTGCCCAAACCAGCCAGTGACCTGTGTGCCCACACCAGCCAGTGACCTGTGTGCCCAAACCAGCCAGTGACCTGGTGGCAGTGCCCCAAACCAGCCAGTGACCTGGTGGCAGTGCCCCAAACCAGCCAGTGACCTGGTGGTAGTGCCCCAAAACCAGCCAGTTACCTGGTGGCAGTGCCCCAAACTAGCCAGTGACCTGGTGGCAGTGCCCTCTGTGTTCAAACCAACCAGTTACCTGTTGGTAGTGCCCCAAAACCAGCCAGTTACCTGGTGGCAGTGCCCCAAACCAGCCAGTTACCTGTTGGTAGTGCCCCCGTGTTCAAACCAGCCAGTGACCTGGTGGCAGTGCCCCAAACCAGCCAGTGACCTGGTGGTAGTGTCCCCCATGTTCAAACCAAGCAGTTATTTATTGTTAGTGCCCCCCATGTTCAAACCAACCAGTTATTCATTATTAGTGCCCCCCATGTTCAAACCAAGCAGTTATTTATTGTTAGTGTCCCCCTTGTTCAAACCAACCAGTTATTTATTGTTAGTGTCCCCCATGTTCAAACCAAGCAGTTATTTATTGTTAGTGTCCCCCATGTTCAAACCAAGCAGTTATTCATTGTTAGTGCCCCCCATGTTCAAACCAGCCAGTTATTCATTGTTAGTGTCCCCCTTGTTCCTTACTCATTGGTGTACAAAGCCTCAGAGATCTTGGACAGCATCTCACAGGATGTGAGAGAAAACAAACAATTTTACTGCATGGCACAAACTCCTTGATACTACTCTTTCTGGAATAGCTGTAAAGAAAAGAGAGAAAAGTCAATAATTTCCTTTAGACTGAAAATTTTAAAAGAAATTATCTTTTTCCTTTGCTTCATTTACTTCCAATGTTGCAACTTTAAATGAAGCATCAAGAAAAGCTGCATTCTGAAACAGCAAGTGTTATTAAAAGCCATTCCAAAATTAACATGCCTAACAGGATAACAGTTCTTTTTATGTGCTTCCATTTTTGTCTACAAGGACACTTCATCTGGCATGAAATCAGTGCTGCTGTTACATGTGCTTTAATCATTTGTTGACTGACTCACACATGACTTAGTTCCAATTCATTATTAGGAGTATTTAGAAAGGTTCCTGACTTTACTTTGAAGCACAGTGGAAAGTGTCTTGGAAAGTGTCTCTGCCTTGGAAAGTGTCTAAAAAGTGCCTAAAATTAGTCTTTTTTTAATGCACTCTATAGAAATGAATACATATGTTGCTGAAATGGGGAATGCTAACAGGGGAACTGGCAAATGACAAGAAAATTTTACTTTTCAAAGTAAAAAGTGTGCTTTTCAAGTTTGTCTTTAGCCTCTCCTGCTAACTGCTGTCTTTATCCTAGCTGGAAAGACCACCACTGATGAGGAGCTGGAGGAGATGTTAGAGAGTGGTAATCCTTCCATTTTCACTTCTGATGTATGTATTTCTGGGCCAGCCACCTCTCCTGCCCTGCTGCCTGCTCCTGGAGGGTGCTGGCACTCAGTGTGTCCCTGTGTCCCTGTCCCTGTGTCCCTGTGTGTGTCCCTGTGTCCCTGTCCCTGTGTCCCTGTCCCTGTGTCCCTGTCCCTGTGTCCCTGTCCCTGTGTGTCCCTGTCCCCTCCCAGATCATTTCAGACTCGCAGATCACGCGGCAGGCCCTGAACGAGATCGAGTCGCGGCACAAGGACATCATGAAGCTGGAGAGCAGCATCCGGGAGCTGCACGAGCTCTTCATGGACATGGCCATGTTTGTGGAGACACAGGTACATGGGGCTGGCCTCGCTGGGGCCTTGCCATGGCCAGAGCAGCCCAATAGATTCAGATAGTGCAGATTTAGAGTCACTCTGGACTGTGGTTAAAATAATAATAATGGAAATTAATCACTGGACGTTCCTTGTTTTGTTGTGCACAAATTCACCATCTCAATGTCCTTATCCTTTCAGTAACTGACCACAGACTTGTCTTCCAGTCAGTATATTTAATATTTTTTCAATTTGATTAATTGCAATATGCTGGAACATCTCTGGGCATGTTTCAGTAAGAAAAGCTGTCTTGTGGAACGTTGTTAATTCTTGGGGGTTTTGGGTTCTCAGCCTCAGTGGGGTAACACGTGTGTCAGCAGGGCTGTGTGCACCTTGCACTCATGCAGAGGTGCAGTTCTGTGTTCACCAACACGAATGTAAAGGGCTTGACAAGTCCTTCAAGTCATCTCTTGTGTTCATAGGCTTTGTCTTGACATGTGCATAAATCTGTTCTACTTTTAGTCTTTAAATACCAATTATCCAACAAAAGTATTCTTAACCTGGATGTTAAAATGGTTTGACTTCTATAGGAAAGAGAAAAGAATAGTGTTAAAGAGAAACTTGCCTGAAAAGCAAGTTAGAGGAGCTTGCCTGTTTCTGTAATTGGGTTTTGTTCTACAAGTCCTTTGTTGCTTTGATATTAAATATACAACCAAGAGAAATTGGTAGCAGGTTTCTTTTGAATTACACACAAACAGAAGTTACTGGTGCATCATTCTGTAATGCTTTGCTGTTTACTGCTGCTGATATTTCTTCTGCTGGACAGAGACACAGGTAACAGCCTCACTGCCATCCCTCCCATGCTCCATTTCACTGCCAGTTGCCATTGCTCATAGTGCATTGGAGTTTGTCATGCCCTGGGCAGCTCTCATGTGTGCAGTCCCACACAGCTGTGGGCCCTTGTGAGGAGCAGGAGTGTCCTGTGGGCCCTTGTGTGGAGCAGGAGTGTCCTGTGGGCCCTTGTGTGGAGCAGGGGGTGTCCTCTGTCCCCTGCAGCCTCTCAGGGCTCTGATGTGTGTCAGAGGTGTCCTGCTGTCCCCTGCAGCCTCTCAGGGCTCTGATGTGTGTCAGAGGTGTCCTGCTGTCCCTGCAGCCTCTCAGGGCTCTGATGTGTGTCAGGGGTGTCCTGCTGTCCCCTGCAGCCTCTCAGGGCTCTGATGTGTGTCAGGGGTGTCCTGCTGTCCCCTGCAGCCTCTCAGGGCTCTGATCCCCCTGTGCCACTCGGCTGTGGCTGCTGGGAGCTCCCTCTGTCCCTCCCTGCACACCTGGGCTGTTGCAGGTGCTCACTGCTGTTCCTGCACAGGGAGAGCTGCCCTGCCCTGCTCATGAGCATTCCTGGTTCCTCAGAGCTGGCAGCCCTTGCTTCTCATTCCCTTTCTCCTTCACGTGCCACACAGAACAAATGCCATCCCCACAATGTGCATCCTTGACTGTGGAAGTAGTTCTTGATGTTCTAGACCTTTCTGTTAATTGATTCAACAAAGATCTGTGCATCCCAATAACCTGGTTTTCCTTCAAAATTCCATTTTAAGGGGGAAATGATCAACAACATAGAGAAGAACGTGATGAATGCCACAGATTATGTGGAGCATGCAAAAGAAGAGACAAAGAAGGCAGTTAAATATCAGAGCAAAGCACGCAGGGTAAGTTGTCTTTCTGCCATTGTGCTGGGCACTATTTGAATTTAGCACAGCAGCATTTCCAGTGTGAATGACTGCTGTAGTTAATACTGAGAATTTACAATACCAGCAGAGGACAGACCCTTCTGGGACTGTGAGAACAGTTTGTGCACAGCTGAGGGTGTGTTCACAGTTCTCCACTCACAGCTGCCATTATAGAGTGTAAAAACTCCAAAAGAAGAATTAATGTATTATTTCTGTGGATAAATTCCCATCTTTTTCTTATCAGCTTTCACAATTCCTTAAGTTATTCAGATTCTAAATAAACTTAAAAGTTTCTGGCTGTTTATCACAAGTGAACTTACCTGAATTCAAAGCTGTAAAATCAATTTGCTAGCTGAAAAAATAAAAGTGATTTTGCTGAATAGGCTTATTTTTTAAAATTCTGCTTTGATTTTTAATGATTTCAGATAAATTAGGGGAATCTTCCCTCTGGGAGGGGTGTGGCATTGTGCCATGGCACTGAATCTGGGGAGGACCTGAGTTCAAAGGAAGGTTCTGGCACTTTCCAGGGCATTTTCTTTGTTTCAGTATCTTTCTTCCCATCAGCCACCAAATAATATATTCTGATATCAGACTACTAAGTAGTTTATTTTTGCATTCCAATTTCCCTTTTGCTGTGCTGTGCAGTTGGGTGAGGCTCGTTCTGGTGAGCTGGATTTGAGGGAATAATTCATTTTCTATAGATAGAGATCCACCCAGAGATAACATGCCTGATCCTTTAGAAAAGATCTTTCCAGAAGTGTTCAAAGAGCCCACTTGATATCTGTGTAAATGGGGCTGGTGTCACCTCTGATAACTGCACAGGCATTAATCACATGAGTTTACCTCTTTAGAAACCTTAATTCTTACATTTGCAAGATTATACAGATAAATTTCTCTCAATTTAAGAATATGGGAGGCTTTAATGAAAGTGCTTGTGGATCTAAAAACTACTTGAAGAATTGAACATAAATGCAAATGTAATGTGCCTAATATTTACACTGCCTTGTTTTTTTGACAGAAAATGGTGATAATTATCATTGTGTCAGTGGTGTTGATTGCCATAGTAGCTCTAATAATTGGTTTGTCTGTGGGTATTCGGTGATGCTTGGATAACCTCAGCATGCATGGCTTCCTGCCACTGTGGCAGTAAGTAACTAATCAACTAATTTCTAATTGGGCTCTCCTTCTCTCTGTCTCGTTCTGCTCACCCTTCGTGTGTGCCCAGTGCCCTGCTGGCCCTGCTCTGTCACCCTGCAGGACCTGTGGCAGGTGCAGTGCCCTGCTGGCCCTGCCCTGTCACCTGCAGGACCTGTGGCAGGTCCTGTGTGTGCAATGACCCTGCAGGACCTGTGGCAGGTCCTGGTGCCCTGCTGGCCCTGCCCTGTCACCTGCAGGACCTGTGGCAGGTCCTGTGTGTGCAGTGACCCTGCAGGACCTGTGGCAGGTCCTGGTGCCCTGCTGGCCCTGCTCTGTCACCCTGCAGGACCTGTGGCAGGACCTGTGGCAGGTGCAGTGCCCTGCTGGCCCTGCTCTGTCACCTGCAGGACCTGCCCAGGCCCTGTGTGTGCAGTGACCCTGCAGGACCTGCCCAGGTCCCCGAGCAGGAGGTGGCAGCCTGCAGCCCAGGGCTGGCTCCCAGCTCTTGCAGTTTTTCAGGTTTTGTGCTGAAGCTCACATCAGCAACAATCTGGAATACTGAGTGCGTTTGGGGCTTTATCCAGTGGGGGTTTCTGTGCTTTTAAGCAGTTTTTAGATGTCTGCAGCCATGACATTGGCTGTTATGGCTTGGAGAGCATCTTCAGTTTCTTCCTTTGAAACTGTTTATTAATGCTGGCCTAAGTGGAGCAGTGGGAGATAGCAGTGGGAGATGATAGCAGTGGGAGATAGCAGTGGGGGATAGCAGTGGGAGATAGCAGTGGGAGATAGCAGTGGGGGATAGCAGTGGGAGATGAGATAGCAGTGTGTTTGGGACGTGGCATTTCTCTCAGTGTTGAAGTTTTCTGTATAAAGTCCCATTTGCTGTCAGACAGTGCCTGGCCAGGCTGAGCAGGGAACTGCAGCTCCCTGCTGAGGGAGGGTGCAGCAGCTTGCAGTGTGCCCAGTGTGTGAGCTGCCCCCAGAGCAGCAGGAGCAGGCCCAGAGCACACACTGGTCAGAAATTCCCATTCCTGTACTAACACCTTTAACACCCAGGGCTGTGGTTTGGGGCTGGACATGCTCAGCTCTGCCTTGTGGGAGGGGGGCAGCATGCACAGTCAGGAATGCCTGCCCAGGCACACCCTGCTGCATTTGCACACAGGCACCTCTCCTTTTTAACCCCTGCAGCTCCTCTGAGCTCTGCCTGCAGGTTTTGCTGCCCTGCTGCTGAGCTCCCCTCGGGGTGCAGCTGTGGAGGCTGCAAATATTTATCCAGGGAGGGTGGCAGTGAGCACCTGCTTAGAGTTGACCTACATCTGTTTGTAATGATGTTTGCAGGAGCTGGGCATGAGTAATAGCAATATTCTGTAAAGGAAAATAGGGAAATGTTGCACAGATGCTCTGTCTTGTGACTGTGCTTACATGTGTGTTAGGAACAGGAAATCACAGCAGGGATTGCTCCTTGGAAAGAAAATCCCAGCACTCAGCTGGCTGTCAGTCTTGCTGTGGCTCTGAAAGTGTTTAATTCTGTTTCTGACAAAGTATTTCAGTCTTAACTTTTCTCTCTTTTCCCTGCAGAAATTGATGTTCATAATAATATGTGTAACTGTACTGCTTCTGATACTTGGAATTATCCTAGCAACAACTCTGTCCTAGCAAGCACATTCCAAGAGTTACCAACCTTCAGGAACTCCACAGCATCTCCAGTGACACCAAACCTTTCCCCAGATGATGCCTTACCATGATGACCTGTCACTAATGGCTAAATGTGCAAGCAGAATCCCTCTGATGTTTACTCACAAATGGAGATCACAGTGTATCAGGGGCTATGTGGATTTTACAGCATAAACCAGACACTTGTGAGACTGAAACTTGGTTCTGAACTAAAGCAACTTTGGGTTTTTTCACATCTCAGTGTTACAGTTGCAGTAGGGAGTTGAGAGACTCTTGAGTTTTGAGTGTTTGGCTTTTTTTCCTATTGCTAACCTAACTCTAATCATGACCTTAAGTACCTTGCCAGTGCTGCCTTTGTTAGCACTCTTGTGAATATTTTTATGAGATGTAGCCTTGTGTTTAAGTGTATTAATTATTTAGTCACCTATTTAAACCTTATACTTTTTCTGCAACAAGTGCTAAAATATCTTATCCTGAGAGACCTACTCCTTTAACTGCCTAGTGCATTACTTGAGAAGAAAAACGAAAAAAAGCTTTTTTACACTTGCCAGGTTTTTTATTTTTTCTGTCAAGGTTAACTGCTTTAAATGCTTCCTTCATGGTTAATAACAAGTTAGTTGTAACATTTCTGGTAAAAGCCTACAGCTCTGAAAGGCTGAATTTGCACTGGGGCAGTAATTCTGCAGGTGGTTCTTGTGCAAAGGAAACTGATGGATCAGTTTAGCCTTACTGCTTACATGAATATGACAGAAATGACTTTGTAAAGCCAAATCAAGTTTTCTTGTTCTGGAGTTTGCTAATGTTGATGTATGAATATAGCACAGGGGATGAGCTCCCCCAGGAGATCTAATCCAAACTAAGACACTGATTTGTTATGAAATGTGTGGCTCTAACATGGATGAAGTGTTTTGGTGTGCCCGTGCCTTTGCCACGCCACTTGCACCACTTGAAAGCTTCAAGGAACTCAAATGTACCCAAATAACTGCATTTAGTGTTACAGGTTATTTTTGTATTTTTGTGTGTAAAATATTTGTAACTTGGGTTTGTGACTCCTCGTTGTTGAAGCATATCCATGTAGATATGTAGATATATTTACACTCTAAGAAAGGAGAGGAGAGGATGGTTTGTGCCTTTTTAAACATGGCCTAAAGCTGTACTCATCAATGTGTTCAGATATTCAGCTCTCATGTTGGCTGCAGTAACTCAGTCCTGCCAGTTTAGGTTTTGTTGAAAGTGTCTGAGATCAGAGTTACTCAGTAAGGGAGAATTCAGGCTTCATGAAATTCAGCAAAGTTTACAGTTCCTCTTGTGTGTATGAATATTCCTGCTTTGCTGGCCAGGTATACTGTGAATATGCTGGAGCTATTCAGATGTCAAACATGTTTAAAGAAGAAAACAATTTTGTTATTATTATTATTATTGGTCTCTTTTCAAGTCAGCCATAAAGAAGTCGCTTGAAAAATTCGGCTTCAACAATGAACAAATTTCCTTTACCTCTGAGTCCAGAATGCTCACTGGTGTTTGGGAGGAAGTTTACATGCAAAGTAAGGAAGGATTGGTTGCCTTAATGCTCATTCTAGGTAAATATCTTTTATTCTGTAGTTTTCTAGATTTTTATCAGTAAATATTATTTATACAGATATTCGAATTAGATGGGGGAATCACTCCTGCTGTTTTCCAGCTGGTTATGTAAACTGACCCTCAGAATCCTGTCCTGTTGAATTTTTCTCTCTGTAATGCAGTAATTGCCCATCAAGACCAGAAATTGGAATAGGCTACTCCACAGTTTTTACTTGTTGTTGAACAGCTGCCTCAATGAGTTTGTTTTAAAGCAAAACAGACCTTTTCACATGGACCTCTTTGTTTGGAGGTCAGAGGGGAGTAAATCTCTAACCTATGCACTAATAAACTCATCCAGCAAGCCTGCTGTGTCTGCCTTGTGTCCCTGCTGCTCTGGGGCCCAGGAATGTTCCCCAAGTGTTTGCACTGGCTGACATCAAACACAGGCTAAGGTGGCATCTCTGCAACTTCTTACCAAGCAAGGTGTGGAGATAATTATGCAGAAAACAATGGGAAACGTTCATTTAAGCTGTGCCCATGGGGAGATTTTCAGAGAAATGTCAGTGTAAGAAACCCCAGGGTTGCAATGAGTGAGTGCTCTCTTCATGCAGCAATAATTTGTGGCAGCAGTGAGGCTGCTGGGGTTCACATGAGAAGGTGGAAAGCCAAGCTCTGGCTGCTGCAGCCACTCCCAGCTCCCTCCAGCCCTGTGCACCTCCTGCTGCAAATCCCAGTGCCATGGAAGGCTCTCAGATACCCAGGTAATTCTGATTGTGTTCTCCAGGCCTTCCCTGGCACTGCTGAGTTCAGCACAGCTGCAGTCTGAGTCTGGGCAGAGCTCTGGGCTCTGCAGTGCTTGGTGAGAGCAGCTCAGCTCCATCCCTCTGCAGCATCAGCTGAGAGCTGCAAGCCAGGGAGCCTGGCTGAGCAGCCAGCAGGCTGCAGGAGAAATACACACAATAAAAAATCCCAACAAACTGCTCTTAATCTGAAAAGCTGCAAAAAACCCATTTCAAAACACCCTGGGTTTGAGTCAGTTCACACGAGCACACATTGCATTTTCAGCTCACACGCTCGCTCTGCTTTGATTTCCCCTTTTGGCAATTTATTCAGAGCAGAGTTAGTGGGTAGAATCTCAGAGGAGAATAAAAGGCAGTGTTTTGAGAACTAATGAAGTAATTATCTAAAGCATTATTTACAATGATTATTTAGAAGATAATGAGACCCTTTAATTATGTTTGTTCTGCATAGCTGGCCGTTCAATAATTCAGGGTGTTGCCGTACAATTTTCTCTGTTTACTTTGCACATTTTTTGTTTAGGAAAACGTCACATTTTTCACTGTGTGTGAAGCACAGATCTGGGCCCTCTTCTGGGCACAGTCTGTCACATGAAGATCACTGCTCCCCTGGGCTGGGCCTGCTGGCTCAGGCTGTGCAGAGGGACAGAAGGAATGAAGGGGGAAGTGAAGCTGCAGCTGTGAAAGGCTGCTCTGCCTTTATTCCTGTAAACTGGAATATTTCCACACGTTCATTTCTCCCCTGATGCTCCTGTCAGCATTTCTCTCACTGGAGCTGAAGCCTGACTTGCAGTTTATTTTCATTTTGGGGAGGTTTCAAATGTGAGGCTTTTAGAAAGAGCTCATTGTGCAGGGGAAATTCAGAGCATCATTAACATTTCAGTAGCTAATAACAACTCACCACAGCTGTGACAGGGCTGCTAAAATAACCAATTCTCCTTAGGCACGGGCTGGCAGTGCCCAGGGAGTGGAGGGGCTCTGCTGGGAGCTCCTCCCTGCCCAGGGAGGGGAGCAGGGACAGAATGCAGCAGGGTCAGAATGCAGCAGGGTCAGAATGCAGCAGGGTCAGAGTGCAGCAGGGTCAGAATGCAGCAGGGTCAGAGTGCAGCAGGGTCAGAGTGCAGCAGGGTCAGAATGCAGCAGGGTCAGAATGCAGCAGGGACAGAATGCAGCAGGGTCAGAGTGCAGCAGGGTCAGAATGCAGCAGGGTCAGAATGCAGCAGGGTCAGAGTGCAGCAGGGTCAGAGTGCAGCAGGGTCAGAGTGTAGCAGGGTCAGAGTGCAGCAGGGTCAGAATGCAGCAGGGACAGAGTGCAGCAGGGTCAGAATGCAGCAGGGTCAGAGTGCAGCAGGGTCAGAGTGCAGCAGGGACAGAATGCAGCAGGGACAGAATGCAGCAGGGTCAGAATGCAGCAGGGTCAGAGTGCAGCAGGGTCAGAGTGCAGCAGGGTCCGAGTGCAGCAGGGACAGAATGCAGCAGGGTCAGAATGCAGCAGGGACAGAATGCAGCAGGGACAGAATGCAGCAGGGACACCCCAGAGGGCTGCCAGGCCCTGCCCGGGAGAGAGGGGAAAAGGAAGGGAAAGGAGGAAGGTTTGGGTCAGAGGCTGCAGTCCCAGTGCCAGCCCCATCACAGGAGGAAAGGAAGGGAGAGGAGGAAGGTTTGGGTCAGAGGCTGCAGTCCCAGTGCCAGCCCCATCACAGGAGGAAAGGAAGGCAAAGGAGGAAGGTTTGGTCAGAGGCTGCAGTCCCAGTGCCAGCCCTCACAGGAGCTGCTGCAGGGCCTGTGGCTCTCAGCCACTCTGGGTGCCCTGTGGGGCTGGGCTGGGCTGCACATGCAGGATTTGGGAACCAGGAAGGTGTTGATGCCCACAGCAAATAACCCACAGTAAGGATTTGGTTCAGGGTTTGTGTTTCTCTTCTGGCTTTCCCATGGGGCTTGCCTGGCCTGTTTTTATTCTTTATCATTATTTGTATTTATTAATAATATATTTTATTATTATTCCCCACACCTGACATCACCATTTGTGGGGAACTGATGTTACTGCCCCAGTGCAAACACCCTAAACGTCCATTGTTTAAATACAGCTCCTTTTCATGTCCCCACGCTCCAAAGCAGCCCCTGCCTCCTGAGCTGCCCACCAGGGGCTGCACTGATCTTAAATAAATTCATTTGCATGTGTGGAAGGTGCACTCAGATACTCCTACAGTGCAGAGCTATTTCTCACCACGTACTCACACAGTGAATGAGGCTATTCCTCAACAGCCACTGATGGCAGATTTAAAATAAATTCACCTGAAATCAGGTTCAGAACCACAGCAAGTGAACAGTGGGTTTTAAAGGGCCCAGGAGAACAGGGAGAAAAGGGCAGGTGTGCCATGGAGAGAAGGGCAGGTGTGCCATGGAGAGAGAAGGGCAGGTGTGCCATGGGCACAGAGAAGGGCACCTGTGCCATGCAGGGAAGGGCAGGTGTGCCATGGAGAGAAGGGCACCTGTGCCATGGAGAGAAGGGCACCTGTGCCATGGAGAGAGAAGGGCAGGTGTGCCATGGAGAGAAGGGCACCAGTGCCATGCAGAGAGAGAAGGGCAGGTGTGCCGTGGAGAGAGAGAGAAGGGCAGGTGTGCCATGGGCACAGAGAAGGGCAGGTGTGCCATGGAGAGAGAAGGGCACCTGTGCCATGGAGAGAAGGGCAGGTGTGCCATGGAGAGAGAGAAGGGCAGGTGTGCCATGGAGAGAGAAGGGCAGGTGTGCCATGGAGAGAAGGGCAGGTGTGCCATAGATAGAAGGACAGGTGTGCCATGGGGACAAGGGCAGGTGTGCCATGGGGAGAAGGGCACCTGTGCCATGCAGGGAAGGACAGGTGTGCCATGCAGAGAGAAGGGCAGGTGTGCCATGGGGAGAAGGGCACCTGTGCCATGCAGGGAAGGGCACCTGTGCCCTGATCTGGGGTTTGGGGCAGTTTTGGGCCCGGCTCTCCTGCCCTGCTGCCATCCAGCCCTGCCTGCCCAGCAGCCTGGGGCAGCTCTGCCAGGCCCTGCTGCCAACTGGGCACACTTGTGCTCCCTTGACTTTGCAGCTATTTATAGAGAGATTCTGTCACAGCTCCCATTTCTGCACTTCCCCCTCATGGGTTTTGGGCATGGCTTTCCTTCCATGTGAGGCAAATAAAGCCATGGAACAAACCAGTCTTAGAAACAAAACAGCAACTCACAGGACAATGAAATGCAGCAAGTGTTGACATGTTTTTTTAATCACAGCGAATATATTTATGTTTTTAACCCCTAAAATAACAGAAATTACTATAAAGTTCGGGTGAGATTTAAGAAAATGAAGGCAAAATCTCAGTTGCCCTGCAATCCAGCTGGGTTCCCCAGTCCACACTGGAGCTGGGCTTTGATTCCAGATCTGCTTTCTATGTTTTGCCTCCTCAGAGCAGGTTCATTGCTGAGGCAAGCATGTGCTCACAGAGTGACTCAGCCCTGTGGGCCAGGATGCTTTTCTTGGGTTTCCACTGAGCATTCTTTTCTTCCTACACAGACACAAATAAGTGCCCTTGATGCCTTCCCCACTATTTATACTAGAAAAGTGGATGTGGCATTATTTTAATTGCATTTAAAACCTTTTCTGTGCTTAAGGGGAGCTGTTTCATTGACATCAGGTTCTGCCCTCACAGCCTGGCACCCTGAGTGCCACAGCAATGCCCAGCAGGACAAGAAAAGCTGAACTGAATTGCTGTAAATGGTCAGTAATTGGATAATCCTGAGCTCTGACTAGAGGAAGGAACAAACTCCAAACTCCCCCGAGAGACCCTTCCTTGGTACTGCAGGGTTCACCCTCCCTCCAACGGGACATCCTCACTTGGTGGGGCTGAGAGCCAGCCTGACTCACACGGAGAGAGAAACTCAAAATAAGGGTGGTGTGCCTGGAAAAAAGAGATCTCCCTTCTGTTTACCCTGTGGGAGCGGTCTTGGTTACACAAGATTAAATGTTATGTAAAGTGAGAGAGCAGCTGCTCTGCCAGAGCCTGCAGCCAGCTCAGAGAGAGGGGCAGGGGCAGCTCACAGGGCAGCAGCGAGGGGCAGCATCCCCTGGGCCGGGAGAGGAACCAGGAGAGAGGAACCAGCCCTGCTCAGTGTCCCCAGCCCTGCTCAATGTGTCCCTGGCCAGCAGAGAGAAACCAGCCCTGCTCAGTGTCCCTGACTCCAGAAGACAGGTACCAGCCCTGCTCAGTGTCCCTGGCCAGGAGAGAGGAACCAGCCCTGCTCAGAGCATCCCCTGGGCCGGGAGGGAGGCACCAGCCCTGCTCAGTGTCCCTGACTCCAGAAGACAGGTACCAGCCCTGCTCAGTGTCCCCAGCCCAGCAGAGAGACACAAATGACACCAGTAACTCTTTGCATTTTCAGGAGTCACGTTGTGTTAACCAGTAAATATCCCACTATGACTTTTCTTCTTGACTCTTCTAATTGGAATTATTTACTGCTTGTATTGTAAGATGCCTAATTTAAAATGTTGGCCAGTTCCAAGTGATCTTACAACAACAACAACAACAACAAACCCAAAACCATGAGATGCTGATGTTAAATGCCTTTTGTGGTGATCCAGGAACATTTGTCTGCACGTGTGGCTTGTGTGAGGGGGGATCAGCTCCCTCCCAAGCCCCGAGCTGAGGCTGGCAGGGAGGGAGGCAGCCAGGACAAGCCCAGGATGCCTGGAGCTGGAGGCACAGCCCCATCTGCCTGCACAGAAATTGCTTTTGCCGTGGTTTGGGTGCCTCGGTGAGAGGAGCTGTCCCGATGTTTGCTGTGATTCATCTTTGCTCACTAATGGATCCTCTCCAGAGCTTCCAGTGCTTCTCCCTTCGGTGGGTACAGACACAATTAAAATGCTTTAAAAAATCAATGAACGCTGAAGTGTTTGGCAGCTCTCAGGATTTTACTGGGTCCTTTACTCAACAGTTTAATGCCTGGTAGGAGAAAGGCACCAGTTAAATATTCATCTGCAGAGTTAGCAGCGGTAACACACCTCAGGCTGGTTCTGCTTTTCTCACTCTTCATTCGCAGCAGAATCAGCTTTTCCCTTGCCCAGAGCTGTGCCTGAGGCAGGAGCAGCTGGTGCCCAAATCCCGGCTGGGGGCACAAGGTTCCATCACCGAAAATCTGCAGGTTTGTTGCTTTAAAGATGGAGAGCTGGAGGGCAGCGGGCACGGCTGAAACTTGGTCACATCGGGGACCCCTGGCCAGGGAGGGGCTGGGCCGGGCTGGGCTGAACTGAACTGAGCTGGGCTGGGCTGGGCTGAACTGAACTGAGCTGGGCTGAGCTGGACTGGGCTGGGCTGAACTGAACTGAACTGAGCTGGGCTGGGCTGGGCTGAGCTGAACTGAACTGAACTGAGCTGGGCTGAACTGAGCTGAGCTGGGCTGGGCTGAACTGAGCTGGGCTGGGCTGGGCTGAGGTGAACTGAACCGAACCGAGCTGGGCTGAACTGAGCTGGGCTTGGTGGCCCAGCGCCCTGGGGAGGGCAGCCCCGGGCAGGCACGGGTCGGTTCAGCACGGATCGGTTCAGCACGGGTCGGTTCAGCACGGGCTGTGAGCTCGGCACGGATCGGTTCAGCACGGGTCGGTTCAGCACGGGTCGGTTTAGCACGGATCGGTTCAGCACGGATCGGTTCAGCACGGGTCGGCTCTGAACGGGCTGTGAGCTCGGCACGGATCGGTTCAGCACGGGTCGGTTCGGCACGGGTCGGTTCAGCACGGGTCGGTTCAGCACGGCTCGGCCCGGCACGGGTCGGCAGAGGGAGGCTCAGGAGCAGCAGCGCTCTGTTGCCATCCAGTGGCAAATCCATCGGTGTCCCCGGAGTCAGCGTGGCTGCATGGAGGGAGGGAAGGGAAAGGGAAAGGGAAAGGGAAAGGGAAAGGAAAGGAAAGGAAAGGAAAGGAAAGGAAAGGAAAGGAAAGGAAAGGAAAGGAAAGGAAAGGAAAGGAAAGGAAAGGAAAGGAAAGGAAAGGAAAGGAAAGGAAAATGAAATTGTCTGCTTTTCTTTTCCTCGTGTTATCCCCATCTCTTTAGCGGTGATTGATCAGGCAAGGTTGTCTCTTATTCACTTTCAGCTGGAATGAAATGTCTGAGGAAGAAATCTTTCAAATAAAGCACTTACGCCGTGATTTCTGATAGAATTTGAATTAAATTCTTCCCCTCAGACAAAGCTTTAGCAAGAATGACATGAAAAATGAGAAATGTATTTTCTCCTTACCCGGCTGTCAGCCCTTCATCTCCATTGACACTGTCATCCAATAACTGTGCTGGCACCACAGAACAATCTGCAGAGCTCTGCCTGCACAGCAGAAATGCACCTTGGCAGGGCTAACTCTCAGCATCATCAAAACATCAACAAACAATCCAAGGCATGACAGAGCTGGAGACCCAGTGCTGCAAGGGGAGCGTGAAGAACTCCAAAATCAGCTGGGAGACCTGAGGTAGGTAAAATCCACACCAACTACCAAAATAATAACAAAATGTTTATGATAATAAATCCTAACATCTTACAGTTCCAGTAAAATGCCAGTTCTTGTCTGCTGTGGAATAACAAGTTGCATATGTCAAATTTTTATGACTCAAATTGTTAAACATGTTCTTGAGATAAAGAATATGTTTTAAAACCTTCTTTGCAGTGAGTCTGTACTGGTAGTTTAAAAAGCTACTTGCCAGTTTACTTTCAGAGTCACTTAATCAAATGTACTCATGTAATTTTGCATATTTTTGAAAGAAGGCTTTCAGAAAGTTTATGGTAATTTACATATTTTATCCCTGTGTGTTCCTACACCCCTGTACAGATATTCATGTTTGAAACCCACCATGGCAGGGAAGGAGCAGAGCTGGTTTGGCTCAGTTTGACATGTCCATAACTCCATTTTACAGCGATCTGACAGACTGTCAGGGATCAGGTTGGCCTGGTGAATTTTTGTTTTGTTTGTACGAATGCACACAGAGGAACAGCCACGTCCCTGCAGCCTGGGCAAGCCAGATCTGCAGAATGTGCCAGAATATTCTGGTACAGCTGACATCCCGAGCTGCAGCTCTGAGCTGGGGCTGGAGCTGTCAGAGGGAACACTGCAGTTTGAAATGTAGCTCAGCTGAGGGGAGAAATCTGACTAGCCAAAATTAGACTGAAAAAAAAATAAAAAAGAAAAAAAAAAAGCCATTTATGGCATGAAGTGGTTCTGAAAGTGAGAGTGCCTTGCCTGATGATCAGAGCCATAATCTGATCTGGGAATGAGCACAGGAGCCTGGCTGGGAGCAGCTGCTCCTCAGAAAATGGCAGAGTTTGGTTGTCCTGCTGCAGTCATGAGGGATCTCAGGGAAGTCCTTGGGGCTGGGATCTGCACAGCACAGGGGGCTGGGGACCTTGCTTTTCGATTTGGGAGCTCTCACTCAGGAGATTCCCATCTTTCTGGATGGTGCCAGCACAGTTCTGCAGGGAAGGCAGCACAGATTGACCGTGAACCTTCTCCTCATCTGCTCCTCCTGCGTGCCCCAGGCTCAGAGCCAGAGCTCAGGTCTGCATTCCCAGAGCCAGGACAGGTCTGCATTCCCACAGCCAGGACAGGTCTGCGTTCCCAGAGCCAGGACAGGTCTGCATTCCCAGAGCCAGGACAGGTCTGCATTCCCACAGCCAGAGCTCAGGTCTGCATTCCCACAGCCAGGACAGGTCTGCATTCCCAGAGCCAGGACAGGTCTGCATGCCCACAGCCAGGACAGGTCTGCATTCCCATAGCCAGGACAGGTCTGCATTCCCAGAGCCAGGACAGGTCTGTGTTCCCACAGCCAGGACAGGTCTGTGTCCCCACAGCCAGGACAGGTCTGCATTCCCAGAGCCAGGACAGGTCTGTGTTCCCACAGCCAGGACAGGTCTGTGTTCCCACAGCCAGGACAGGTCTGTGTTCCCAGAGCCAGGACAGGTCTGCATTCCCACAGCCAGGACAGGTCTGTGTTCCCACAGCCAGGACAGGTCTGCACTCCCAGAGCCAGGACAGGTCTGCATTCCCACAGCCAGGACAGGTCTGCATTCCCACAGCCAGGACAGGTCTGCATTCCCACAGCCAGGACAGGTCTGCACTCCCAGAGCCAGGACAGGGTCTGCAGCTGCAGCCTTGCCCTGCAGGTCACACCGTGGCCACGACTGAACCCCAAACCCCTGAGGAGAAACGTGCCCCATGTAAATGGGGGCGGTGGGCTGGGAGCTCTGGGGGCTCAGACAGGGTGGGTGGGAGCTGAACCCCATGAACCCTGACAGGGCCCGGTGGGAGAGATTCCCCAGCTGCTCAGTGACCACCAGGGGCTCACACCGAGCTGCAAAAGCAGGTGACAGACCCTGAGAGAGATCATCTGAGAGCTCCCTCTCCCACGGCTCCTCATTCCTTCCAGAGAAGCATCAGGTGCTGTAGTTCTGGAGAGCCGGGTGCTCCCCCATGCTCTCCAACGTCAGAGAGAACCATTGGGCTTGGGGGGAAATCGGCCTTCTTTTGTTAATACCAAACTTTTCCGAAAATTCTCCTGCTCTTCCTCATTTTGTCTGTGGGTAAAACCATGGGAGGAAGGCTGGTGTCTGAAAAGGAACTGTAGGAAAGGCAGTATTGAATTGAGGGATGTATTTCTCTGGATACTTTAGCACAATTCAATAAAATAGTGCCTTGAGACTGCAATATTTCCTTCCCCTGTAAAATACCAAAAGGAAAATACAGAAACACCACTCAATAGAATTCAGATGTTTTCTTGATTATTTAACCTTCACCAGCCGGCGGATTTCAGTTGTGTTGTAGAGAATGCACTCCCAAAGTGATCAGGTCTGTCACTCAGATCACCTGTGCTCGGGAGAAACTAGGAGCCAGAAACAACGAGAAAAACGACTGAAGCTGGGTTTGTAAAATTTGATTTATTGGCAATCTTTCCCCGTATCCCCTCAGAGCATCTCCCTCTGCCTGCTGGGGAGATGTTGCTGCACCTCGGGAGTCCTGCGGGAGCGCGGCGCGCCCCGTTATCCCGGGCAGAGGAGCGGCCGAGCGCGGGGGATGCTCCAGGTAATCCGCCTTAATTCCGCTCTGCGGCGGCGCTCCCGCGCCTCCATTGGGCAGGCGGGGCGGCGGCGGAGCCCCGGGGCTGGGCCGGCACGTTCCGTTCATTGGTCCGTGCCAGCAGGCCACGGCCGAGGCGGCGGCGGCGGCTCCCGCGCTAGCGCAGCCCCGCGGCTCTGCCCGCAGCCGCTCCCGGGCGCGCCGGCCCGGCCCGGCCCGGCCATGTGAGCGCCGCGGGCACCGGCGGAGCCATCAGAGCCATCTTGGGCGGCTGCGAGAGCCTCATAGGCTCCGGGCGGCCGGCACGGCGATGATGCTCGCTCGGCTCCCCGCCTGCCCGCCCGCGGCGCGCCCGTGAAGCGCCGGCTCCGAGCGCCGAGCGCCGCCGGAGCTGCGGCTGCTGCTGCACCGGAGCGGCTCCGACACCGGGGCTGCGGCTGCTACCGACACCGGAGCTCCTGCCCGGCCCGGAGCCGCTCCGACACCGGGAGCTGCGGCTGCTGCGGACACCGGAGCTCCTCCGACACCGGAGCTGCTGTTACCGACACCGGAGCCGCTGCCGGCCCGGCCCCGCTCCGCTCCCTCCGACACCCGAGCTGCGGCTGCCGACACCGGAGCTCCTGCCCGGCCCGGAGCCGCTCCGACACCGGAGCTGCGGCCGCCGCCGGCAGCCTGAGCTCCTTCTCGGCCCCGGAGCTTCTCCGACACCCGGATCTGCTGCTGCCGGCCCCGCTCCCTCCGACACCGGAGCTGCTGCGGCTGCTGCCGGCCCCGCTCCGCTCCCGCAGGATCCCGCTCGCCCTCGGCCCCGCCTGAGCGCAGGTACGCGGGGAGCGCTCCCGGGAACGGCCGCGGTGCTCCGGGGCCGCGGGGGTGGGATGGGGATGGTGACAGGGACGGGGATGGGGATGCGGATGCGTGTGCGGGGGACAGTCCCCTTCCGGCATCGCTAACTCGTATCGCAGGCAGGCGAACTTTATTATTCTGCAGCATTTTCGGCGATGCCCTTCACTGCATCCTCCCTCCTAGGTGCTGCTCGGAATAATAAAATGTGCATCGTGCACGAGCGCTAGGTAAAGGGATTAAACTCTTGCTAGATTATTCCATCCTCCCTGCGACTGATGTTTAATCTGATGTCATTTCCCAGTCGCTTGTAGGGTTTCCGATGGAACAAAAGCCATTTTGGCAGGTCTGCTGGCCGTGTTTCTGCTCCCTTGGTGTCCGTGGGCAGCGCTGGTGGTGGCGGTCCCTGCCCCCGGCCCCAGGCGCGGTGCTGCTCCCCACATTGTGTTTCACTGTGTTCCTTTGCGAATGTGGATTGTCGTGTCATGGCAAAGTCACCGCGGCCGCTGCTCCTCCGCCGCTGCCCGGGGCATACGTGCGGTTTGTCTGGCGTCTGGGGCTAAACCAGAGCCATGGAACTCCGCAGCTCATCCCTTCCCTCCGAACGGCCACATTTGCACATAGACGCGGACAGAGCCATGGACAGATAACAGGACTGGGGGGTGTCATAGACACGGACAGAGCCATGGATAGATAGATAACAGGACTGGGGGATGTCATAGACACGGACAGAGCCATGGACAGATAGATAACGGGACTGGGGGATGTTATAGACACGGACAGAGCCATGGACAGATAGATAACGGGACTGGGGATGTCATAGACACGGACAGAGCCATGGACAGATAGATAACGGGACTGAGGGATGTTATAGACACGGACAGAGCCATGGACAGATAGATAACAGGACTGAGGGATGTTATAGACACGGACAGAGCCATGGACAGAAAGATAACGGGACTGGGGATGTTATAGACACGGACAGAGCCATGGACAGATAGATAACAGGACTGGGGGTGTCATAGACATGGACAGAGCCATGGACAGATGGATAACAGGACTGGGGGTGTCATAGACAGATAGATAACAGGACTGGGGGTGCCATGGACAGATGGATAACGGGACTGGGGGTGTCTGCTCTGCAGGCCAGCACACAGAACACAGTAACCCCGTTTATCATTGCCCGTTTCCGTGGCTCCCGGTGACTCGGCGTGCGGCAGGGGCTGTGCTCAGCGCTACGGGGGCACTGCAGGGTTTGTGAACCTCTCCCCACGCTGGCTCCGGCTGGGCTCGGGGGTGTGTCGGTGATGCCATGGTCGACATTGCAGCTGGGCACGGGCTCCGTGCAGTTGTGGCTGAGGAGAGGCTCAGGGCACCTCACAGCTTCGCTTTTTCTTTTTGAAGCTGCTGCTGCTGCCTGGTTTTTAGTGTAAAACACTGCCTGGGCGGTTCTGTCCAGTGCAGTCGTGATGCAGGGTTTGTACACGAAATAACTCAGCAGAATAACTTATTAGTGAGCCTTGGCATTGCATCAGGTAAATACAGAGTCTGCTTCTTAAGGGACTGTAAATATTTTGAAGAAATACCTAAATTCAAAGCCACTGGTTGTAACATTAGGAATTGCACCAAGTATTCTGTGGCAGGGGAAGAATACCACAATTGTTATCATCCAAATAAAAACAAGGACTATTGCTTGGCAAGATAGAAGAGGGCCTAAAGAAAACAGCATCAAATACTGAAGCCAGACTAATACTGTATTTCAGAAATACTGAAACACAGACCAATACTGTATTTCAGAAATACTGAAACACAGACCAATACTGTATTTCAGAAATACTGAAACACAGGCCAAGCAGCAGAGGGGAAGATACAGCATCCCCATAAAGGCAATAGGATAAAAACCAGCAGGATATGGCACTGATAGGAAAGTTGCTGTAGTCACTTTGTATTTTAGTGGTTTTGATGGGGAGGTGTTACATTTTTATTTGGAGGAGGACTGTCTACCCAGCTGACAAGAAGGTAATTCAGATGAAATGTTAGATGTCAGCCAGGACTCAGCACTGTAGACAGCCTTTGAAACACATTTGTGCTACTTCTAGTGCCTTAAAGGAGCTTGGAGTTTCTTTAGGTGCCTCTTTGTTGTTCCTTTTTGATCTGATGGGCCTGGTCAGTGGCTCTGTGCAGACTGTTTTCCTTTTAAAAGGGGAAAGACCGACTCTAAATGAAACCAGTGCAGAGGCCCTGCTGTCTGCAGGCTGGGGAGCAGCCCTGATTTTCCCTGCTCAGGTACCTGAATGAGCTCCAGCCTGCCAAAATACAGCGTGACTGCACGCTGGAGGCACAGAACACAGGGCTCTGCTATTACATCCTGCTTGAGGGATTTGTCTCTACCTGGGGCACCTTTTTGAGACAGGCAGCGTGCTGAAATTTCTAGAATTAAAACCAAGTGACTGCTCTAAAACAGCACGTGGGTTTTAGGGGTAGGAAGAGTGAGGTGGAACAAAATATGGGGCAAGGCAGTGCCAGATTTCTGCATGGAGATGATCTGAACAGCTGCTGAGTGCTGCTTTAGTTACCTGACAGCTGCATGCTCAGGAGCCTGAATCACCTCTGTAGATGTGACCAGTCCCATGCAAGCTGTGCATGTTCTTTGCATCTGCATAAAGAAACCTGTGCATCCTTACCTGCACATCCATACCTGTACAAGCTGTGGATGCATTTCTGCATCTGCATAAAGAAACCTGTGCATCCTTATCTGCACATCCATACCTGTACAAGCTGTGGATGCATTTCTGCATCTGCATAAAGAAACCTGTGCATCCTTACCTGTACATCCATACCTGTGCAAGCTGTGCATGTTCTTTGCATCTGCATAAAGAAACCTGTGCATCCTTACCTGCACATCCATACCTGTGCAAGCTGTGCATGTTCTTTGCATCTGCATAAAGAAACCTCTGCATCCTTACCTGTACATCCATACCTGTGCAAGCTGTGCATGTTCTTTGCATCTGCATAAAGAAATCTGTGCATCCTTACCTGTACATCCATACCTGTGCAAGCCATGAATGTGTTTCTGCATCTGCACAATCTCTACCTCCATACCTGTGCATGGATTCCTGTACAAGCTGTGGATGCATTTCTGCACAAACCAATCTGTGCATCCATTCCTGTACAAGCTGTGGATGTACTTTTACATCTGCCCAAACTTTACAGATGTGTCTCTGGTTCAGATAAGTGTTAGGTGTGCACACACCTGTGTGTGTAAGCTCTGCCCTTTGGCAGCTGTGTGGCACTGAGCCTTAAATCAATATTCCAGCACTCTTGTTACCAAACTCTGCGCCTTCCTGGGCTGCCACAAGAGGAATGAGCAGCCTGTGGGTAATTACCATCCTCGGGGTTAGGGGGTTTCCTTTCTGTGTGTTGAACGCCCCACCACAGATCAGAGTTAACCAAAATCAGGCTGAGTTTGCTCAGTAAAGAGAGGCTGGCTGGGCACGTCCTTCCTCTCAATATTGGTGTTGAGTGCAGCGTGGTTTGACAGTCAAGGCTGTTTGTCATTTCACTGCAAGTGTTTCAGGCCCTCCTCACTGCTGGCAGATATGTCACAGCAGCTGAATGTCTGTTAGTCACGACTTTTTCCTGGGACTTATTTTTGGGTTATTATTCAGCAAAAGGTTCTGACTAACTGGAGTTCTGTGTGGATGCTTTGTTTCCCCCTTTCTCAGCCTGTACATCCCATTCTGCTGGCGTGTCAGGCTGTGGGGACACCAGCTCCTCTCTGGTGTTTGAAAGTGTCTGTGCACAGCCCCAAGGATCTGCAATCTGTTCAGGTTTCTGGACAGCACCTGGTGATTTCTGTGGCTGTTGATGCTCTGTGCAAGATGCCTGCCCAGCACAGATGAGGATTGTCACAGAGTGCTGCTGACAGCAGCATTTCCTGTGTTAGAGCAGCACTTGCTGTTAGAATTGAAAAATATATCCCAATATCAGGAATAAAAATAGAGCTGGAGTGTAGCCACAGCGCTGGGGAAATGCAGCTGCTCCCAAGCAGGGTGCCACGGACCAGTGTGGGCTCTGTGCTGGGAAAAAGGGCTCCAGCAGTGGGCTCTGGGCAGGGCAGGGGGGAATCAGTGATGGAGAAAAGGGCTCTGGGCAGGGCAGGGGGCTCAGTGATAGAGAAAAGGGCTCTGGGCAGGGCAGGGGGCTCAGTGATGGAGGAAAGGGCTCTGGGCAGGGCAGGGGGCTCAGAGATGGAGAGGAGGGCTCCAGCAGTGGGCTCTGGGCAGGGCAGGGGGAATCAGTGATAGAGAAAAGGGCTCTGGGCAGGGCAGGGGGGCTCAGTGATAGAGAAAAGGGCTCTGGGCAGGGCAGGGGGGATCAGTGATAGAGAAAAGGGCTCTGGGCAGGGCAGGGGGGATCAGTGATGGAGAAAAGGGCTCTGGGCAGGGCAGGGGGGCTCAGCTGTCACAGACATCTTTTATGGAAAATCCTTTCCTTAGGATTTTCCTCCTGAGAAGCTGAGAGGCCTCAGGAACAAAATGTAACCAATGGTTATCTGCTGCTGTGGAATGCAACAGGTGCATCTGGGATTGGGCTCATGGGGTTGTTTCTAATCAATGGCCAATCACAGGTCCACTTGTCTTGGACTCTCTGACCTTATCATTCTTTGGCCTTATCATTCCTTGCTATTCTATTCTTAGCCAACCTTCTGATGAAATCCTTTCTTCTATTCTTTTAGTATAGTTTTAATGTAATATATATCATAAAATAATAAATCAGCCTTCTGAAACATGGAGTGAGATCCTCCTCTCTTCCCTCATCCTCAGGCCCCTGTGAACATGGTCAGAGATGGAGAGAAGGGCTCGAGCCAGGCTGTGGGGGGCTCTGGGCAGGGCAGGGGGCTCAGAGATGGAGAGGAGGGCTCTGGGCAGGGCAGGGGGCTCAGAGAGGGAGAGGAGGGCTCCAGCCAGGGGCTCTGGGCAGGGCAGGGTGCCCTGGCCCTGCAGCAGTGGGGCACTGCAGCCTGAGTGGGCACTGAGGGTTCTCTGTCACTGCAGCCATCCTGGTGAGTGTTTGGAGCTGTGTCCATCTGCCAGTGGGGACTGTGAGCCCAAGGTGACAGCAGAGCCATTGTAAAGCCAGTGGGGACTGTGAGCCCAAGGTGACAGCAGAGCCATTGTAAAGCCAGTGGGGACTGTGAGCCCAAGGTGACAGCAGAGCCATTGTAAAGCCAGTGGGGACTGTGGAGCCCAAGGTGACAGCAGAGCCATTGTAAAGCCAGTGGGGACTGTGGAGCCAAAGGTGACAGCAGAGCCATTGCAAAGCCAGTGGGGACTGTGAGCCCAAGGTGACAGCAGAGCCATTGCCAAGCCAGTGGGGACTGTGAGCCCCTGTTCTGGGGTGCTGTGAGGCAGTGAGTGCCCCACAGGCCCCTGGCTCCACACTTGGGCTCCTGCTCTGGTGCTTGGTCAGGAAATCAGAGTGGGGCTTCCAGCTCTGCCACAGTTCTGTGAATGGCCCTGAGCAAAGCACTCAGCATCTCCTGGGCTCTGTTCTCCTTCTGTAAGTGGGAATAATGATGAACTCTCTTTGCACTACATTCTGTTTATTTTATCTGCTCAGGAAATGAGATTTTCAGACCAAATACTGTTTTCTCCATCAGGATGCTGAATCCCAGCAGAGGCTTCTAGATGCTACTTCTAAATCACTTGACAGCCTGCATTGTGTGTTGTTGGTCTGTAGAAGAACTCTGCTGAGTGCCAGAAGAATTTGAATTTGTTCTGGGGTTTCTGGAATGGCATTTGGTGAGCTGGATCCTCTGTGGTGCTGGTGGCTATGTCAGGTTGGATCCTCATTCCCTGCTGGTGGCTGTGGTTTGGGAGAGACATTGACAGTGCAGTGTCAGGACACAGGGAGTGGGACAGGAGGGTTGATTTTTGCTTTCTTAGACTATATATAATTGTGATAAAGTCTATTTTCTGTTACACACAGGGTTGGTTTGTAGAGCAGCAGGCTTTGCTGTGCCCAGGGCTGGCTGATCAGCAGCAGGGCAGGCTGTTCCTGTGAACCACAGCAAGGCACTGAGAAAATCACAGCCTGGCACAGATCCCCTGCTCCACCTCATGGCAATAGAAACCTTCTCCAGTTTTCCTTTGGGGGCCACCCTGCAGCAGCCCCTCCTCCTCAGGGCTTGGGGAGCTGCTGGGTCCCCATCAGTGCCTCCCATGCTCACCTCCCCTGGAACTGGACTGATTTATTTGCTTGCACTGAGCAGCATCAATCATTTTTATAGACAGTCTCATCAGGTTTTTACTTTGAATGTGTGATGGAAAAAATTACAATTCTACCCCCAACTCTTGCCAGCTTTGAAAGGAAAAGAAGCCTTTCTTGAGGCAGGTAAACCTGTTTAGGGTTGGCTTAGAAAAATCCTACATCAAGGCTAAATTCCTCCAGAACAGGGCATTAATTCTGTGACTTTACCTTTTCAGCTCCTGCTGAATATTTCTGTACCTCCTTCTTGCAGAGCTGGAAAATGTTCTTTGTTAGTCCTGTATGGGATACCATGGTGCCTTTTGGCCTGTATGGAAAACCATGGTTACTCCTGTGTGGAAAACCATGGAAAATGCAGTGAGAGCCTGCCCCTGTCACTGTGAGGGGTCTCAGGTGTTCATCAGGCAGGATTTCTGCAGATCTGTGCTGGGGGAACACAGCATGGCCTGGGGCTGGGGACAGGGATGGAGATGGGTCGGGGTTGGGATCAGGGTCAGGGTTGGGGTCAGGGTTAGGGTTGAGGTTAGGGTTGGGGTTGGGGTTAGGATTAGGGTCAGGGTTAGGGTTGGGGTCAGGATTAGGGTCAGGGTTGGGGTCAGGGTTAGGGTTGAGGTTAGGGTTGGGGTTGGGGTCAGGATTAGGGTCAGGGTTGGGGTCGGGGTCAGGATTAGGGTCAGGGTTGGGGTCAGGGGGCTGCTGGTGCTCAGCATTAGGGCCAGGAGCTCGCAGCTGTCCCTGTCCCAGCCCTGCAGCCCTGTCCCTGTGCTGTGCCTGTCCCTGCTCTGTGGCACTCCCCGTTCCCCTCCTGGCCCTGGCTCGCTGCTCTCCCCACCTGCCTGCCCCAGACCTGGAGCTGGGAGCCTCAGGTGCGTCCCTGCCAGCTGCAGGAGCGCCTTCCTTCCCTTCTGCCTTGTTTACTGCTGCTAATTAACTTTGGGAGGTGGCAGTTTGGAATCTTAGCGGGGCTGTCATGTGACAGCTAATGCTCTGCAGATCTCCATTACATAACCTTTAAGTAGTTGGGGAAAATGTGCTTGTGTCATTCTGGGCCTGGCAGGAGGCTGTGTCTGGAGCCTGGCCGGGTTTTCTCGGTGGGCTGAGTGCAGGAACCTCGTGCAGGGTTTGTCCTGGCCCAGCCGTGTGCCCCGGGCTGTGGTCCTGTGCTCCCTGGCGGGGCTGCTGTGCAGGCAGGGATGCTGTGCAGGCAGGGCAGGGCTGCTGTGCTCCTGGGCAGGGATGCTGTGCAGGCAGGGATGCTGTGCAGGCAGGGCAGGGATGCTGTGCAGGCAGGGATGCTGTGCAGGCAGGGATGCTGTGCAGGCAGGGATGCTGTGCAGGCAGGGCAGGGATGCTGTGCAGACAGGGATGCTGTGCAGGCAGGGATGCTGTGCAGACAGGGATGCTGTGCAGGCAGGGATGCTGTGCAGGCAGGGATGCTGTGCAGGCAGGGATGCTGTGCAGGCAGGGATGCTGTGCTCCCTGGCAGGGATGCTGTGCAGACAGGGATGCTGTGCAGACAGGGATGCTGCAGCCTCCTGCCCTGCCAGGTGAGGATGGAGTCCGCGGTAAATGCAGCCCCCAGCAGCCCCCGTGCCCTGCTGAGAGCTCTGCCCATCCAGCAATGCAGGGACCCGAGCAGGGAACCCTCCCCGTGTGTCCCCTCAGCTCCCCAGGTCCCACTTGGGCCCCGGTGCTTTCTGCAGAATGAAAACACGAATCAATACAGCTCTCAGAAATGCTGTGGAGGGACCATCCATTTTTAATGCTTGCTAATTCATTAGGCCCTGGGTTGCTAAAGGAGCCTTTTGTAAACGGCAGCAGCCTGTCCACCCAGGGAGGGAGAGCTGTTCCTCCTCCTGCAGCCAGAGCCAGCTCCGGGGACTCACACAGCTTTGTGCACCCCTGAACATCTTTATACACCCTTACACATCTGTAATAACCCTTCACACACCCTTTGTGCACCCCTGAACATCTTTATACACCCTTACATATCTGTAATAACCCTTTACACACCCTTTGTGCACCCCTGAACATCTTTATACAGCCTTACATATCTGTAATAACCCTTTGCACACTATTTGTGCACCCCTGAATATCTTTATACACCCTCATAAATCTGTAATAACCCTTTACACACCCTTTGTGCACCCCTGAACATCTTTATACACCCTTACATATCTGTAATAACCCTTTGCACACTATTTGTGCACCCCTGAACATCTTTATACAGCCTTACATATCTGTAATAACCCTTTACACACCCTTTGTGCACCCCTGAACATCTTTATACACCCTTACATATCTGTAATAACCCTTTACACACCCTTTGGGCACCCCTGAACATCTTTATGCATCTTTATACATCCTTATAAATCCTTATACACCCTTAGACATCTTCCTTTGTACACCCTTAATACATCCTTACACATCCTTACACACCCTTGTACACTTTTATACACCTTTATATGCCCTTGTACACCCTTACACACCCTTAATAAACCTTTAATACATCCTTAATATACCCTTATGAACCCTTAGGTATTTTAATACACCCTTGTACACCCTGGCATACTCTTTATATACTCATTATACACCATTATACACCCTTGTACATCCTTTTACACCTTTATACATCTTTATGCATCTTCATACAACCTTAATACACCCTTATACATCCTTTATGCCCCCTTATAGACCCTGATACATCCTTAATACACCCTTATAGACCCTTATACATCCTTTATGCCCCTTATAGACCCTTACCCATCTTCATCCCCTCTCCAGTGCAGTTTGAGCACTCCATGGAGGGACCAGCCTGGGCCCTGCAGGAAATAAATCCCATTGTGGTTCCTGGCCAGGGCATGGCCTTGCAGGCTGAGTCCTGTCTGTGAGTCTGTCTGTCTGTGAGTGAGTGAGTCTGTCTGTCTGTCAGTGACTCTGTCTGTCTGTCTGTGAGTGAGTCTGTCTGTCTGTCTGTCTGTCTGTGAGTTTGTCTGTCTGTCTGTCTGTCTGTGAGTCTGTCTGTCTGTGGCTCTGTCTGTCTGTGGCTCTGCCTGTGCCCTCTGATAACCCACAGGAGATCTCTCTCTCCCTCTCTTGCCCTGCTGGCTGGGCTCAGTGGGGTGAGCTGCTGTCTGCAGTGAAAGCTGTGATTAGCAATGAGGGATCAGGAAGAGCTGGATGAAATTTTGGGTGTTGGGTTTTTTTTTAAAGGATGTCAGACTTACAAGTTTGTAATCTCATATTGAAATTTAATTGTGTGAACCTGCATTTTGTCTAGAGAGGCCCTTGGTCTGCAATAGCACTTTTCAATGAGAAAACTCTTTACAGAGTGCTCAGGAATGATGGTTTGCTGTCTTCTGTCCGTTTTGCAGGTCAGAAATTTTCAGTGTGCCTCAGGTTTATTTGCCCAGGGTCATTCAGCAGGGTCAATGGAAATCCATGGGTATTGTTTGCAGAACCTGCTCTAACATTTGTCCATTGTATTGCTTCTCTTAATTAAATGTTCTATAAGAAAGGAGGAGGGGAAGTATTGATCTTCTAATACCAGACTTTTTTTCGTTTCATTTTAAATTAACTGGCCATGTGCTACTCATAGTAATGAGCCTGCAAATCTATTAATCTTTAAAAAAATTACTACTATCATAAATCAGGGTGGCTCCAGCCAGTTTGTGAGCTCCAAGGGCTGCCTGTGCACCTGCTGGGTGTGCAGAGCTGTGAATGTGTCTGTGGAAGGGTCTCAGTTCACAAACCTTTATTTGTGTAATTTGTGTAAATGTATTTCCCATGTGTGGTTTTGGCAGCTCTGCTTTATGTGCACATGGAGCACAGCTCCTGCTGCTGTGTCACCATCCTTGGTGGCTTCTGGATGGGCTGGAATCCCAACAAAGGGGCAGCCATAAAGCAGATTGGTGGGGTTTTGGTGGGGTTTTGGTGGGTGCAGCTGCTGTGTCTGTGTTTGAAGGGGAGCAGGCCAGGGACAGCTTGGCCTCCTTGGATACCTTGGGTATTGGTGGTTATTGATTATCATAAACCCCAAACATATTGGTGGTTATTGATTATCATAAACCCTAAACATATTGGTGGTTATTGATTATCATCAACCCCAAACATATTGGTGGTTATTGATTGTCATAAACCCCAAACATATTGCTGGTTATTGATTATCATAAACCCCAAACATATTGGTGGTTATTGATTATCATAAACCCCAAACATATTGGTGGTTATTGATTATCATAAACTCCAAACATATTGGTGGTTATTGATTATCATAAACCCCAAACCTGTGCTGCTCCAGGCCAGGGAGAGTTTGGCCACCTTGGATATTGGTAGTTATTAATATCATAAACCCCAAACCCTGTCCTGTTCCAGGCAAGGGAGAGTTTCTCCACCTTTGATACCTTGGATATTGGTAGTTATTAATTATCATAAACCTTAAACTCTGTGCTGTCTCATGCCAGGGAGAGCTTGGCCACCTTGGATACCTTGGATATTGGTAGTTATTGATTATCATAATCCCCAAATCCTGTGCTCAGCTTGCAGCCTTTTTCCCTTTTGAAAAATGTCTGTTTGATTTCTGCAAATGCTGCCACAAGGAAATGAAGTGTATGAAGCTTCAGGCTGCTGATATTTTTATAACATAATGATAAAAGTGTTGTAAATACACATTTTTTCCTTGTCTAAAATAAGACAGGAGGATTTAGAGAACAGAACAAATCCTTCCCCTCCCTCCCTGCCCCAGCCCTGAGCCCTCTCAGCTGTGCTGCCTTCCTCCTCTCACCTCCTGTGCTTCCTGGAGCCAGAATTTAGTCTGGCACATAAAAACCACCAGCACATTCAGTCAGAGTGGTGATTTTTAATATCCCTCTATTTGATAGCATGAAGGGCCCGTGCTGCTGCTGTTCCCTCACTCTGATTTGCTGTAACCAAGGAACAGGAGTTTCCCCTGGTGCAGCTGGGTTGTGCACTGTGCTGTGAGGATGGAGCTGGCTGCAGGGAACTGGAAATTGGAGTTTGAAAGGACCAGGAAAGGGGTCTGGGCCAAGCATCCACCTGCCCTGGTGCTCTCTGGGGTCTGACCAGCCTGGTTTGCCCCTTCAGCTGTGAGTGCTGCCTTGGAAGTGAGATCAGAGCCTGCAGGGCTCCCCAGGCCACTGAAGGGGAAGGAAGAGATGGAGAGGTTTAAAAAACACCCAGTGAGAGGGTGGAGTGCAAACCAGAGAATTAAAAGGTAGAAATCAGTTTATTTTCCATGTGTGTAAAGGGGTTCCACTGTTGTCTGTCTGGACTTGCTTCTTAAAATCGTTTGGTAGGTGTGAGTTCAGGAGTGCTCTTTGTTAAACACTGGTGAGTTTTACTGATTTATTAATTGCTTGTCTTTGGTACTGGCTTTGTCCTCAGCAGCACATCCCAGTTTATCTTTCCACAAGCTTGTCATTGGTGGAGCACTGCCCCTCCAAGGTGAACCCAGGGTCAGCAGAAGGGGACTGTCCTTGGCACCACATTCAAACTGAACCCAGGGTCAGCAGAAGGGGACTGTCCTTGGCACCACATTCAAACTGAACCCAGGGTCAGCAGAAGGGGACTGTCCTTGGCACCACATTCAAACTGAGCCCAGGGTCAGCAGAAGGGGACTGTCCTTGGTACCACATTCAAACTGAGCCCAGGGTCAGCAGAAGGGGACTGTCCTTGGCACCACATTCAGACTGAACCCAGGGTCAGCAGAAGGGGACTGTCCTTGGTACCACATTCAGGCTGAAGCCAGGGTCAGCAGGAGGGGACTGTCCTTGGCACCACATTTTAACTGAACCCAGGGTCAGCAGAAGGGGACTGTCCTTGGCCCCACACTGCCTTGGGCAGAAATGAGATTTGGTTTGTGCTGTGGAACAATTGCCATGAGAACAGAGTTTTCATAGCAGTCATGGCTGTAGGAAAATGCAGATTTGGGGATGTAGCACTGTTTAGTTTTTGCTCCCTGCAACATTCCTGAAAAGTATAATTGCTGGCATTAACTAGGCAGAATAATGCATCCCTGTGAGCTGCAGTGCTCTACAGGCCCATGGCACTCCTATTATCAGAATTTATATTTTATTGGAATAACTTCAGGGCTGAAATGGGTTTCTTTCATGATGGATTGGTGCAGTGTATCTTACTCAGATCTGGGATAAATCTCCTCATGTGCACGAGTCCCACTGCTGCAATCCAGTACAAGTGTGCATGGGAAAATGCATTTGGGTTTTTGTACTGCCATCAAACCTGCTTTAGGGATGAAGTCCCTCAGGAATGCTCACTATCACTATCCATCATCGTTGGATTGATAATAGACCACTACTACATAAATAATAAAACCAGCAAGTAAATACTTCAGGGGAAATACCACAATATCCCACTCTGAGAGGTGTGAGAAACAACTCCCATTATTTCCATCATCAATAATTAAAACCATTTACAAAGAGAATGGAGTTCTCTAAACACACCTTGGAGCTTTGGCTTTTTGTGTCAGGGTAGGATTTGTGTTCAGGAAGGATGAGCTGGAACTGGAACAAGAAGAAAGGGCTGTATGAACAAACCAGGAATTTGGGGAGCTTATGTTATGAAACACTAAAAGAGCTTATTCTTTGTTGTCTGGTAGTGACA
Organism: Geothlypis trichas; assembly: GCA_009764595.1. Classification (NCBI taxonomy): domain Eukaryota; kingdom Metazoa; phylum Chordata; class Aves; order Passeriformes; family Parulidae; genus Geothlypis; species Geothlypis trichas. Next base: position 13,925,346 of record CM019918.1, on the reverse strand, counting down.
AAGTGACAAGGCAGGTCTGATTCCATCACTACTGCTGACTCAGGCACAGGCTGAGTGCTGAGTGCTCTGGTTCAAGCTCCCAGAGGTTGCCAGATGAGGGAAGTGCTCAGAAATGCCAAAAGCTGCTCAGAAATGCCAAAAGCTGCTCAGAAATGCCAAGAGCTGCTCAGCTTCAGTGTAGCCTTTGCACAGCATCTCTCTGGCTGGGCATCACCAACCACCTTAAAAGTAAAGAGAAAATGCTTTGTTCAGCTGAAAGGGAATTCTCCTGGTCCCAAAAGCCCTGCTGAGAGCCAGGAGGCTGCTGGAGGTTTCTAGGGAAGGGTTCTTTTGGGGAACACCAGGCCAGGGTTTGCCTTTTTCGTTTCCTGGGCTTTAGAAGAGAAGGTGCATTTAAAGACATCCATGCTGTTCCCCCATGAACAGTGGCTTGAATTCAGCATGCTGTCTGCCCTGGAAGTTCATCAATGTGATCACCCAGCTGCAGACAGCTGGAACAGGGGTCAGGCTGGCAGGGAGCCTGGGCAGGGTGCAGGCTCAGCCCCAGCACAGCAGCATTCACCTTTCCTGCTGCAGCTCCCCAGCTTCCCTCACAGAGCTTGGCTGAGCTGCCAGCAGGACCTGCAAGGCACAGACCTTGGAGGGGTGGTGGTTTGGGGTTTATTTTCAGTGGGAAGGATGAATTCCAGTGTTTGTGTACAATTCCAGTGTGTGTATACAGGTGTGTACTAACAGCTTACACTGGAGTGATGAAGGGTAAGATATCCAGGAGAAACAGAATTCAGTGACAAGGGAAATACTGCCAGCTTCAAGGAATCTTCAAAGTGACCACGTTCCTTCAAAGAGGGAAGGCAGGACATTGCAAGGAATCTCACTTTGATTGAGTGGATCAAAGAGGGAGATGGATGTGACTTGAATATCAGCAATTCTGATATTCACCCCTGTGCTGATGCAGGATGCAGATGGAGAACAGAGAAAATCTGTAACTAATCTTCATACAACTTAACAGGACAGTCAGAGTAAATTGGTTCTGACTTGCTGGGCTGGCTCTGGGCTGTGGTGGGTCAGTGATTTACCCTGCCTCTGTCCAGAGAGCTGCCCTGGAGAGGGGCAGGGGCAGTTCCAGGCACAGTCCCACGTGGGGTGAGGGTGTGAGCACAGGTGTGTGGGTCCAGGTGAGCTTTAAATGACTCTTCTTTAAGGGAGAAGAGCAAGTGGGAAGCCAAGGTAAATGTGCTGCTGACTGGGCAGAAAGGGGCAGCTTTAGCACCATCACATTAATGCTCAGGCAGTAATTACTTACAAAAGTTCAGATGGAGAAGGAAAGCTTTCTATTTTTAGTGCCTGTCTTAGAGGGGATATGAATTACACTCACAGTGCCCATTCCTTCACTGAGTGTCAGAGGGCCCAGACACCTCGAGTTTATACTCCTCTAATGATAAACAAAACAATCCCAGGAAGATTTATACTGTCGATTTTGTATAATAAATGGATTCATTTTTAATTATGAGCATCTTTAATCTCAGTAACTGCAGCACATGTTGAAAAATGGTTGATGCTAATAAAATGCTGATGCATCATTTACAATTTCCCTGTAGATGATCCCCAATCCTCCTGCCTGGGGCAGTTGTGTTCCTGTTCTGAGGGGTGGCCTGGGCCACAGAGCCAGCGTGGGCACAGCTGAGGCTGCTCTGCACAGGCTGGGCCTGATGGGCCATTAGTGCCTGCCAGGCTGCCAGGCTGGCACGGAGCAGGGCCTGCAGGGCCGGGCAGGGCCGGGCAGGGCGGCCTGGGGGCCCTGGCACAGCCGGGCCTGGCACAGCAGGGCCTGGCACAGCTCGCTCCCTCCCTGCAGGTACCACGTCTGCCTTGGCACCTCCCTTCACACTGGGGCTGGCACCAGTACAGGGATCAGCTCAGCCCTGGCTGCCTGCTGAGGCAGAGGAGCAGAATTATTCCCTTTTGCCCAGAATTGTTCTGCTCTCTGCCCAGAGTCATTCCTCTCTGCCCAGAATTGTTCTGCTCTTTGCCCAGAATTGTTCCTTTCTGCCCAGAATGGTTCTGCTCTTTGCCCAGAATTGTTCCTTTTTGCCCAGAATGGTTCTGCTCTTTGCCCAGAATTGTTCCTTTTTGCCCAGAATTGTTTGGCTCCTTGCCCAGAATTGTTCTGCTCTCTGCCCAGAATTGTTCCTTTCTGCCCAGAATTGTTCCCAGGGCTGCTCCTGGACAGGGTGCACAGACCCTGGGCTGTGCAAGACAGGCTGCAGATGCTGTTTGAGCCCCTGGTCAGGGCAGGCTCTGTGTCTGCCAGGGTGAGGGTTCTGTGTGTGCCAGGATGAGGGTTCTGTGTGTGCCAGGGTGAGGGTTCTGTGTGTGCCAGGATGAGGGTTCTGTGCTGCCAGGATGAGGGTTCTGTGTGTGCCAGGATGAGGGTTCTGTGTGTGCCAGGATGAGGGTTCTGTGCTGCCAGGATGAGGGTTCTGTGTGTGCCAGGATGAGGGTTCTGTGTGTGCCAGGATGAGGGCTCTGTGTCTGTCAGGATGAAGGTTCTGTGTCTGTCAGGGTGAGGGTTCTGTGTGTGCCAGGATGAGGGTTCTGTGCTGTCAGGGTGAAGGTTCTGTGTGTGCCAGGATGGGGGTTCTGTGTGTGTCAGGATGAGGGTTCTGTGTGTGTCAGGATGAGGGTTCTGTGTGTGCCAGGGTGAGGGTTCTGTGTGTGCCAGGATGAGGGTTCTGTGTGTGTCAGGATGAGGGTTCTGTGTCAGGATGAAGGTTCTGTGTGTGCCAGGATGAGGGTTTCAGTGCAGGATGGTTTGGCTGTTGAGAGGCAGCAGCTGCTATCAGATGAGTTCTGGCTTCCTTTGGGTTTCAGATTTCTTCACAGAGATGAATCCTCAGCTCCTGCCCTGTTGTTTGTGTCAGAGGCAGGCAGACATTTTCCTGACTGTCATTTTCTCATAAAAAGCCACCTCAAATCCTTTTTAAAGGATTTGCATTTTATGTTGATAATACTTAGGGCTTAAAGGCCTGATTCTCCTTAGACTTGTGGCAGTATCACTGTGGGATAATTCCAGTAAGAAATGTATTAGTTACATGTGTGAAGTGAAAGAAAAACTGGTCTGGCCAATGCACAATTCATTTACAGAGAAAGCAGCAGCCCCATGGAAAGGACAGGTGTTGTATTTATGTGTTTATTGTATGTATTTTATGGAGCTCCTGCAGTGACACATGGCTTTTCATAGATGAGGCTGAAAACTGAGGTGTGAAAGCTTTGCTGATGGGGCTGCAGCTGTGGCAGCTTTGTCTCCTCCTGTGTGCTTTTGTGGAACCTGAAGGTGAAGTCTGGGGTAATATATGAGATTTTAATGTATAAATTTTACTATTTAGAAAGAACATTCTAGAAGGCTCAGCGCTAATGGGTATCTGGTGTTCATTAGGATTTCTTTCCTTAGCCAGGAGGTTTATCCAGGTTTGAGCTGAGTCAGTGCAAAGCTCCCTTCAGTCTGTGCAGAACCCTGAGCACAGGAGGGATCTCCTACCCCCCTTTTCCAGGACACAGAGGGTTCCAATATTTGCAGCATGAATAAAATGGAGATAGCAGCCAGTCTTAGGCTCAATAACCTTTTTTAAATTTGTAAATTAGGTAAATTATTTTATACTTTATGGAAGAAATCTCAGTAGTATGGATGTGTCTCTTGCCTCGTTATCTCAGCTTATCCTTGCAAATTTTATATCAGTGTTAAAGTACTAAATAAAGCAATTATTCCCTCTAACAGCCAGATTTGTATTTTCCCAAGAATCCCATTTCTTGCTCTGGCCACAGGATTTATTGGCACCTTGTGCCACACTCTGCTTTCTGAGGTTTCAGCTGGAAGTGGTTTTGGATTGACACAGCAACGTGAGTCACTTGCAGCAGAGCTTCCTGCCCAGAAGGTCCCCAAGTTGCTTTGAATTTATCATCAGAACTCTGACAGCAGGCTCTCACTGAATTGGGGATGGATTTCTGCAGAGAGGTGTTTGACTAATTACATTCAGAGCCATTTGGCACAGTAGCTGAAAATGTGGGAGCCCTGCAGACTGCAGAGATTCGCAGAGCTGGTGTCAGCTCCAGCAGGGCCACCTGAGAGGCAGAGATGGAGGAGCTCCTAAAGGGGCAGGGGATGCTGAGTGCAGGGAGGGAATTCAGGCCAGGATGGAGGGGGACAGGAGGCTTCTGCAGGCTCAGTGCAGCTCCCAGCTGGGTTTGTGGAGTTTCATTGATGGAGGGAGGTTTGTGTGCCAAGGAGGCTCCAGAGGGTCTGCCTCAAAAACAGGGAGCACAGGGCCATGGGGACCTTAATGGGAAAAGTGTGGAAAAGTAGTTTATATTAACTACAAACGAATAATTTATATTGTATATATATAAAAGTATAATAGTATATAGTTAATATATAGTTCATATAGTTACTGAAGATTTTATTGTTCCAACTAAAAAAAGAAAAAAAGAAAAGCCCAGTCCTGAGTTGATTTTTGAAGGAGACATTTCACTTTGCCACATAGTTCACTTATCAAATCAAAGTAAATCATACTTTTTCTGCAGTGTTTTCCATTGGTTGGTATGAGCATTTTATTGCTTATCAGGGTTTTTTCCTTGTCAGCTGTCTGCATTCATTTTCTCATTCTGGGGATGCAGAATGATGTCTCTGTTCCAGGGCTGGGATTGCATGCCTGGACAGCCTCCAGTGCTGCCCATTGTTCTTTCTTACTTTGAGCTGCGAGTGACAAGTGAGCCCTAATTTTTAAATTTATTTATTAAAAAATCAGATCAACAATCTTCCCATTCACAATCAAGACCACCATTCACCAAAGCTGCCTGTGTATAATTAGCCACAAGCTAAACTTTGCATTTTCAGCAGTGTTTCCTCCCTGCTGTCGTGGTGGGAATTGTTCAGTCTGGCTGGTACTGGAAGGATGCTGGAGCAGAGGCACGAGGATGTTTGTGCTGCTGACAAACACATCTTACTCATTTCTTCTGCATCCTGTCAAAGAGCTGACAGCCACCAGGGTGGTTTCACTGGCAGGGGGAAAACAAGATTATTAAAGGCAGCAAGGTTCCACGTCCCAGGAAATGTGTCAGGAAATTCAGAGCACAGATCCTGTCCATCCCCAGAGCTGGGGCTCAGCAGGAGGAAGGGTTTTGATTTCAGCTGAAATCTGCACCTTGGAGCTCCAGCTGCTGGGAGGGCCAGGTCACTTTGTGTCACTGAGCTCTGTCCTGCCCGCCTGCACTGCTCTGAGATGGAATTCTGGAATGGAATTCAGGTGGAATTCGGGAATGGAATTCAGGTGGAATTCGGGAATGGAATTCAGGTGGAATTCGGGAATGGAATTCAGATGGAATTCAGGAATGAAATTCAGGAATGGAATTCAGGAATGAAATTCAGACGGAATTCGGGAATGAAATTCAGACGGAATTCGGGAATGAAATTCAGATGGAGTTCAGGAATGAAATTCAGGTGGAATTCTGGAATGAAATTCTGGAATGAAATTCAGATGGAATTCAGGAATGGAATTCAGATGGAATTCAGGAATGGAATTCAGATGGAATTCAGGAATGAAATTCAGATGGAATTCAGGAATGGAATTCAGATGGAATTCAGGAATGAAATTCAGATGGAATTCAGGAATGCCACGTTGGACAGAGCAGGGAGGGGTGTGGGTGGCAGGGTCTGCTAGCCCAGAGCCCCAGGGAGCACAGGAGTCTGTCTGTCTGTCTGTCTGTCTGTCCATCTGACCCAGGACATTCACCTGAATCTCACCTCTCATTCCTCTGCCCAACGAGCCCTGAGGGTCCCTTCAGCAGGGCAGAGCTGGTGAAATCTGGAACCCTGAGTTGTGTGAGTGTGAAACCCTGAGTTTTGTGAGTCTGGAACCCCAAAATCTGACTGTGGAACCCCGAGTTCTGTGAGTTTTGTGAGTCTGGAACACGGAGTTTTGTGGCACTGAACCATGAGTTCTGTGAGTTTTGTGAGTCTGGAACCCGGAGTTTTGTGGCACTGGAAGCCCAAGCTCTGTGACTCTGGAACATGGAGTTGTGTGAGTCTGAAACTCCAAGTTCTGTGAGCCTGGAACCCTGAATTCTGTGGGTTCTGTGACTCTGGGACCCCGATTTTGGGATGACTTTTCAGCTGAAGGCTCAGTGTGGACGGGCTCTGAAGGGATGCTGCAGCCAGGAACCTGCCAGGGCAATCTGTACCTGCTCCACAGCCCCAGCTGAAGTGCTGGGTAATGGGTAATAATGGACAATGGGTAATGGGTGATAATGGATAATGGGTAATGGGTAATAATGGATAATGGGTAATGGGTAATGATGTGCAGACCAGCCTGGGCTCACAGCTGGCAGAGAGGGCTGTTGGAATGGGAGGAACCTGATATCATTTTAAAACATCCAGTTAATTCAGAGCTGAACTCCACTCCCATGACCACTGTCCCACAGTTTGATACCTGCAGTCTGAATGTGTTCAGAGCTGACAGAAACCCTGTGCAACTCCACCAGGTGTCATCAGTGGGGTATTTTGGGATGTTGCCTTGTCTAACCAATGAGCATCCTTTGTTATAAGCTTCCCAAAGTTATTTAACAAGGAGCTGGGAATCTTTTGGAGCCCACTTGCCATTTTCCAGTGGCAGCTTGCTTTCAAAACCTCAGTGTCCCAGGATCACTGGGCAGGGACCTGCAGAGGGTTCCTTCTGAAAAGGAAGGAAATTTGCCTCTCCTTTCTGGAAACCAAATACTCTCTCTTCCGATGGCTCAGAAGAATTCTCATCAAGCTCACTGTATTTTTGATGGAGTTCAGATTTTATTTACCCTGTCATTACTTCCCTTGAAGCCTCCAGGCTGTGGCAAGGCAGTTTTGGGGCATTTTCCTCTCAGGCTGGGATCTCACCTGGGACATTGCTGTGCTTTGAGAGGTTCCTTTTGAGCAGCTCTGGGCTGGGGTTTGCCCGTGCCTGGAGGAATTTCCTTATGGCCCAAAGGGAACATTCCGGGTGTGAAAAGCACCTTTGGGCCTGAGGGGAGCCCAGGTGGAGGCTGCAGAGAGCACCCCTGGTGTTGGTTTGTGTGGGAGGAATGGCTGGGAAATCTCTGAGCTTCCTGTGCTGCCAGACAGAATGGCTGAACAGAAACTTCACTAAACTGGGTATCAAACTGCAGGGAGAGTGAAAATTCAGTTTAATTGGAGGCACTGAAGCCAGGCAGGGAGATTATGTGGCAGAACCTCAGTGTGCTGGTGGCAAGCCCAGCTCAGCTGCAGCAGGGGCTGAGTCTCTGTTTGCTTCTCCACCTGGATGTCTCTGCAGCTGCTGCTCCTCCTTTGTTTCATTAAATACATTCATAAACTGGAACAGGTTCTGTGTACTGCCCGTGCTCCTGCCATCATCTGGAGCCACTTTTCCCCTCAGTTCCCAGTGGCTGGTGCAGCTGAATGTCCCTGCTGTGCCTGTGTCCCATTGCAGACCCCAGAGTGAAAGGCTGTAGGACACTGCCCCACGTGTCTGCACTCATAAATTACTGACACTCCAGGTTGGGGCTCCTTTCCCCACCCGGATTTTCCTTTGGTGGAATATCTCCCATGTCATGAATATTTGCAGTTCCCTCTCCTGTGCACACAGAGCTCTCAGCCTGCAATTACAGCTCTCCCTTATGAATATTTCAAAGGCAGTTCAGCTTTCAGGCAGAGTACACCAGTGACAAAGATCAAGCTTTCTGACCTTTTGTTAATTTGCTCACTGAAATAGGATTCCCATGGTCTCATTTTTTGTATTTAAGAGAAGAAATTTGCATACAGAGAGGGTGTTGGCTTTTCTCATTTTTGTGGCTAATTCCCTTTTGGTACATTTGTTCTAGTAGATCTTAAGGAAGAGTCACTGGATGCTTTTATCAGTTATGCATGAGAATATGAAAGATGGAATTGAAGAAAAAAACCTCTTGGGTTCTTTATCAGGAAATAAGAAGTTGTTTTTACCATTGTGGAAAAAAAAATCAGCAAAAAAAAGCAAAAGTAGGAATGTGTGAGACCAATGGAGAAACTTGTTACTCCCACACTGCATTGGAAGGAAATGCAAACTGTTTGTGATAATAGTGGAGAGTGAAGCTGGAAAATCTCAATTATTGCTCTGGAAATGAAATTATCTCTTGTGGAAAATGCAGCACTGCAGACCCCCAGACACTGAGCTGACAGAGGAGGAAACAGTGAGGAGTGTCAGTGCAATCACACTGGCACTGGCCTTTGGGAGCTGCAGAATGGGAACAGTGAGGTGTGTCAGTGCAATCACACTGGCACTGGCCTTTGGGAGCTGCAGAGTACACAGTGAGGTGTGTCAGTGCAATCACAAAGGCACTGGCCTTAGGGAGCTGTAAACAGTGAGGTGTGTCAGTGCAATCACACTGGCACTGGCCTTAGGGAGCTGTAAACAGTGAGGTGTGTCAGTGCAATCACACTGGCACTGGCCTTTAGGAGCTGTAAACAGTGAGGTGTGTCAGTGCAATCACAAATGCACTGGCCTTTGGGAGCTGCAGAATGGGAACAGTGAGGTGTGTCAGTGCAATCACAAATGCACTGGCCTTTGGGAGCTGCAGAATGGGAACAGTGAGGTGTGTCAGTGCAGTCACACTGGCACTGGCCTTTGGGAGCTGCAGAGTAAACAGTGAGGAGTGTCAGTGCAATCACAAAGGCACTGGCCTTTGGGAGCTGCAGAATGGAAACTGAGCCATGGTTTTGTAAACCTTAGCTAAAATGTGTTTCTGTGTGTTTGTTCTGAGCTCACTGGGGGCATTTCAAGGCAGGAATGGTTGCAGTTCCTGCAGCAGGGGTTGGGCCAGCCAAGTCCTGGTGTTGGACCCATGGCTTTGTTATTTGCTCTTTGTTTTTTATTTTATGTGCTGCCATACATGAATGGACACAGATATACAGCTGATTAAGGAAGGGACTTAATTAAGGGCTGTAATTAAACTGGTGGAGTAAATTACTACAGAACTGAAATTCAGAATGAGCCCGTGTGATGCAGAGGCTGGGGGTGTTGAGGCAGTAATCTGTATGAAATAATTGATTCTGCAGCCATTAGTCTTTGCTAATGAGATTGAGGAGGAGGTGCCACGATCTCGCTAATTAATTTGGTTTGTGACTTTGAAATGTGATGGAATGGGGCAAAGTGGGCATTGTCCCACTCACCAGGAAGTCTCAGATTGGAAGACAAATATCATCCAAGTCATCCCTGTTCTCAGCTGTGCCAGGGTGATTTTTGACTTTACCCTGAGCCACCAGCCCTCCTCCTGCATGGACACGTCCCAGCACAGCAAAAGAGGATTTTCCTCTTTCCATGGCTCCGTGAGAGCTGGGGAGGGCTCAGACCTGCAGGATCCCTGTGCCCTGGGTGCTGCATGGGGGCATTTCCCTCCTCTGAGTCCCTGCCCCACTGTCCTGCACAGCCACAGAGCAGGTGGTGAGTGAGGATCTTAAACCTAAAAATTAACAGTGATCTTTAACCTAAAAATTAACAGTGATCTTTAACCTAAAAATTAACGGTGATCTTTAACCTAAAAATTAACAGTGATCTTAAACCTAAAAATTAACAGTGATCCTTAACCTAAAAATTAACAGTGATCTTAAACCTAAGAATTAACAGTGATCTTAAACCTAAAAATTAACAGTGATCTTTAACCTAAAAATTAACAGTGATCTTTAACCTAAAAATTACCAGTGATCTTAAACCTAAAAATTACCAGTGATCTTAAACCTAAAAATTAACAGTGATCTTTAACCTAAAAATTAACAGTGATCTTAAACCTGAAAATTAACAGTGATCTTAAACCTAAAAATTAACAGTGATCTTTAACCTAAAAATTAACAGTGATCTTTAACCTAAAAATTAACAGTGATCTTTAACCTAAAAATTAACAGTGATCTTAAACCTGAAAATTAACAGTGATCTTAAACCTAAAAATTAACAGTGATCTTTAACCTAAAAATTAACAGTGATCTTTAACCTAAGAATTAACAGTGATCTTAAACCTGAAATTTAACAGTGATCTTTAACCTAAAAATTAACAGTGATCTTTAGCCTAAAAATTAACAGTGATCTTAAACCTGAAAATTAACAGTGATCTTAAACCTGAAAATTAACAGTTATCTTAAACCTGAAATTTAACAGTGCCCCTAATCCAAGGGGGATTATTTTATTCGAACCTTCTCAGACTTACTGGGACAGTAATGAATTGTAATAAATTAATTATAGACATAAATAAACTATACCAGGTTAGTGTCTGTATTGAATAAGTCTCTGCACACACCCACACAATGCAGAGCTGCACAAGCACTGCACATTGTAATATTGCTGATTATCTCACTAATACTGATCACTGATAGAGGCAAAAGACATGTTAAATGCAGAGGCAGGGCAGGAAAATCCCTTCAGTTTAAGAGGAAAGGTTGAAATGTGTTTTGTGCAGGATTTATTGAGTGTCTTACATGGCAAGCTCCACGTTCAAGCATTGCTCAGCACAGGGATAACTTGCAATTGTTGGCACTTGGAGTGTTGGATGTGTTTGTGCTCTGTGACCTGGCTGCTCACTGTGATCCCCAGGCATTGCTCACTTACAGCAAAGTCAGTGCTGAGTTATTCCTGATGTATAGAGATCATACAGGATTCAATTGCTGAGTTATTCCTGATGTATAGAGATCATACAAGATTGAATTGCTGAGTTATTCCTGATGTACAGAGATCATACAGGATTCAATTGCTGAATTATTCCTGATGTATAGAGATCACACAGGATTCAATTGCTGAGTTATTCCTGATGTACAGAGATCATACAAGATTCAATTGCTGAGTTATTCCTGATGTACAGAGATCATACAGGATTCAATTGCTGAGTTATTCCTGATGTACAGAGATCATACAAGATTGAATTGCTGAGTTATTCCTGATGTACAGAGATCATACAGGATTGAATTGCTGAGTTATTCCTGATGTACAGTTAGAGATCACACAGGATTCAATTGCTGAGTTATTCCTGATGTACAGAGATCATACAAGATTGAATTGCTGAGTTATTCCTGATGTACAGAGATCATACAAGATTCAATTGCTGAGTTATTCCTGATGTGCAGTTAGAGATCATACAAGGTTCAATTGCTGAGTTATTCCTGATGTACAGAGATCATACAGGATTCAATTGCTGAGTTATCCCTGATGTACAGAGATCATACAAGATTCAATTGCTGAGTTATTCCTGATGTACAGAGATCATACAAGATTGAATTGCTGAGTTATTCCTGATGTACAGAGATCATACAGGATTCAATTGCTGAGTTATTCCTGATGTACAGAGATCATACAGGATTCAATTGCTGAGTTATTCCTGATGTATAGAGATCATACAAGATTCAATTGCTGAGTTATTCCTGATGTGCAGTTAGAGATCACACAGGATTCAATTGCTGAGTTATTCCTGATGTATAGAGATCATACAGGATTCAATTGCTGAGTTATTCCTGATGTACAGAGATCACACAGGATTCAATTGCTGAGTTGTTCCTGATATATAGAGACCATACAAGATTGAATTGCTGAGTTATTCCTGATGTGCAGTTAGAGATCATACAAGATAAGGCAGCAGCAGCAGCATCATTCAGATCACTGACTGTTAAAACATGAGTGTCACCTGTCAGGGACTTGGCTGCTCTGGGCTGGGCTGTGCAGCTCATCCCGCAGAGCTGAGCCCAGCAGAGCTCTGCAGGCATTTCCTAGAAGGACTCTCCATTTCTGCAGCACACTCTGCTCCCTGTGTGCTGCTCGGGCTCCCTGGGCAGGGTCAGCTCCTCCTGTGCCCCTGTCACCCGAGCCCTGCCCTGTGGGAGCTCTGTCAGGTGACAGTCACGGGTTTGGGACTCTCACCTGCATTGTGGAGCTGCTGCAGGCACCAGAGCTGGGCATTGTGGAGCCCCTGCAGGCACCAGAGCTGGGCATTGTGGAGCTGCTGCAGGGAACTCTCTGTTTTGCACTCAGAGAGCCCCAGGGGAAGGCTGGAGCTCCACAGGAGTGGTAGTAACTCTGCAAAACAGCACTTGGATTGCAGATCTGGGCTGGAACACAGGCTGCAGCTGAGAACCTGCATTGGATTGAGATCCTGGGCTTGATTTGAGCACCAGCTGTCAACTTGCATTTGATTGAGATCCTGGGCTTGAATGCAAGCTGCAGCTGTGAAATTGCATTTGAATGAGATCCTGTGCTTGGTTTGAACACAGGCTGCAGCTGTGAACCTGCATTGGATTGAGATCCTGGGCTTGGTTTGAACATTTGATTGAGATCCTGTGCTTGGTTTGAACACAGGCTGCAGCTGTGAGTTGCATTGGATTGCAGGTCCTGTGCTTGGTTTGAACATTGGATTGAGATCCTGTGCTTGGTTTGAACTCAGGCTGCAGCTGTGAACCTGCATTGGATTGAGATCCTGGGCTTGGTTTGAACTCAGGCTGCAGCTGTAAGTTGCATTGGATTCCAGGTCCTGTGCTTGGTTTGAACACAGGCTGCAGCTGTAAGTTGCATTTTCAGCCCCATGCCCATGGATCATCCCCGTGCCCCTGGCACACCCCTGCAGCAAACCCCCGTGTGTGGCTCTGCTCTCTGCATTTGTTTGTGGCTTTGGGAAGCGATGCCAGGCTCCAAACCAGGCTGGGTAACTCACCCTGCACCGAGTGGCTTCCCAAAATAGCAGAAGGCTGTGCCAGAGCTGTCCAGCAGGCACCTCAGTGAGGCACCAGGCAGTCCAGGCCATTGGATTATTACCATCCCTGCAGCCCTGGATCTGCTGGGGAGCTCATGGATAATGAACGGTGTGGCTGCAGGCCCCAGCCCGGCAGACCTGGGTGCATCCCCTCCTGGGTGATTTCCACATCCCAACAGACCTGGGTGCATCCCCTCCAGGGTGATTTCCACATCCCATACAGATCTGGGTGCATCCCCTCCAGGGTGATTTCCACATCCCATACAGATCTGGGTGCATCCCCTCCAGGGTGATTTCCACATCCCATACAGATCTGGGGTGCATCCCCTCCAGGGTGATTTCCACATCCCATACAGATCTGGGGTGCATCCCCTCCTGGGTGATTCCTACATTCCCATACAGACCTGGGTGCATCCCCTCCTGGGTGATTCCTACATTCCCATACAGACCTGGGTGCATCCCCTCCTGGGTGATTTCCCTGTCCCAGCAGATCTGGGTGCATCCCCTCCTGGGTGATTCCTACATCCCATACAGACCTGGGTGCATCCCCTCCTGGGTGATTCCTACATCCCATACAGATCTGGGTGCATCCCCTCCTGGGTGATTTCCACATCCCAACAGACCTGGGTGCATCCCATCCCCTCCTGGGTGACTGCCCTGTCCCAGCAGATCTGGGTGCATCCCCTCCTGGGTGATTTCCCTTTCCAGCAGATCTGGGTGCATCCCATCCCCTCCTGGGTGACTCACATCCCATACAGATCTGGGTCCATCCCCTCCTGGGTGATTCCCCTGTCCCAGCAGATCTGGGTGCATCCCATCCTCTCCTGGGTGATTTCCACATCCCAGCAGATCTGGGTGCATCCCATCCCCTCCTGAGTGACTCTCACATCCCAACAGACCTGGGTGCATCCCCTCCTGGGTGATTTCCACATCCCATACAGATCTGGGTGCATCCCATCCCCTCCTGGGTGATTTCCCTGTCCCAGCAGACCTGGGTGCATCCCCTCCTGGGTGATTTCCACATCCCATACAGATCTGGGTGCATCCCATCCCCTCCTGGGTGATTTCCCTGTCCCTCAGCACAGCCCCGATGTGAGTGAGGTCTGTGCTGATGAACACCCAGCCATGATGTAAGTCAATTTAAAATAGCTGGTGCTGTGTGGGGATGGGTGGCAGAGCTGTCAGTAGGTACCCCTGTGCAATCTGTCATTTAGCTCCTGCTGCATTCAGGATGCAATTCCTGTGCCTTGCCATTCGGGCTGTGGAGGGACACCATCCAAAGGTATTTTTAGAATTCCATGGCAGGGGAAAAAATAAAGTCTTGGGAAGAACTGATTCATGCTTCTCATCCTCTCCCCTCCTCCGTTCCACTCTGGCTTTGGGCACAAATTTAAGATTTTGGAGCTTTTGTTGGACTTCAGCCTTGTTGCCTGCCATGACAAAAACGTTTATTCAGCAAGGCTGAATTAATTAATTCAGCTTGGCTTTTATTGTATGTAATGGTAATTAACCCTGGCTTTGCTGCAGCTCTGGGGCACAGCAGTGAAACGTGCTGGGTGCTGGAAGAGAAGGGCAAGTGCAGCTGTACCAAACTGACTGCTTTCCTTTGGTCCTGCACAGTTTGGAGATGCCCCATCCTGCCTGCACCTGCAGCTTCCCGGGAAATGTATGATCAGAGCTGCTTTAGAGAGACCCAGAGCTGCTTTACAGAGACCCAGAGCTGCTTTAGAGAGACCCAGAGCTGCTTTAGAGAGACCCAGAGCTGCTTTACAGGGACCCAGAGCTGCTTTACAGAGACCCAGAGCTGCTTTATAGGGACCTAGAGCTGCTTTATAGAGACCCAGAGCTGCTTTACAGGGACCCAGAGCTGCTTTACAGAGACCCAGAGCTGCTTTATAGGGACCCAGAGCTGCTTTACAGAGACCCAGAGCTGCTTTATAGAGACCCAGAGCTGCTTTACAGGGACCCAGAGCTGCTTTAGAGAGACCCAGAGCTGCTTTAGAGAGACCCAGAGCTGCTTTACAGAGACCCAGAGCTGCTTTAGAGAGACCCAGAGCTGCTTTAGAGAGACCCAGAGCTGCTTTACAGGGACCCAGAGCTGCTTTACAGAGACCCAGAGCTGCTTTGTAGGGACCCAGAGCTGCTTTACAGGGACCCAGAGCTGCTTTACAGAGACCCAGAGCTGCTTTACAGAGACCCAGAGCTGCTTTATAGAGACCCAGAGCTGCTTTATAGAGACCCAGAGCTGCTTTACAGGGACCCAGAGCTGCTTTAGAGAGACCTAGAGCTGCTTTAGAGAGACCCAGAGATGCTTTACAGAGACCCAGAGCTGCTTTGTAGAGACCCAGAGCTGCTTTAGAGAGACCCAGAGCTGCTTTACAGAGACCCAGAGCTGCTTTATAGGGACCCAGAGCTGCTTTACAGAGACCCAGAGCTGCTTTACAGAGACCCAGAGCTGCTTTACAGAGACCCAGAGCTGCTTTACAGAGACCCAGAGCTGCAGCCCCATGTCCCACCTTGACTCCATTGCCATCCCTGGCAGCTCTCAGTAAGTCTGGCTCTGTTCCCCAGCCTGCACCTGCAGGGTTGGTTCTGCAGCCCAGGGCTGCTCTGGGCTGGATCTGGCTTTGGCTGAGTGTGCACAGCCCCAGGGTTGGGGAGGTTTGGGGGGTCTGACTGCAGTTTGCTCTGCCCTGACTGCTGAATCCTGCACCCACACTGAGCACTCACACTCCTGCACCCACACTGAGCACACCCAGCTGTGCCTGTGGGGCAGCCCCAGCCTGAAATGGGGTGCCAGGGCCAAAAATGGGACAGAAATGACTGCAGGGCTGAGTTGTGGCTGCAGGAATGGCAGGGGCAGGGCCCTGGGCACAGCTGTGGCTCTGACCTGTGTGGGGATGCTCACGGGGTCCCAGGACGAGGTGGGAGATGAGGAGCTGACTCCATGCTTCAGAAGGCTGATTTATTATTTTATGATATGTATTATATTAAAAGAAAATGATATATTAGAACTATACTAAAAGAATAGAGGAAAGGATTTCATCAGAAGGCTTGAAAGGAACAGAAAGGAATGGAATGATAATAAAATCTTGTGACTGAATGAGACAGTCTGAGCCAGCTGACTGTGATTGGCCATTAATTAGAAACAACCACATGAGCCAAATCCCAGATGCACCTGTTGCATTCCACAGCAGCAGATACCATTGGTGACATTTTGTTCATGAGGCCTCTCAGCTTCTCAGCAGAAAAGATCCTAGCAAAAGGATTTTCCATAAAATATGTCTGTGATGCTCCAGCACGTCCCAGTGTGGTTTGGGGCCCCCATCCTGACTCTCAGTAGCAGCAGAGGATTTCTGGTTGCATTTCTGGGTGCTCACATGCTCTGATTTTCAGTTCAGAGAGGAACCTTCTGGAAGGCTTGGTCAGTTAGCTGGGTCCCTTCTGCTGCTGAGCTATCAGATGGACTTCATGTCTCACCTTTGATCTTCAAAGCTCTTTGCCACCAGTAACTAACAGAATAATTTAAAGAAATTTCATTTTAAAACACCATTTTTGAACCTTATGTTCCCACTGTTCTCTGTACCTCACTGAACTGAAAGTAAAGGCTTAAGGCTTTGCTTTAAGAGCCTGATGTTTGAGGCTTGGGGTTCTAAATTTGGTGCTGGATTTATCCATGTGAAGGGTATGAGTTTGATTGCATCAGAAGTAATTATATTTAATATGACAAGGGAAAAGTGCACAAGTGTGATATTGGGAACGGCTGTTAATGCCTCCTTTGCATCTCTGCTCCTAAAAAGGATAATTCCCAGCAGTGATGGGAGCTGAGTGCTGAGGTCTGCTGGAAAAGGGGACTCAGTGTTCTCCTGCAGGGCCAGACTGCCTGGGCTGGAGCCCTTGGGAAGGGAGGGGTCTGCAGACCCAGACCCACAGAAACCCCCTGGGCAGGAGCCCTTGGGAAGGGGGGGCTCTGCAGACCCAGACCCACAAAAACCCCCTGGGCCAGCCTGGAGCCACTGGGGATTCACTGCTTGTTCCTGCACACCAGGGCTTTGTGCCTTCAGGAGGCAGAAAGGGTTTCTGTGGAACCCCAGGGTTTCTGTGGAATTCCAGGGTTTCTGTGGAACCCCAGAGTTTCTGTGGAATCCCAGAGTTTCTGTGGAACCCCAGGGTTTCTGTGAAACCCCAGGGTTTCTGTGGAACCCCAGCATGGGGAGGGGGCATCCCACCCACCCTGGGGTCACCCATCCCCTTGCCCACAGCTGCCCAGCAGGGACAGGGGCAGGTTCAGGGCTCTCCCCTCCCATGGAGCCCCCTGGAGCAGAGCTGGGGCTCTCAGGGGCAGCTGAGGAGTTTTTACAGCCTGGCTGGTGGAGGGGCTGCAGCCTGGGCTGCACCACCAGGGCTGTGCTGATTCCTCTGGAAGGCTCCATCTCCATCAGCCAGGTGTAAATGCAATATCTGCTGCCACTGATTCCTCTGGAAAACTCCATCTCCATCAGCCAGGTGTAAATGCAATATCTGCTGCCACTGATTCCTCTGGAGGGCTCCATCTCCATCAGCCAGGTCTAAATGCAATATCTGCTGCCACTGATTCCTCTGGAGGGCTCCATCTCCATCAGCCAGGTGTAAATGCAATATCTGCTGCCACTGATTCCTCTGGAGGGCTCCATCTCCATCAGCCAGGTGTAAATGCAATATCTGCTGCCACTGATTCCTCTCTGGAGGGCTCCATCTCCATCAGCCAGGTGTAAATGCAATATCTGCTGCCACTGATGCTCTCTGGAGGGCTCCATCTCCATAAGGCAGGCTTGGATATTCCCCTCTCTGTAAATTAAATATCTTCTGCCACTGATTCCTCTTTGGAAGGCTCCATCTCCATCAGCCAGGCTTAGCTGTTCTCTGTTCTAAATGGAATATCTGCTGCTCCAGCTCCCTCCACACTGCCCCATCAGTGATGTTGGTATCAGACAGGAATGCTGAGGGCTCTCTGGAAGGTTCTACCTGCACCAGCCAGGCTCAGATATCCCTCTATAAATGCAATATCTGCTCCCACTGATGCTCTGTGGAGGGCTCCATCTCCACAGTCCAAGCTCAGCTGTTCCCTCTATAAGTGGAATATTTGCTCCCACTGATGCTCTGTGGAAGGCTCCATCTCCATGAGCCAGGCTCAGCTGTTCCCTCTCTCTATAAGTGGAATATCTGCTGCCATTGATTCCTCTCTGGAGGGCTCCATCTCCACAATCCAGGCTCAGCTGTTCCCTCTCTTTCTGTAAATGCAATATTTGCTCCCACTGATGCTCTGTGGCGGGTTCCATCTCCCCAATCCAGGCTCAGATGTTCCCTCTCTCTATAAGTGGAATATTTGCTCCCACTGATGCTCTGTGGAAGGCTCCATCTCCACAGTCCAGGCTCAGCTGTTCCCTCTCTAACTGGAATTTCTGCTGCCCCAGCCCCAGCTCCCTCCTCACTGCCCCAGCCCTGCTGCTGGGGTCACACAGGAGGCTGAGGGCTCTCAGTTATCAGTCACAAGGTGATTTATTGCTCCATTTTCCTAAAGCACACGGTAAGATTAACGTTTGGCTTATACTTTTGCCTGCCCTAATTACATTTGTCTCTTGTTTAATCATCTTTAAGACAAAGTAGTATGTCTGAGGAGAGAATGTGATTTAATTTAATTAACTTTTGTCCTAATGAGTCATTCTGCAGAATCTTGCAAGGCTTCTTGTCCAGTACAGTGGCTGGAGGCAAAGTGTTTAGATGATACTGGAAAATGTAAATCTTTAACCCCATACAAAATCCTTCAGGGGTTGCTGCTGAGCTCAGGGGTGTGTTATGTGACAGGTTTCTGGTTTGGCCTGGGAGTTCATTTACAAATTATTGAGGGGACAGCTTGAGTCCTGTTGAAATCCCTCTGTGGTGAGCCCATGGTGATGCACATCAGGGATAGAAGGTGTGCTGGGGAAAAGCATATTGGGTGTCAAAAAGGTGTTTAAAGCTGTGTTTGTGAGCTGTCCCTTCTGCTCAGGTACCACCAGCAAGTCTGGAGTGTGAGCAGGAGCACTGCAGTGCTGATGTTCACAAATCCCTGCCCCATCCCATGCATGTTTTATATTGGCATCTCTGTCTGGGGATCCCAGCACTCATTCCAACTGCACGAGGTGCTTCATGACAAATGTCGGGCTAAAAACAAAACTAAACCAAGTCCTTTTGTGACGAGTTTGGAGCTGACAAGGTAAGTCATGCAGAATGCTGGGGATTAGATCAGCAGCACTACACAGCCACACACTCCTGTCCCAGAGTTTTGTATTCTCATGGTAAATTAAGCTGACATTGCAATGGAAAGCACAGAAAGCACCACGGTTCTGTTTGTGTGTGCCCAGAGCCTGTCCTGGCACTGCCCAGCCCAGCAGGGCCCTGCTCTCCCTGGCTCCTTCCCTGCCTCAAAATCAGAAATGGAGCCAAGGGCAGAGCCCAGGGTGGCTCAGGGGTCTGAGGGCTGTATGTGGGGTGTGTGTGGGGTGTGAGTGGGGTGTATGTGGGGTGAGTGTGGGGTCTGAGGGCTGTATGTGGGCTGTATGTGGGGTGAGTGGGGTGTATGTGGGGTGTATGTGGGGTCTGAGGGCTGTATGTGGGGTGTATGTGGGGTCTGAGGGCTGTATGTGGACTGTGTGTGGGGTGTATGTGGGGTGTGTGTGGGGCTGCTTTTGGTTTTCCTGCCTGGGATTTGGGTGCAGGTCTGGCTGAGCACTGTGCCTTGTTTTCCTTTGTGCCTTGTTTTCCTGTGGTTATCAGGGAGCTCCAGCCTGGCCCCTCTCATCAGCCCTGAGCACTGTCCCAGGACAGCCAGTGCATGAGACCAGCACAGCATTTCCATGTGTAGAACTGTAGAGCTGGGCTCACACAGCACAGTGGGGCCAGCACGTGTGACAAGGCTGCTGAAATCAGTGAGACACACAAACCTGGCACTGAACTGTGCATGGCTGGCAGTGTGGGGCTGTGCCCTGCTGGCACTGCAGGCTGCTGTTCCTGCTCCTGGGCACTCTGGGCTGTGCTCAGCTCACACCCGGCCCCAGGAGCACCCATCAGTGCCTCTGCAAGGTTCCTGCACCCACTGCTCCAACACATTTGCATTAATGGAGGGATGAGACCTACTTCATGATGTTCTGTGCATGACAAAAGCTAAAATTAGTTCTATTAGAACTTTGGCTGCAGCTCTGCTGAATTTTAGCAGTTTGGGGGGGAAGGAAAACGCTTTTGAAAGGTTATAATTAATGAGTTCCATGTTGTTGGGTTTTTTCCTGAAGTGTACCAAAATAACACGAGGAAATTGGGGCAGAGCTTTTTTAGTGCCTTGGCATTTCGAGGGCTGCAGCCTGGCTTCCCACAGAGCTGGGGGAGCTCTGCTGCTGCTGCTGCCCACAGCCCAGCCCGGGCAGGCTGGGGTATGGATCCTGAGCCAGGTCTGGTTTGCTGGGGTATGGATCCTGAGCAGTTCCTGAGCCAGGCTCTGGTTTGCTGGGTTATGGATCCTGAGCAGTTCCTGAGCCAGGCTCTGGTTTGCTGGGTTATGGATCCTGAGCCAGGTCTGGTTTAGCTGTGGATCCTGAGCCAGGTCTGGTTTGCTGGGTTATGGATCCTGAGCCAGGTCTGGTTTGCTGGGTTATGGATCCTGAGCCAGGTCTGGTTTGCTGGTTTAGCTACAGATCCTGAGCCAGGCTCTGATTTCTGGCTGGGTTATGGATCCTGAGCCAGGCTTTGTTTTGCTGGGTTATGGATCCTGAGCCAGGCTCAGGTTTGCTGGTTTAGCTGTGGATCCTGAGCCAGGTCTGGTTTAGCTGTGGATCCTGAGCCAGGTCTGGTTTAGCTGTAGATCCTGAGCCAGGTCTGGTTTGTGGCTGAGCTGGTTGATGGATCCTGAGCCAGGTCTGGTTTAGCTATAGATCCTGAGCCAGGCTCAGGTTTGCTGGTTTAGCTGTGGATCCTGAGCCAGGTCTGGTTTGTGGCTGAGCTGATTGATGGATCCTGAGCCAGGTCTGGTTTGTGGCTGAGCTGGTTGATGGATCCTGACCCTGCCTGGTCACAGGAGGTGCTCTGGATTTGCTGGTTTAGCTGTGGATCCTGAGCCAGGTCTGGTTTAGCTATAGATCCTGAGCCAGGTCTGGTTTAGCTGTGGATCCTGAGCCAGGTCTGGTTTAGCTGTGGATCCTGAGCCAGGTGTGGTTTGTGGCTGAGCTGGTTGATGGATCCTGAGCCAGGTCTGGTTTAGCTGTGGATCCTGAGCCAGGTCTGGTTTAGGTATAGATCCTGAGCCAGGCTCAGGTTTGCTGGTTTAGCTGTGGATCCTGAGCCAGGTCTGGTTTGTGGCTGAGCTGGTTGATGGATCCTGAGCCAGGTCTGGTTGAGCTATAGATCCTGAGCCAGGTGTGGTTTGTGGCTGAGCTGGTTGATGGATCCTGGCCCTGCCTGGCTGCAGCAGCTCTGGGGCAGCTCAGGCTCCAGAGCTCCTGCCCAATTCCACAGCAAACTCGATTAAGCTGTTAAGTTGCAGATCACTCCTGACAGTAAATTAATTCTCAGTCCAGGTCCTATTCTGCACTACACTGGGAGGCTTTTGCCAGGAGCCAGTGCCTTGAAAATGGGTAATTAAATTCTGCTGTAAATACATTTCTATCCACCCTTCTGCTTGCAGGAGCTGGCAAACAAGCATCAGCCATTAATTAATACCTGTAATTTGGTTTAGTTGGAACCAGCCCTGCTCCTGTCAGACTCTGAGCTGTAAACCAAGGTTGTGAAGCTGGGAGTAAGTCAAAGATGAAGACTGACCAAAATGTATTCATAAGAGAATCTGCTCCTGTTTTTCTCCATAAAATGCTGTGTAGTTTGCAAATTTGGAGTTGTGTAGTTTGCAAATTTGGCAATAGTTTGATCTGAAGTCAATGTAGAAATTTTTTTTAAAGCCCTAAATATAAGAAAAGAAACAATAATGAGAAGATGTATTCTGGGCATTTTCATTCATTAATTAGTCCCTTCTGACCCAGCTTTGCAGCTCAGCAGTGAATTTTGGCAGCCTTGTCCTGTGCATTTGTTGTCACCTGAGGTTTCACTGTGTGCATTAGGAGGTGCTGGCTGCAGCTTTGCTTCCAAAGGGCCAGAAGGGGACTGGAACCTGCCTTGCTCATTCTCCAGCCACAGTTCTGAACCAAATCCCATTTTCCCATCTTTCTTCCACATTTTGTCCATTTCCCTGAGGACAGAGCGTTTGGCAGTTGTGAGTTGGCTCCTTTTGAGGCTGAGTGCTGCTGATTCTCATACAGACAGAAGCAAATCTCTGTGTGCTGTTTGTGTGCAGAGCAGCTCCTGGAGCCCTCAGGGACATTCCCAGCCCTGCTCAGGGAGCCTGGCCCTGCCTCTCATGCTCTGAGCACACTCACAGGTGATGCTGGGGGGTTTGAGCTCCACTCTGAGATTTGCTGCTCTGCTTTCCAACGTTATTAAAAATTTATCCCTGACTCCAGCTGAGGCACTTTGTCATTTCGAGGGCAGCGTAAATGGCAATAATTAAAAGCAATTTAAAAGTGTGTTGAAAGTCATGTAATTTTGATAGGCTGACTGACTGCTGTGTCAGTAGGAGGGCTTGGGAGGCTTTGGGGGCTTTTTGGATTTTAATTTCAGTTCTGTTTCTCAGGTTCCAGCCCTGTGAGAGCATTTTCTTGCCACATTTTGGACTGGCAGACGAGCTGGGCCATGCCCTGTGCAAGATCTCAGCTATTCAGATTCTGGAAATAATTCCCCTGAAACAGGACTGTGTCCTTACCTATAGAGTGAAGGAGGCTGCACTCCTCCCATGCAGCAGCATTTTTAGCATTTTTAGCACATTTCCATGTTATTAACTTTAAAACCCCTGGAGTGTGAGTGGGAAATGTCTGCCTGTGGGGAAGGCAGCACCTCAGAGAGTGCCCTGGGCAGAATGGGCAGGGGGCTGTGGACAGTCTGTGTTAATGTGGGCAGGGGGCTGGGGACAGTCTGTGTTAATGTGGGCAGGGGGCTGAGGACAGTCTGTGTTAATGTGGGCAGAGGACAGTCTGTGTTAATGTGGGCAGGGGGCTGTGGACAGTGTGTGTTAATGTGGGCAGGGGGCTGAGGACAGTCTGTGTTAATGTGGGCAGGGGGCTGTGGACAATCTGTGGGGCAGGGGGCTGAGGACAGTCTGTGTTAATGTGGGCAGGGGGCTGAGGACAGTCTGTGTTAATGTGGGCAGGGGGCTGAGGACAGTCTGTGTTAATGTGGGCAGGGGGCTGTGGGCAGTCTGTGTTAATGTGGGCAGAGGACAGTCTGTGTTAATGTGGGCAGGGGGCTGAGGACAATCTGTGTTAATGTGGGCAGGGGGCTGAGGACAGTCTGTGTTAATGTGGGCAGGGGGCTGAGGACAGTCTGTGTTAATGTGTGCAGGGGGCTGGACAGTCTGTGTTAATGTGGGCAGGGGGCTGAGGACAGTCTGTGTTAATGTGGGCAGGGGGCTGTGGACAGTGTGTGTTAATGTGGGCAGGGGGCTGAGGACAATCTGTGGGGCAGGGGGCTGAGGACAGTCTGTGTTAATGTGGGCAGGGGGCTGGGGACAGTCTGTGTTAATGTGGGCAGGGGGCTCAGGACAATCTGTGTTAATGTGGGCAGGGGGCTGTGGACAGTCTGTGTTAATGTGGGCAGGGGGCTGTGGACAGTCTGTGGGGCAGGGGGCTCTGGACAATCTGTGTTAATGTGTGCTGGAGCAGGTTAATGTTAATGTTGTTAATGTAATGTTGTTAATGTTAATGGAGCAGTTAATGTTAATGTGTGCTGGAGCAGGTTGGAGTGGCTGAGCACTGCAGGGCTCCTGCTGGGTGTGCTCATTCAGAAATTCCAGGGGTGCTGGGGCACTCTGGGCTTGGGGCAGCCTTTGGGCTCCCTGTGTTTGCTCTGTGGTTCCCATGCACAGCCTGCTCTGTGCAGCTTCACCCTGTGCTCCCCTCCATCCTTTTTGGGCACTGGCAAAGATCTATGGTGAGTTTGGGATTCTGGCTTGCCCTTCCCTCCCCTGTCAGGATTGGGCTGAGTGGAAGAGCTGTGAAATCCCAATTTAAACGTGTCTAGCACTGAATGTTTAATGCAGCAGCAGTTCCTGGGGTGTCAGAGCTGTGAGAGGCTCAGAGCTGCTCACAGGGAGTGCCTGCAGAGCAGGGCTGGTGCCAGCACCTGGCTGCAGGTTTGGGGTTCACAGCCCCTGTGGGGCTGTCCCTGCATCATTTCAGCTGGCAGCAGGCTGCTCTGCTGTCAGCCTGTTTGGGGCTGTTCACAATGGGAGATAAACTGATCCTCCCCTTAGCATGAGGGCAGAGAGGAGCATCTGACTCCATGCTTTAGAGGCTGATTTATTATTTGATTATATATATTACATTAAACTGTACTAAAAGAATAGAAGAAAAGGTTTCATCAGAAGGCTGGCTAAGAATAGAAAAGGAAAAGAATGATAACAAAGGTTTGTGTGTTGGACAGAGAGTCTGAGCCAGCTGTGATTGGCCATTAATAAGAAACAACCCCACGAGCCCAATCCCAGATGCACCTGTTGCATCCCACAGCAGCAGATAACCATTGGTGACAGTTTGTTCCTGAGGCCTCTCAGCTTCTCAGGAGGGAAAAGCCTAAGGAAAGGATTTTCCATAGAAGATGTCTGTGACAGCTGCTCTCTCCAGCCTCTCAGGTTTAGGAGCTGGGATTTCATTCCTCTGAAATTCCTGGAATCAAAGCCTTGGTGCCCCCACGGTCCAGGCTGGCAAGGGCAGCCCCAGGGCAGCAGTGCCAGGCAGGCTGTGCCTGAAACCAGAACCTTCCCTTCCTTTCATCTGCACAGAGGGTTGGAAATGTCAGCGTCTGGTTCAGAATTCCAGTAAAACAGAGCTGGGGGACTCAGGATCCTCCACAAAAGGAAATATTACCCAGGGGAACAGTGTGGTTTTATTTGCCAGGCACTCTGTAAGGGTGTGCTGGATGACATCTGAGCACTGCTGCTGTTGTTGGATGGTTGTGAAACAGCAACAATGGAATTGCACAGCTTCCCTTTCCCAGGCTTTAGTGCTTGTGTCGCTGCAGTCTGAGCTGGTGTTTCAAATGAGGACTTGCCTAGAGGAAATTCTGTTTTTAGTGTACGTTTCACTGGACAGCAAAGCAATTACTTCCTAAATTTAGAAATTATCCTCTACTACACTGCAGCAGGATCAGACAAGTTTTGGCATTTGAGCAACTTCCAGCACACATTTTGCACATAAGAAGAAATGATGCCATTTGACAATCTGGCAGAGAGAAAACGTTCAGGGCTTGGATTTCCTTGCAGGCTGCTGGGGACAGGGTGGGATTGGCAGGGCAGAGCTTAGGGTCCTGCCCTGCAGATCCCTTTTCTGGGGGCACTTTGGGGCAGCTGCTCTGCTCTGCCCCTGGGGCTCAGCCTGGGCTGAGGGCAGGGAACCACAGGCACAGAGAAATAATCAAGGCAAGGAGCTCATTTGGGTAATTACGGGCTCTGAGCCCACTCAGGGCAGCAGCAGCACTGAGTCATGCTGAGCTGTGCTGCAAGCAAAGGCTCAGACTGAACTTCTGAGCTGGGCACGAGCCCAGAGGGGCTGGCAGGAGTTCTGTGTCTCTGGGCAGTGCAGCATCCTCTGATGGGGAGCCTGAGCTCCTCAGCCAGGGCAGCTCCTGCTGCACAGGGATGGAACAGGACCCCAGCTGCAGGAAATGCAGAGAACAGGCTGCCCGCTGCAGGAAATGCAGAGAACAGGCTGCCCGCTGCAGGAAATGCAGCTCACAAGGTTCCCTCTTCAGGAAATGCAGCTCAGGAGGGTTCTGCTGCAGGAAATGCACATAACAGGCTGCCCTCTGCAGGACATGCAGCTCAGGAGGTTTCTGCTGCAGGAAATGCATATAACCAGGTCCCTCTGCAGGAAATGCAGCTCCCAGGGTTCCCTGGGCTGCAGGAAGTGCAGATAACAAGGCTCCCTCTGCAGCAAATGCATGTAACCAGTTCTCTCTGCAGGAAATGCATACAACAAGGTTCCCTCTGCAGGGAATGCAGCCCCTGCAGGAAATGGACCCCCCAGGCCTCCCTGGGCCGCAGGAAATGCAGCCCCTGCAGGAAATGCAGCTCCCAGGCCTCCCCTGCAGCCCCATTTCCTCCCTGCAGCCCCATTTCCTCCCTGCAGCCCCATTCCCCCTGCAGCCCCATTCCTCCCCTGCAGCCCCATTTCCTCCCTGCAGCCCCATTCCCCCTGCAGCCCCATTTCCTCTGCAGCCCCATTTCCCCCTGCAGCCCCATTCCCCCTGCAGCCCCATTTCTCCCCTGCAGCCCCATTTCTCTGCAGCCCCATTTCTCCCCTGCAGCCCCATTTCTCTGCAGCCCCATTTCTCCCCTGCAGCCCCATTTCCCCCCTGCAGCCCCATTTCCCCTGCAGCCCCATTTCTCCCCTGCAGCCCCATTTCCCCTGCAGCCCCATTTCCCCTGCAGCCCCATTTCTCCCCTGCAGCCCCATTTCCCCTGCAGCCCCATTTCTCCCCTGCAGCCCCATTTCTCCCCTGCAGCCCCATTTCTCCCCTGCAGCCCCATTTCTCCCCTGCAGCTCCATTCCTCCCCTACAGCTCCATTTCCCCCTGCAGCCCCATTTCCCCCTGCAGCCCCATTTCCCCTGCAGCCCCATTTCTCCCCTGCAGCCCCATTTCCCCTGCAGCCCTATTTCTCTGCAGTTTCCCTTTTTGCCACCCTCGGGCTGTTCATTTTCTCTCCTGGCTCCTGTTCTGCTGAGGAGCCTCCCAGGGCTGTGAGCAGAACTGACTTTGCTCAGCTGCATGAAATCTGGAGTGCCCAAGTGAAGGAAATGGATTAAGCAGATAATCTCCCGTCAGACTTCAGACAATTTGAAGCATAGGGCTTTAAATAAGGATAATTTTCTATGGAGAATATTTTTTTAAAAACAGCTTATATTCATGGCATAGCACCAGTAAATGATAATTTTATTTTCTTAAAAGAATTTCAGAGCAGTTGAAAACTGTAGAAGAATGTCTTTACTTGTAGGTTTGTCCATAAAGAAAATACTTTATTATACATCTAATTATAATAATTATAATAATTTATACTATATTATTATAATTTATAGATACTTTATATATTATAATTTATATGTTATATATTATATATAATAATATTTAATAATATATATCTAATTATAATAATTATACATCTAAATGAATAATACTGATGTTTCTTCTGTCCATTCTCCCCCATTTGCTGGCATTATTTATGACAGGAGGAAATAAGTGAGGCCTTTGTGTCTCCTGCCACAGGCTGGTGTGCTGCTGTAAAGGGGAGGCAGAAAGGAAAAGAAATTATCTTTTGTTCAAATATCACTTTTGGCCTTCACAAAGTGTTCCAGAACAAATCTTTTCGTTGAGAATTGGCTAAAAATAGACAGGAAGAATAATCCTCTGAACTGTGATAAGTGTTATCATCAGAAATCAATCTTGGAAATCATTTCCACCATTAAATGTGGCGTAAATTGAGGGAGAAGAAAATGGGATTAAATCAGGCGTGGGGGAGAGAGCCTGCAACAGCTTTTCTGTGGAATTCAATTTGTGTTAATTTGCTGGGAGCCCAGAACAACAGCAACCGATGGAGGGAGAGGATGGCTAATGAGGGATGCACAGATTTAGGAGAGAATCAAACCCCTCTCACTGCTGCTGGGCTGCAGGAGAAATTCAGGGCTGGGTCCTGCCCTGGGAGCTCTCAGAGCATCCCAGGGAGGCAGAGACAGCTTTGGGTCTGCTGTGATGTGTTTGACTGCAGCATTGCTGCTGCCTGTGCTGGGGCTCCAGGGGCAGGTGCCAGCAGGTCTGGGACATTTACAGCAGGTTTGGGTCATTTACAGCAGGTTTGGGTCATTTACAGCAGGTTTGGGACATTTACAGCAGGTTTGGGACACTTACAGCAGGTCTGGGTCATTTACAGCAGGTCTGGGACACTTACAGCAGGTCTGGGACATTTACAGCAGGTTTGGGTCATTTACAGCAGGTTTGGGACACTTACAGCAGGTTTGGGACATTTACAGCAGGTCTGGGACATTTACAGCAGGTCTGGGACACTTACAGCAGGTTTGAGTCATTTACAGCAGGTCTGGGACATTTACAGCAGGTTTGTGTCATTTACAGCAGGTTTGGGTCATTTACAGCAGGTTTGGGTCATTTACAGCAGGTCTGGGACACTTGCAGCAGGTTTGGGACATTTACAGCAGGTCTGGATCATTTACAGCAGGTCTGGGACATTTACAGCAGGTTTGGGACATTTACAGCAGGTCTGGGTCATTTACAGCAGGTTTGGGACATTTACAGCAGGTCTGGGACATTTACAGCAGGTCTGGGTCATTTACAGCAGGTTTGGGACATTTACAGCAGGTCTGGATCATTTACAGCAGGTCTGGGTCATTTACAGCAGGTCTGGGTCATTTACAGCAGGTCTGGGTCATTTACAGCAGGTCTGGAACATTTACAGCAGGATTTGCACATCTGCAGCAGGTTTGGCACAGTTGCGGCAGGATTTGCACATTTACAGCAGGTTTGGCACACGTGCAGCAGGTTTGGCACACGTGCAGCAGGTTTGGGTAATTTACAGCAGGTTTGGGACATTTGTAGCAGGATTTGCACATTTACAGCAGGTTTGGGACATCTGTAGCAGGTTTGGCACACGTGCAGCAGGATTTGCACATTTACAGCAGGTTTGGCACAGTTGCAGCAGGTTTTGCACATTTACAGCAGGTTTTGCACATCTGCAGCAGGTTTGGCACATGTGCAGCAGGTTTGGGTAATTTACAGCAGGTTTGGCACACGTGCAGCAGGATTTGCACATTTACAGCAGGTTTGGCACACGTGCAGCAGGATTTGCACATCTGCAGCAGGTTTGGCACACGTGCAGCAGCATTTGCATGTTACAGGAGGTGTTGCACATTTACAGCAGGATGCTGGGAGCAGCACCCCTGGCACTCAACGTGGACTATCCTGGAGCAGTTCCTCTCTTTCCTGGGCTGTTTTCCCTGTTTGATGGGACATTTGTCACTGCAGCAGGGCCCTGCTCCCTGCCAGCAGCTGCTGGAGTCTCCTCTGCAGGCAGGGTTGTTCTTCAGCAGAGAGCTGGAAAAAGAATCAAAATGAGGTGAAATTTATGTTCTAGAAAACTTCATAAATGTGCAGCCATCTGGGCCATCTTTAATTTCCACTCTCATCCCTCCTTTTGCTGATAGCTGCACGGGAGATTGGGGAGCTCAGTTTCATTCCAGTGTCAGCCTGGGAGATTTCATCTCGTTCTCAGAGTTTGCAATAATTTCTTTGCCATCCTCCAGTCCCAGCCCTTGCAGATGCTCACAGAACTATTGTCAGAGTATTTTTCCTGAGCTTCTCTGATAGCCATCACATGAACACATAACTCTGATTTCTTCATGTGCCTGCAAATGTTGCCTAATTGCAAAATCTTTGTTCATAATGGGAGATAAACTGATCATCCCCTTTGATTAACCTTGTGTCTCAGCCCACTGAGAACCAGAGCATCACTTACATTTATTATCTGTTAATTTTTAGTCCAAACTAATTTCTTCTGGCTTTATTAAAGGTAATTAGTTTGCTTGAGGACTGAAGATCTCTCAGCATTCCTTGGAGCAAATAAATATATCATGAGAAAACATAAGCACAATGGAAAATTAATTCAATAGGAATAGCAAATCTATGTAAATGAAATTCATAATAAGCAGAAATACAGTTACAGTATCTGGACCCCAGTGTCTGAAGTGCTGGAGTTTTTTGTGTAGTTTGAAAACCTTCTCCAGGGTTTTGCTTTGCACAGAGAATTGCAATTGCCTCGTGAGAGCTCCATTCTTTGTTCATGATCAGATTTTGCACCCTGCCTTTGGGGTACCTGCTGGGCTGTCTGGGAGGGCTCAGGACATTGCTGCACACAGGTGACACCTGAGGCTGGTCTGGTCAAGCACAGGGGATTGTTCAGGTCTGATAGGCAGCAATTGGAATAGAGAACATGAGGGATTCCTGGTGCTTTGCAGAATTCCTTTATTTTCCTTTTTGCAGAATTCCTTTCTTTTCCTTTCTCCTCTCCCACAGCCCTTCCTGAGAACTTCAGAGCTTTTCATTCACAGCCTCCTCAACAATTGGTTTTTATGAAATGAAAGAATTAAAAATGATGAGGCCCAAAGCGAAATATCCTTGGCATTGGGATGAATTTCTGTGACCTGATCCAGCAGGAGGAATGTCAGCATTGAGCACTGTGCTGAGTTCTGGTGCTGGTGGTGATCCTGCCCAGTGCCAGGGTCAGACCTGCCCTGCTGGGCCATTGCCACTGTCCAGCTGTGCTGGGTTTGGGTTATTTCTGCTTTGTTGTTTTTTTTTGGTTATTTCTGCTTTGTTGGTTTTTTGGGGTTATTTTTCCTTTGTAGGTTTTTTGGGGTTATTTCTCCTTGGTTGGTTTTTTGGGGTTATTTCTCCTTGGTTGGTTTTTTGGGGTTATTTCTCCTTTGTTGGTTTTTTGGGGTTATTTCTCCTTGGTTGGTTTTTTTTGGGGTTATTTCTCCTTTGTTGGTTTTTTTGGGGTTATTTCTCCTTTGTTGTTTTTTTGGGGTTATTTCTCCTTGGTTGGTTTTTTGGGGTTATTTCTCCTTTGTTTATTTTCCATCAGCTCCCAGGTCAGGGTGTTCTGTTTCCTCCATCTCCATTTCTGTCCTTACCCAGTCCCCTCTGCTCACCTGTTTGTTCAGAATGGGCTCTGTGCTCCCATCCCTGCTTGCCCTGGAGGGCTGCAGGAGCTGCTGTGTTTGTGTTTGAAACAGAAAATTTGGGTAAATATCAGGAGCAAAGTTTACCTTCCCTTAAAGGAGCACGCAGGGAAAGCATCCCCAGCTGGTTCAGAATCCTTTGCTTTTCTCGTGGATTTGTTCCGTGTTTCTGTGTCCCCCCCTTAGCTCACACAAGGTGAAAAATGGATTGTGCAGTCTGACTTGAAGGCTCTAATATTATCTGTTCTGAAAACAGAGTTTCTGGAGCATGAAGAGCTGGTTTTGAATGATGCTTCTGGCACCTAATCCTTACAATTATTCAGCATATTTTTCTCGTCTCTGTCTTGAAATGAAAAATTATCTTCTGTTTTCAAGTCACTCAGAACTTCTAAAAATTGGGCTTAACTCTTCATAGAGATTTCCAAACTTGTGCAATATATTGATAGAAGTTTCTGCCCAATAAAATTACTCTGGGACACTGAAGAATTCCTGATGCCACCGGGGTTCACAGGAGGGTTTTTGGCATTTGCATCTCTGCATTTCCCACTCCAGGATCTGCCAGTCCTTGGGACACATGGAGCTGTGTGAGCCGTGCTTGATGTGGTGCTCAGGTTCAGTTCATTGCATCCTTTTTGGTGCCACGGGTGGATGTTTCACCTGCTGGGCTGGGTGTTCCCATGGTGACTGCTGATCCCATGTGCTGCTCCCTGCTCTGTGTGCAGGGCCAGGAGGAGAAGCTCTGGAGAGGTGATGTGGGAGCCAGGCTGGCTGATTGCACTGCAGGGCCAGGAGAAGCTCTGGAGAGGTGATGTGGGAGCCAGGCTGGCTGATTGCACTGCAGGGCCAGGAGAAGCTCTGGAGAGGTGATGTGGGAGCCAGGCTGGCTGATTGCACTGCAGGGCCAGGAGGAGAAGCTCTGGAGAGGTGATGGGGGAGCCAGGCTGGCTGATTGCACTGCAGGGCAAGGAGAAGCTCTGGAGAGGTGATGGGGGAGCCAGGCTGGCTGATTGCACTGCAGGGCAAGGAGGAGAAGCTCTGGAAGGTGTTGGTGGGAGCCAGGCTGGCTGATTGCACTGCAGGGCAAGGAGGAGCTCTGGAGAGGTGATGTGGGAGCCAGGCTGGCTGATTGCACTGCAGGGCAAGGAAAAGCTCTGGAGAGGTGATGTGGGAGCCAGGCTGGCTGATTGCACTGCAGGGTGAGGAGGAGCTCTGGAGAGGTGATGGGGGAGCCAGGCTGGCTGATTGCACTGCAGGGTGAGGAGGAGAAGCTCTGGAAGGTGTTGGTGGGAGCCAGGCTGGCTGATTGCACTGCAGGGTGAGGAGAAGCTCTGGAGAGGTGATGTGGGAGCCAGGCTGGCTGATTGCACTGCAGGGCAAGGAAAAGCTCTGGAGAGGTGATGGGGGAGCCAGGCTGGCTGATTGCACTGCAGGGTGAGGAGGAGCTCTGGAGAGGCTTTGTGGGAGCCAGGCTGGCTGATTGCACTGCAGGGTGAGGAAAAGCTCTGGAAGGCATTGGTGGGAGCCAGGCTGGCTGATTGCACTGCAGGGCAAGGAGGAGCTCTGGAGAGGCTTTGTGGGAGCCAGGCTGGCTGATTGCACTGCAGGGCAAGGAGGAGAAGCTCTGGAAGGTGTTGGTGGGAGCCAGGCTGGCTGATTGCACTGCAGGGCAAGGAGGAGCTCTGGAGAGGCTTTGTGGGAGCCAGGCTGGCTGATTGCACTGCAGGGCAAGGAGGAGCTCTGGAGAGGCTTTAGTGGGAGCCAGGCTGGCTGATTGCACTGCAGGGCAAGGAGGAGAAGCTCTGGAAGGTGTTGGTGGGAGCCAGGCTGGCTGATTGCACTGCAGGGCAAGGAGGAGCTCTGGAGAGGTGATGGGGGAGCCAGGCTGGCTGATTGCACTGCAGGGTGAGGAGGAAAAGCTCTGGAGAGGCATTTGTGGGAGCCAGGCTGGCTGATTGCACTGCAGGGCAAGGAGGAGAAGCTCTGGAAGGTGTTGGTGGGAGCCAGGCTGGCTGATTGCACTGCAGGGCTCAGCACAGCAGATACAGACATGGCTCCCTCCCTTTCCAGAGGGGAATAAAGAAATGAATTTATTGATTGTGCTGTGGGGAGCAGCAGCAGCGTGGGGACAGATCAATGTGAGATGAGAGGCTGGGCTGGGCTGGGGGAGCAGAGAGGGACCCAGGGTCAGGGGGACCTTTGGGGACATCCCCGGCTCCTTTTGGGGACATCCCCGGCTCCTTTTGGGGACATCCCCAGCTCCTTTTGGGGACATCTTCAGCTCTTAGTGATGCTCTCCCTGCTTTAGGGGAGCCCAGACTGCCCCGGGGTTAAGTGGGACCTGCAGGTGACCTTTGGGGACATCCCCACCTCCTAGTGATGCTCTCTCTGCTTTAGGGGAGCAGAGATGGACCCTGGGTTAAGGGGGGACCTTTGGGGACATCCCCAGCTCCTTTTGGGGACATCCCCACTCCCAGGGCTGCTCATCACGCCCTGCCCTGCCTGCTGAGCAGCAGGTGGGACCCAGTGTGACCCCAGTGGGACCCAGTGGATCCCAGAGCCCTGCAGGTCAGTGCTCAGAGGCTGCAGCTGCTGCAGCTGATCAGAACCATCCCGTTGGAGTTTCTCAGCTGCTGCTTTTCCTTTGTTCTGCACACTGAGGTGGGTGCACGGGGTGGCTGGGAGGTTTCCAGTGGCTGTCACCAGGAGTGAGGGGAGATCCTGCATGTGCAGGAACCTCTAAACCCGCCCTGCATTTAAATGATTTCAAAATTCTTGGGGTAATATTTGCTTTGACCTGCAGAACTGAATTGGATCTTTAGCTGATCCTTTGGGCTCAAGGTAGGAAAACCATTTCCTCCCAACTGTGAAACAAAACACGTGGGATGATGGTAATAGATAAAGAAAACTCTTGTGCAGGGGGCATGGGGAACATCCCCTTCAGACCTGCCGGCTCCACAGCCCCGAGTCCCTTTTTAGCAGAGCTTTTTAAGAAGTGCTATTTCTGGGTGGTGTTTCTGTGCTAATTGCAGCCTGCTGATTACAGGGGTAAAGCTGCATTTGTTTTCCTTTGTTAGAGCAGTGGCATTTGCACGGAAAAGTTCCTATTTTTACAACGGAGCAAATCCAATTGTGGAGTGATTTTATTTCAAATGCAAACGTTCCTGAGCAGCTCTTCCTTCACCTTCAGGTGGTAGTGGCAGACACTCGTGCTGTTGGTTCCTCTGCAGGAATTCAGTAGTTCTTAGGTGCTCAGCTCAGAAAATGTCCAGCTGCTTTCCTGTGCTGCTGGCTAACATGTGCTTCACCATGGCAGCTGAGAGGAGCCATCAACTGGAAATAGTAAAACTCCTGGAAGCAGTAAGGTTCTCTCGTTTATTCCTCATTGTCTGCAGTGGCTTTCCGTGAAATGTCATTTATTGGCTGTGACCTTGCTGGCCCTGGCAGGCAGGGCTGCACAGCCCTGTCCCTTGGCTGGGGCAGGAGGGGACAGACAGACAGACGGACAGGAGGGGACAGACAGGTGACAGACAGACGGACAGGAGGGGACAGTCAGACGGACAGGAGGGGACAGTCAGACGGACAGGAGGGGACAGACAGACAGGAGGGGACAGTCAGACAGACAGGAGGGGACAGACAGACAGACAGGAGGGGACAGACAGGTGACAGACAGGAGGGTGGCACAGCTGGGCAGGGACGGACAGACAGGTGTCAGACAGACAGGAGGGGACAGACAGACGGACAGGAGGGGACAGACAGGTGTCAGACAGGTGACAGACAGACAGGAGGGTGGCAACGCCTGGGCAGCAGCAGCTCTGCTTTTTCTCCTTTTTTTTCCCCCTCTGATTTTCCTCCTTTTTTCTCTGCTTTTTCTCTCTCCCTTTTTTCCCTCTTCTTTTTCTCCTTTTTTCTCTGCTTTTCCTCCTTTTTTTCTCTCTGCTTTTCCTCCTTTTTTTCTCTCTGTTTTTTCTCTCTGTTTTTCCCCCTTTTTTCTCTGCTTTTCCCCTTTTTCTGCCTTTGCTCCCTGCCTGCCCCAGGTTCCTCCCTGCCCAGTGCCCCGTGGGCTCAGCTGTGCAGGGCAGGCTGGGTTTACTGCCCTGTGCAGAGCCTGGATCCATCCCTACACACTGGGCTCACAGGGGTCTAAAATCAGGTTTTCTGTGCAGGCTGTGCCCCAGTCTGGATCCATCCCTGTTTACAATCAGGTTTTTGTGCCCCAGTCTGGATCCATCCCTGTTTACAATCAGGATTTTTGTGCAGTTTTTGTGCCCCATCCTGGATCCATCCCTGTTTACAATCAGGTTTTTGTGCCCCATCCTGGATCCATCCCTGTTTACAATCAGGTTTTGTGCAGTTTTTATGCCCCAGTCTGGATCCATCCCTGTTTACAATCAGGTTTTGTGCAGTTTTTATGCCCCAGTCTGGATCCATCCCTGTTTACAATCAGTTTTTGTGCAGTTTTTGTGCCCCAGCCCAGCCGTGGCAGGGGCTGCAGTTGTGCCACTGAGGCTGAGTCAGCTTTGCCTTTCAAATCCAGCCTTGGGAAACAGCAAAGGAGCTGGGGCTGGTGAGCCTGAGCTTTGGTGTGAGTCATTTACAGGGCCACAGTAGATGGGAGGATCAGGAGGTTCCTCATGTTCTCCTGGGTCCCTGCAGGTTTTCCCTTTGCTCCTCAGTGGGTTCTGTCCTGCCTCACCCAAAGCAGAAGCTCAGAGCTCAGTGCAGCAGTGAGTCCCAGGGAAAAGCTGCAGATCAGTGAGCAGGTACCAGGGGTTAAACCAAAACTGATGATGCTGAGCAGGCCAGCACAGCAGCAGATCCTCCTGCAGGCAGGGCACAGCCCTGGTACCACACTGGGTGTCAGATGGCATCAAACCTACCAGAGCCTCCTCCTGCTGGGAGTGCTGTCCTCAGCCCTCAATCCAGGGCAGGATTCTCACTTTTGCTCTGTTGTGAGCACACATTTGTGCCTTCATTTCTGCACTTTCAGAGATCCAACTTACAGATGAGGTAACACAGTTTATTTGTAATGTCTCATGTTTAATTTTCCATAGCTGTTTCTTTATGACATAATTGTCTCATGCTCTGTGAACTTTGTGCTGATGTGGGAGCCTTTAAATCTCTGCAGGCTCTGGCACCCCAAAGCCAGCCCCAAAACCCCAAAACGAGCCCCAAAACCCCAAAACGAGCCCCGAAACCCCCAAAAACCAGCCCCAAAACTCCAAAAACCAGCCCCAAACCCCCCAAAACCAGCCCCCAAATGAGCCCCAAAACCCCCAAAAACCAGCCCCCAAAACCCCAAAAACCAACCCCAAAACCAACTTCCAAAAACCAGCCCCCAAACCCCAAAAACCAGCCCCCAAACCCCAAAAACCAGCCCCAAAACCCCAAAAGCAGCAGTGTGCTGCCCTGCTGTTGGTGGGCACTGAGCTGCTGCCAGGCACAGGAGGTTCAGAAATGCTCCATTTGTTCATCTGCAGGAGGAGCAGGGACACGAGGCTGTCAGGAGCCTCTGTCCCTCTGGGAATGTGCTGGGAGTTCAGCTCCCACACTCATCCCACTGCCAGTGATGGTCTGTGCTGTGGGCTGTCCCTGTGCCCACTCTAGCACAGCTGGCAGGGCACAGCTGGCAGGGCCATGGCACAGCTGGCAGGGCACAGCTGGCAGGGCCATGGCACAGCTGGCAGGGCCATGGCACAGCTGGCACGGAGGGAGTTGGTGGCTTTGGACAAAGCCCTGCTCAGGAACAGCTCAGCCATCGGGGGCTGCTGATCTCTGTGCCCGTCCCAGTCCAACCCAGCCTGTCCCAGCTGCTGGGGATGAGCAGCCCCTCCCAGGGCACTGCATGAGTTCACATCTGATTCACTGCACCCTGCTCAGTGAGTGCAGGGCAGCTCTGGGCTCTGGGATGAACTTGGGGCTTTGTTCATTCAGGATTTCCACTGAGCTGACCCGGGCAGTGTTGAGGCTGGGATTGCTCAGGAGGAGTCGCTGGGTGAGACAGAGAGGCACCAATAGCAGTGCTGGGGAACATCCCTGGCCAAGGGCAGGGGGTTCACAGGGGTCTCACAGGGGTCTCACAGGGGCTGTTTCACAGGGGCTGTTCCAGGGGTGTCTCACAGCCCGAAATCAGGAACTGTTTCACAGGAGCTGTTTCACAGGGGCTGTTTCACACGAGGTGTTTCAGGGGGTGTTTCACAAGGGGTATCTCACAGGGGCTGTTTCACACGAGGTGTTTCAGGGGGTGTTTCACAAGGGGTATCTCACAGGGGCTGTTTCACACGAGGTGTTTCAGGGGGTGTTTCACAAGGGGTATCTCACAGGGGCTGTTTGTCAGGGGATGTCTCACAGGGGCTGTTTCACTGTGTGTTTCAGGGGTGTTTCACAGCCTGAAATCAGGAGCTGTTTCACAGGGGCTGTCTCACACAGGTTGTTTCACATGGCTGTTTCACAAGGGGTATCTCACAGCGGCTGTTTGTCAGGGGATGTCTCACAGGGGCTGTTTCACAGGGGTGTTTCAGGGGTGTTTCACAGCAGTATCTCACAGGGGTGTTTCACTGTGTGTTTCAGGGCTGTTCCACAGCCTGAAATCAGGAGCTGTTTCTGGGGGCTCCCCTGGGCAGGTTGTGCCCTCCTTGGGCACAGGTGCCCAGGGCTGATCCAGCCCCTCCTGGGCCCAGGGCTCCCTGCTGCTCGCCCACCCCTCAGGGAACAGCCTGGCACCCACGCTGTGGAATCCCTGCCCTGACAGTCATTGTGACCTGGATCACCTCCAGAAGACACAGCCCAGGGAGGGAACTTGGCTGGAATTTCAAGGCTTTGGCTCCGTTTCTGGCTTTTGCCACCTGTTATTGCTCCAGAACCTTTGAGTCACTCAGTCTTTGTTCTTTAATGCTTTTTTCCTGAGCAAGCAGTATAAATGCTTCAAGTTGACATTTATCTGTCACTTCCAAACACGCTGGGGATACACAAATACATCCTGTCCTTACTGCAGGGGCTTCAGTTGGGAATCCTGGGGCAGTGACACGGACTGAGGGTGTGACACGGGGCAGTGACATGGGGATGTGACACGGGGCTGAGGTGACACGGGGCTGAGGTCACACAGCTTTGTTTCTGTTCCAGGAGCAGGAGCTGAAGGATGCTGGGTGGGAGAAGAACTGCCTGAGCCTGCAGCATGCCAGCGAGAGCCCCCGAGCGCTGCAGCACGGCCAGGTAACACACAGCTGTGCCAGGTGTGCCCCCGGGCACTGCAGCACGGCCAGGTAACACACAGCTGTGCCAGGTGTGCCCCTGGGCACTGAACCATGGCCAGGTAACACACAGCTGTGCCAGGTGTGCCAGCGAGTGCCCCCGAGCGCTGCAGCACGGCCAGGTAACACACAGCTGTGCCAGGTGTGCCAGGTGTGCCCCTGGGCACTGCAGCACAGCCAGGTAACACACAGGTGTGCCAGGTGTGCCCCCGGGTACTGCAGCACGGCCAGGTAACACACAGCTGTGCCAGCGAGTGCCCCTGGGCACTGAACCATGGCCAGGTAACACACAGCTGTGCCAGGTGTGCCCCTGGGCACTGAACCATGGCCAGGTAACACACAGCTGTGCCAGGTGTGCCCCTGGGCACTGAACCATGGCCAGGTAACACACAGCTGTGCCAGGTGTGCCCCTGGGCACTGCAGCATGGCCAGGTAACACACAGCTGTGCCAGGTGTGCCCCTGGGCACTGCAGCATGGCCAGGTAGCACACAGGTGTGCCCAGGTGTGCCCCTGCAGCCTGGCACTCACCTGTTTGTTCAGGCAGTCATTCCTGCAGCCTGGCACTCACCTGTTTGTGCTGGCAGTCATTCCTGCAGCCTGGCACTCACCTGTTTGTGCTGGCAGTCATTCCTGCAGTCTGCACTCACCTGTTTGTGTTGTCAGTCATTCCTGCAGTCTGCACTCACCTGTTTGTGTTGTCAGTCATTCCTGCAGCCTGGCACTCACCTGTTTGTGCTGGCAGTCATTCCTGCAGCCTGGCACTCACCTGTTTGTTCCCAGGTACAATCAGACTATGTCCACCTTCGGGAAGCCCTGCTCAGAGTGACCAAGGGACGAGATTTGGCTGTGGGGGGAAAACACCAGCTCCAAGCCAAGCTGGAGAACCTAGAGCAGGTCCTAAAGGTGGGTATGGATCCCAATCCCATCGGTGCATCCCCCCTGCTCCCTGGGGCTCAGCACTGCCCACCCAGGCACTGAACACCCCTCTGGGCTGGGGTCAGGGTGGGAGTGAGAGCCCTGACAGGGCCTCAAACAGCACCCAGAGCCCCTGATCTGCCATTATCAGCCATTTATCAAACAGCACAGGGGCACCCAGACCCCCTGATCTGCCATTATCAGCCATTTATCAACAGCACAGGGCACCCAGAGCCCCTGGTCTGTCATTATCAGCCCTTGCATGGGCACTGCCCTGCAGTCATTGCAGTCAGAATGAGAGAGGGAGGGTGAGAGCACGAAGATGTCCATGCTCATGCTCAGGCTCTCACCCTCCCTCTCTCATTCTGACTGCAATAACTGCAGTGCAGGGCACCCTGGAGCCCAGAGCTCCCTGAGCATGGCCAGAGCTGCAGCCCCTGGTTCCATGTGTGTCCCCACACACTCGATCAGTGCTGCTGCTCTCAGCTGGAAATGCTCTGCTGTAGCCTGTGTGAGATGGTGAGAGCCCAGAGAACACACTGCTTTTACTCTGCTGTAGCCTGTGTGAGATGGTGAGAGCCAGAGAACACACTGCTTTTACTCTGCTGTAGCCTGTGTGAGATGGTGAGAGCCCAGAGAACACACTGCTTTTACTCTGCAGTAGCTTTTGGGAAATGGTGAGAGCCCAGAGAACACACTGCTTTTACTCTGCAGTAGCCTGTGTGAGATGGTGAGAGCCCAGTGTGCCAGTCTGAGACTAATCTTGACAGAAATGAGAGGTTTTTCCTGATCATTCAAATCGTGAGGAAGAACCATTGGTAAAAGGAGTGCTGTTCATTGAGGTGAGATGAGGATCAGAGCTGTTCTTCTTGGTCATTATAAAATACTGAGAGCAGACATTGCCCATGAGCTTCTGCACAGAATGCAGTGCAGAAATGTCACAGGCAAACATCACATCCTCCCAAACCTGCCAGGAAACAAACCATAGCTCAGGATGAAAACTTAAAAGGGGGAAATGCTGTTGTTGTTGTTTATAACCAAACAAAAAGGGAGTAAAGCCCAAGCAGAGGCCAAACTTACAACGGGGGAAATGCTGCTGTTGTTGTTTATAATCAAACAAAAAGGGAATAAAGCCCAGGCAGAGGCCAAACTCTGCTTCCTTTGCAGACACGTGCAGGCTGAGGGGTTCAGTCCCCCCATGTGCAGCAGGGAACAGCAGCTCATTGCAGGCTGGAAATGAGCCTGATAAAACTCCCCTGTAGACAATAAGAGATTCTGGGCTGTTCTTGCCCATTTTCTCCATGCATTTGTTTTCCCCAGTGCTGATGTCTCCCAGGTCTGTGTGCAATAACTCAGTGCTGCAGATAAGGCATTGTGCCTCTGCTCAGACACTGTTATGGGAATAGCATGTAATTTGGAAAATAAAAATCTTTAATACCAGGTTCAGCAGGGAAGAGATCAGAATCTAGAAAGAGATCTCTCTCAACTCCCATTTAATATGAGGGAGTTTGAAAGCTACCGGGATGCTGGGGAGTAATATTAACCTGTAATGAAAAAGATTTCCATCTGCAGAGGGTGTCCTGGCACTGAGCCTCTCACACTGCTGTGGGTCACTGGCATCAACACTCCTCAGCTTCTGGGAGCTCTGGCTGCTGCTGGGAAGGATCAAAGTTTGACAAGAGTCTCACAGATATGGATGCTTGGCAGAAAGATTTGTAAATGTAGAGTCTGATGGAGGAATAGAGATGGAAGCAAGTTGTGATATAGAAGGAAAGAATTGCTGAGCCAGTGTCACTGGATAACCCTGGGTCCTGGCAGGGCACAGTGTCAGACCCTGGGTCCTGGCAGTGTCAGACCCTGGCAGTGTCATGGATTTGGGTCCTGGCAGGGCTGATGTCCACGTGCCTGAGTTCCCTGACCAAACCCCAGCCCCCCCTGGTTTCCTGCTGCCTCTCAGGTGCCAGGCAGGTGTGTGTGGGCAGCACTGCATCCCTGGCCTGGCAGCTGCAGCCGGGGCTGTCCCCAAGGGCTGTCCCCAGGGGCTGTCCCCAAGGGGCTGTCCCCTCTGAGCTGTCCCCAAGGGCTGTCCCTGGGGCTGTCCCTGGGCACTGTCCCCTCCTCCTCCTCCTCACAGCACATGCGAGAGGCTGCGGAGCGGCGGCAACAGCTGGAGCTGGAGCATGAGCAAGCACTGGCTGTCCTCAACGCCAAACAGCAGGAGATCGAGCTGCTGCAGAAGGTACTCGGGTGGGATTGCATGGGACTGGAGAGGGGACAGGGATGGGACTGGGATGGGACAGGGATGGGTACTGGGATGGGACAGACAGGAGATCGAGCTGCTGCAGAAGGTACTGGGGGGGGACAGGAGCGGATGG
Source organism: Geothlypis trichas (assembly GCA_009764595.1). Lineage (NCBI taxonomy): Eukaryota > Metazoa > Chordata > Aves > Passeriformes > Parulidae > Geothlypis > Geothlypis trichas. Next base: position 13,884,200 of record CM019918.1, on the reverse strand, counting down.
GACAGGGATGGGGACAGGGATGGGGCGGGGATGGGACATGGACAGGCAGGAATGGAGCTCCTGCAGAAAGTACCTGGGGACAGGGACAGGGACAGGCAGGTGGCAGCAGGAACTGCAGGGACAGAGAACAGGGGGATCCCCTGGACTGAAGGGATTCCCGGGCAGCCTCTCCCTGCCCCAGGGGTTCCAGGCCCTGGGACAAGAGGGGTGCCCTGTGCCCCAGGGCTGCTGAAGCTCCTGTCCCTGCTGCCCTCTGGCTCAGCCTTTCTGTTCCCCACGGGGACAGGAGTGGCCCAGTCCCGTGGGTTTCCTTTGCTTTTCCATTGCTGCCCTCCGTGTTTGGCTTGGTGACACTTGTGCATTCCTCACCTGTCCCAAGGAGCCCAGTCCTCATTTCCTGACGCTCAGAATGCCAGGTCTGTCATTTCCATGATGCTCTCACTGACACACCCATGGCTGGTGGGATTTCTTTGGCCTCCTCTCCCAGACAGGCAATTCTGCCTTTCCCCAGTAAATTGGGAAAAAGGAAATCTTGTCAAGGTCCTGATTTATCACAGTTATTTTCCTTTTCAGGAACGTGTCATGTTTGTGTGGCAGGGTTGGGTGCCCTGCGCAGAAACTGAACAGTTCCCTAAACACCTCCCTTCAAGGGCATTCTCTAATTCACAAATCACTTCAAGACTTTTTTTTCCCACACTGCAATTTCTCAGTATTCATTATAATACAAAAACCATGATGTTGAATTTCAGTTTTGCCAAAGTCACTTAGAGCTGCAATTGTCTCAGTGCTAATGTTGATTTCTCCAATTACTGGACTAGATTAAAACACAAATAATGCTGCTAATGATAATTTGATAGAGAATTGGCATGGAGGGACCTTCTCAGCAGAATAAAAGATGCATCTAATATAGCTGCTTGAAATAGAACGCTGTAGTTGACCAAATGAAATCTCCCAGTTAATTTTCTTTTAGTCTTTCTCAATAAGTGTGCTTAGGCACACTGCAAAATGCCATTTCTAGTTGTATTCAGCTGTTATTATTAGAACTGCCTCATACATTTTGGCCTTAAATTTCCTGGCGAAGGAAAGAAATCAAAGGAAGATGCAAGTGTTCTCCAAGCATTTCTTGTTGATTTTTGTTAGATTCTCCTCATAAATCCTGCTTTGGCCTGGCAGCACAAACCTGTGTGCTGCTCTCTGGGCTGCAGTGGCAGGGACCAGGCACAGCCCAGCTGAGCTGGATCTGCTGTTCCACCCAGTGCAACAAGCTCCAGATAAACATTTTATATAAATCTGTTCCCTAAGGAGCTGGAACACATCCCTGCCAGCTCTGCCAGGGGCTGTGGCTCACCTTTCACCCAGGGCTGGCCTCCCCATGGACACAGCAGGTTAAATTCTTCCTTCCCTTTTGTTTTATTGGAGTTGTCTTTCCTGTGAGTGTGTCCAGAGGGCAGAGGGAAGCTGGGCAGTGACAGGATGGCATTGCTGGCCAGGATGGCATTGCTGGCCAGGATGGCATTGCTGGGCAGGATGGCATTGCTGGCCAGGATGGCATTGCTGGGCAGGATGGCATTGCTGGGCAGTGACAGGATGGCATTACTGGCCAGGATGGCATTGCTGGGCAGGATGGCATTGCTGGGCAGTGACAGGATGGCATTGCTGGCCAGGATGGCATTGCTGGCCAGGATGGCATTTCTCAGCACACCTGGGCACCTTTTCAAGGTTCAGGAGCCTCCAAGCTGCACCTCAGAGCAGAGCCAGCCCTGCCACAGCCCCTTGCCTCTGCTGCCACATCCTGAATGGAAATAAAGCTTCATTCTGTTTCTGATACCTGCACAGACTGACCAGATTGTCAGCCCGGAGGGAGGAACACAATATTGTTTGTGTTGGTGGCACTCAGCCTTTCCTTGAAGCAAACCTTAATACAAGGCAGCTGATGTTGGGGAGAGACAAACACTGATGGAGGCTGTGTCACCACTGACCAGAGCTCAGCTCAGCTTTTATGGAATGTGGCCTGGGGGATGCTGCAGGCTCGTTGGCACAGCTGGCACAGCTGCCCTGCAGCTGGGCAGGGCTCGGGTGGGTGCTGCTGTGCCCACAGCAGCCTGTGTGTGCTGTGACTCACTGATTCTCCTTCCTCCTGTCCCTCTCTCCTGTTTCCTCTGCCACAACCCAGGCTCAGGTTGAAGCCAAGAAGGAACATGAAGGAGCAGTGCAGTTGCTAGAGGTAAGATCCCCTGGGCTCCCCTGCCTTGCTCAGCTCCCTTTGAGCAGGGTCATTCACAGAATCCTCACTTGGGAGCATTTCAAGGAATGTGTAGGCAAGGAGGGGTTTTTTTCTCTTCTGATATAATTGCATCCTTATAATGATAAGATTTATAATTCAGTTAGGAGGGCATTAGGCTGAGCTGTTGGAAGTGATGTATGTTTCTCTTTTGGTACCAATTTTTTGTAAAATACTATTAAAGGGAGTGATTAATGATGAGAACTTTGATTTATTAGGCTGGAAATAAGCAGCAAATACCAATCAGTTACCTAGGGTTCCTAATTAAATACTGTCTAATAAACATAAAGCAACGTGTCAAAGAAGCAGAAACTGCAAACCTCATGAAAGAACTGAGGTACTTCAGAAACCTTCAAAGGGCGAGGTGGAAAGAGAAAACTTCATTTTCTGCCTGAGGAAGAGGCATTGCATGGTTCTCAGTGTTAATGTACACATCCTAAAGAACGTGCAGAGTGTGATAGACAATGGCACGTGCATTGGCAGTATTTCATTTAGAAATTTGCTTTTATCTCAAGGCACTTTTCAGTCTTTTTGCCTTCCCACAGTATTTCTGTGTGTACTTGCTGCCTGTGCCTCAGTGAAAGGTGGATTTTTCCTGGTGCATTGATCAACTTTTAAAAAAATGAAAATTAAAGCAGTGGTTTATTATTATCTATAAAAGTTAATATTCCCACAGGGTGAGTTTTACTCATAGGCTTTCATTACCATCATTTAGATTAAGTTTGTTTTGGCTTCCAGACTGTAAGCTGAAGTTTTTATTTAATGCCTGGTGCAAAGTGTTTGATACAGGAAAACAGAAACAAGACAAGCAGGAGATTATTTAACCCCTCAAGCAGAGCACAATTCTGCTTTAGCTGATTTGTCTGCAGCCTCTGATTTGCATAACCCCAACAACATTCCCAAAGCTTTTGCTTTTTATTGCCACCAGCACGTTATTTGTTAGCATTTCATTTCGTCTGCCTGTTGCAGTTTCAGATTGTTTTATTTCGTGTGCCTGTTGCACTTTCAGATTATTTTATTTCGTGTGCCTTTCGGAGTTTCAGATAATATTATTTTGTGTGCCTTTTGGAGTTTCAGATAATATTATTTTGTGTGCCTTTTGGAGTTTCAGATTGTTTTATTTCGTGTGCCTGTTGCACTTTCAGATTATTTTATTTCGTGTGCCTGTTGTGGTTTCAGATTGTTTTATTTCGTGTGCCTGTTGCGGTTTCAGATCATTTTATTTCGTGTGCCTGTTGCAGTTTCAGATCGTTTTATTTCGTGTGCCTGTTGCAGTTTCAGATAATATTATTTTGTGTGCCTGTTGCAGTTTCAGATTGTTTTATTTCTGTGCCTGTCGCAGTTTCAGATTGTTTTATTTCGTGTGCCTGTTGCAGTTTCAGATCATTTCATTTCGTGTGCCTGTTGCGGTTTCAGATTGTTTTATTTTGTGTGCCTGTTGCAGTTTCAGATCGTTTTATTTCGTGTGCCTGTTGCAGTTTCAGATTGTTTTATTTCTGTGCCTGTTGCAGTTTCAGATTGTTTTATTTCGTGTGCCTGTTGCAGTTTCAGATTGTTTTATTTCGTGTGCCTGTTGCGGTTTCAGATCGTTTTATTTCGTGTGCCTGTTGCAGTTTCAGATCGTTTTATTTCGTGTGCCTGTTGCAGTTTCAGATCGTTTTATTTCGTGTGCCTGTTGCAGTTTCAGATCGTTTTATTTCGTGTGCCTGTTGCAGTTTCAGATTGTTTTATTTCTGTGCCTGTTGCAGTTTCAGATTGTTTTATTTCTGTGCCTGTTGCAGTTTCAGATTGTTTTATTTCTGTGCCTGTTGCGGTTTCAGGTTGTTCTGTTTCGTGTGCAGTGTCACACCAGCAGCAGTGTTGATTTCTGGATGCTCTTTGTGTTGATGCATGTTTTTACACGTGTAGCTGTTCTGAGACTGCTTTGAAATGTGCAAAAATCACCCAGCACTGTTTTTATTTCTTTGTTTATTTCCCATCTCTGTGTTCACTGTCTGGTTTGGGATTTGTGGCTTTGCCCTTCACCCAGAGCACCCTGGACAGCATGCAGGTATTGAGGGCAGCGTTCTCCTCTCCCTGTCCTGGCCCTGCCCCTCTCCCTGGGATGGAGCCGAGCCCTGCCCGGCCTTGCCTGGTGTGTGCTGGGCCCTGTGCTGTGCCAGCATGCTCTGCATTATTGCCTGGCCCCAGATGGTCCAGATCAGGATCCCTTTGTGCAAGGGATGAACCCGGGCATGGTTTAACCAGGGCTCATCCTGGTTTGCACTTCCTGACCAGCAGGAATGGTTTGGTGCTTCCCTCAGGGCTGTAGCCTTGTGGATTTGGTCTGAATTCAGATTGTTCTTTGCCTTGTGGATTTTGTCTGAATTCAGATTGTTCTTTGCCTTGTGGATTTTGTCTGAATTCAGGTTGTTCTTTGCCTGTGGATTTTGTCTGAATTCAGACTGTTCTTTGCTTGTGGATTTTGTCTGAATTCAGACTGTTCTTTGCCTTGTGGATTTTGTCTGAATTCAGGTTGTCCTTTGCCTCGTGGATTTTGTCTGAATTCAGGTTGTTCCTTGCTAATGCAGGGACAGTTTTGTGTGAAATTTGCTCCTGAGGCTGATGTGAATTCAGATTGTTTCAGACTGTTCCTTGCTAATGCAGGGACAGTTTTGTGTGAAATTTGCTCCTGAGGCTGATGTGAATTCAGATTGTTTCAGACTGTTCTTTGCTAATGCAGAGACAGTTTTGTGTGAAATTTGCTCCTGAGGCTGATGTGAATTCAGATTGTTTCAGACTGTTCCTTGCTAATGCAGGGACAGTTTTGTGTGATATTTGCTCCTGAGGCTGATCTGAATTCAGACTGTGCTTTGCTAATGCAGGGGCAGTTTTAGGTGATATTTGCTCCTGAGGCTGATCTGAATTCAGACTGTGCTTTGCTCAAAACCACAGCAAAAATCTGAAAGACAAAAACCCCAAGCATTTCATGTTTGTGTGAAACTCCCACAATGTCTGACTCTTGCTGTTCTTGGTTTCATAATCAGATGGACACCCTGAGATTTCATTTGCAGAAATAAATTAATTTGTGTGTTATGAATGCAAGGAAATGATATCTTTAAAATTGACTCTAAATTTTACAAAGTATTGGTTAGAAGAAAAAGAACAAACAGTGCCACCTTGTATAGTGGAACATTTGGATTTTTGGGTTCTTCTGGGTGCTGTCAGCATTTTCCTTCAGCTAGGATCTCTTTATAGGTGCTGTGTAATACAGGTTGTTTTCTATAAAATGTGCAGGTTTTTACACGAACAGGGAATGGTTTTTCCTTTGAAAAGCCAAAGCTCTTAGTTGAGCTGAAGGAGTTTAATTGCCATCCAGACTTGCTGTGTTGGTACAGCTGCTGAGCTAAGCACCAGGGGGGTTTAATGCAGGAAGGTGATGTTTGCTCACCGTGATTATGGCTTTAATTGAGCTGCTGTGTGAGTGTGCAGGTCTGACCCAGGGGCTTCCATGCTGCAGTGTCACCACTGCTCTTGGTATGCTTGGAGTCACACCTGGAGACCCCCAGAGCTCCCCATGCCCTTGGTCCTGCCTCCAGCCAGGGAGGGACCCCCAGAGCTGGGGGCTGTGTGTGCCAAAAGGGGCTGTGTGTGCCAAATCCCCATCCTGGGGGGCTGTGTGTGCCAAATCCCCATCCCAAATCCCCATCCCAAATCCGCATCCCAAATCTCCATCCTGGGGGGCTGTGTGTGCCAAAATCCCCATCCCAATCCCCATCCTGAGGGCTGTGTGTTGGCTGGGGGGCTGTGTGTCCTGAATCCCCATCCTGGGGAGCTGTTCATCCCAAATCCTCATCCCCAGTCCCCATCCTGGGGCACTCTGTATCCCCAGTCCTGGGGCACTCTGTATCCCCAGTCCCATCCTGGGGCACTCTGTATCCCCAATCCCATCCTGGGGCACTCTGTATCCCCAATCCCATCCTGGGGCATTCTGTATCCCCAGTCCCAACCCCAGTCCCACCCTGGGGCGCTCTGTATCCCCATCCTGGGGCATTCTGTACTCCAAATCCTCATCCTGGGGCGCTCTGTATCCCCAATCCCAACCCCAATCCCCATCCCCGGGCACTCTGTATCCCAAATCTCCCCCCGGGCACTGTGTATCCCGAGCCCTGTCCCCGTCCCTGTCCCCCCTGTCCCCGTCCCCGTCCCTGTCCCCCTCCCTGTCCCCGTCCCTGTCCCCCCTGTCCCCGTCCCCGTCCCTGTCCCCGTCCCTGTCCCCGTCCCTGTCCCCGTCCCTGTCCCCGTCCCCGTCCCTGTCCCTGTCCCCGTCCCTGTCCCTGTCCCCATCCCTGTCCCTGTCCCTGTCCCCATCCCCGTCCCTGTCCCTGTCCCCGTCCCCATCCCTGTCCCTGTCCTGTCCCTGTCCCTGTCCCCGTCCCCGTCCCCGTCCCTGTCCCTGTCCCCGTCCCTGTCCCTGTCCCCGTCCCCGCCCTGAGCCGTGCTCTGTGCAGGCCAAGGTCCGGGAGCTGGAGCAGAAATGCCGGACGCAGAGCGAGCAGTTTAAGCTGCTGGCGCGGGAGCTGGAGCGGTTCCGGCAGCAGGCGGGCACCATCGAGCTCCTGGGCACCTCCTCCTCCTCCTCATCCTCGCTCGCCCCCCCGGGGCCCCCCGGGAAATCCCTGGCCCAGCTGATGAACGGCATCGCCACCTCCATCGGCAAAGGTAAGGGCGGGGCTGCGGCTGGGACGGACGGACAGCGCTGGGACGGACAGACAGACAGATAGAGCACAGAGACCTGGGATGGACAGACAGACAGAGCATACAGCCCTGGGATGGACAGACAGAGCCCTGGGATGGACAGACAGACAGACAGACAGACAGAGCATACAGCCCTGGGATGGACAGACAGAGCCCTGGGATGGACAGACAGACAGACAGACAGACAGAGCATACAGCCCTGGGATGGACAGACAGAGCCCTGGGATGGACAGACAGACAGAGCACAGAGCTCTGGGATGGACAGACAGACAGAGCATACAGCCCTGGGATGGACAGACAGACAGATAGAGCACAGAGACCTGGGATGGACAGACAGATAGAGCACAGAGACCTGGGATGGACAGACAGAGCCCTGGGATGGACAGACAGACAGAGCACAGAGCCCTGGGATGGACAGACAGACAGAGCATACAGCCCTGGGATGGACAGACAGAGCCCTGGGATGGACAGACAGACAGAGCACAGAGCCCCACTCTATTCCCTGAGCTCTGTCCAGCCTCTGCTCCAGGGAGCCCCTCTGGGCTTCACTGCAAACAAAATTCTCTGTAATTGTTTTTGAGTGCAGTGACAGGAAACCTGTTCAGAGCTGCATTTGCCTGTTCTCCATGTGACAGTGCACCTGTCTGAGCTGCATTTGCCTGTTCTCCATGTAAAAATGCACCTCTCTGCATGTCCAGGCTTTGCTGGGAGCCCTGCCCTGTCCCAGCACAGGAGCAGCTCTGCTCTCCTGCTGCAGGAGGAGTTAATGGGGAAAGAAACACAGAGACCCCAGACACTGCACTGGCCATTGCATTAAAAACCATTTAAATAGAGCTGGGCAGAAAATGCAGTATTTTGACAGATAGGAAAATGGCCTGGGCTCAGTTTTGTTTGTGCAACAGAAATTATTCCTTTCTCCATAAAAATTCGAATGTAAAACTTTCCAAAAAGAAAAAATAGGCTCAAGAGAAATGGAGAACATTAGGTAATAAAAAAAATTTCTATCTGCATTGATGTTCTTAGACTTGCAGTCCCCAGCACAGCCCACAGTGAGTGTTTACCCAGGATCTGGGCTGAACTTTCACCAGGACATCTCCTGTTGCCAGAGGCAACGGCTCAGGGTGCAGAGCTCTGTAAACCATCCATTATTCATAGGGAAAGGACAAAGACCAGGCAGGAGTTACCTGAGGACAGCTGAAAACAGCGTCCATGTCAATCACACCTTATATTGTGAATTCCATGTGAATCACAGGTTAAACTGTGTGTTATTCCATGTGAATCACAGGTTAAACTGTGTGTTATTGCATGTAAATCAATCACACATTGGATTGTGTATTATTCCATGTGAATCACACATTATATTGTGTATTCCATGTGAATCACAGGTTTAATTGTGTGTTATTGCATGTGAATCAATCACACATTGGATTGTGTGTTATTCCATGTCAATCACAGGTTAAACTGTGTGTTATTGCATGTGAATCAATCACACATTGCATTGTGTGTTATTCCATGTGAATCACACATTATATTGTGTGTTATTCCATGTGAATCACAGGTTAAATTGTGTGTTATTCCGTGTCAATCACACAACAATTAATTTAAAAGGAAAGGTAATTAGGTATTGAGCTGTCCTTCAGGCAGCAGTGGAGGTCCAGCCTGCATCACTGAGATTGATTTAATGAAAAATGGAAATCAGCTGAACATCTTCAGTGCTCAGTCAGACTCTCCAAGCTAATTTATTCTCATTCTTATGCTAATGGAAAACCTCTTTAAAAGCTTCCAAAGGTGCCAGAGTGAGCTCTCCCAGTAACCCCTGAGTGAAAGCACAGCAAGCACAGCCAGGTCTGCACCCGGGGCACTGCAGGGCCTTCCTCCCTGAGCCCTCTCTCCAAACCCTTTGATTTTTGTGGGGTTTGGAATCCAGGGCCTGCAGCCTTTGTGTCTGACCATCAGAACTGCCTGGACAGCACTGGCCCTCCCTGGGAATGCACTTTATTGATAACAATACAGCCACGTTTGAGGCAGGGCAGGATGGCTGATTGCTGAAATCAGCCCCCTCTCAGGAATGATGGCAGAGTACAGCAAGTCCTTCAAACCAGCAGTGAAATTATTTTTATTATGTGTGGGGAAGAAAGAACACAAGAGGGAACGCAGGGAGAGCTTTAAAGCAAAGCAAATGATGGAAATGAGATCAGTTTATGACCAGCTGCTTTGCCTTAATTGGTGATGTCTGAATGTATCAGGAAATGAAATAAACCCAGCCAGGATGGATTAGAGCATAAAAAGTTCACTTTAAACCTACAGTAATGTCACAATCAGATATAGAAGCCTTAAGATTTATTATTCATCAGTTAAGAGGCTCATTGAAATGGTCTTTCTAGATAATTTAGGTAGTCCATATGGAATCTGCAACTGCAATAAATAAAATGGAGAGTCTAATTGTAATGCAGGCATGGACAGATTTCATTCTCCTGAAACACTTAAATTAGATCTGGTGCTCTTCCTTTTTCCTTGATAGGGTGTTCTTCAGACTTCCTTAACAAACAGTTGTCAGTCAGGAAAATGAAGGCCATTTTAAACATATATAGATTTAAAAAGACTTGATGGACAAAATTCCTGTGGCTTTGTGGGGTTCTTCTGTAGTATTTAAAGGGCACAGAGATCTGCTCTTCCCTCCTGCTGCTGGATGTTCAGTGCCTGTGCTGGGCAGGGAGGGGTCTGTGTGCAGTTATTCCATGTGAATCCCACATTGCATTGTGTGTTATTCCATGTGAATCAATCACACATTGCATTGTGTGTTATTCCATGTCAATCACGGGTTGTGTGTTATTCCATGTGAATCACAGGTTAAATTGTGTGTTATTCCATGTGAATCAATCACACATTGCATTGTGTGTTATTCCATGTGAATGACAGGTTAAATTATGTGTTATTCCATGTGAATCACAGGTTGTGTTATTCCATGTCAATCACAGGTTAAATTGTTTGTTATTCCATGTCAGTCACAGGTTAAATGGTGTGCTATTCCATGTGAATCAATCACACATTGCATTGTGTGCTATTCCATGTCAGTCACAGGTTAAATTGTGTGTTATTCCATGTGAATCACACATTGCATTGTGTGTTATTCCATGCCAGTCACAGGTTAAATGGTATGTTATTCCATGTGAATCACAGGTTAAATTGTGTGCTATTCCATGTCAATCACAGGTTAAATTGTGTACTATTCCATGTGAGGAGTGTGATCAGCATCACCCACCTGGATCACTTCCATTTCTCCTGCAAAGGAGCAGTGGCCAGATCATTGTCATTGCTTTAATGATTGGGATCAGGCCTCTGTCAGTAATGGTGGCAGGGTACAGCAGGCTCTGCAAGGCAGAAGTGTCCTCACCTGGGCCAGGGATGTGCCCTCACAGCCCCCTCACACCTTTCTCTCATTAAGGGCCTCAGGTCAATGTTCTGTGCCTTATTTCCCAAGTGAAAGAACCAGACCCACATCCTGCAGCCCCTTGGTGTTCCTGATAATGCATGCTCCTGTGCTGGTTGTTACCTGTGTGGCTGCAGAGCAGGGGCTGCACTGCCCTAGAACCTCCCTAGACCCTTCCCAGAGCCTTCCCAGAGCCTTCCTCCTCATTCTGTAGCCAGTGCCAGCAGTTGGAAAGCAAAGCCTGGAGGGTGCAGGAGGTCTGAGACCAGCCAGAGCTCCCTGTGAGTGAATAATCACAGTTGGCCCAATTATTTATGGCTTGGCACTGGCAGCCTGAGATGGCAAACACATTAACAGCAAACAGAAGGAGCTAAATTGGCTCAAGGCTCCTCAACAGGGAGGAACTTCCCTGTTATAGACGTGAGGAAGGTTCCAAGAATAAAAACTGTGCCCTTTTCCAGCCTGGGGATTGCTCTGAGTGGGGCTGGTTGTAATTAATCTTTTGTGTGGCGAGTTGTGTATTTCCTGCTGTCAATGTGCTGGAGCTGGCCTGCTGTAAATTACAGTGATGCAGAGAAAATGAATCACATTGGGCTAATGAGCCCAGCAGAAACCCCTCTGATGGTATTCCTGGAGCTTCTCTGCTCTGCAGTGAGAACAGAGAGGTTCCTCTGATAATTCCTGGTGACCTGGACGGGAATCTTGAAATTCAGTACAAAACGTTGCTGCCCAGACCTGTGGCAGAACAGGAGAGGAAATGCTGAACCTACACACAGTCAGGGCTGAGTAATTAGAGCACAGGCTCATTATGTTAATGAGATGTGGGATGCACTCATTAGCATAATGAGCCTGTCAGCAGCAGCTCCCTGTGCCCTGCTGCAGCTCCTGCTCAATCCAGCTCAGGTTGCCATTCCTGCTCTGGGGGCTAAACCAACAGTCAAAGGGAAAATGTGCCCGTGGCTTTGGCTCAGCTCTGCTGGCCTCTCTGGCAGCCTGGAGCACCTTGTTCCTTTGGCTTCTCTCACCTCTGCTTTCCACCTCAGTCAGGAGAGAAGAGAGTTCAGCCTCTCGTGGGGCTCTCAATGTGCACTACAATCTCTATTTGCCTTTCCTTTCCTCTAAACTCTTTTTCAAAGCACAGTAAAATATTCCAGAAGGATTTCTGGGGATGTTTCCTTCTGCACAGTCTGGGTTTCTGTGTTTTGGGAGCTGGAGGGATGGCCTGGGGTCACATCAGTGTGGTTTGGTGCTGGTGTCAGGAAACACCAGGCAGGTGCTGCTGGCACTCCCTGCCTGCCAGAAGGCAACAACTGCATTGCAGAATGAGCATCCTGCCACCTGCACCCTTAGCATTGCAGTCTCTGTGAGAAGAGAAGAGCATGGCTTGCTTCTGATTGCCAGGGGAGGCCAGAGTGCCCAGAGCAGCACGGGCACCAGCAGCAGCAGTGCTGGGTGTGTTATCCAGCAGGTCCCACCTCCCCAGGCACACAGGTGGATGATCCCACTGGGGAAACCTCACCTGTGGCTCTTGGGATGAGATGCCTCCTCTGTGTGCTGCTGGTTTCAGCAGGGTGCCAGCCTGGGAGCTGGTGGCTGAGGGCTGCCCTGTGCTCTGTGCCCAGCACAGCCTGCCTGGTGGATTGTGCCTGCTGTGCTGTGCACCAGCCTGACCCTGTGCCCTGTGCCCAGCCTGCCTGCTGGTTTGTGCCCTGCTGGGCACCAGCCTGACCCTGTGCCCTGTGCCCAGCACAGCCTACCTGCTGGTTTTTGCCTTTCTGTGCTGGGCACCAGCCTGACCCTGTGCCCTGTGCTCTGTGCCCAGCCTGCCTGCTGGTTTGTGCCTTGCTGTGCTGGGCACCAGCCTGACCCTGTGCCCTGTGCTCTGTGCCCAGCCTGCCTGCTGGTTTGTGCCTTGCTGGGCACCAGCCTGACCCTGTGCCCTGTGCCCAGCCCAGCCTGCCTGCTGGTTTGTGCCTTGCTGTGCTGGGCACCAGCCTGACCCTGTGCCCTGTGCCCAGCACAGCCTGCCTGCTGGTTTGTGCCTTGCTGTGCTGGGCACCAGCCTGACCCTGTGCCCTGTGCCCTGCCTGCTGGTTTGTGCCTGCTGGGCACCAGCCTGACCCTGTGCTCTGTGCTCTGTGCCCAGCCTGCCTGCTGGTTTGTGCCCTGCTGTGCTGGGCACCAGTCTGACCCTGTGCTCTGTGCCCAGCCTGCCTGCTGGTTTGTGCCTGCTGTGCTGGGCACCAGCCTGACCCTGTGCCCTGTGCCCAGCCCAGCCTGCCTGCTGGTTTGTGCCTGCTGTGCTGGGCACCAGCCTGACCCTGTGCTCTGTGCTCTGTGCCCAGCCTGCCTGCTGGTTTGTGCCCTGCTGTGCTGGGCACCAGCCTGACCCTGTGCCCTGTGCCCAGCCCAGCCTGCCTGCTGGTTTGTGCCTGCTGGGCACCAGCCTGACCCTGTGCTCTGTCCTGGCAGGCCATGAGAGCCCCTCTGGCAGTCGCTGTGTGATCTCAGAGTTCATCCGACCCCTGCAGATCTCTGGGGACAAGCCAGAGCCGCTGTCAGTCAAACCCACCTTCCTGTCCAAGTCAAGATCTGCCACCCCAAGATGCAGATTTGATTCAGACGTGAGTCCTTTTGCATTGTTGTGGGGTGGGAATTCCGTGGGAATGTCTGAGGATTATCCAGGGGAAATATTTGTGTCTGTTTGTGTAGCAGCATGTTTGAAAAGTGGAAACGTTCACTGCTTTTTGGAGAGGCCACAGAAAAAGCAGCTTAGCAAGGAGACTTAGGGAAGCAGAACTGACAGCAAGGAACAGGAGAAGCAAACGTCAAATTTAATTCCTCTTTTCTATTATTTTTGAGTTATCTCTGGCTGAGAAAGCCAAGCCCTCTTTTGCAGAGCTGAACATTTTGTGCCTTCTGCAGTGTAATTATGTGATCCACTCCCACTTTATGCAAGCTCTCAGAAATTAAGCTCCATTCCCTTTAGAGATACCCAGACCCAAGGGAGGGCGTGTGAAGAAAATCTAAAAAATGATGCTGGGAAGTCTGAAATAAATAAATCAGTCAATAAGTCAATCAGTAAATCAGCAATACTCTGCAATGGCCCTGGTTGTTCCTGTTAAGAAGCTTTCTGGAGTGACCACTCCTGGTTCAGTGAGGAGCCCCTGGAAAGGAACCAGGGGCAGATCCTGGCAGGTTTTCCTGGGTCCCCCTGTGCTGCATGGGCTCTGTGCTGGAGCTGCCTGCTGGCCAAAGCACCCTCAGGAGACAGCTCAGAGGGAATCCTCTGCACTGGGAGTTTCCCTGGAGTGCTCCTGGCAGGGACCAGCTCAGTGTTCCCTCTGGCTGGGTTGTAAATTTTTGCTGTTTTTGGACAGTTTATTTCATTTGATCCCACTGTTAACCCGGTATTTCTACCTTAATTAAAGCTCTCTCAAGCTCAGGCCAAAAGTTGGTCATTTTGTCTGAAATGGCTCACAGCAAACTGTACAGGAGGTGGAGGGAAGTTCATCCCTCATTTAGAACCTCTGCTAGCTCAAAGCACAGCTGGAATTATTGTTTTACCAGTGAGAGACCTCGTGCAGAGCTAAAGCAGGCAGAGTCTGGTGATTCAACACCACAATTACATCTCCAGGGTTTGTAGACCAGATTTGTAATAGAAAAAACGTGTGGCTGTTCAGGACTGAATTCAATGGGATGTGAAATTCAGAAGAAAATACGTTAATTCCTTCAGTTGGTGGAAAGGGTGGTGTTCAAGAGATGCTGATGCTGTGGGGTGGGATTGGGTTGGGCTGGATTGGGTTGGATGGGATTGGTTTGGGTTGGATTGGATTGGGTTGGATTGGCCAGGGGTATATTTTGTGTGATACTCGTGGTTTCCATGTGTTTGGAGGTTGACACTTGCACCAGTTCTAAACTCAGCATTTTTTTAAGTACTCAGTCTCTGGAATCTGCCCTTCTAAGTAAAATTAACCAGTTGTGCTCCATGTTAGAGTTTAACTTTCTTTCCTTGATATTGTGTGTTCACTGATTGATATCACCTGTCAGGAAAACTGTTCATTTTTCTTGTTTTGTAATCACATTATCTTTTTTCTCTCCTTCCCCGCAGATGGATAATGATCAGAATTCCAATACCTCAAAGCAGAGATATTCTGGGAAAGTCCATCTTTGCATTGCCCGTTACAGGTAAAGGCCCCTCTCCTCACAGACCCCACACTCAGCTGAAACATTCAGCAGCAGCTGTGGCTCCCCCCATCCATCCACTGAATTATACTTCATCCATACACTGAATTATTGCATGGAAAGGCTGTTCTGGGGAGCCTGTGCAGTTTTACCTGCCTGCAGAGCAGAGCCTGTCCCAGCGTTGGCTCCCCCATCCATACACTGGATTATTGCATGGAATTATTACATGCAGAGCAGAGCCTGTCCCAGCTTTGGCTCCCCCATCCATACACTGAATTATTGCATGGAATTATTACATGCAGAGCAGAGCCTGTCCCTGTGCCCCAGCTGGCAGAGGGGGCTGAGCTCTCCCACCCCCCTGCAGCCCTGTCCTCCAGTGCCTAAATCAGATTAAATAAATGGGCACCTCCTGCTCCAGAGAGGAGTCTCAATCTCTTCTCTTCAATTTCTTCTTCAGGCAAGAGGAGATTTGAAGTCCATCACTGCTTTGCACATTACAATTTCAGGCATGAGGGACTGTCATGATAAAAATTTCAGGGGCTAGGAGTTTCTTTCAGGATGGATATAGATTTAAGTACTTCACAAGTACTTTTTGTCTCTCAGTAGCTTCTCTTAGATGTAGCTCATTGTTTTTTGTCTTCTTTTACCTTGCCTCTGTAGAAGTTTAATGAAGTGGTGTGAAAGGAACATAAAATTGAATACAGTGACTGGAAAAGACCCCCACAACTGAGTTTGCTTTAATTCACTCTAGAAAATGAAGAGAATTTGGCCAGTGTTTATCAAGAGCTCTGAGTGAGAAGCATCCAAGTGCATCCTGCAGGAGGGGATGTGGGTTTAGGGACAGAGGGGATCTCATAGGCACAGAGTGCCCCAGGCCCACTCAGGAGGAGCCTTGGGAGGGATGGAAAGGCTCTGCCTGGGGAAGTGCCCTTGGGGGAGCTGCAGTCCTGTGCTGAGCAGCATTGTCCATCCCTGAGCTGAGCATCACAGTCAGCCCTGTGCTGAGCATCCCTGAGCTGAGCATCCCTGAGCTGAGCATCACATCACAGTCAGCCCTGAGCTGAGCATCACTGCATCCCTGTGCTGAACATCACTGTGCATCCCTGAGCTGAGCATCACATCACAGTCAGCCCTGAGCTGTGCAGCCCTGAGCTGAGCATCACAGTCAGCCCTGTGCTGAGTGTCTCTGTGTCTGTCCCCACAGCTACAGCCCTGTGCTGAGTGTCTCTGTCTGTCCCCACAGCTACAACCCTGTGCTGAACAGCACTGTCAGCCCTGTGCTGAGTGTCTCTGTGTCTGTCCCCACAGCTACAGCCCTGTGCTGAGTGTCTCTGTGTCTGTCCCCACAGCTACAGCCCTGTGCTGAGTGTCTCTGTGTCTGTCCCCACAGCTACAGCCCTGTGCTGAGTGTCTCTGTGTCTGTCCCCACAGCTACAGCCCTGTGCTGAGTGTCTCTGTGTCTGTCCCCACAGCTACAGCCCTGTGCTGAGTGTCACTGTGTCTGTCCCCACAGCTACAGCCCTGTGCTGAGTGTCTCTGTGTCTGTCCCCACAGCTGCAGCCCTGTGCTGAGTGTCTCTGTGTCTGTCCCCACAGCTACAGCCCTGTGCTGAGTGTCACTGTCTGTCCCCACAGCTACAACCCTGTGCTGAACAGCACTGTCAGCCCTGTGCTGAGTGTCTCTGTGTCTGTCCCCACAGCTACAACCCCTTCGATGGACCCAACGAGAACCCGGAGGCGGAGCTGCCTCTCACGGCAGGGAAGTACCTCTATGTGTACGGGGACATGGACGAGGATGGCTTCTATGAAGGTGCTTCTGACTGCCCCCCCTGTTCCTGCTAGCTCATGCAGATTGAAATCTGCTCCTCTGTCAAGCGCTCCGAGCTCTCTCCTTCGTCTGCTCCGAGATCGGTCGCTAAATTTGGCTTTATCGTCGTGGTGTTAATTAAAAGAGTTTCTGCACCAGCAAAGCCGCTCCTTGCAGGCAGAGCTAATTATAAAATATTTTATAGTGTCAGCTTTTCCTACTGGCAAGATTGAAGTTGACAAAAAAGCTTACTGGCAGTTCTGGTATTTCCCTTAATAAGCCTTTCAGCTCCCAAGCCAGGGATGTTGTTTATGCACTGTCACTCACCCCCTGCCCCTTATCCTGCCCGCTCTCAGGGCACTGCCATGGATGAGCTGTTCTTCTGCTGGAATTCAGGACATCCCTCTGGCTGTCCTGGACTGCCAGGGGACTCAGAGACCCTGGCACAGAGCCCAAGACCCCTGTGTCTTTGATTATGACCCAACCTTATATGAAGATCTGCAAGCCACGACAGTTTAAGTAGAATGATAGTGAATTTATCACGGGATGAAAAAATAGATTTTTGGGGTTTTTGGAATGGGGGGTTCAGGGGGAAAGATGGAGGGATCTGGGCGTGTCCAGCCTTTCTCCTTCTTCTTGTTGGCCTCCATCTTCTGCTGTGATGGTGGCACTTTTAGATTGGTATAGAGTAGAAGCATAGGTGATGGGTATTGGGAAGTTATTGTAAATATTGTACACGTGGTTTTTATTATAAAAAGATAACACCACCCCGGGGGCAGGCAGAGTGCCTCTGTCTGTCCTGCTGAGGGGACCTTGGCTGGACAGGAGAAAGAATTTTATAGATAAGAAACAAGAAACAACCTTGAGACTGAGACATGAGGAGTTCTGACTCGTTCAAGTGCCGAGCTGGGCAAAGAGACTTTCTAACACATCTCGGGGTCACTGTGAGCAGCAGACACCCCGAGATTCCCCTTCAGGGTTTCTAATGGCGTTGCTCTTTCTCTCAGGAGAGCTTCTGGACGGGCAGAGAGGACTGGTGCCCTCGAACTTTGTGGATTTTGTCCAGGACAGCGAGGCGCGGCTGTCGAGCGTGGAGGAGCAGAACGCGCTGAACCGCGCGGGCGCCGCGCTGGAGGCCGAGCTGGAGCTGAGCCCCCCCGGGCCCCGCGAGCCCGGCGGCGCGCTCAGCAACGGCACGGGCACCCTGGACGTCAACATCGACGAGATCGGAGAAGACATTGTGCCTTACCCCCGCAGAATCACCCTCATCAAGCAGCTGGCCAAGAGCGTCATCGTGGGCTGGGAGCCGCCCCTGGTGCCGCCCGGCTGGGGCACCGTCAGCAGCTACAACGTGCTGGTGGACAAGGAGGTCAGGATGAACATCGCCCTGGGCGGCAGGACCAAAGCCCTGATAGAGAAGCTCAACACCTCCGCCTGCACCTACAGGATATCCATCCAGAGCATCACCAGCAAGGGCAGCTCCGACGAGCTGCAGTGCACCTTGCTGGTGGGCAAGGACGTCATCGTGGCCCCCTCCAACCTGCGCGTGGACAACATCACCCAGATCTCTGCCGAGCTCTCCTGGCTCCCCACCAACAGCAACTACAGTCACGTCATCTTCCTCAACGAGGAGGAGTTTGACATTGTCAAGGCTGCTAGCTACAAGTACCATTTTTTTAATTTGAAGCCCAATATGGCCTACAAGGTGAAGGTCATGGCAAAGCCCCACCAGATGCCCTGGCAGCTTCCCTTGGAGCAACGAGAGAAAAAGGAAGCCTTTGTGGAATTTTCTACGTTGCCAGCAGGTTTGATGTTTTCCTCCCTGCCCCAAAATTCTTGTTAAATTTCTCTAAAAGGGCTAGATAAAATACTTTAACCTCCACAGCATTTAGGGGATGTAAGTGCATTTTGGTTGTGAAGGTGTGATTAACTTCATTTTACAGTTTGAATTTGTAAAGCCAACAGATTCATTGTGTTTTGGAGAGTCTGAGGTCTTTTCCCACCTGGCTTTTGCATTAGGAGTGTTGGTAAGTGTTGTCAGTCATTTGCCATTATTGAAGAACATTGAAGCAATGTTGAAAACTAGAGCAGAAATAGAGCAGTGAATTTGAAGGATAATCTCATAATTCTGGGGGTGTGTGGCAGCACCTGAAAAAATCTGAGTATCTTTCCTTATAGATTCACCTACCCACAGTCATCTAACCATGGCCAAGTAGGAGACCCCTCAGATATTCAGTATTTCACACCCTGGGTGCCTCTGGAGGGACACTGAGGCACGAGTGGCCCTGGCAGGTGGAGCATCAGCAGCATCCTGAGCTGGGTTTGCTCAGTCCCTGCCGGGTGTGACCCAGCAAGGGGCAGGAATTCACCCATCCTGCTCCCTCCCTGGCCTGGCTGAGGACAGGAGAGGGCAGCAGGGCTGTTGGGCAGGGCAGTGAAGCTCTGTGCCTCCTGTTTGGGTGCCAGCACTGTCCAGTTCCAGGGGGATTTCCTCTGCTCACACACTCCTCTTCAGCCTGGGGTCACTCAGTGGTGGTGGCACTGCAGGAGGGGAGGGCATTTCACACCTGGGACTGTCCTGGGGTCACTCAGTGGTGGTGGAACAGTGCAGGGTGCAGGAGGGGAGGGCATTTCACACCTGGGATTGTCCTGGGGTCACTCAGTGGTGGTGGAACAGTGCAGGGTGCAGGGAGGGGAGGGCATTTCACACCTGGGACTGTCCTGGGGTCACTCAGTGGTGGTGGAACAGTGCAGGGTGCAGGAGGGCATTTCACACCTGGGATGTGGGAGGCACTGCCTGGGTGCTGGCCTGAACTCATTTCAACTGTGCTATTTGGGAAAGGCCTTTTGAGTGAGGGTTCTCCAGGCCGAGCCCTTCCCGTGCTGTACCTCCCTCTGGCTGTGGAGCCTGCAGAGCAGCACAGAGCTGCTCTCTGCTGAGAGCTGAGGAGCCGTGAAGCTCCCAGAACCTTCCCCACGGCTTCGTTCCCCTGGGAGCACCTCCAGAGAAACAGGCCAGCTCTTCACTGCTGTGCAGAGAAAACAGAACAGCAGCTGGTGAGGTGGTTAGAGGCTGATGCCTGATTGCAGAGTCACTGGAGCAGAGGAAAAGATGAATTTGGAGCCAGTGATGGGAGTTGCCATCACAGAGCGTCACGCAGTTGAGCTCATCTCGATTCATCAAGGCAATGGAATTGCTCACATAAAAATCCAAGTGTTTCTCTCTTGGGCACTCAGATCTAAAAACAGAAATAAGCACAGGATTGGGACCAATGTGGCTGCTGCAGTTTTTGGAGCGAATTTACATAAAAAACCCCATGAGGAGCAAAGTGTAGCAGAATTCCAAACCAAACATTTATGCTGATGACCAAGCCATCCAAAATCACCAGGAATCATTTCCCATGTAATGATGGGAGGAAATAGGAGCCATGCTGAGCCTCGGGCACTGCAGTTTATTAAACCTGTCTCTGCACAGCCTGGCAAGGTCGGACAGACGCCCTGGGGATTGTTTCCTTGTGGGAGGATGGAAGGAAGGTGACTTCTCCTGCAGGAGCACATTAATGTCATTGTCACTGGCATGATGCTGGCTTAGATCAGATGCATTCTTTCTGTGAGCTGAGCAGCCTGGCTGAATTGGGAGTGCTGGCTGGCAGTAAAACAGGGTGGCCAGGAAAGCTGAAACTCAATCCTGAGCAAAATCTCTCTCGGCCAAGAATAGCATTAGGTCAATTTGCATACTCTCAACTTGCAAGATAAAAATACTTTCTAGATGCAGGGGTGGTTTGAGCAAAGCCTTCCTGTTGTGCCTGTGCTGTCCTGAACATGACCATGGTTTCATTTCCATGTCCACTGGAGGACGAAAGTCAGTGGCAGCAAAGCAGTGAAATGCACTGGCAGTTTGCTGGGGTCTTGTGTGATGTTTGCACCTGTATCAAGCACAGCTGAAGTATTTGCAGCCTTTTTGGTGGATGAACAGATCTGGGTGTGTTGGGTTTGCTGGGAGAAGCAGTGTCAGCAGCCAGGCTCTGTGTTGTGCCTTGCAGCCCTGCCTGCTGCAGCAGCAGCCCCTGCTCAGGGCTGGGTGCTTCCATTAACACAACAGGATGCTCGAAAAATTCATGAACCAATAATCTCTGTGATATTTTTACTCTGGCTTTCTGGCCAAAGTAGAGCTATTTATAGCAGGGCACTGCCTGTTAATTAAGGAGGTATTTGGTGTGCTGTCACACTAACACACACTAAATGCCTTCAGAGCTTCTGGGTGTGTTTTTCACTCAGTGCAGAGGCAGGGCTGAGCCCAGCTGTCCTGTATCCAGCTGTGAACACGCTGCAGCCCCAGCTGTGAACACGCTGCAGCCCCAGCTGTGAACACGCTGCAGCCCCAGCTGTGGAGGTGCTGCAGCCCCAGCTGTGAACGTGCTGCAGCCCCAGCTGTGAATGTGCTGCAGCCCCAGCTGTGAACGTGCTGCAGCCCCAGCTGTGGACGTGCTGCAGCCCCAGCTGTGAACGTGCTGCAGCCCCAGCTGTGAACACGCTGCAGCCCCAGCTGTGGAGGTGCTGCAGCCCCAGCTGTGAACGTGCTGCAGCCCCAGCTGTGAATGTGCTGCAGCCCCAGCTGTGAACGTGCTGCAGCCCCAGCTGTGGACGTGCTGCAGCCCCAGCTGTGAACGTGCTGCAGCTCCAGCTGTGGATGTGCTGCAGCCCCAGCTGTGAACACACTGCAGCCCCAGCTGTGAGCACACTGCAGCCCCAGCTGTGAACACACTGCAGCCCCAGCTGTGGAACGTGCTGCAGCCCCAGCTGTGAACACACTGCAGCCCCAGCTGTGAACACACTGCAGCCCCAGCTGTGGAACGTGCTGCAGCCCCAGCTGTGAACACACTGCAGCCCCAGCTGTGGATGTGCTGCAGTCCCAGCTGTGAACACACTGCAGCCCCAGCTGTGAACACGCTGCAGCCCCAGCTGTGAATGTGCTGCAGCCCCAGCTGTGAACACACTGCAGCCCCAGCTGTGAACACGCTGCAGCCCCAGCTGTGAACACGCTGCAGCCCCAGCTGTGAACACACTGCAGCCCCTCTGCCCTGAGCTCCATCTGACCATCCCTGTCTCTCCTAGGTCCCCCAGCCCCGCCTCAGGAGGTGTGTGTGCGGGCAGGGAGCGCCCCAGGCACGCTGCAGGTGTGCTGGAAGCCCCCAGCTCTGTCAGCCACGGGGACGTCCCACGGTGCCACCGTCACAGGCTACGGGGTCTATGCCAAAGGGCAGCGGGTGAGTCCCCTGTCACTGTCCCCTCTGTCACTCTGTCCCCTTTGTTGGCATCCAGCTGCCAGGGACATGGGGTTTCCTGGGTCCCCCCATGTAGGGAGGAATGATGAGTCTCTCTCCGTGATGATAGAAGGCTAATTTATTGTTTTATGATCTATGTTATATTAAAGAATGCTATAAAAACTATAAGCTATGCTATATAAAACTATAAACTCTAAACTATACTAAAGGATAGAGAAAGGATACAGATAGGAGGCTGGAAGATACTAATGAAGAACCCATGACTCCTTCTAGAGTCCAACACAGCATGACCATGATTGGTCATTAGTTTCATGTGAATTGTTTTGACTTAATGCCCAATCACCTGTTGGGTAAACAATCTCCAACCACATTCCAAGGCAGCAAAACACAGGAGAAGTAAACATGACGGCACTGACACGTAACCCCAGTCGGGGGGCTCACAGTGTCTGTGTGTCTGTCCGCAGGTGGCCGAGGTGTCTGTCCCAGCTGCAGAGGGCACGGTGCTGACATGTAACCCCAATCTGGGTGCTCAGGGGTGTCTGTGCTCACAGTGTCTGTGTGTCTGTCCGCAGGTGGCCGAGGTGTCTGTCCCAGCTGCAGAGGGCACGGTGCTGACATGTAACCCACTCTGTCTGTGTGTCTGTCCGCAGGTGGCCGAGGTGTCTGTCCCAGCTGCAGAGGGCACGGCGCTGGAGCTGCCGCGGCTGCGTGCCCTGGATGCCCGCGAGCTCACCGTGCGGACGCTCTCGGCGCAGGGCGAGTCCCTGGACTCTGCCCCTGCTGCCATTCCCCCCGACCTCCTGGTGCCTCCACCCCCCCACCCCCGGACTGCCCCCAAATCCAAGCCATTAGCAAGTGCCGGAGCCCCAGAAACCAAAGAAGAGCATTTCGGGCCGCATTTCAAACGGGATGAGTCCTGGGAGCAGACTCGCTCGGTGTCCCCCGTGCACGGACGCATGCTGGAGCCGCCCGCCTTCCACGGCCCCCTCCAGGGCAGGAGGTCTCCGTCCCCCAACAGAATCCTGCCCCAGCCCCAGGGCACTCCGGTCCCCAACACCGTCGCAAAAGCCATGGCGAGAGAGGCTGCTCAGAGGGTGGCCGAGAGCAACAGGGTAAGGGCAAAGTCTGGCTGGGCTGGGCTGGGCTGGACTGGGCTCTGTGGTCTCTTCACTGTGACACCTGCCCTTGGGGCTTTTCTGGGCTGTTCTCTGTGACACTTGCCACCAAGGATTGCTCATCATGTGCTTCAAGGGGTGGGTGATCATTCCTCAGCTCTGAACATCCACAGCTTGAGAAGCAGAGTGCTGGAGTTCTGGGCTGATGGAGCCCTCCTGTGTCTCTCGTGGATCCACAGGGAATTTTACATTTTTGTCCTTCTCAGTGCTGCTCAGCCAGCTTTTGAGAACATGAATAATTCTGCATCAATAATAATAGGTCGGATAAATACATATGTATGTATCTGTATGTATCTTCCTTTTGTTTTTAAATAAGACTGGAATGGAATAGAGGGAAAAAAGGCAATTGGTTTCTTTGCCCTATGAGGTGAAAGTTGATTTAAGTACCACACTGGGAAAGAGAACAGAAATCCTTTTTCTGCTGTGGAAAATTGCTGACATAACATGTGCTCTGAACCATGTTTGGTTACATTAGTTTAAGTGATACCTGAAATGTTTTATTCAGAAACCTGGACAGAAGTTTACAAATTGATTCTAAATTAAATCCAGTCCTGCCAGGGATGTTTGTCACATTTGGTCCCCTGTGGTACAAACCCTTCACTCGTGGTAAGTGCTGCAGGAGGAGCTGTGAGCCTGCCCTGCCTGCTGTTGGCTGATGGGCTCTGTCACCAGAGCCAGAGGAATTGCTGAGCCCAAAGGCTCCTCAGAGCACAGCACGAGCCACAGCCTCATCGGGGCCCTTTTAGTGTTGGGGCCACAAATGCTGTTGTGGTTTGAGCATCACTGCTCTGCCAGGGAAAGGAGAGTGTCTGCTGGCAGCCTCTGAGTGCAGAATACTGGGAATTCTGGGGAGTGGAACAGGCAGGAGAGCTGGCAGCTCCGCTGATAAACCCATACACTCAGGTGATTGATTAGAGTGAGGGTAATAAAACAGGCAGAAACTTCTTGGGAACTCCTCAAACGTTCCAGCCAGGGGGAGCTGACAGTGCTTTAAACTGTGAGAGCTTTTAAATGTTGTGTGCTTGAGTCTTTGTATTGGTATTTGTGTCCCTGGGTGCAGGGGCAGTGTCCCTCACTGCTCTTGGCTCTGTTGCTCTGTTAGATGGAGAGGAGTGCTTATGTTGGTGTTTGTGGGTGCAGGGCAGTGTCCCCAGTGTCCCCAGTGTCCCTGTGTTGTCCCCCAGATGGAGAGGAGGAGTGTTTATGTTGGTGTTTGTGTCCCTGGGTGCAGGGCAGTGTCCCCAGTGTCCCTGTGTTGTCCCCCAGATGGAGAGGAGGAGTGCTTATGTTGGTGTTTGTGGGTGCAGGGCAGTGTCCCCAGTGTCCCCAGTGTCCCCAGTGTCCCTGTGTTGTCCCCCAGATGGAGAGGAGGAGTGCTTATGTTGGTGTTTGTGGGTGCAGGGCAGTGTCCCCAGTGTCCCCAGTGTCCCCAGTGTCCCTGTGTTGTCCCCAGATGGAGAGGAGGAGTGTTTATGTTGGTGTTTGTGGGTGCAGGCAGTGTCCCCAGTGTCCCCAGTGTCCCTGTGTTGTCCCCAGATGGAGAGGAGGAGTGTTTATGTTGGTGTTTGTGTCCCTGGGTGCAGGGCAGTGTCCCCAGTGTCCCTGTGTTGTCCCCCAGATGGAGAGGAGGAGCGTTTTCAGCGAGAGGAGCAGCGCAGCCCCGTACTCGGACGAGGAGGAGGAGGATGGCTACGACTCCCCCAGGGTGAAGCGCAGGGGAGCCTCGGTGGACGAGTTCCTGAAGGAGTCAGAGCTGGGGAAGCAGGTGAGCAGCTGGCCTGGCTGCTGTGCCAGGGCTGGGCAGGAACAGGGGCATTCCTGGAGGGAGCTGTGGCAGGGCACTCCCAGGGCTGCGGCTGGGCTGGGGACACAGGTGGTGACACAGGTGACACAGTGACACAGGTGACACAGGCTGTGATACAGGCTGTGACACAGGTGGTGACACAGGTGGTGACACAGGTGGTGACACAGGTGAGGCTGAGCCGTGGGCAGGGATGCTCCTGTTCCTTGTGTTTTGCACAACTGCACAGCTTTTAGTCTGATCCCACTGAAAACAAATATTAAATCATTTTTTACATTACTTTCAAGAGAAATGTAAATTCTAGAAAAGAGATGGGTTTTCTCTGTCTTGGCATAGTTTAAAAAACTTTAGCCAAAGCCCTGACCTCCTGTGTTGAGGGTCCATATAATGATGCTCCATTATATACTTGGTTCCTGTGTTGAGGGTCCACAATGGTGGTAATATGCTGCAAGAATTAAATGCTGACCACTTTGAAATTCTAACGTGATGTAACAAACAGCTGCACAGAGCAGATGATATGTGAATTATCCTCAGGCTTTTACAGTTTGGTCAGCAAGTCCATTGATGCATGAAGGACCTCTTTAATGAGGGGAATTTAATCAAGACTAAAACTGGATTTGGTGCTGTGAATGGAGAGGTCCTTTATTGTATCACCTGGGATTGAGACTGGATTTCTGGAATTACGATCATAAATGGGCAAGTTGAATTTCCATGGGATGTGTCCAGCAGAGCAAAACAGAATGGGAAAACCAGAATTTCCACAGGGATTGAGACTGGATTTCTGGAATTATGGGATGATAAATGGGCAAACAGAATTTCCACAGGGATTGAGACTGGATTTCTGGAATTAGGATGACAAATGGGCAAACAGAATTTCCACAGAATTTCCACAGGGACTGAGACAGGATTTCTGGAACTGGGATGATAAATGGGCAAACAGAATTTACACAGGGATTGAGACTGGATTTCTGGAACTGGGATGACAAATGGGGAAACAGAATTTCCACAGAATTTCCACAGGGACTGAGACTGGATTTCAGGAACTGGGATGACAAATGGGCAAACAGAGTTTCCACAGGGACTGAGACTGGATTTCTAGAACTGGGATGACAAATGGGCAAACAGAATTTCCACAGGGACTGAGACTGGATTTCAGGAACTGGGATGAGAAATGGGCAAACAGAGTTTCCGTGGGCCGTGCCCAGCGGAGCAGAGCCCGCCCGGGCTGTGGCTGCGGTGGCTGCCGGGGCTGCTGGGGCTCAGCAGGATCAGCAGCCTTAGCAGAGCTTGCTGTGCCCTCTCAGGCTCACTACTGCCTGGGGGACGAGTACCACACGGAGAGCAGCCGGGGCTCGGACCTGTCGGACATCCTGGAGGAGGATGAGGAGGAGCTCTACTCCGAGATGCAGCTGGAGGAGGGCGGGCGGCGGCGCCTGAGCCTGGGCTCGCACGGCACGCTCAAGGTGAGCCTGGCACCCCTGGGTGCTCCCTGCAGCCACCCCAGTGAGCCTGGCAACCCTGAGAGCTCCTGCAGCCACCCCAGTGAGCCTGGCACCCCTGGGTGCTCCCTGCAGCCACCCCAGTGAGCCTGGCACCCCTGAGAGCTCCTGCAGCCACCCCAGTGAGCCTGGCACCCCTGGGTGCTCCCTGCAGCCACCCCAGTGAGCCTGGCACCCCTGAGAGCTCCTGCAGCCACCCCAGTGAGCCTGGCACCCCTGGGTGCTCCCTGCAGCCACCTCAGTGAGCCTGGGCACCCCTGGGTGCTCCCTGCAGCCACCCCAGTGAGCTTGGCACCCCTGGGTGCTCCCTGCAGCCACCCCAGTGAGCCTGGCACCCCTGGGTGCTCCCTGCAGCCACCCCAGTGAGCCTGGCACCCCTGGGTGCTGCCTTGGGGCTCCTGCAGCCACCCCAGTGAGCCTGGGCACCCCTGGGTGCTCCCTGCAGCCACCCCAGTGAGCCTGGCACCCCTGAGAGCTCCTGCAGCCACCCCCAATGAGCCTGGGTACCCCTGGGTGCAGCCTGAGAGCCACCCCAGAGCCTGGGCACCCCTGGGTGCTCCCTGCAGCCACCCCAGAGCCTGGGCACCCCTGGGTGCTCCCTGCAGCCACCCCAGAGCCTGGGCACCCCTGGGTGCAGCCTCGGGGCTCCTGCAGCCACCCCAGAGCCTGCAGACACTAAAGCTCTCTCTGTGCTGCAGGGTAGAGCTGAGCTGCTTTAATGCATTTGTTGCCTTATGCTTTTTTCATTATTTGATAGATGAACTCTGAACTGTTTTCCTGTGTGTGACTGTTGCCCTTGCGATTTCTGTTCTGCATCTGGGGGCCTCCCCCTGTCTCTGTGAGGATATACTGCATGTGCCACCCTGAAAAATGAGTTGTTTCTGAGCAAGGAGATTTGTAAAGACTTACAAAACAACTTCTGTTTTTCCTGTGTGAGTGGTCTGTCCATGTACCCAGTGCTGGTCCCATCCCTTCCACAGGCTTAAAGCCTTCCTGTGAGAAAGGGAATTGTTTCAGCTTTGTTTGATCAATGCTTTATCAGAACTCCTTGTGCTCTGAATTTTAGGGTATCACCAGAGAGAGCAGGAAATGCATTCCAGAAATATTGCTCTAGTACAGGAATATTCATTGTGAAGGAAACTTCAATATAGCAACTAAAGCATGTGCAGAACACTGAGCACACCCAGTACTGAATATGTATTTGCCATATTATATTTGTACATGTGAATTGTATTTGCTTTGTGTGTGTGGTAATTGCACAAGCTGGGTTTTCTTAGAAAGCACAAACCCACAGGTTAACATTTTCCTCAGTAGATTGTTATTTAGCTAAAATCAGTACTACTTTGTCATGCATACAAGAGTTCTGACCATTGCTATGACTGCTTTCATGTGCTGTGAATTCAGTCCTGTTATTCTGATACTGTCTGCAGTGAGACAGGTACTTTTTCAAAGTAAGAAATTACCATTGTTTGTATTGCTGCACCAGCAGAAGGCTGAAGCCAAAATCCTTCTGCATGCCCATTGTATCCCCTTCCCTGGCAAAGAGAATAATCCCCAGACTATTCTTGTTCTTTATGCATCAGAAGGTGTCTTTACTTCTTGGATTTAAATTAGTAATACCAGTGTTGATACTGAGAAAGTTCCAGAACCTTAACTGGTGTGGGAAATCGTTTTTGACCTGCTGAGGTTTGCAGGTTCTCTTGATGTAGTTCATGCTTACTGATCTTTTTCTCACTTCTGTGGTGCTTTATCTCGAGTTTCACAGGTGTTACACACATTTTACAAACAAAGGAAAATAGGTGAAACAGTCTAAAGTGATTTGGAAGGTTCCCTCTGCCTGGAAGGGACCATGACCAAAGAGCAGCCGAGTTGAGAGTGCTCAGAGGGAGATGCTGCTGACATCTCCAGGAGGATCTGCTGTTATTTCTGGGCGCTCCTGAGCCCAGAGGTGCCCCTGATCCGGGCATTAGGCACAAGGAGAGATGATCTCTGCTGCAGGAGCAGTAATCCTGGCAGCCAGGGCCAGCACTGCTGCCCTGTGCTCCCTTCCCTCTCCCAGAGCCCGGCCAGGGCACTCCCAGTGCTTTGTTCAAATGGAACAGGAAAATTGCTGATGTAGCTGCACGTCCAGAATGCTGCTTTTACCCAGGCTGGGACAGGTTTTATCTGCTTCTGGCACAAACAGAGACTTTTACTTGGGCTCACAGGCTGATGTTCAAGCACTGGTTTTATGGAGCAGGTACCAGATCATGATGAGGTCTGGTGGCAGTGCAGACCAGGTGACATCAGAGGGACATCAGCCTGTGTGCCTGGGGGCTTTCCCTGGGAGCCAAGCTTTAAAAATGGTGCAGGTTTGCTAGAATTTTAGGGAGGAAGCCAGCACTCCCTTAGTGATGGCTGTGGAACAGCTCTCCCCTGGCAGGAGACTGAAGATATTTACTGCTTCCACAGAAGCTTTAGGAGATGCAAAGCAGGCAAGGGCAGAGCTGTCATTCTGAGCTGTGGGTTCTGCTTGCAGAGGAGTCAGATGGCAGATTGGCACGGGCAGGAAGGAGTTTCAGTGCCATTCTCATCCACCATGCTGGACCCTGTACGTGGCTCCCATGACTGTTTCAGATGCATGAGTTTATTCCTGTTAAGAGCATCCCTCAGTTGTTTGTACTGACCTCTCATGTTGTACCTGGCACCCAGCAACTTCTTAACCACGTCTTTATTTTTCACAGATCCTCATTCAAAGCATGACATCCTTTCCATAATATAAGCTGCATGTCTTACGTTTGCCATTGCTCTAAAACTAATTCTGTCTTTATTTTTCTTTTCTCCCTTTTCCCTCCCATTTTATTTTTGTCACACACTCTTTGTTCCCTGTCTGGTTTTTGACATTACATAATCTTAAGGAGTACGATAAGAATAAGACCACTGAAGCCACTTTTGTGGAACAGCCTGGCTTTCCCCAGCAGACACGCCACAGTAAAAGGCTTTTCAGTATCCCAGAGGTGGCTGAAGAGGACGGTGAATACCCCGAAGTGCTGTACAAGCAGGGTTTAGGTATGCCCTATAGAAAGAACCCCAGAATAGCTAGAGGCCCCGGAGCTGGCAGGCCCTGCCGTCGGGAGCAGCAGCACAGCCCCAGGCACCCGGGCAGGGCCAGGCCAGCGCCGGGGCTGCCCGAGCTGGAGGACAGAGGAGGCAAATCCAGGCAGGCCCTGTCCCGCAGCCCCGACAGCGGGCTGGACTGCGGCAGCGAGGAGGAGGAGCCGCGGCTCGGCCGGGCACCGTGGGGCAGCGACGAGGAGCAGCCCTGGTGGGGTGGCAGACACAGGAGTGGCAGCGATGAAGAGCGGTCCCAGCACAGTTTCAGAGCCCAAAGGAGCAGCAGTGAAGAGCGGTCCCAGCACAGTTTCAGAGCCCAAAGGAGCAGCAGTGAAGAGCGGTCCCAGCACAGTTTCAGAGCCCAAAGGAGCAGCAGTGAAGAGCAGCCCTGGTGTGGTGGCAGAGCCCAAAGGGGCAGTGATGGAGAGCGATCCCGGTTCCGTATCAGGGCTCAAAGAAGCAGTGATGAAGAGCGGTCCCAGCACAATTTCAGACCCCAATGGGGCAGTGAGGAAGAGGAGCCCCAGCCCAGTTTCAGGCACAGGAGTGGCAGTGAGGAAGAGGAGCCCCAGTTTGGTGTCAGACCCCAGTGGGGCAGCGATGAAGAGCGGTCCCGGCACGGTGTCAGAGTCCAAAGGGGCGGTGAGGAAGAGCGATCCCGGTTTGGTGTCAGGGCTCAAAGGAGCAGCGATGAAGAGCGGCCCCGGCTGAGTGTCAGACACAGGAGCAGCAGCGATGAAGAGCGGCCCCGGCCCAGTTTCAGACCCAGGAGTGGCAGCGAGGAAGGGGAGCCCCGGTTCGGTGCCAGGCCCCAGAGGGGCGCTGAGGAAGAGGAGCCCCGGCCGGGTGTCCGTGCCCCCCAGGAGCCCGGGCCGTGCCCGTGTCCCTGTCCGTGCCGCCGGGGCCCGCGGCGCCGCTGTCGCGCAGGAGGACCCTGACCCGGCAGAGCAGCATCGAGGAGGATTTCGGGGAGCTGGAGCCGGCCGGGGCTCCGCGCAGAGCCGAGCAGGAGCGGGGCTGGAGGAGCCTCCCCAGGGCGGCCGCCGGCCTGGCACAGCCGCCCCTCAGAGATGCTCAAGACGCCCTGGTGTGTGAAGTATCTTCCTTCTAACGTCTGCTTGCCAAATCAGTCCGGTCTCTTTATTCTCTTTATTTCTTGTTCTTCATTTTTTTGGTTCTTTTTTCATTTTTCTTCCCCCAAATTGATTTTTAAAGTCCGTCCTTTGGACCCATCTGCTACATTTTCCCCCCATTTTTTTTTTTCTTCCCCATTCGTTTTGGTTTATTACTCTGCCTTTTCAGTTATGGTCCTCTTCTGAGTCATGCTGAAATCAGATTAATTTGCTTTGCAATGATTTTCCCCCCAAACAAATTACAATAATGGCTGCTTTTATTAAAGGACAACTGAATCTAAATTTTAATTAAGGGTTAGCTGAACTATAATTTTTCCAAAAGATTGCTTTTCTTTATTTTGCCCATCTGAATGTTGCTCTAAAAAAAAAAAACAAAAAAGCAAAAAAACCAAGCTGCATTTTTAGCTGGAGAAATGTTTCATCCATATTTTTAATTTTTTTTAATTATTGTCAAGGAATTCATTTCATCATGTTGTTTTTATTCATCTCATTCCCAGAATTTTCAGGATATGCTCTTTATCATGGAACATCTCAAGACAAGAATCAAGACTCTCCCCCAGTGTGACAGTGACCCAGATTTATGGAGTCACAGCTTCATCATTTTCATTTTCTGCCTTATCTCCGCGCTGTCACCACGCTGCCGTCCTTGTCAGACCATCTCTTCTTGCCTTTGAAGTTGCAGACTGCATCTCTGCAGAGAATGCAGGCACAGAGCTGCTGCCAGGGGGAGCCCAGGGCCACGCACACCTGCCAGGGATGCTCTGCTCACCTTGTTTGCATTTCTGCCCAGTCACGTCCAGAGGAGCCTCCAGGTGTGAGGGAGGGACTCATCCCCAGGGAGCAGAGCCAGCTCTGCCTGCAGCCCTGGGGTGACACTGAAATCTGATGTGTTCCACAGAGCAGAGCCAGCTCTGCTTCAGCCCTGGGGTGCCACTGAAATCTGACGTGTTCCACAGAGCAGAGCCAGCTCTGCACCCTGTGCCCGCAGCCCTG
This sequence comes from Geothlypis trichas, assembly GCA_009764595.1. Lineage (NCBI taxonomy): Eukaryota > Metazoa > Chordata > Aves > Passeriformes > Parulidae > Geothlypis > Geothlypis trichas. The sequence goes on along the minus strand of CM019918.1, from coordinate 13,852,782 downwards.
GGGTGACACTGCATCCTGTGTTCTGTACCAGAGCAGAGCCAGCTCTGCCTGCAGCCCTGGGGTGACACTGCATCCTGTGTTCTGTACCAGAGCAGAGCCAGCTCTGCCCGCAGCCCTGGGGTGCACAGTGCATCCTGACACATTGCACATGAGAGCAGAGCCAGCTCTGCACCCTCTGCCTGCGGCCCTGGGGTGCCACTGCATCCACTCCAGAGCTGAGGTCCAGCTGCTGCTCCTGGAGCCTCCCAGCTCCGGCTGGAGTGACCCCACAGTTCCTCCCACAGCAGTGGGGACGGGGCTGTGCTGGTACCAGTGACACCAGGATGGGCTCTGGAGAGCTCCCACAGCCCCTGCAGTGCCCAGGCAGCAGCACCAGCTGTGCCCGGGGGGAGGCTGCAGCCCTCCTGCCCTTGCCCAGGGCCAGGAGCAGTGCCCAGGACCGGGAGCAGTGCCCAGGGCCAGGAGCAGTGCCCAGGGCCACAGGAGCAGTGCCCAGAGCCACAGGAGCAGTGCCCAGGGCCACAGGAGCAGTGCCCAGGGCCGGGAGCAGTGCCCAGGGCCACAGGAGCAGTGCCCAGGGCCAGGAGCAGTGCCCAGGGCCGCAGGAGCAGTGCCCAGGGCCACAGGAGCAGTGCCCAGGGCCAGGAGCAGTGCCCAGGGCCACAGGAGCAGTGCCCAGGGCCACAGGAGCAGTGCCCAGGGCCAGGAGCAGTGCCCAGGGCCGCAGGAGCAGTGCCCAGGGCCACAGGAGCAGTGCCCAGGGCCAGGAGCAGTGCCCAGGGCCACAGGAACCATCCCGGCTCCTGCTGCAGCTCCAGGGCTGGCACTCTGGGTGTGCCAGGGCAGCCCCACCTGCCCAGCTCAGCCTGCCCGTGCCACTCTTCAGGACACACAAACGCCACCTTAGCCGCAACAACAAAGGCAAAAGAATATTTCAAAAATTATTCTTTTCTTTTCTTTTTGTTCTGACGTGCGACTGCTGGTTTACAAAGCTCTGCCATAAATCAGGGAACCATTTATTTTCTTTTGCAGGTTTGCCAGGCAGCAGTGCTCACTTTTCAGCTAACCTTTCAGTTAAAAGCTAAGTTTAGTTGCCTTTAGAGCTTGTGCTTCCAATTGTGATTGACCCGATTCGTGTCCAGCCGTGTAAGCGCGATGTTGCCGTGCCTGGAACTGACGAGCCTGTTTTTCTGTTGTTGTTTTTTAGCTTTTAGGTAACCCAGCCTCTGCAGGACGGCCCGACAGGGTGGAGCATGCAGGGCGAAGGTCCTCCCATGGCAGTGCCGTGCCACAAAGGTCCCGGCCCCTGCTGGTGCCCTCCATTGGTTAGTTGGACAGAGCGGTGCATTCCTGTTCTTGCAGCCTCTCACCTGGGGAGGAGAGCGCCAGAAACTGCAGCAGGCTCTGGTGTGCAGCCAGGCTGCTCCTGGTTTGGAGGGGTGAGGTGGGCTGCAGGCACTGAGCCCTGCTGGGGCGGGAGGGCTGGGGCTGCCCAGGGGCTGCTGGAGCCTTGTGCTGCCCTCGGTGATGCTGAGACAGCTCCGGCTCAGGCACAGCTGATCCCAGCTCAGGGGAATCTGCTGGCAGGTTACTCGTGGGCAGTGAAATCAGTGTGGCCCTGCAGGCCTGCCCCAGCCGTGCCTCCTGCCACCCATCAGCCATCGTTTGTGTTCACCTGCCATTTCCTACTGTGTTCATTAATTCCTGCAAACCCAACAAAAATGGCTTTCCTATGTGAGCTGTGCAAATGTCAGTCTGGTACAGGAAATCAGCCCAGCTTCCAGTGCAGGCTTTGTAAGCTTTTTTAAAAAATAGCAACTTGCTAATAAAAAAAAAAAAACAACACAAAAACCTCACCAAGGTTTATAGGACATGCAGTGAGGTTTGGGGTTTTTTTCACTGAAATGCCAAACATGTTTCAGCTATTAACTGGGAGAGCTGGATGATGAGGCCAGCTTGTATTACTGAATTGTTCTTTCCTGAATTTGCTGTCACAGATGGCTACGGTGGCCATGACCGCCTTTCCCCAGACATGTATGAGGAGTCTGAAACAGACCCTGGCACAGAAGACCTTTCCACTCGAATCTTTGTTGCACTTTTTGACTACGACCCGCTGACCATGTCCCCGAACCCCGACGCTGCCGAGGAGGAGCTGCCCTTCAAGGAGGGACAGATCATCAAGGTGAGACCCACAGGAGCCACAGCACTCTTACACACAGCTCTCCCTTGGGGAAAGCTGCCTGTGTGTCACAGCCCTGGGCTCCTCCTGCAGAGGCTCAGGTGTAAATCTCACCGGACCTGGCAATTAATATCTAGTGCTAAGGGCTTAAAAATGATCACAAAATGGGCAAAAATCTCGAAGTTTCTGTAGATAGTGAGGGCCAGTCTTTATTAAAGGTTTAGGTTAGCCCAAGATTGTGGCTCTGAAGCTCCATTGGCACAAACCCTGCAGGAAGAGCTGCTGCACAGAGGGTCTTTGCTGCAGAGGAGCCCCAGAAGTGTTGGTGCTGTACCAGAGCAGAGCTGCTGCATTTTCCAAATGCTTCCTAAATGCTAAAACCTTTTTGACCAATATTATCCTTCTTTAATCTCAGGTTTATGGGGACAAAGATGCTGATGGGTTTTACCGTGGAGAAACCTGTGCAAGAGTTGGCCTTATCCCCTGTAACATGGTCTCTGAGATACAGGCAGATGATGAAGAGATGATGGATCAGCTCCTTAAACAAGGTTTCCTTCCCTTGAACACTCCAATTGAGAAAATAGGTAAGGGAAAATGCAGACATTTCCCTCCAGACTCTTGGCTCTTTTAGCTTGGCTGCATTTACCTCTTGTTTTTATGCAGGTGCATCTGCATTTTGCAGTCATTTACTGCCCCAGGGGATGCATTCTGTGTCAGTGTCTGATAACTTTATATAACTAATATTTAATGGTGATGGCCTTGGCTGCAAATGGGACCTGCAGCTTCATGTCTCCACTTGATGCTTTCTTTTCTGATTAAAAAAAAAAAGTGGGTTTTGTGTCCTGAAATATTTACTGCAGTGCCTTTGGCAATAGCTGCAGTGCCTGCATCAATACCTGAGTACCTGCATCACCACCTGCAGTGCCTGTGGCAGTAACTGCAGTACTTTTATCAATAATTGAGTACCTCTACCAATACCTGAATACCTATATCAACACCTGCAGTTCCTTAGGCAGCTACTGCAGAACTTTTATCAATAACTGAGTACCTTTATCACCATCTGAGTACCTGTATGAGTACCTGCAGTGCCTGTGGCAGTAACTCCAGTACCTTTACCAGTTCTTGAGTACCTGTATCAGTACCTGCAGTGCATTTATCAATAACTGAGTACCTGTATCAGTACTTGCAGTGCCTGTGGCAGTAACTGCAATGCCTTTATCAATAACTGAGTACCTGTATCAATACCTGCAGTATCTGTATCAGTACCTGCAGTGCATTTATCAATAACTGAGTACCTGTATCAATACCTGCAGTACCTGTATCAGTACCTGCAGTACTTTTATCAGTACCTGAGCACCTGTATGCACACCTGCAGTACCTGCACGCACACCTGCAGTACCTGTATCAATACCTGCAGTACCTGTATCAGTAACTGCAATGCCTTTATCAATAACTGAGTACCTGTATCATTACCTGCAGTACCTGCATGCACACCTGCAGTACCTGTGTCAATACCTGCAGTACCTGTGTGTCAATACCTGCAGTACCTGCATGCACACCTGCAGTACCTGTATCAGTAACTGCAGTGCATTTATCAATAACTGAGTACCTGTATGCACACCTGCAGTACCTGTGTCAATACCTGCAGTACCTGCACGCACACCTGCAGTACCTGTGTCAATACCTGCAGTACCTGTATGCACACCTGCAGTACCTGTATGCACACCTGCAGTACCTGTGCCAGTCTCTCTCTCTCTCCTCCCCAGCAGAGCCCCGTGGCCGGCGCGGGGGCCGGCAGCAGCCGCTGAGCACCCGCAGGATGGTGGCTCTGTACGACTACGACCCCAGGGAGAGCTCCCCCAACGTGGATGTGGAGGTGGGGGCACAGCTGGGGCTGGGGGCACAGAGCCTGTGAGCCTCCTCAGTCATCCTCTAAAATGCTGTTTGGGTTTGGTTTTAATTGGGGAGTTGTAGAAGGAGAAAGTGAATTTTGAAATATGTGGGACATGGTGCTTTAAAACACAGCCTGGGCTGTTTTCTGTTTCTTATTGAACCAGATCTTTTTCTAAATTATGGGGTTTCAGAGTAGTTTGGCCAACAAATCAAATAAATTGTGCTGATGTATTGCAAAGATTTTGTTTGTTCTCTCTCCCATGGCCACAGGAAATTAAACATAATTTAAAAGCCCCGCCCTAATTGCATTTAAGCCACAGACAATTAAAAGAGCCCAGTGCACTGAGTGCTGATCAGAGAGGAGCTGCCCACTGTGAAGGTTTTGCTGAAGAGAATGCAGCACAGCTGCAGTGCAGGAGCCTCGTGCCTCAGGGGCTGTTCTGGGTGATGCCCTGAGCTCCCTCACAGCCCTGAGCAGCTCCCTGAGCTGCTCCCCCTCCACCAGGATGGATTTAGGGACCCTTTGAAGCTGCAGTTCAAAGCCTCAAAGCTTGTGCAGGTTCTTCAAGGCCTGAATGTCTCGGCTGTTGGTCACAGGGAGCCCTGTGGGTGTCCACACACAGTGGGACAGGGGCTGGGCTTAGCAAGCTGAGGAAAAAAACCCCAAGGGAAAAACAAGAGGTTTGGCTGTCAAAGATCAGTTTGGTTTCACCAGTGTCTTATCATGAAGGAGTGGGGGGAGATCTGAATGGATTCCCTATTAATTAAGAAAGGCCTGTCCCTGATCTTTGCCTGTCCCTGCTCCTCCCCTGCAGGCCGAGCTGACCTTCTGCACTGGGGACATCATCACTGTCTTTGGTGAGATCGATGAAGATGGATTTTACTATGTAAGTTGTGTCTGCTGGCTCAGCCCAAACTGCTCCCAGCTCCAGCAAACACCAGCCTGGGGAGGGGATGTGGGACTGTGTGAGCTCTCAGCCTCCCCAGGGGCCGGGGATGGGAATTTCCTCTTCCTCGCCAGCTTTGAAATGGGCAGAAATGCGTCCCTGCCTCCTTGGGAGTAGATGTGGTGGGATGGAAGCACTCACTGCCCCGTCCCTTGCTGGCAGGGGGAGCTCAATGGCCAGAAGGGGCTGGTTCCTTCCAACTTCCTCGAAGAAGTGCCTGACGACGTGGAAGTGTTCCTGTCCGACGCGCCCTCGCGCTACGCCCACGACACGCCCGTGCGAGCCAAGGCCAAAAGGGTAAGCAGCCCCCTCAGGGCTCCTGAATCCATCTGCCATCCCATCCTGTCCCACGTGTCATTTAGACATTACTTTTAACATTACGTTTAAATTCATTTGCCCATTTAAAGTTACCTTTCAAATCTATAAAATAAAACCTGAGGGAAAGCGGCTTTAGCCTTTGCCGGCTCGTTACGTTTGTAAATGGAGAAACCGAATGGACTGGGTGGTTGCAGTCATTGCAGCACCGGCCCTCATAACCTGAATTGAAGCAGCTCTTTCCTGGTGATAGCTATGTCCCAAAGCTTCTAAATTGCTCTTTTGAAAAGGTTCTTATGCACAAAAAGCCTGGTACCAGTGTTCCTCTAAATACAAACTGTAACTGCAGCTGATGGACCGACAGTGGTCCTCTCTTAATCCTTACAACTTCCTGTTCCAACTGGCGATAATTAATTGCTCAGAGACTTCTCTTTCATGAAAGAATTAATCATGTTTAGAGTATCTCATTTTTGGTTTTGTTTCATCACTGCAATACTTTTATATATTATATATTTTATATATATTTTTATTTCTTTGCTCATCTGCTTGGAAACAGAAGAAGAGTGTTCATTTCACACCTTAATAAGGCAATGTAGCCTTCACGTAAGTGAGCAACTGAAGATACCAATAGAGATTTCAATTAAAGCTACCTGGCTATCTAATGCAAGTCTTGAAACTTAATTGTGGGGGAAAAGAAAAGAAATATGTCTCCAAACCCCTTGGCCACAGAAGACCAGGCTGTATGCCTTTGCTGTACCTAGCCAAGTCCACTCCTTTCTTGGGAGACAAATCCTTTAAAGCAGGAGCCTCTGCAATCCATCAGCCCTCCCTGTACGAAGGTCAGCGTTTGGAACATATTTCTTCCCGAGCTCAATGTTTATGTTTACATAGAGAGGAGAGTTTGATGTCTAACTACCCTACAAACAAAGCTGCATATTGCATTGCTAGCCAAGCTGGGATGTAAAAATTCCAAGCTCCTGTGTCAAGAGAAAAGCACAAAGCTGCAGCCCCTGCAGAACCAGCAGTGCCGCTGGCACGGACGGTAGTTTACAAGGGGATAGTTGGTTCTGAACTCACTACACTCAAACACAGCTACTTAAATTGTCTGCCTTAAAATGTGTTTTCCACAATCTATTATACCCCAGTTTGCCTAAGACCAACTATTCAACACTTCTGAAAAGAATCCCCTCCTGTGGTACAATTCACTGGATTTTCCTTGCAGTGTACGTTTGCAATATTAGCAACTGTTTGGTTTACCAATGCAATAAAGTCTCGACCTGAAACATGCAGCTCACTGAATGAATGCATTAGACTCCATATCTGGTATCTTCAGGTGTACGTTGGGGTGCTTTACCAAGTTGTTTTGGTTTGTTTTGGTTTTTTTTTTTCATTAGAATTAGACCTTGATTTAAAATCAAAGTAGGCTTGAAGCCCCTTTGCTTACTCACTGTTGCACAACGAGCAGTGAATTGTTGACATTTTAACTCCAACTGAAGCTAGCAGGCCTCCCTCCAGCATGGATTCTACTGTGAAAATATCATCTTAATTGATAGCAACCATTTTGCCAGCTGGGCACTGTAGTTAGGATAGGCTGAGTGTATGTAATTTTAGCATTTTCATCCAAGTGCTTTTGATGACTGAAAAAAAAAAAAAAGCTGTTCAAAATATTTAGGAATGCTGTCATCTAACAAGCTCATGGCTGCAGCATACACATCAAGCACTCAGGGCCTTTAAGCTTTCTTTGATTGCAATTAAGGTTCATTTTAGCTTTTTCTTTTTCCTTTTTTTTTTTTTTTAAGCCAGTGTGCCATCTTCTCTAATCTGTACATAAAGTTTGCTAGCCAATTTTAAAGAAAAGGCATTTAAAAGACATTAAAAAGTAAGTGATCATGTAGCATTTTAAGTACTTTCTTCTGAAAAGAGTTTGGCTTCTATAGATTGCTAATCTGTAGTAATTAACATGTTTATTTTTCTTAAATCTATAGCTGAAAGTATCCCTCTCCATTTTAGTACTATCAGAGTACTGAAATGAAAAACCAAAGCCAATTTTGTGGCTTTTATGGCCAGAATTCTGGCAAAGCAAGTGTATCCAACATTTCCTTTACAAAGGTATAACCAAAACGGGGCTTTATTGGTGGGTTTTCGATTTCTATTTTTTTTTTTCCTCTAAATTGAAGTATTTTCCATAAGCCCACGCAGTATTTTAAGGCAGAGAGAAGAAAGAAACCAGCCCTTTTGTTTAAGTGGGTAATGGGACAAGTGATGTTACCAAGTTTCTTGCTGCTGATGGCTTTGAAGCTTTCAAAGATTGAATAAATGATAACAATGTACCTACTAGGTTCCTCCTGAGAATACAGGTACCTCCCGGAGAGCACCTTCCCCCACAGTTCATCTCCATTCCGGGTCTCCTCCGTCACCTGTGCTGGGCTCTGGGAGCCCCGCGAGAGGCAGGGATATGGCCTCGAAAAAGAAAAAGGGGCTGCTTTCCAAAGGCAAGAAACTGCTGAAAAGGCTTGGTGCAGTGAAATGAGTCATGTGCTCCTGGACAACTTGTAAAGCTTCCAGTCTGTGTACTTTGGTTTTTTTTTAAAATCAAAACTAGGGCTTTCATGACTATGCAGTACTTTACCAGACCGTTGCATTTTAAACTGACATCAATAGAGTCATGCCAATTGCTTAATCAAAACAGCAAGGAAAAAGGGAAATGGATTTGTTGTTGCAAAAACATTTTTAAAAAGTTAAAAAAAAAAAGTTATGGGATTAAGACCAGAAGAACATGGTTTTATTTGAAGTCATCTCAACACCTGCAACTCCATTGGAAAAATCTCATTTCTCCTTTAACCATGAGTGGGGGGAGAAAACTCTCTTCACTGATTGCTAGTTCAGAGAGATCCTCCCACTGGATCCACTCATTAACAAAAATGGTCTTGAAACTCCTAGTTGAATCAGCCTTGATGTTTTGCCTTATTAATGCACAATGATTTGTACTGTCTAATAAATATGCAGCGTATACTCTGTCTGTGCTGTGTATGCAGCTGTGTCCATCTCCCTGCCCCAGTGACTCACATGAACACTGCTCCTGCCCCAGCCCTGTCTGATGGACTCCTGGCAGTGTGTGAGTGCTGTGCTAAACCTTTTCAGTTTTTGCTGCCCCAGTACAAACCAAACCCCTGTGCTGGTTTGCCATTCCAGGGGAACCAGGCAGTGTAAGTTCCTCAGAACCTCACCCCGTTCCCACCCTCCAGTTCTGGGGTTCCTGGTTCCCTTTCTAAGCTATGGGAAAAACCAACTGCACACCAGAACCCCTTTACTCCCCAGTTTTTTCTGTGGAGGTTCAGTCCTAGGTTAAAAGGCATTTTCATTCTGCTGCTGTCAGATTGAGGCAATCCATGTGCAGTGAAAGGACAAAGTGTCACAGCCACAGCCCCACGAGGCTGCACCAGGCTCTACCAAACCCCAACCACAACATTGGCACATCACAAAAACCAACCCTACACACTGATGGCAGTCATTGGCTGTTACTATTTTGTAATTCTTGTCCATTTGTAAATTGTTTTTACTGTTTATACATACTTTTCAGACTGCCTTTCTTTTTGTAATTTATGGAAGGTTTATAAATGAATGATCAAAGCTTCCCCATTGTGTCTTCAGATAACAATGTAAATTACTGTAAAATACTGTGTGCTAGATTATAACATTTAATTAAAGAAAATAACTGGCCTACATTTGTGGTAAAGTACTGTGTGGGTGTGTGCATGTGTACAATTGTTGTGTATTATATTTTATATAAATAAATAATTTGATATTTTGTAGAGTGCAGTATGTTTCATAAATCCCGTGTCAGCTGCTGCCTTCCTGTGTCAGCCCTTTTTCAGAACTGTCCCTGGCTGCTGAGGTTCACTGCAGAATAAAGAAAAGCTCCTCCATCTGCAAGGGCTTCCCAGAGGTAACAAACTCCAGCAATTGGCCCATCTGTGCCCAAAGCCCAGTGCTGAAACACAAAATACACAGAACAGGCTCAAACGGGCAAGGATTACAGCAACAACTTTATTGAAATCTCACCAAGAAAAGCAACAAGGTTCACAACAAGGTAGTTAAGAAAACCAGCACTAATCTGAATTTCTCCAGGTGCAGTAGTTTGACTCTGCTACTGCAAAAATGTGAAATCAACCTCCATCCCCACACCTGCTGTTAGTTTCACCCAATGGGCTGCACAACAGTGAGCAATGAAAACCTCAGACACGAACAAACCAGGGCTGCCTCCCAGTGCCTGAACCACAACACCAAAACCCCCAGCGTGCCAGTGCAGTGACATTCCTTGATGGGAATCCTTTCTCAGGGAAGGAGGCTGTGTTGAGGAGGAGCAGTTCAGCTGGCTGCAGCGCTCTCCTCCCAAGCAGAGGCAGGCCCCAGCACAGTCCCTGTCCCCAGACTGCTCCAGCAGCACGGGCAGCCCAGGCCCTTGTGGGCTGGGAGAGGCTCTGCAGAGCTGAGCCCTCAGCTGGGGCTGCACACAGCACTGCCCCTCAGCTGCCCTGGCAAAGCCCTCACTGCCCCAGGCTGCACCAGAGCGTGGGGCTGGCGTGCAAATCCCCCACAAGGACAACTGCTCAAAGCCCTGCCAGGCTCTGCAGAAAAAGCCTTGGTGACCAAGAGCACCTGCTCACCTCCTCCTCAGGTATGAAACAGCTCAGGAGACAAAGCTGGCCCTCATCTTAACCAAGAAAAACAAGGAATCAACAATATTGGAAGCATTTTGAAAATTAGAAGGGTAAATACCAGCTGGAAGAGTTGGGATTCTGGTCTGCATAACTATCTCTCATGCAAGAAGTAATTCTGTGTAAGACTTAAATAAGAACAACCAATGAACTCTGGGAAGAATTTGAGAAAAACTTTAGAAAGTAAGTATCAATATCATAAAAATTTGTGTAGTTATTCTAGCAAGCAGACACCTGTTCAAAATGCAAATCTCAAGCTTTTCCTTGGTACAATGACAATAAAGTAATTTCCACAGCTGCATATATCCTGTGCACATCTCTTATGAAAAACCAAAACTAAACCAAAAGCCCAGACAATTCTAAATTCCCTAGAGAGGAACTGCTCTCTTCTGTTTGGCTGGTAACAGCTTCAAAGGTAGTACAGTCTGTCTGAAAGCATCAGGTTTGGTTCTCTGTGAATACTCTGACCCACAAGGAAAGCCAATTTATGAGCGTACTGGCAAGGAGCAGGTACTCTGATAATACCCTGCAGAAAGGGGAAAAAAGAAAAAGAAGGCAATTATTTTCAGGCAGTTTAAATAAGCATGCAGTCGCTGCAACAAAGACCCCTGGACCTCCGAAGTCTGCTCACTTGTAAAATTTGTACTGCCTGTTGTTTATGCTGATCTGTGAAAATAACTGTACATACCCCCAACACAAGAGAAGAACAGATGCAAAAACCCCCAAACTTCCCAACTCTGGTGCCCTCCTGCCACCTCTCACACAGGTTTAGGTTCAGTGCTGGGCCTTGCAGCAGGTGGGACAGGACAAGCTGAGTGTGCTGAGCTGGGTGTGCAGCAGAGCCGCAGGGCAGTGCACAGCACAGCTCCATGTCCCTGAAGGAGCAGACACTTCTGCAGGTAAGAAACACTTTCAGTTCTGCATGCAGGCTGCCCTGGCAGAGCACTCACCGACCAGTTGTAGTACATGTGGCACAGCTTGTAGGTGAGGCGCTGCACGTGGTCGGGTTTCAGCTGGCTGGTGTCGTAGATCACGTTGTAGTGGGTGGGGGCCACGCAGCCGTTCTTCACCGTCTGGCTCACCACGAAGAAATCATACCTGACCAGGGAAACAGCCCACCAGCCTGTTATTGAGAGGGCTGTGTGCCTTGCAAAATGCCAGTCCCCATGTATTTGTCTTGTTTTCTGCACTTCATGCTCATTGAGTGCACCCCAGAAGGATGCTCAGGCTCTGGCCACAAAAGCTTCCTGTGTCTGAAAGGCCAGGAGAGCTGGAGGAACGTGAATAACTTTATTCTGTGGACCAGGCCTTGAGACCATAACAACCTCAACTATTTGTTCTATCCCATTTTCCTCCTGAAAACCACCCTGCACATGCCCTTAGCTTACACTGCTCATTTTCTCCAGCCCCTGAGCCACACAAGTGTGGGAAGTATTTTTACGCTGGATCCTACAGTCCATGTGCTGTTGGATCCATCTCCTTTCTGCCCAGGCTGGAGCAGTGTGTTACCTCTGCAGAACTCACCACTCTGGTCTGGTCACCACTGTATCAACAACAGTCCCAGGGGGGGGGTTTCTGAGTCCTCCCCCAATCTCTGCAAAGAACCTGGCACCCACTCGTTTCTTCACCACAATCACAGTGAGTCTCGGGCTAAAAGAAAGTAAAAGGAAAAAAAACAAAACTCTCCTACAAAACTGCACAAGGAGTGTTTCAGGAGAGATTCTCTGGAGTGCCAGAGCATTAATTTCACAAGTAAATCTTGACTGATTCAGATTAAATAAGACATTGTTCACAACTTTAGACACAGTCTTCATCCACAGCCTCATTTTGTATCCCATAGTGTTTATTTCTCTGGCAGTGTAAAGAAGAGGGTTGGTAGAAACTGATTTACCTGTAGTCAGTACCAATACTCTTCAAGCATTCCAGAAATTGAGGCACTTCATAATTAACCAAAGTATTGAGCTGTCCATCTCCAACACCATCACGATACACAAAAATACGAGAGGGCAAACACTTATTCCACTTAGACCAGTTTCTCAGAGCAGCTTAAAAAAACAAGAGTAAAAGCCATTAGTTGTGATGACAATTCATTCCAAAACAGAAATAGATTTTTATTCCTAGAAAAACAGCAAGTTGGAAAAGTAAGGTCCTCAATCCTTCAGTAACCTGAAATGGGTCAGCATCCTGCTATACAAACATACCTGCAAGGAAGAGCTCTGGTTTGCCTGTGCACCCACAAACAGAAAGGACCCAAGGATACACCTGCTCTGCTGGCCTCTCTCATAGCAGGAGCTGCCCCCCTTGAAATGAGACTCCCTTAAAGCATTTTTGGAAGTGCACTGCTCAGTAGTTTTTAATTATTGCAAAGGAATGTGGGACTCAGTGAAGATTTACAAAAGATGCTATTTGTTTTCAGCAGTAGTTATAACGGAATGTTTAATCTGTTGTTATCCAAGTGCAGGCTGCTAAAGCCTCCCCTCAGGCCAGCAGGAGAGGAGGGTTTTGAGGAAGTTGAATTGTCAGTTCTTAGATCTGGCTAAGAGCAGAACTCCTTCCCTTTCCTTCCCTTACTTTGCAAGCAGGTTTTGATTCCATCCACAAGTTCTTGCCCACGACTTTGAACAACGCAGCGGGAGAACCACCTGTGAAGAACAAAACGAGAGAGACCTTCAAAGCATTTCCCAGGCTTACTGCAATGAAGTTATGTTTTAAATGCCCATGACCACTTAGTCTATACAGGTGTTGGGGGTCAATGCAGCCAAGGAAGAGCTGGGGTTCTGTGAAAATATTCCCCCTAAATAAAAACATGGTAAAAGTGCCGTAACATGACTTAAAATTCTTCTCAACCAAGAACAGCCTTTCACACAAGTCAACTCAAAAGGGGAAGACTCTGTCACCCTGATGCTCTCTATTCATCCCAGCCATGTCTCCACCACTTGATCCTCTCTCAAGCAATGTGGGACAAGGCCACTCCTTCAAGGGATGCAGTGGGAAAGATTCACAATGTATTTCACATTAACCATTACAGCAAACTGATTTTGCATTTTCCTGATGGGCAATCCCATTGGAGCTGTTTTTCAGCCAAAGGAAGGGTTTTTTACCTGTGGCAGCCTGCTCTTACCGTGTGACAGACTGATTGAGGCTGGCCACGAAGCCCGCGATGGATTGCTTGCCAGAGACGGTGTCATGGTAACAGTCAATGCCCACAATCATCACCTGCTTCAGCTGCAAGGCAATCACACACAGCATACAGGCCTTGCTTTTGAAATAAAGCCTCATCAAGAGCAGTTACCATTGATAAGAAAATACTTACAGGGATCTCAACACTCCAGAGCTCTCCACCCATTTTACAGTTCATTTGCAAGGCAATTTTTGTGGCCACCGTCATGATAGTCTGCGGTTTACTCAAAGTGCGAGCCAGCACACACTGGCTGGGGATGGGGCAGTCTGTGCACAGGTATTTCTTGATGGCATCATATTTATCCTTTCGGGAGCTAGACAAGATACAAACTACCTTTGGAGGAAAAAGAATCTTTGTAAGAAGCTGCATTCTCAGAGCCATACAGCACTTAAACAGTTCTTTAGGAAAAAGTTCTTATGTGCAAGAAAAACATTCAAATGTTCACAATGAAAGAAAGAACTGCAGAGTGTCAGTGTCTGCACTTCAGAACCAAAGGCTCTTCTCCAGAAGGATACCCATGGTCAGTGTTAGGTTTGCACAGGAGGATGAGCAGGTATGTAGTGGATTCTCAGGAGCCCGAAGTTGCTGTTCTGAGAGGAAATCCCACTAAACACCAGTTACAGAGATAAACAGGATTTGAAATTATGAATTCAAATACATACTATGTTTATGTCAGAGGTAACCCTTTGCTGTAAAACCCTTAAATATGCTTCTGTTCTATCATCTACTTCAATCCTGAAAAGAAAGAGAGAAAATGCTTACAGAAAAAGAACAGCTAACAGCTATTGAAACTTCAGCAAAAGCATAAAAGCTCACTAGGCATCCATAGTGTATGAAATGTCACATTTACAGCTATTAACAAACCACTTCCACACATCTGAAGATTAAAAGGAATCACCTCCAAACTCAGGCTTCCAAACACAATGAAATTCAAAATGAAACGCAAGTACGGGTACTCAAGGGAGGATATTTGCAAGGAGAACACATCACAATCAGAATACATCCTAAGTCAGCAGAAAATACTCCTTAGAGAAGGGTTTGCTCAGTGACTGTCTGCCTGATACTTCTTAGTTTTGGCATATGAAAAGCTCTCAGAAATAAAAGGATGAGTAAGGAAAGTCAATCACAAGAGAAAAAGGAACAATCTGCACACTGAAAGCAACTCTGCTTTACTAAAAACCTCCCAGCCATGGGCAGTGTGACACACTGCACCCTCCCCTTGCTGAACAGCCCAACACGGTGACGGTTCCCCCCAGCTCAGCGAGGAACTCACATGCTTGGCCTGTTCATGTGGATGCCCATGGAGGGGGTGACCTTGAAGAGGCTCTGCAGCAGGGTGTTGGCCACGTCGTAGTTGCGGCGGGTGTAGATGAGCAGCCAGCTGTCCAGGGGCATGGAGCGGATCAGGGGCACGCCGCGCGTCTCCTTGGTCCAGTCGGCAAACTGGGGGTTGTAATCGAACTGCAGAGCAGAGAGCTCGTGTTGGACAGCAGCCTCTGACTGAATGCACATCTCACTGCTCACGTGGCTCATCCCAGCTGTGCTGGGCACACACTGCCTGTGTTCCAGCTACCCAGCTGAAATCCTGAGTGGCTTTTCACCAGAAAGCCTTGGCACCTCTTCAACAGATGGAAACTAATGGGAAAGCTCTCTGCTCTCCTGGACTGTGTGCCTGGCCAAAGGACTGTGCTGCAAGGACAGCCCTACTGTGATGGGGTGCCTTCAAGGGTTTCTAACCACAGCTTGGGAACAACTTAAGAAATCTGCAAATCTCCTGCTTGGACAAATCTCCTGTGTATAACATTTTCACTCTTTATCCTTCACTTATAAACCAGAAAGTACTATTTCCTTCCTGAAGAACTCGTTTCATCAGTGAGACACCCAGAAGATTTTAGAAGTTGATTTATTATTTACCATGGCTCCTGATTGAAAGATCTTTTCTCCTTGAACAATTCTTCCTGTAAAGGACACTGATTTATTATCGAAGCTTAAACCCCAGTTTCGGAGCTCCTTCTGAACATTGTCATCCCTGTTTAAAAACAAGAAATGAATTAAAAACATGAGAAATTTGTTCCTACTCAAGAAGTTTGTTATATGCAGCTGTCATGAGACAGGGACAGACAGGACATTAGGTGCCATACTTCTGGATGTAGGTCAGAAGCCTGCCAAGCTCGCGCTGCCTCTGCTCCGGCGGCAGCCGCGTGTGGATGGCCAAGTCCTTCATCATGGTGAAGTCATTGCGCATCCTGTCAGTCAGCCCTGCCAACAACAAAGCCTCTTCTGAGAACAAGTTAAGATGAAGGACTGTACAGATTAGTACTACATGGCCTGCAGACAGAGGAAGTGGTGGCAGTAGTAGCCCAAATTTTCAGCTGCTTCCTGTACATACATCCCCATAGGCATGAAAAGAAATCCTGGATTTTTGCACTTGAGAGGAAACCACACAAGGCATTGCAGCTCTTCAGCTCCGTTTTCAAATCAAAACAAATAGCTGAGATGTTCAGGTACTGCTAGTGCAAAACATGTATTTATGTATCTTACAAAATTATCATCAATTTCTAGTGAATTGCTCTTTTTCAACAGAAGTTCTACCACCTAAACTCTGCCAGTTCTCAGAGTGCTGATGTTGAACACCATGCTAAACACTATGCAACAACAAACCCCCTCAAGCTTTCCAGTCCCATTTAAATATCCCATCTTTTAGCTACAAAATGTGTTCCTAAACTCACATTTATACAAACAAAACAGTTTCCCTGAACTCTGCAGAAAGCTGCTGTCAGAATACCTCCTTCAGTAGGCATTATGGTTTGACAGATGTTTTGATATGGAAAAGTGCTATAGTACCTGTTAAGGAGCACAGCTCTGGAATCAGAGCCACAGATCCTTGTATGTTCCCTCTCTTCCTCTTCATCTGACTGATCAGGACAGGCTGCATCCAATCACTAATTTCTATGTTATATTGCTGTATCAGAAATATAGACTGCATGTTAATTTACTCATAACAAACAAGTTACTCATAACAAACAAACATTATTATTTCCGAATAATAATGCTCACTTTAGAAAACAAGTATTGTTCCTAAACAAACCCAAAAGCCACTAGTAATCTTTGTCAATTAGCACATCTCAGAAGAATTGGTTTTGCCAGAAAAGGCAAAGCAGGGAAGCACTGTTCTCTCAACTGATGCCATCAAACTACTGATGTGGAAGGGACAACAGAAACAGAGTCTGTGCCTTGCTTGAGGCATTATCATCTGGGCTATCTAACTCAATACTGGGATGCTCCTTCCACTTCAGCAATGGACAAACCTAACCTACAGAGCAATTGAATTTAAGGAATCACAAGAATCAAACAAGACTGGCAAGTGAAGTTTCTGAAATTAAGCCTTCCCATAGCCTTAAGCTTCACTCTGCTGCTGCTGAAGCTGGTCTGCACGAATACCTGACAATCACAGTGGTGCAGCTGGGACAGACAGAGGCACTCTGGCTTTCCCCACCTCAGTTCTGCACGCTGTGACAACATATCTGTGCTCCTCCCACACTACCTGTCCCTGCCCCACCTTCCCAAAGCTTCCCTCCTGAGTTTTCCCAAGAGCTCCTTGCTCATCCGTGCAGCCCTCCTGGCCCTTCTGCCTGACCAACCACTCCCTGGGATGGACTACTCTCCCCAAACCATGCTGTGCAGGTTAGTTACTGAGCTCAGACTGCACAGTGGCCTTTAAACAAAATTCTGTTAAATTAAAATACTATGAATTAGAAACCCATGCATCCTAAGTAAACCTGTAACAATGACTGAACATTCCAAGTTAAAGCATAGAACACACAGTTAAATTTTCATACCTTCTTGTAGTAGTCCACAAAGCTCATCTCAGAACCATCTGATTTTCTGAAGGTACTCTTTGGATTGTTATCCCAGTCAATGTCATCAATTCTGTATGTTCTGTTATTGTACCTACACAAACATTTCATCACTTTATGTTTAAATCTTAACTCAAACAGAAAAGAAGTACAATGGGATGACAAAGTTACTGTCAGTACTCATGCAAGTTGGAAGTTTTGCTCCTTTCAGAAATAATAACTTCAAGTTTTCAACTGTAATAGGCTTTCAATTCTACCTCAAGCTAAACTGTAATAAAATCAAAGAAAACCAGTGTGCACTTCCTGCTTTTGCAAATGCTGTCACCTTGATCAGTTTGCTAGCTTGACAATGAAGCATTTTCTGGCTTTCTGATGCTTTACTGCCTACTTCAGGACATGAACATCAAGACCTCTCCAAGAAGACTTACTTTGTGAGAACAATTAAACCAATCAGCTCTTTAGCACAGGCATCTCTAAATCTCTCCTCTCCAACCTGGGAGTGAAGGCTGTGCATAGTGTCCAGCACTGTCTCCCCACGGAGAACCTTATGGCTCACATCTGCACACAGCATGATGTTCTCCTCATACTGCAGGATGGAACTTGTGAAGCCCAGCCACACCATCAGCCTGGCAAAGCAAACACACAAAATCTTAGTGTGCTTTACAGCATCTTCATTCTGACCCCTTATTCCTGCCCACTTTCACAGACACCCAAGAGCAGTGATGGCACAGTGAAGCCACGATCCAAATATAACAAGCTCTTTAAGGTTAACAAAATCAAAAATATTTTACAGGTAGCTATCTTTAGTCAGCTAAGAAATCCATTTCATGCTCTTAACTATCTCATAAAGTGTGAGACAAAGTGTGTAGGCATTCAGGAGACTTTCAGAACAGAAAGAGCAGCAGTTTATCCAGCTGGACACTGCCCAGTTCCTCCCACCAGCCAGGCTGTACAGGTCAGATTGAAGGCAGGGAGTGCAGCACAGCCCCAAGATGGGCCCCCAGGCAAACTCAGGCCTATCAGCTTGTACAGCAGGCCCAGGGCAGGCAGGAGCACCAGGCACCCTGCAGGGATCCTGCAGGAACGAGGACAGCCCTGCCAGCAGCAACCCCTGCCCCTGCACCCTCTGAAAACCAAGGGCTTCTGCCTGACCTGTGGTTAGGGATGCTGACTGGATCACTGGGGTTGTAATAATTACGTCCAATCTGCTGCAAATTCAGCATCTTCAAAAGCCTAAAAATAGAAAAATTGATGTCCTTTAGCATTATTACTATTATTATCATCATCATCATCATCACATCATGCATGGTCCAATCCCTATGCACAAACTCATTGTTCATCTGACTATGTACAATATGAACTTCTCATTACACTCAATTTATAAAGGTAACAGACACTTATTAACAATAACCAGGTGAGAAGTTCAGGTCCAACTCCACCCTTCACCAACCAGCAGAAAGCAGCAGTCCCAACAGGCTATGCCTCAGGTGAACCACACAGGCCAGGGACCAAGGTTAAGAGGAAAGACTACAGTCACAAAGGAGGAAATTTCCAGGCCAATTTCCTGCTCTGTAATTTGCTTTAAGAGGCAACCCCACACACAAAAAGGAGGGTGGGGTGTTGTAACTGCCTACAACAGCATGAACTGCTTTCACACTAACATGGCCCAGAAATACACACAACTGCACTTTACAGTACTGCCACATGTGGCTGGCCTCCCAATAACAGTAGCCAGAAAGGCTTAAAAATTTACATTTATAATACTTATTTGTTGTAGCCTATTCCTCAGAGTGGAAAAACTTACTTCAGATATTTTTAGAGTAACTTCCTATAAAGACATAACTTGTACAGCAAACCTTCTAAAAATGATGTTGTAAAACTGCAGGCAAGTAGGTGAAGTAGGTGGCAACTCATTAGTGAGTGTGACTGTTATCTTCACATCCTCCCCATTTCGAGTCCTACTGAACAGTTCAGTAACCTGAGAAAGTGAAATGAGGTTAACAAAACCAGAGCAAACATCACTGTCTCTGCATTCTGCTCCAGTAATATAAACTGGACGTAGCCATTGTTATTCCAAGCAATAATTCAAGACTAACTGAAATGTGGATTGCATCTCCCACTAGCACTGTGAACTACAACCTGCAAGACTCTGCTCATCAGGGTGAACACAACTCCGGGGTAGAATGGGGCTCTCCCCAGAGCAGCTGAACCCGAGATGAAGGCAGGGACATCACTTACCCATTACTGGACAGGAAAAGGACCCAGCTTGAGGAAATAAGCTAACATATTGCCAGCTAATATATATTTAATTACTGACTCAGATACTGGGAAGCAAAAAGACAAAGATTAGCACACACAGTGAAAAGTTCTTCCCCTCTCCCTTTTCCAAGCTCAGCTTCACTCTGGACTCCTCTGGCCCCTCTGTGAACAGCACTGGCTACACCCAGTCCCTGCAGTGAAGCAAGGAGTGGCACAGGGCACAGAGGGCAGGGATTACCACCAGTACACAGGTGTTTTCCCCCTGGTGCTCCTTTCTTCTCAGATATTTTTTTGCTCTGCAATTTTTCCCTGTTTTTTAAATACACAGAGGTGCCAACAACTTTGCTGATGGGCTCAGCTTTAGCCTGTGATGGGTCCATTCTCAATCTGGCTGGCAATGACTGTGCAATACAGGGCTAACCCTGACCCCTTCCCATTGGAGCCACCGTAACCCCTCCAGCTACCAAAACCTTGCCACATACACCCAGCTCATCCAACCTTTCAATTATGTGGGGTGGTAAAATACAGAAGGTATGAAAAGATCTAAGTACAAAGGAAACAAAAGGAGAAACACTGACTGTGATAGAAACACTATCACTTCTGTGCAGAGGGTGATTCTAGAAATTAACCATTAGAACCAAAAGTTTATTACCAAATTTCTCTACACAACAAATTAGATATTATATTATTATATTGATATATTCAATACACTGCTTGTGGGACATCAGTTCCCTAACCTCACCTAGCTAGTGAGAAACGAGAACAAGCTGCAAGTGACGATAAAAAATCAAACGGCATTCTGGCATCACACCTTGTTCTCCAGTTTCTTTGGCAGGAACAGGATGGAGCCATCGAAGGCGTGTGTCTTGCCGATGGTCTCCTCGTGCTGGAAGAGCAGGGCGGAGCGCAGGCGCCGCGCCTCCATCTCGGGGCTGTAGCCCACGTGGTACTGGTACAGCGCCCACTGCGGCCGCGACGTCAGCCGGAAGTGGTTGGTGGTCAGCTTGATCATCTTCCCTGAAAAACCTGAAATGAGAGCCAGCGTGGTAACAGTTACAGAATGTTACCATTTCACAGCCATTCGACAACTGAGACAGCTCTTTAAGCTGTGGCACGCAGATAAAGATTAGAGGTCAGTGGTGTTCCTGATCTGCTCTAACCCCGTGAGCTACAGCTCGCTGTTATCAGACACTCATCCGCCCTCTGGAGCTTTCTGTACAGCCTTCAGCTGCCAGGACAACACTCCGTGGTCCTCTTCAGGTACCAGCAACAACTTCTTATCTTTTTCTAATACACTCTGAAGATTTTTTTACTTGGCTCTTTAGGGGAAATGAAGAGCAGAAATAAAGGAAAGTCCTCCATTTCAAACTGCTTACATGTCTACAGTATAATTTAAACATACCAGTTTTGGATTCTTGAACGTGCACCATGGTTTGCCGAGTGTTTACCCCGAGGTCATGGAAATCTCTGCGACGTCCACCCCTATCTCTCAGACACAAATCCTGGAGTCCTGAGGAAACCTGTACCCCTATTGTTGAAAATTCAGGAATCACAATCAAGCAATAAATAACACATATACTATCACATATTAACAATATAATAATTAACAATATAATGCAATTAAATCTTGAAAGGTATTACGACAAATTTAAGAGTAATCACAAAATGTTAAATTTCAGCTTTTGCTATGTAGCAAACATCTTCCAAATCTCAGTAACAAAACTCATTTTGAAAAGAAAAAAGGATGAATACAGTCTAAAGGATGCCTCAATTCTAAATACAGGCATTCTAAAGGATGCCTGTATTCTCTCCAGAACAGGTGCTCTTGTGGAGCACACTGCATTTCCCAGCCCTTCTGACCTTCTGGCCTCCTCTCCTGCAGGGGGGTCTCACAGCCGCGCAGGTGCCCGTGGCCCCCGGGCTCTTCCGACTGTGCTGGAGGAACATGGAGCTGCTGGAGCTGCTGCTGGAGCTGCTGTGGGTGCTGCAGCTGCTGGAGCTGCTGCTGCTGCTGCTGCGGGTGCCGCCGGCCACGCAGGGGGCCCAGCATGCCCTGCTGGACCTGCCACTGGGGGAACACAGAGCGCTCACTGAGGAGAGAACCCACACGCTCCAGGCACAAGGGATGCACATTCTAACCCCTTCAGGTACATTCATGTTATGGACATTAAATGTCCTATGCTAAGTAGCAGAGTTACTGTTCTACACCTGAAACTCAAAATTACTGGACTGTGGAAACTTTTAAAGTTACCACTCATTTAACGAATAGCTAATGTTCCTGGACTTCTCATTTTCTACAATCCCTCTGACACCTCAAGTAACTGACTAGTTACTCTATAAAAATGTCTTTTGTAATTTTAGTGGCTAGTGAATAAGTTACATCAAAAAGTGTCGTGGTTGGAAGAACAGCAACCTTAAGCCATGAGCAATCCCACAGTTCAGTTTCACGTTACTGGAAACTTAATAAAATGTCTTTAATAAAACAGAGTTGTATTAACTGTACACCCAGCAGAATATATGCATACACACATAAAACATAGAACACATCTGCCTGATACTGAAATAGGAAGTAGGTGAGGTACGACTCTCAAATCCTGGTAAAGAAAGAAAAAAGAAAATCAACTCACAGGTGCATCTCCTACGGCAGCAGGAGGAGGTAACTGTCTGGGAGGCCTTCCTCTGGCTCTAGCTCTTCCAGTCATCTTCTAAAACAAGCAACCTACAGCATTAGTGTCCTATCTTCCCATCCTTATTCCAATAAATACTATGGACAGCACTAGACCATCTGCCCTGCTTTGATCTCAACTGGTTCAGCAGAACACACCCATCCCTGCCGAATTCTCTGCTCGGGGATCTCCACACTGACAGAGCCACCAGGGGAGCGTGGGCAAGGCCCTTGTTTCGGTCAGGTTCGCAGGGACGGGCACAGGCCGCCTCAAGGCTGGAGCTGTGAGTCAGTCAGAGCTGCGGCCTCAGCCGGGGTAACCCGGGGCCCTCGGACGTTCCCCCCGCGCTGCCCCGGAGGCTGGGCTCAGGCCGGCTCGGCCCCTTACCCCAGGGGCAGAGCTGCCTTCTCCAGAGCACGTGCCGGCGCTGCGGCCTGCTCGGTCCCGCCCGGCCCGGCCCTGCCCGTCTCCTGCACTCCCAACCCCGGCCCGGGCCCGGGCCCCCGCCTCGCGCAGCCTGTGGGGCCAAAACCCCACCAGAGCCGCACCGGGCCGCGGCCTCACCTCCGCCTGCCCTCGGGCTGGACGGGGACACTGCTCCTAGCCGCACGCACACAGCCAGCCGCCCTCCCCGAGCCTGCGCACGGTGTTCTGTCCCAGCTGGAGCCGCCGCCGCTACCGCAGGCCGGGCCCGGGACAGCCCCGGGACAGCGCCGGCCCCGCCGCGCCCTCAGCGCCAGGCCCGCACGGCACGCGACAGCGGGGCGAGGCGGGAAGGCGCCCGCGGCGCCGATTGGCTGGCGAGCGCTGCCGGAGAGTGCCGAAGGGAGCCGAAGGACGGCGCTTGCTCCGCCCTCGCGGCTCCGCCCCTTGCGGCCGTGCCCGCGGGATCCATCCCGGGACGGCGGGGATGTACCGGGCATGGCGGGGATGTACCGGGCATGGCGGGGATCCGTACGGCATGGCGGGGATGTACCGGGCATGGCGGGGATTACTGGCATGGCGGGGATGTACTGGGCATGGCGGGGATGTACCGGGCATGGCGGGTATCCGTACCGGGCATGGCGGGGATCCATCCCGGGACGGCGGGGATCCGTACCGGGCATGGCGGGGATCCGCTAGCAACCTGCAGCGTTAGTGTTCTGTCTTCTCCTTCCCACCCTTATCCCAATTAGTATCCAACCCGGGATAGCGGGGATCCACCTCGGCACGGCGCGGCTCCCCCGGCCCCGGGGCGCTGCCCCGCTGCGGGCGGGCTCCGGATGTCCCGGGCAACCGCGGCAGGAGGAGCGCGGTCCCGTTAGCAGCGATTTCCCCCTGTCCCGGCGGTGGGAAGGTGGATTTCAGCTCGCCAGGAGATGGAGCAGTCCAACAAGGAATGGAGCTTGGCTGTCCAGCGAAGGGAGGCTCGCTCGGCGCCCCGGGAGCCGGGGCTGCGCTGCCTGCGGCTCACAATCCGCACTGACCTGCCATCGCCTTCAGTTTTTTATGTTGGGAGCAGCTGCATTTACCAAATTAACATCTTTTGGGAAATTTCATATCAATCAGGTGTCATACATGGAAACCTGTTGATACATTTAAAGTATTTTAAAGTGCTTCCAATTAATGCACTCAACACACGTGTTTAACGCTATCTATCCCACAGCAATAAAATAAATATCAGTCCTTAGAAACTGTGACTTCTTAACTGACTAATAAAACTGACATAGAACTATGAAACAATAAAACACAACCTTTACCATAAGAACTATTAAAACACGTTTTTGCTTTGACTATATTAAATGGCTTTATTAAATGATAAATAAAAATCAGCATAACCTGTTCCTCGCTCCACGGAGCTACAGACGCTGTGTCAGTGGAGCTGAGCGTGGTGCAAGCTGTCCCCAGCAGTGCTGTGACACAGCCTGCTGCAGCTCAAACCCTGAGTGACCCTCCTGCCAGAGGGACATTCAGCAGTCCCACACAGGGGAAAAGCTCCTTTGCTGAGTACTGGGGCTGACCCAATTGCCGTGGCTGGGACAGGGAACCATCACTTCTATTCTGGGCTTCACAACAGAGCCACAAAACCTTGGCGTTGGGGGGAAGCGGCCTGAAGTGAGAATTCACTCCCCAGCAAGCCTTTCCATGGACAGCAGGATGTGTAGATGGCACCAGGGCTCACAAGCACCATTTCTGTTTGCCAGTGTGCCTTTGCTCAAAGATTAAATGGCCGTGGTGAGTTTGGAGACACTGACTTCCAGTGGCAGAGAGAACATTCCCTGATAAAGAACATTCCCTGATAAAGAACATTCCCTGATAAACACTCACCTTTGTGAAAGACCACCAGACCCTGTGAGGTCATTTACAGTTTTTGAGGTTCTGCAGTGAACAAGGCTCCTTTTCCTTGTTCTCTGCTATTGCAGGTAGAAGTGGGTGACACTGTTGACATCAACACTTAAATAACAGGAATATCTCTTTTTGTTTCGTTTGTATTGTGAGTCTGTCCTCAAAGCCAATTTTCTTGTGCTTACTATGTCAGCACAGCAACCCACTTGGGTCTCTCTCAGAAGTTAAAAAGCAGAGCTTTCCCACTGTGGAAGCGTGGATGTTCCTGCTTAAAGACAACCTAAGTATTATAGCATGTGATCTCCATTATTCACATATAAATCTGGATAAACATTTAAGAAACTCAATGCATACACGTAGGTGTGGTGTGTTCAGTGCCTTTAAGAGCAGTGACTGCTCCTTGCCATGGGCTCTTCACCCACAGTGGCAACTTTTATTGCTCTGTAGCCTGCAGAACTCTCCAGTGGGTCAGAGGTTGAGCTGCAGAAACACAATATGCAGATTTTTTTTGGCTCAGCAGTATTTTAAGATAAACAGAATATAAAGATGTTGTCAAAGTCATTTGCGTTATGTAAATCATGAGAAAGCAGAATGTGTGTGTTGGAAAGAGTTGTGTTTGTTTATTCATTTCAAATATCTGCCTGCTTAATGGTTTTTTGATGCCAAATTCCTTACATTTCACTGCAGAACTTAATTACCTTCAGAAGGGAGTTGTTAAAATACTTAATCAGGCTGGCTACCTACAGCAATTCCTTATTAAAGTGAAAATAAACATCAACAATAAGCACTCTAATTTTTATCCGTGGGCTGTCAGACAGTTAATTAGTGCTTAGTGAAAGACAGGTTCCAGTTTGGTTCAGCCTTTCAGAGCTGCTTTTTAAACAATTCCATCCAGTTCAACCTGGCTGAGCAGTGGCCTCAGAGGCCTGGCACAGGCAGAGGAGCGAGGGAAGGCTGCAGGTCCATGGTATCCTCAGCCCAGGCTGCTCCACAGAAACACCAGGACAAACGAGGTTTGGAAGATGGTAACTGCTTGCACTTCATTTTTGTGTTGCCAAAACCCTCCCAAGCTGGACTCCAGCACGTCAGAGTATCACATTTGAATTTCTCCCCCAGCTCTTTGGCGTGGATGTGCTTTGATGTTTGCTTTGCCCTGATGCAATTGTTGTTGTCTCCTGTTGCTACAATGAGCCATTTCCCATCCATGTCATCTCCAAAGGGGAAAGGACTGCGTGGAAACACAACAAAGAGCACAGAACAAAGGAAAATCAGGGATTTTTCCAGAGGCCCATTTGATGTACAAGTATAAACAGGAAAAAGATGCCTGAGGAGGTAGGAGGCAGGAACTGTACCAGCAGACAGCTGCGTGGTGAGCAGCACTTTGGGCTCCTGAATGGCAAACAAAGGACAAACTCCAGTGCACACAGGGAGGAACACACTTCACTGCCTTTAGTGGCATGCTGAAATGTATTAAAGTGTCTCACAAGGAAGGCTGAACTCTTACCTTTGTGTATTTCTTGCAGCACCATGACCAGGTACCACCAGCTCTTTTGTTCCAGCCCCGGAGAAGGCACCATGTCCAGACAGAAGAACAAACCCCATTGTTTGCTGTGCTGAAGCCAGAGCAGTCCCTCAGAGCAGCACTCAGGAACTTGCATGCATGGCCAGGTTCTCAGGGGCCCAACGTGGTGCACCTGAATCTCATTAGGTGTTTGTTAAGAAATTTTCAAATGGGAGTTTCTTGAAAATAAGCATTGGAATTCATGTTCCTGTGGCTGGTATGAACTAGTTGTGAGTCTGGACCACAGTGCTTTATGTTCTTCATTAGTTTTTTCCTGAAGTGAGAGAGGCAAAGCTTAAAGCCTGTGTGGTTCTGAAACAGGAATCAGGAGCTGACAGCCTTGCTTCTCCCCAGTGCAAGGTTTGAGAGCCACATTTCCTCTCCTGGAATGGAGCTTGGGACAGAGTGGGGGGACACTGGCAGTGTTTGCATCCCAAAGCAGAGAGCAAAAGCCATGTGACAGACAGGAGGGAAAATTACCACTGAGGAGATATTACACAACTGCATAGCAAATATCATGGAAGTACTCTCTCAAGAAGAGAGAAAATAAAGGTTTCAACTTTGTATTTCCCTGCTATATTAAAAATTCACATCGGGCCTAGCTGACATTTATTTTGTGTGCAGATCCTGCGTGAAGTGAGCAAGAAGTGATTTGGCATGTTCTCAATAACAACTGTATTAGATGGAGAGTCACATTACACAGACAGGAACAAGGCCTCCAGAAGTGAATACTGAAATTAGATTTGTGAACCATATTCAATAAATAATATTAAATTCTGCAAGGTGTGTATTCTGTAAGATATCTTTTATTACCTGTATTTTTAGCAAGAGGAGGTGGAGAGTTAGTGTATGGAGTATGTTAGAATAGAACAGTGTTTTGATCACATATTATACAGTAAAATGGGAGTGTTTCAGGGGAGAGGCTAACAAGAATTCTCAAGTTTAGATAGATTGATTTCAGCTCATTTAGCAACTCAGTTTGATCTAATTGTCTTTTTATTGCTGAGAACATTCCTGAATTATGCAGAGAATTTGGGTTATGTGATTTAATGTTGGATTAAAAAATGTCACATCTTAACTTTCTTTAAAATAGCATAGAACTTTGTTCACAGTCAACGAAGTTCATTATTTTTTTGTTCAAAGCCCAGCTGCAGGCCTGGAGCATTTCTCATAAATATCAGGAAGTACCCGAAGCCACAGTCAGGATTAAAGAGTTGATCTGAACCTTAGATCTCAGCTTTAAAGCTGTAATGTACAGTGAATTTGGTTTCATGGTAAAGGAAATGGTAATTGCTGAAGTATGTTTTCTTAAGTTGCAAAATCATTTTTGAAATGTTTTCATGGAAACCTCTGCCTGTGCCGTGCATGAGAATGAGTGGCCTGGTGGCACTGGGGCTGGGCATGGCACAGGGCAGGCTGGTGGCACTGGGGCTGGGCATGGCACAGGGCAGGCTGGTGGCACTGCCAGGGCAGGCTGGTGGCACTGGGGCTGGGCATGGCACAGGGCAGGCTGGTGGCACTGAGGCTGTGCAAGGCACAGGGCAGGCTGGTGGCACTGGGGCTGGGCATGGCACAGGGCAGGCCGGTGGCAATGGGGCTGGGCATGGCACAGGGCAGGCTGGTGGCACTGCCAGGGCAGGCTGGTGGCACTGCCAGGGCACAGCCTGTGCTCAGAGCCACAGCCAGGGCACTGCCTGAGCCAGGGAATCCTCAGCTTTGGTGTTCCCAGAGCTGCTTCTGGAAGATGGCTCGGGCTCTGACCAGAGCACAAATCAGGGGTGACAGCTGAGTTCCCAAAGGCTGGGGACATCCCTCAGGGCAGCAGTAACGTGTGAGCAGGAGCCCTGTGCTGCTGAGGTGTGGGCTGTGGGGCTGGGGAGGCTGGCAGGGCTCAGCCCAGCCCAGGCAGGTTCCTGCCCGCCCTGTGCACCTGGTTCCTGCCCCAGCCAAACCACACACACACCCCCTCTGCCCTGCTCCCATCATCCAGCTGAGCATTTCATTGCACCAAGGCAACTGTGCTTGTATTCAGGAGGAAAATCAAATCCCAGCACTTGGTGCTCCCTGACCTTTTCCAGAGGAATCTGCCTTTGAGCCTGTACTTCTTCCACCGTGGCTGAATTGCCTCCCATCCTGCTGCTCCACTCACCAGGGATGCAGAGCCAGCTGAGTGCCCAGACAGACTGCTGGACCCTGAAAACCTGGGGGGCTCCTGCAGCAGGTGTAAGGGGACACTTCCCAGAGCTGCTGCTGAGAGGGGCAGGCAGAGGGGCTGTCACCTGCACACGCAGACACACCTGTGTGCTCGGGGCACAGCCTGTCCCAGCTGCTGTGAGGGCGCTGGCTTTAGTTCAGGCTCCTGTGAATGAATTCCCTGCGGCAGTGATGCCACACCAGGTGAGCATTTCATGCCCTCCAGGCCCACCCTCAGTTCTGTGCAGTTCCAGACTGATGGATGCTCTCACATCCTGGCCAGCAGTGTTTGACTTCCTCTGAGGGTTCATTGCTTTCACTGCAGTGTGTCCAAGAATTGCAAAGTTCCTGATTTCTCCCTCCTGTATTTGTCTGCCAGGAGCTGAAGTCACATTTGTCATCTGAAGTGAGAACCAGGCTGCTGCTGGAATCTCCTGCTCGGGTGCTCTCTATCCTTGAAGGTGCCTCATTTCAAATGCACTGAACTTTTTGGTTATAGATTTCCTCAGGCACTCCAAGTTACTCTTCTGCACTTCTCCAGCACAAAAACTGGCTTGACAAAGCTCCTCAGGTTCTTTGCACCAGAGGCTGCTTAGGAGTCAGTGAGTCTCTCCAGGCTGATGGATGTGGGCTGTGGGTGCATCCAGGACAATGGGACAAGCTGTGGGAAGCCCCACAAAGAGAGAGAGTAACCAGGAGTGACTGGCAGCCAGAATAAGCTGTAGTCACAGTTAAAATATTTGCCCACTGACAAGCAAGTTTGGTATGCTCTCAAATTTAGCCTAAGTGAAAGATACATGGGCTACATGAATTATTCCAATAGGGGCAGTCTGATCTCAGCTACTGCTCACCCTGGACATCTTCTGAGCATGCAGTGCCTTATTTGCATGAATGGCTTGTGAGCTGAATGCACAGTGAGTCCAGTCAAGAAATCAGCAAGCAGGAGAGGAGAGGGGCCGAGAGCATCAGCTCTGCCTTTGAAAAATCTGCATGCCTGGGATGATCAAAAAGGATGGACAGCACTGTTTGAAGACAAGAGCTGCAGGGCATTCACTTGAGAGAGGGTTCAAGTGGAGTCCAAGTGGATGACAGTCGGCTCTTGAAGCCCTAAAGAAGGGCAGGAAATCATTTCTGAGAGTGGTGGCACAGCCCTGAGCCTCGTGCAGCCCCTGGTGCTGCTCTGCAGAGCTCCCTGGCACTGCCAGCCTGGGTCCATCCAGGGCTTCCAGCCCTGGCCAGGCTGGGACTCCTCCTGAGTGTCATCTCCTGTGCAGGGGAGCTCAGTCCCATCTTCATTCCACCCAGACCCTAAACTGGGTGCAAAGTTTGTGAAACTTGGTTGGCTCCTGCTGCAGCTCTGAACTGCTGGCAGTGGGGGCAGAAGATCTGCGCAGCAGCCAGATCTGCAGGACCATGTCTGGGATCATTGGAAGCTCTGTGAGCAGCCCTGGAGGGTGCTGGGGATGCACAGATCCCTGCCCCAGCAGGGAGAGGGGCAGCAGGGACAGTTCTGCCATGAGTTGTGTGCACACAGGGACAGGCAGTGCTCAGCTCCAGTGTGGGTCAGGATTGCCCCTGAGCTCAGGATGGTGATGCTGACCTGCTCTCTGGGACCCTGAACAAAATGACACTGACCAAAACACCCCAGACACAGATGAAATTCCATTTTCCCTTTCTCCTTTATGCCTGGCTGGGCTGTGGCTCGTGGAGCTCCCCTGGCAGCCCAAGCTGGAGCTGTTGGTTTCCTCAGAGCTCGTGGCCAGGCTCGTGTTGGTGGCTGTGTTGCCATTGCCTGCTTCTCTCCAGCCTGGACAAATGCTGATGCTGGGTCTGGTGAGGAGAGGGACACATCGGGGCAGATGCAATGTCTGCTTGTCACAAAGGGCCTGCCCCGTGTTTGTGGAAGCACACAAGGAATAGGACATGGCACATTTCAGCCAAATTAAAAAATGCAAGTAGGGCATTAGTCCAACACTTCTGGATTGTGCATTTCAAAGTTTGCACCCAGTGGGTGGGGCAAAAATAAATCAGGGCCTCCTATAGTGAAAATGCATTTGGGATTCAAGGATCTAAAATGTGCCCCTCCCTCTGCTCCCCGGATTGTCAGCTGCCTCAGGGGTCATCTGATATACACCTCCCTTTCTCACTTCTGAGGATTTGTAGCTTGGAGTGTGTTTGAAAACACTTCAGAAAAAGGGTGGAAAACACAGAGTGCCTGCTTTGAAATACACTCCTTTGTTAAATTCCTTTCCCAAGGGTAAAGAGACTCTCAAACACCTGAGGGCAACAAATGACTCTATTCAGACCTCTCACAAATGACCTAATAAACTCCCAAAGGGTTACAATGGCTGATTTGTCATCATTTCTTGTCAGCTATTTATAGCATCAATGTGAATTGAAGCGAAACAATAAATACCTGAGTTATTTTCTTTAATTTGAACATTCTTCAAAGCCCAAACGGTGCATTACAATTTTAAACCTCCAATAATTAATTTTGCAATAGAGTTTAAATCATTCTCACACATTTTATGTTGTGTTCAAGTTTGTATTTGCTTACATTCAGAACATCTGACCCCTTTTCACTTACTTCCCTTGGAATATTTGTCAGTGAATACTGACTTAAAAAATTCTGTTTTGTTTAACTTCTAAAATGTCAATTGCCTGATGGCCCTTGTTACAAACGATCCTGCTGAGTGGGTGTGCACATGGGCTGCTTTGGGAAAGGGTGAGGTTATGGTGGTGAAGATCCTGGTGCCAGGAAGAGTAATCTAAGGTGAAATAACTGCATTTTATTTAAAACCTGTTCTGGCCTGGATTCTGAGCCATGCTGCCACCACCAGATACTCTGAATATTAGAATGCATTTCAGATACACTGAATATTAGAATGTATTTCAGATATATCAGAACGTATTTCAGAAACACTGAATATTAGAATGTATTTCAGCTATATCAGAATGTATTTCAGCCATATCAGAATGTATTTCAGCCATGTCAGAATGTATTTCAGAAACACAGAATATCAGAATGTATTTCAGATATATTAGAATGTATTTCAGATATATTAGAATGTATTTTAGCTATATCAGAATGTATTTCAGATATATCAGAATGTATTTCAGCTATATCAGAATGTATTTCAGCCATATCAGAATGTATTTCAGAAACACAGAATGTCAGAATGCACTGTGCCCTCAGGCAGAGCAGTGCCTGGCTGCCCTGGCACGGACTGGGCTGGGCAGGTCCCAGCTGGAGGAGCCTGGCACCAGTGCCCTGTGCCTGGGCACAGCTCAGTGACCCGCAGGGATCCCGGGGCTCTCCAGTGTCTCCTGTGCTCCTTTGCCCAGTGCTGGGCCCAGCTCTGTGTGCTCCGTCCATGGGGTAGGACACCCACAAATCCAGGATATATTTCAGTGTAAGCACTGATGTGATGGCCACGTTCTGCCGGGGCTGGTTTGTTCCCATCAACAACAGATTGTCCAGAACATCATCAAAGTTCCTGCCTGCTTTACAGGGGCAGGGTTAGGAGCTGTTCTGCCCTTTGTAGATGTGATCATTTCTTGTGCCCCAGGAGGGAGGGCTGCCTTTGGCCATGGCAGATGTGTCACCAATGCCTGGGGAAGCCCTCCATGGAGCACTGGGGCTGTGTGCCCACAGTGGGGCTGGGGAGCCCAGGTGTGCAGAACCCCTCCTCGGGGGCTCAGAGGGCACAAACTGGGCCCCACCTCGGGCACACGGAACTGCCTGGGGGTTATTTGTGTTCTGCACAAGGACAGCCCCTTCTCACTGCTCCTGAGGCCTCGTCTCAGCTCCCACACAGCACAGACGGGCACAGGCAGCTGAGGCCAGCTAGCAGGTTTGTAAAATCTGCTCAGAGCTGGCTCAGACTCGCTGCTCCAAGTGCTGACAGCAGCCATGGGAAAAGTTATTAAACACTGCTAATACAGACCCAGCCCAGCGTCCTCTGCAGCTCTGCTAATGAATAAAGGATAAACATCACCTCAGACCGGGGGGAACAGAAACACAGGAGGTGCCATAGTATGGCCATGGTGACAGAGCTCGCCAGGTCCCAGCTGAGGTATTGAAATGATGTTTGTGTGAACAATGGCTGGAGCAGACAGACGGACAGACAGACAGACAGACAGACAGATTGACAGTCAGACAGACTGACACACAGACAGACTGACAGACAGACAGACAGACTGACAGTCAGACAGATTGACAGACAGTCAGACAGACAGTCAGACTGACAGACACAGACAGACAGTCAGGCAGACAGTCAGACAGACTGACAGACACAGACAGACAGACAGTCAGTCAGACAGACAGACAGATAGACAGACAGACATACAGTCAGACAGACTGACAGACAGACAATCAGACAGACAGGTGGCAGACAGACAGACAGACAGACAGACAATCAGACATACAGTCAGACAGTCACACAGACAGACAGACAGACAGGCAGACAGACATACAGTCAGACAGACAGACAGTCAGACAGACTGACAGACAGTCAGACAGACTGACAGACAGTCAGACTGACTAACTGACAGTCAGATAGACACAGACAGACTGACTGACAGACTGACAGTCAGACAGACAGACTGACAGACATACAGTCAGACAGACAGACAGAGACAGTCAGACAGTCAGACAGACTGACAGGCAGACATACAGACAGACAGGCAGACATACAGACAGACAGTCAGACAGACTGACAGACTGACAGACAGACATACGGTCAGACAGACAGACTGACAGACAGACATACGGTCAGTAGGGCCGGCCGTGCCCGGGAGGGGCAGCGCTGCTGTCCGGGGTGACCCGGCCGTGGCACACCGGGAATCCCTGCACGGGGGAGCAGGAACACAAACCAAACCACAAGACAGGAGCAGCGCGGCGGGAGGAGCAGCGGAGCGGAGCGGGCTGGGCCCGGCCGGGCGCTCATGAACGATCCGGGCGCGCTCCCGCCCGCTCAGGCTGCGCCCATCAGCCCCAGCTCCATCTCAAACGCAAATGAGCGGGGCTCTCAAAGAGACCCGGCCAGCGAGGCAGGGGGAGTTCAAAGCTCAAAATGCTCCTTTCTTTCTTTCTTTCTCTCTCTCTCTTTTTTCCTCCTCTAAAGAAGACAGAAATATGGTTGGTTATTATCTAAGTTATTGCTACAAAGAATTTTGAAATTAAAAGATAAGCTTTCAGAGGAAGCTCAGTAATTTTCATAAAGAAGGACTTAAAACAGATGTGCCCTCTTTAATCGGGGTGTGCTTGAAAAAATATAAATGCATTTTTAACATAGCAGGGGGAAAAATCATATGGTTACACATTTGTCTCCTGGGCAAAAATAATTTTAGAAAAAAGTCCCTGTGCATTAAGTATCTTACAAATAGCCACCACTGGAAATTTCTTATCTAGCAAAAACTCAGCTGATTGATCAGTTCGTGTTTAGAAAGCAGAAAAATGTCTTACGTTGTTTTCTCTTTTTTTCACTGTGCTTTTTTGCTATTTGTAAAACCACTAAAGTGAATTAATATCTTCACCAGGGTCAATACATGGCTGTTAGCAAACCCCTAGAATTTACTGATTTAGAGATCACCATTCTTTTCAGTTAGATTTTTTAATATAATTTCTGTGTCCATGCCAGGGACCCCAACCCCTCATTGCCAGGGACCCCAGGTGTTCGCAGGAGCCTGGCATGGGCAGGGTGGTGAAACACCTTTCCAACACAGGTGAGGCACAACTGCCTGCTGGGTTTTCCTTTGGCAACACAAATCAGAGCCTGGGTAAGCTCCCAACAACCTTTGCAGGTGACTTTTGCCATTTGTTTCTTGTTTTTTGGCAAGCTGCTGAATTGTTGTAGTGGGTTGCTGCTGGAAATGTCCACTGTGGTGGCTGGGAACTCACAGGGCCTCTTCCCGTGGGGCTTGCTCCTGGTTCCATGGATGGGGCAGCAAAAGGCAAGGCCCTCTCACAGGAAGCTCTGCTCCTCCTTATTTTGTGTGAATCCAAATTCTTGCAGTCAGATTCCTGCATTTAGGAGTGCAGTGACACAGTGATGTTATTTTGCTGTGCACAGCCATGGCACAGAACCTGACCCTGCCAACCTGAGGGCTGTAAATATGCCATGGACTCTGAAGGGAGTTGTCTGGTTGTGAGGAATGTGGTCCTTCCATTCCCAGTTGTGTCAGCTCCCAGCTGGACTCACAGCTCAGCCCACAACAATAAAACAGCCCCTAATTATTAGAGGGAGTCAGGCACACAGGGAGACCTGCTTTGACATTTGCCCATTTATGACTTAAATCTTATGGCTCTCCAGCAGCAGGAGACATAAAAAGCACCTATTATCCAGTTTTCCTTTTATATATATATAATATATAATAATATTTATATATATATAATATATATTTATAAATATATGTATATATATAGCTTATATTTTGTATAAGCAAAATAATGTTCTTGATATACACTACAGGTCTTCTAATGAAAGAGTCCCAGGAAATGAATTTGCTGAAGAAAAATGAGATGCCAAATGCAAATGTTTCTGTCTGTAGCATGCAGAAATCATGAGTCTTGAGGTGAGTGTGGCCTCAAGAACTGCATTCATTGCTCTGAGAACACCAATATTTCAGTTTGGAACTCTTCCTTGAATTTCACAGTAGCAGAGCTTTAGTGTAAAAGCAAGGTGAAGTTCCTGCTCCTGTGTTCACAGCCCATTTTCCAGGCTGAGTGCTGACTGCTATCTCTGCACTAACACTTCAGGTGTTTACACACCCCAGCTCTGCCCACAAGTCGTGTGTGGATCCCAAATCCCAGCTCCTTTATGTCCCCATTGGAGCTCATTCATGGCCAGTAGCCTGAGGAGGGACCACACAAAAGTCCTGCACACAAACAGCAGGTAGCTGGCCATGGGCACCTCTGGCTGTGCCAGGCAAAGAGGGCACACTGAGTGCCCACACATGGGCTCTGGGCACTCCTCAACCTCTGCCTCTCTGCCCTGGCTGCAGCTCCCTAAGTTCTAATAAATAAATTAGAATAATAATTTAATAATTATAATAAATAATAATAATATTTATTATAATTATTATTATAAATTATATATTTATATATATAAATAATAAATAATAAAACATTAAAATGCTTTGAAATGATGATAAGTGCAAAGTCAGGGGTTTTTTGTTTTCTTGTTGATTCAGGAGCCCTGCAGATGGTTCTCTGAGCTTTACACAGCATTTCAGTGCACACCCTGCCTTGCTGCTGGAGTTCTGCTGCTCCATCAGTGCCCTCAGAGGGCTCACACTGGATGTAAATAAAACTGAGCAGGAGCCACAGCTGGGCTCAGGGAGCTGCAGGGCTGCAGTCACTGATGTGCCTGCCCAGTGAGAATTGCAGTGATGCATTGGGATCATTTCAGTTACACAGATCTCTCAGGTACAGGCAGGAATTTACTACAGCCTTGCCCTTGCAGCCCGTTGCAATATTTACTTTCTGCACTTCTGGAAAAAATGCCAAGTCTCACTTGCTATGCTGCCAGGGGATGACTCTGAGTCAGAA
The DNA here is from genome assembly GCA_009764595.1 of Geothlypis trichas. Taxonomy (NCBI): domain Eukaryota; kingdom Metazoa; phylum Chordata; class Aves; order Passeriformes; family Parulidae; genus Geothlypis; species Geothlypis trichas. Next base: position 13,817,136 of record CM019918.1, on the reverse strand, counting down.
ACTGGAACAGCATTTGGGCCAAAATCCAACGTACATCAAAACAATCTGCTTTTACTGGTGTACCTGTCAAAGGTCTCTGCAATTCTTTTATCTGAAAATTATTCTGGCTTCTTCAGCCTCATCACAAGTTAATCCTATAATAGGACAACAGTCATTAAAATTAAGAAAATATTAGTTACACTGAAGCCATGATTAAAACCAGTCCTTGATGTTATAAGAGCTGAACACCATTTTAAAGATATAACTGATACCATGATGATTTATTCAATTTATGCACAGATTTTGCTAAATCTTTTAAACACTTTACATTTTCCTTTTAGGGAACAGATCATTAGAGTGCAGGGATTTCTGCAGTTTAGATTAAACACATTTTATGGTCAACTTCATTTCCAGTTCTATTATGCAGCACAGTAAATGATTCTGTTGATGCAGTGGTTGGGGCTGACATGAGCTGTAAGTTCTGAGGTGCCATGGGTTGGCTCCACACAACAATAGTCTGCTACTCAGATGTCCTACATTTGTGAAATAAATCCGTGCATTTCAGTGTGTTTGGGTCCCAGTCAGTGCAGGATTTGTAGAGTTAGCATTTTGATCTGTCACATCAGTTGTAAGAGAAAACAAGGATGAAGTCTCCTTCATGATTTGCTTTTAAAACAAAATTGATTTCTACAGCCAAGTGCATTAATCGTGGTTGGTTATTTACTGGAAGTTTTGCATTTGTGAGGTATTTTTTGCAGTGTTACCCCCGTGCTTTCCTGAAGAATGGTTCTGTGCAGCCAGGCTGGATGGGGCGACCAAAGCAGTGGGGATTTATCCTCGAGCTAGAGAGAAGGGGTCAGCTGGGCTCTGCAGCACGTGTGACAGGCAGTCCCTGGAGAGATTCCCTGTGGGATCACAGCTCCCAGCTCTCTCAGGAATGAATGCATCACTCGAGGCTGCTCACACCGAGGGTTTCACAGCATCTCTGAGCACGTCCTTTGCCATTGCACCCCTGGCAAATGATGCCACTGTCAAACCTTCGTTCAGGCAGAGAAAAAGTCATTTCTTATTTTTTGTATTTCAGCCCTCGAGGAGGACTCCTGCTCCTGAATCCAGGCTCATCCTTTCCCCTTGCTGACTGCACTGGGGGTGGCACTGCTTCTGTGCTCCTCACTCCTTCCCCAGAGGGAAAACTCTCTCCTGGGTTGGGATTTAGCTGCAGAGAGGAAGTATGAACTGAAGGAACTGAGGAAAGGAATGGCAGCTTCATTTTAGTTGGATAAAAGGCTGAGACATACCTATCTCTCACATCAAGCAGAGATTAAACAGAAGAGGCAACACGAAATAGGGATGAAATAATTTTTCACAGAGTGCTCTCTCAGCATAAAGGAATTTAAAGGAAATGATGTCTGTAGGATGCCTTGGAACAGGGGCAGAGCTGTGCAGCTGTGGCACAAGAAAAGCAGTGGTGGCTTCAGAGGAAGTTTTGGGGGTACATGGCCTGAGTGGAAACAGCCTCTGCTTGATTTGAAAATCCTGATGGGCTTCACAAACTCCTTCATGAGCAGATAAGCTTTGCACTCAGAGAAAAGCTCACAGAGCTTCAGTGAGGAGATCCTTGGAGTGGTTTTCCTCGGGTGTTCCCTCCCCACAGTTCTGAGCAGAGCTGCAGCCCTGGCCCAGCTGGGACAGGTGATTTGCAGGTGTCCCCACCCAGGGCAGCCCAGCCCCACCGAGGGCTGCCCCAGGAAATGTTCCCTCCTCTGGGGCACAGAGCAGCCCCAGGAGAGGCCGTGGATAACACAGGGATGGCCAAATCCCTGCAGGGTGATGGGTGTGAAAGTGGAATCAGAATCATTGTGCATCACCTCACAGCCATGACCAATCCCTGCAGGCTGATCAGTGTGAAAATGGAATCAGAATCATTGTGCATCACCTCACAGCCATGGCCAATCCCTGCAGGCTGATCAGTGTGAAAATGGAATTATTGCCTTTGCCCCCTCACAGCCATGGCCAATCCCTGCAGGCTGATGGGTGTGAAAGTGGAATCAGAATCATTGTGCATCACCTCACAGCCATGGCCAATCCCTGCAGGCTGATCAATGTAAAAATGGAATTATTGCATTTGCCCTCTCACAGCCATGGCCAATCCCTGCAGGCTGATCAGTGTAAAAATGGAATCAGAATCATTGTGCATCACCTCACAGCCATGGCCAATCCCTGCAGGCTGATCAATGTAAAAATGGCATTATTGCCTTTGGCCCCTCACAGCCATGGCCAATCCCTGCAGGTTGATCAGTGTGAAAATGGAATTATTGCCTTTGGCCCCTCACAGCCATGGCCAATCCCTGCAGGCTGATCCTTGTGCTGCAGATCTGCAGCTGGGGAGGGGGACAGCTCTGCAGCGTTATCAGCCTCAGCTCTCTGTCCAGTAAGGAAATTACTTGCTACTTAGAAATGCATTTTAATCTCTTGCATCAATATTCATTTTATTCAGGGAAACAAAACTCACTGCACGAGCTTACAAACATGGGTAGGAATGAAGATCATTTCCAAAAACGTGCTTGTGTTGCCGATTTTCCAAGACCTGGGTCCCCTAGTGCCAAAACCGTGCACTGCTGAGTGCCTGTGGCCCTGATGCTTTATGTATGAGAAGGTAATGGATTGTGCTTCTAAAAGCAAAAACGGGAACAATATTAAATTATTCTCCCTCTTAATTAAAAGCATAATTATGAAAGGAACAACGAGATTGAGAACCCAGATTGTGTGAGCAGGAAAGTTGCCCGTGTTGTGTGTGCTCTCCTCTCCTGGCTGAGCAGCTCTGCTGCTGCCCTGCAACCTGGGCCAGGTTACAGCAATAATTGCAACCCCCCAGGAGCCCAGCTCAGAAATTTTTGTGTGTTCTCAGGAGACAAAGATGAGTGATCATCAAAGGCAGAGGAACACAGCATGACTGTCATAAGCCTGAAGTTACAACTTAGACATGCAATAGAAAATATCACTGGTACCTCTCCAGTGCATAGCCTGTAGTAATTAAAAACTTGATCCCTGCTGTTTTATCATCTCATTAGCAATGGGGGCACAAGACTTTTATCCTTGTTTGTCAGGAATCAAACATACCAGAGGAACTCTGATTATAAATTGATGAAAGTAAAGTTAAACTTTTAAATAAGAGCAGTTTCAGTTCACAATGTTTTGAAAGCTGATGAAAGAGATCTCATTTTAGTCAAAAATAACACCCAGGTCCAGCACAGACAGTAGAGGTCAGTGCTGGGAATAGGACGTGCAAGGGCATTTGGAAAGGGCATGCACTTGTAACATGGACTGGGTGAGAAGTTTTGATACAAAGGTTTGAAACTTGGGAAGAATTTTAACTCTTCAAGCATTTCATAAAGCTCAGGCCTGTGCCAGATTTCCTTGTACAGAGTTCCTGGGCAGAAGGTGCTGATCCTGTGCCAGTGAGTGCAGTGCTGGTGTGTTCCTGTCTGCAACAAACTCTGTTAAAGCAGTGCTGTGTGTTCCTGTTGAAATAAACTCCATTTCAGCAGTGTTCTGTCTGCAATAAACTCCATTTCAGCAGTGCTGTGTGCTCCTGTGTGTGACAAACTCCATTTCAGCAGTGCTGTGTGTTCCTGTTGTAATAAACTCCATTTCAGCAGTGCTGTGTGTTCCTGTTGTAATAAACTCCATTTCAGCAGTGCTGTGTGTTCCTGTCTGCAACAAACTCCATTTCAGCAGTGCTGTGTGTTCCTGTCTGCAACAAACTCCATTTCAGCAGTGCTGTGTGCTCCTGTTGTAATAAACTCCATTTCAGCAGTGTTCTGTCTGCAATAAACTCCATTTCAGCAGTGCTGTGTGTTCCTGTTGTAATAAACTCCATTTCAGCAGTGCTGTGTGTTCCTGTTGTAATAAACTCCATTTCAGCAGTGCTGTGTGCTCCTGTGTGTGACAAACTCCATTTCAGCAGTGCTGTGTGTTCCTGTTGTAATAAACTCCATTTCAGCAGTGTTCTGTCTGTAATAAACTCCATTTCAGCAGTGTTCTGTCTGCAACAAACTCCATTTGAGCAGTGCTGTGTGTTCTGTCTGCAATAAACTCCATTTCAGCAGTGTTCTGTCTGTAATAAACTCCATTTCAGCAGTGCTGTGTGTTCTGTCTGCAATAAACTCTATTTCAGCAGTGCTGTGTGTTCTGTCTGTAATAAACTCCATTTCAGCAGCAGCAGTGTTCCCTTCCCTTCCCTCACACTCGATGCCAACAACCTGCTCAGCGTTTGTTTCAGCCCTGCAGGGTTCTGGGGTAATTGAAAGCCTCTTGCAATCAATGCAGAAGATCCTGGTTGTGTTGGAATCAGTCCCTTTAAGGAGAATTCTTCAAGTAGTCCACCGTGGCTCTGTGTTTTCAGAAATATTGTCACTTATTGCATTTTAATGAATTCCTGACCTGAGCAGTGCCCAGCATTGAACTGGGCAGAGGCAAATTTGGTGGGAGAGGACTGACGGGATCATTCTTTTCTTTTGTTTGATACCATCTGAAATCACATTTTCCCCCTTTTCTCTCCCATGAATCTCTGTTTCTCCTTCCCTTTCTTCTTCTTCTTAAGATCTGTGCCTCTGCTGTCGGAGGTCTAGCAGGGGAACGTGTCTGAGGCACTGAGCTGATTTTATTAACAACTTCTTGATCCCAAGGAAAAAGCTGGACCTGGCTCTTTTCATACTGAGGAGGAAGCCACCCTTGATGTTCTGGGTCATTATAAGGAGGGATACCATTCATTATTTCAGAGCAATGGTGAATCAAAAGTGAAGAATCTGAATAATTTTTTCTTTCAGCCTGGCAAAAGACAGGTCCTTTAAGCCAAGAAGACTAATCAAGAACTCAAGGACTTTTTTCAAGTGTAAAAGGCAAGCAGTGAGAAACAAAGCAGAAATGATGATATAGTAACTCATTATTTCACTGTGATTACTTCATGAGCAATAAAGTTATCAGATCCAGCAGAATTCATTATGTCTGAGCAAATGATCCATCAAAGACAGAGAAGAGTTACATGCTGAACCAGCTTCTCTCACAGAAAATTGCATCTTTAAAATATTGTTTTTACAGCAGATAAGTGAGATGGTTCCTTAAACAATCTCTCAGGAGCGTAAAAACTCAGACTCATTCCAAATGAAAAATAAAGACCTAGATAGACAATTTTCTGTAAAGTTACAATGAAAGATTTATTTTTCAAGATGGAAAAAATGTATTTTAAATTTTGACCACTTAATTAAATTGAAATCGATCGAACAGAAAAGTGACAGAAGGGAAATCTATTTCAGAACTGAGCAAAATTGAAGTCATTGTCACCATGCAATCTGTGCAGGCAAGAACTTAATGGGAGTCCATGAGGAAACATGGAAATAGTTCCTAAACCCAGGCACTGCTGAGCCCTCCAGGAGCAGCTTTGCAGGAGAATTGCTCCCAGAGTTGTTTTCCTCCTTTCACTACCCTGCAAGTGGTCCAGATTAGGGCTTGAGTGCTTCCTGCAAATATGGAATGCCTGCAAAAATAAAACACATCTTAAACAGGGTGAGGACTGGGTCAATCTATCTGCTGTAAGAGCTGCTGCAGCTGAGCAGAGCTAGAACAAAGTCTGGAGTGCAGATCTCTCCATAAACAAACTGTAAACAGTGTCACGGAGAAACTGAAGAAGTCTCTTAAAATCATACAAGGACCATCAACATATAAATCAGGCCTACCATGTAGCAAGTTAAACAAATGCTATTATTACCTTTTATTTTCTTTTCTGGCGCTGCTGTCATTTAAAGTACATCTCTTTCTTCTGAGATGAGGAGAAGCCCTTCATTCCCAGGCACAGAGGAGGATTTCAGAGATAAATATGTTTCTGACTCACCCAAATCAAAGCTGACCCTGCGGTTGAAGCTGGTGATAAAAAACTGGAAAAAAAAGAAAAAAGAAAGTAAAAGAAAACTGTTCCCCTTCTCCATGAGCGGAAAAGAAACTTCAGCAGAGATAGTGTAAGAAAGGAAAGCAGGATTGCTGCCCCTGAGCAGCTCCTTTAGGATCTTATCATTGATAGATTTAACAGGCAGCTGTCTCAGGCTGGAGCAGCCATTCCCCTCCTGAAAAGCCTTTTTGCTTTGCCAGGCTTAAAGCCCTTCTTGTCCAGATAAACATCCCCAAGTGAGGCACGGATCCAGGGACAGTCACAGGGACACAGCCAGGCTGGGGGGATGCTGGAACCCTGCTGAAGGGCTGATGGACAGGGGATGGTGGAACATTCCTGAAGGGCTGATGGACAGGGGATGGTGGACAGGGGATGCTGGAACATTCCTGAAGGGCTGATGGACAGGGGATGGTGGACAGGGGATGCTGGAACCTTCCTGAAGGGCTGATGGACAGGGGATGGTGGAACATTCCTGAAGGGCTGATGGACAGGGGATGGTGGAACCCTGCTGAAGGACTGATGGACAGGGGATGGTGGACAGGGGATGCTGGAACCTTCCTGAAGGACTGATGGACAGGGGATGGTGGACAGGGGATGCTGGAACCTTCCTGAAGGGCTGTTGGGGAGGGGATGATGAAACCCTCCTGGCCAGGGGCTGCTGGACAGGGATGCTGGAACCTTCCTGAAGGGCTGATGGACAGGGGATGCTGGACAGGGGATGCTGGAACCCTCCTGAAGGGGCTGATCCCAGGGCCTCTGGGGCCAGCTGGGGGCTGCAGCCGTGCCTGTGCCAGGGCTGTTTGCTGCCAGCCCCAGAACAGACCCTGCTGCTGGGCCTGCACAAACCCCAGGGCCAGGAAGGACAGCCAGGGGATGTTCCTGTTCCTGCAGCCCTGCTCAGGTGCTGCCACAGACACTGCTGGGGAATTTCTTCCCTGTCCTGTCCAGCTGGGAACTCCACCAGAAAGTTTGAGAGATGGAGAAAATTAATTTTGCAGGGCAGGAATCCCTTTGGTTGTGTAGGAGCCGTTCCACCTGAGACAGATGCAGTTCACACAGCTGCTGGAATGGAATCATTGCATTTTGGATTGTTTGCATTGGTTGCCATTATTTATTACACACACAGAGGAACACATTGGAACAGAATAATTCAGGTTGAACTCAAGCACTTAAAAACAAGAAAATGCCAGGAGTTGGGCTGCTGGTGGAGCAGCATTAGCTTCCTGCTGTTCTTACATTATGGCAGGGTTATAATTACATAATTGCTGTTTTTCCAGAGAAGCCAGGCCTCCCCCAGTGCTTCAGGGGAACCCTGTATCTCCACTATTCCTGAGTTCCTCCCACTTCATGGACCCCTCTGACAGGTTTGGGACAGGATTGTTCCTTCCCTAGTGGACCTTCCTGCAGCACTTATTCTGAACTCACAGCTCCATTTTCAAACAATAACAGCATTACTGCCCCTTGGTTTGCCAGAATGTTTGTGATCCTTCACCTCAGTGCCAGGGACGACTGAGGCAGGGGCTGAGGTCCCACATTTCAGGACAAACAGCCACAGCCTGGCAGGACTGGGAGCAGCTGCAAGGTGGCTCATGGTGGGAGGCGTTGGGCAGCCTGCCTTGGCAGCAGTGCAGCTGGCTCCACTGGCTGCTCTGTCAGGAAACGTGTGCTTCCTCCTGAAAAACACCCAGAAGGGATAATGGCCGTGCCCCTTCCTCCTGCCCCAGAAATTTATGGACTAGCTCAGACAAATAAAAGACATCGTTTATTAGGAGTCAGGGGGACATTATCCATCACAGCAACAGTATAATAGACTTCTCCTGAAAAGGGTTTTGAAGGAGGAATTTGAGACATCTGTCATATCTGGCACATGCAGGAATGTACATACACCTTATGCAAACACTGCTGGATTACATGGAAATTTTGTGATGAATGTTGAATGTGGCCCAGAGGGAATAGTTGGCAGAGATAATGGATAGAAGCATGACAGGGAGATGTTGGGCGAAATACACTTTGGGGAATGTAGCCAAATTTATTTGCAGTTGTTCTGCCTGATGTAAGAAGAAAAAACCTTCCCAGGGACAAATGGGATATATCTGTTTTATTTGGTAATACGGATTGGAGAGGGCAGATCCAGGAGTGCTGCCTTAGGGGACTGAATGACAACGGATCAAATGGAGCAGATACTCCAATTACCCTGGGTTTGCACAGTTTGCATTTTAAAATACCTGCTCCTTTTAGATGCACTGAACATCTCCCTAATACAACTCTCAGCTGGAACGTTGTCACAGCCAGGACAGGGAGGGCAGGGGGCAGGAGCTGGACCCACCTTGCCTGGTCACAGCTGCATTTGCCCCTGTGCCCTGAGGGACGAGGCTGGGGCAGTGTGAGATGGGCCCTGGGCTGTTCCTGTCTCTGAAAGGGAGAGAATCCCTGTCAGCAACGTGCTCTGCCTGTGCCACACCTCAGCAGGGTTTGCAGAGGCTGCACGGAGCCCTCTGCCCATGCCAGCCTGTGCCAGGCCCCTCTCAGCCCATCACCAACCTGTGCCACACCTCAGCAGGGTTTGCAGAGGCTGTACTGAGCTCTCTGCCCATGCCAGCCTGTGCCACACCTGAGCAGGGTTTGCAGAGGCTGTACTGAGCTCTCTGCCCATCACCAACCTGTGCCAGGCACCTCTCAGCCCATCACCAGCCTGTGCCACACCTGAGCAGGGTTTGCAGAGGCTGTACTGAGCTCTCTGCCCATGCCAGCCTGTGCCAGGCACCTCTCAGCACACCATTGACCTGTGCCAGGCCCTCTCTGCCCATCACCACCCTGTGCCAGGCCCTCTCAGCCCATCACCATTAACCTGTGCCAGGCCCTCTCAGCCCATCACCATTAACCTGTGCCAGTCCCTCCCAGCCCATCACCAGCCTGTGCCAGGCACCTCTCAGCCCATCACCATTAACCTGTGCCAGGCCCTCCCAGCCCATCACCAGCCTGTGCCAGGCACCTCTCAGCCCATCACCATTAACCTGTGCCAGGCCCTCCCAGCCCATCACCAGCCTGTGCCAGGCCCTCTCAGCCCATCACCATTAACCTGTGCCAGGCCCTCCCAGCCCATCACCATTAACCTGTGCCAGGCCCTCTCAGCCCATCACCATTAACCCGTGCCAGGCCCTCCCAGCCCATCACCAGCCCGTGCCAGGCCCTGCTGTGCCCTGCCTCTCCTGGCTGCCCCGTGCCAGGCTGGGCACAGCCCAGAGCTGTCCCCCAGCTGCAATCAGCTCTGTTTGCCATCACACAGCCCTTGGGGCTGGGCAGCAATGGACCCAGCAGGGCCAGGGAGGCACTGTGGATCTGTTCCTGCCCTTGGCATGCACAAAGTCTGTATTTCAGCAGAGTCCTGCTCTGGCACACGGGCAGAGCAGGGATCTGTGTCTGAGCTGAGAGCACAGAGCAAACGGGAGCAGTGGTACAGACACTGACACGATTTCTTGAGCAGCTTTTGCATGTCTGAAAATTGACATATTACTGGTAGCAGCACAAAAGGCCTCCTCTTTCAATAGCTGTTCCTCAGCAATCAGTGTCCAACCCTTAATGTTTTCTTTTGTTGAAAAAAAAATCAGAAAAACTAAAATAAACCACAATCTGGTTCAGTGCCAACAATATTAACCAGCTCCTTTTAGAGCCTTTGAAGTTAGCGGGGGGCATCCAATCTTGTGGTGCAAGTAAAGAATGATACTTTAAGCGATTCCTTTTCATCCCTTTAACTTAATGAAAGATTAATAGCCTTGTTATTTTTGTTTCTGCTTTATTTTTATATTCGGGGAGGGGGGAGAATTTCTGGCACTTGTTGAAACTGAAATGTTGCCTGCAATGATTTTATGGATCAGTGAAGCACTGAGTTGTTTGAGTGTTGGGTTTTTCCCGTCTGTGAATCCCGTTTAACAATGCACGGCACAAACAAAGTTATGTACTGTAAGCTCAGGAAAACAGCCATGCATTTACTTTTGGGAAGCAGGAGGGAGAGGCTGGAAGGAAGCCTTTGGAGTGCACAGACCTAAAAGAAAAAGCAAGCGAGGGCTTAGCAAATCTTTTCAGTCAGAGAGCTGGGGATTAGTTATAGAAATGTAATCCAGTTCCTAGTGAGGAAAGCAGCTTTCTGTCTGCTGCTGTGCAGATCCAGTGTGGGCTCTGGAACCGCCCTTTTTATCCATCCCAGGGGAGGCAGCACTGCTGCCCTGCCGTCCCCATTCAGGGGGAGGACATGGGTAACTTCTGTTTCCTCTTTGTTTGGGTGCACGGCCCTTTGGGGACAGCAGGGCTCCCAAATCCTCCTGAAAATGGGATTGCAGCCGTGGGCTCCCTCTGCTCCCCTTTGCCTGGCTGGGCTGCACGGGGCAGGTGCCAGGTGTGCAGCTCCAGGTGAGACACCTGGGCAGCACTGGGATGTTGTGGGACCTGCAGGAGTTTCCTTTGGCCAGCTGAGGACCTGGCCAGGCACATCCCTGAGCCTGCTCAGCCTCAGAGGGGAACTGCAGCTGCTGCTTTTGGTGTTTGAGCTCAGATCTCAGATTCTGATTATGGGGAGGATGAATCCAATGAGGACCATGACAATTGAGCATAATAATAATGATAAATAATAATAATAATAATAATAATAATAATAATAATAATAATAATAATAATAATAATAATAATAATAGTAGTAATACTCTGAATAAAGCTATTCTAATCACCACGTGCAGTGTGGTTTGTAACTTTGGATCCCTCTGCACACAGTACACATAGGGCAGAGTGTGCATTTTCACTACAGCTTCAGCAAACCAGAAGAAGAATATGTATTTTTACTTTCATTTTATGAAAGCAAGGTCACTGGTGTTTCACCACCAGGGCTGAGGCAGATTTACCCTGAGCACACCTTTACCATTATGTATATATGTACATATGCACACACACATATATAAAATATAAACATAGCCATATCATTGTAGGATATATATGCTTATGATATATTCAGTGACTGCATTCAATAAATTACTCTGTCAGAATCATCCAGAGCTTGGTGAGAGAGCCAGAACCCTGTTCCAGATTTCTCCTCTCCATGGGCAGGATTTTATCCATTTATCCAGCATAAAGTCTCAGAGTTTCACATTAGCATTACAGTTAATGAGATCCCTGCATTTCCAACATTCCTGCATTTCTGGCGATCGGCTTTTCCTCAGATTTCCGGGGTAACCTCCCACTGAATTTTGCTCCTGGTGCCCACTTTGATGCCATGGCAGCCCAGGGTGGCAGTGCCAGCCCCTCCTGACGCACTTCACGAGTTGTCTTCATCAGAATTCAGAGGCAAGATGGTCCCAAAGTACGGAATGAAACACATCACTGCTCTTGATAACTCGTCTGTTTCAAATGAGAAATCACAGTAGTGTAATGCTGGAAAAATTAGACAGAATTTTTCTGCTATTATACCAAACAGCCTGCTTAATAAATGGGTAATGAAAAAGAATAATTTATTACAGCTTGTGAATTTTGACAGTTCTAAAAAGATGTTCTTAGAGTTTCCCCAAAGGGAGAAGAAGAATGTTTCTTCCTTAACACACTGGCGTTAGATGTAATTTCTCTGTCTGTAGAATTTTGCTCCTGCCTGGTAAAAGGGATTAGATTTTTTTCTTACATCATAACCTATTTTAAGCAATTATAATCTATGGGTAATAAATCATTTTCATTCACCTCTCATGGGGAGAGAAAAGATGTGAGAAAGCGTTCTGGAGTTTTAATTTATATCAATGTTTGCATTACTATTAAATGAATTAAATGGGTTCTACAAGTGTTCTCTCATAGATCTGCAATAAATTATGGAGAATCTCAACCTAAGTCATTTAATTGTCTTTTCCCAGCTTTTGTTTTGTTTTGTTTTGTTAATTCTTGGCTGGGTGGCACAGACAGTTGCAGAGCGCAGTGCAGGGCTCTGGGCACTGCTGGCATTGCAGGGCAGGGCAGGGGTTCCCTCCCTGCAGCCCAGCCTGGCCCTGGAGCTGCAGGAGCTGCAGAGGAGCCCTGCGAGCCCTGAGCCCACCCCAGCCTTCCCAGAGACCCTCCTGGGAGGAAACACCAAAGTTCCCTTGGCCCTGCAGGAACTGGGGCTTTCACCCAGGGCTGTTCCTGCCTTGTTCCCTGGCAGCATGGTGCAATTATTGCCTGAAATGGAGAGAGGAAGAACCAAATTAACCAGTCTAAACATGTGAAGGCAGAGCTGGGGCAAAACATACATTAATGGGAATAAATATTTGGGTTTATATTCCACGTTTCTTTGAAGGAGCCTGGAGGGGCATCCACAGCCAAGCCCTGTGCCAGTGCCTGTCCACGGCAGCCAGAGCCTGGGGCTGCATTCGGTTTGCAGCCATGGCTTGTACAGGCCCTGAATGTGAAAACGCTGTCACAGCAGTGAGGAAGGCCTACACAAAATTCCCGAGCTTGAAATGATTTTCAGAGATGCAGCTGGCACACTGGCACCCTGGCACACTGGCACACTGGCACACGCTGATTTACCCGAGGTGCCTGAGCCAGCCTGGGCTGCAGGAGGAGCGCCCTGCCGGCCTCCTGCCCCTTCCCTCCCTGGGGCTCCTCAGCCTCTGCTGCTGTGCTGTCCCTCTGAGGGGCACTGGGGGAGACACAGGAATGTTTAATGAGCCACAGGAGCAAAAGATGCCACAAAAAGCAGTGACAGGAGGGACCCAAGGACAGACTCTGCAGCGCTGAATCAGGAGCGGCTGATCCGTGCCCAGGCAAGCTCCGGAGCTCCATCAGGGCTCTCCACAAGGCAATTCCATCCTGAGCTCTTCCTGCAGCAGAGATTCTGCCCCCAGAGCATCTGCACGCTTTGATTTGGGTCCAGGGAATTGCTGAACAGCTGGGAGATGTGAAGAGCTGAATGGGAATTCTGTGTTATGTAATTTTCCTCTATTCCTGAGAGGGGGAGTCAGGCACAGGACGGGCAGTGACCCCAGGCTGGGGCAGGGGAGCACCTCCAGACCCCTGTGCTCACTTTTAGGTCTTGCCTGTGGCAGGAGGATCCAGGAGGAGCAAAAACTGCAGCTCTTCCTTTGCTTGTCCCTGGCATTGACAGGAAAATTCTGTGCTCTGCATTCTGTACTCTGTCCTGCTGCATACATTTCTGGCATGTGTCTGCAATTAGCACTAATTATGTATTCAAAGGAACAGTAAGGATGTTCCTGTTTTTCTAGAGGGGGTGAAAATCATGTTTCTCTGAGCTTAGCTTTAATATCTCTGCATCCTCATTCTCTATTTCAAAAGCAAAGCTGATGCCATGAGGCACTGCAGGAATTTGGAAAATATGCTTTGCTTTTGAAACAGAAGCTTCAAATCCACTTTAAATCCCATATAAAAGTTAGCCCAAGAAAGTCAATGAATGGATCATGATCAAAGTCTCTTTATTGAATTTTCTAACAACTTCCAACAAAATATATTTTAAAAGGAACTGGCTGCATCAAGTTCTTTCCACTAAGCTGAAATGATAACTCTCAGCTCAGGGCAGCTGAGAGATGAAACATCAGTGCCTACAGAGCATATGGGTTGTTTTCTGTGAGTTGCCTGACAGTTCTGAATTCCAAACTATTCTGTGGGGATTTTATCACTTGAACGTTCACCTGTTGGATTTTGCAGGTCTGAGCACAGTAACAGAATATCAGTTCCATGCTGTTTTTTCAGGCCTTGTCAGCAGGAAAAAAAATATTGTTCCTGAAATTTTCCATGCAGAGAATTATCAGTTTACACAGCTATCCAGCTCATGAAAGGCTTGTGGAGTCAAATGCATTTAGTTTAATAATTGTAGTTTCATGAAGTTTATTTATTTATTTAGTAGGAGACTTGCACCTGGCTGATTACAGTGAAATATCATTTTTGCCTTTCTATTGGCAGGGGAAGGGTCACATTTTGCATTTTGCAGAGAGCTTTGATCCTGGGAGTGACACAGCAAAAAGGGCACTCAGGGTGTCCTGGGCTGGGCTCTGGGCATACACAGGGCTGGGCACACACAGCTCTGGGCACACACACAGCTCTGGGCACACACACACAGCTCTGGGCACACACACACAGCTCTGGGCACACACACAGCTCTGGGCACACACACAGCTCTGGGCACACACACACAGCTCTGGGCACACACACACAGCTCTGGGCACACACACACAGCCCTGGGCACACACACACAGCTCTGGGCACACACACAGCTCTGGACACACACAGCTCTGGGCACACACAGCTCTGGGCACACACACAGCTCTGGGCACACACACACACAGCTCTGGGCACACACACAGCTCTGGGCACACACACACACAGCTCTGGGCACACACACACAGCTCTGGGCACACACACAGCTCTGGGCACACACAGCTCTGGGCACACACACAGCTCTGGGCACACACACAGCTCCTCTGGGCACACACACACAGCTCTGGGCACACACACACAGCCCTGGGCACACACACACAGCCCTGGGCACACACAGCCCTGGGCACACACACAGCCCTGGGCACACACACAGCCCTGGGCACACACACAGCCCTGGGCACACACACAGCTCTGGGCACACACACAGCTCTGGGCACACACACAGCTCTGGGCACACACACACACAGCTCTGGGCACACACACAGCTCTGGGCACACACACAGCTCTGGGCACACACAGCTCTGGGCACACACACAGCTCTGGGCACACACACACAGCTCTGGGCACACACACAGCTCTGGGCACACACACAGCTCTGGGCACACACACACAGCTCTGGGCACGCAGGGCTGTGCCAGGCTCAGGAAGGTGCCTGCAGTGTTCCACAGGGTGCTCAGCAGCAGCAGCCAGGTGCCAGAGCCCAGCCTTTAATCTCCTGTAACTGAGACATTGCCCAGGTGAATAATTTACTACGAGGATAGAAAGCTGAGCAGTGATAGAAGGAATTTGCTGAATTATGATTTCTCGTTCCTTTCTGCAAGTCTCTGCCAATAAAATTTCTAAATGCTGAGTTAGACAAAGTTAGGGTGAGTTTATTGTTCCCAGCCCGTTGTGCCCACAGCATTTTCTGCATTCAAATCCCAGTCTAGGAATTGTGCTACACAACAGTTCTCACAATGAACATTCCCAAAAGGAACCCCCGTTCACCCCTGCCTGTGAAAGTTTCCTGAGTTTAAACCCTGTCTGTGCTTCCCAGGGAACTGAGGACACCCTCAGCCCCCACAGGCACCTGGCATTCCCTGCTGCCAACCAGCAGTGCCTCAGTTTCTGTTCCCTGCTGCCAACCAGCAGTGCCTCAGTTTCTGTCCTTACTGCCCAGCAGTGCCTCAGTTTCTGTTCTTACTGCCCAGCAGTGCCTCAGTTTCTGTCCTTACTGCCCAGCAGTGCCTCAGTTTCTGTCCTTACTGCCCAGCAGTGCCTCAGTTTCTGTCCTTACTGCCCAGCAGTGCCTCAGTTTCTGTTCTTACTGCCCAGCAGTGCCTCAGTTTCTGTTCCTGCTGCCCAGCAGTGCCTCAGTTTCTGTTCCCTGCTGCCCAGCAGTGCCTCAGTTTCTGTTCTTACTGCCCAGCAGTGCCTCAGTTTCTGTTCCCTGCTGCCCAGCAGTGCCTCAGTTTCTGTTCTTACTGCCCAGCAGTGCCTCAGTTTCTGTTCTTACTGCCCAGCAGTGCCTCAGTTTCTGTCCTTACTGCCCAGCAGTGCCTCAGTTTCTGTTCTTACTGCCCAGCAGTGCCTCAGTTTCTGTTCCTGCTGCCCAGCAGTGCCTCAGTTTCTGTCCTTACTGCCCAGCAGTGCCTCAGTTTCTGTTCTTACTGCCCAGCAGTGCCTCAGTTTCTGTGAACGTTGCCTGTGTGTGCCTGCAGACATCCCAGAACCCAGACATTCCATTCGGGATCTTCAGCATTGTGTCAGAAGGGAAGGTATTGGGGAAGTCTGAAACGCTTAAGGAAGATTCATGAGAGCCTGGTGTCAGTGCCCAGGCAGGAGAACATGGCAGGGAACAGAGAAGGAGAGAGAGGCAAAGGGAAGGACTGGGGGGCAGGAATGGCTCCTGCATAAATTCCACCCAGGATGGATATTCTTGAGCACACTTCAAGCAGGTTCTAATTTGAGCTTGTTTCAGCACTCGAGTTTACATTCCATTTAATTTTCTGTTGTCCCTTGATTTATATCCTGTCCTGTGTACTTCCATCTGCTCCTCGGCCTTAGGAACTGTAACAAAATGCGATATCAAAAATCGTGTTTACTTTTAAAGCCTTTTCCATGCAGGCTCCTTTCTTCTGTGTATTTTGTGTCAGCTTCAATAGCTGGGCGCCCTGCGTTCTCACCATCACCTCCAGCCCTGACCTGCAGCTCTCCCCACATTGTGTGGAAGCACAGAGAGGGCTGTGATGTTAAACACAAAAGAGGAATAGGAGTGTTGTAAGGTCATATGCTTCTTGCATAAGGGATTTCAAAGGCAGCAATTGTTTAAAGGACTTGAAGATGACAGAAAATAATCTGTGTAATCCAACAATCAAAACCTGTATTCATTAGCAGAGGGAACTTTGTTGGGTGCCTCAGAAAATGGAAAGGTGAGTAGTCAAACTGAGAGCAGGTCTTTAATTTTCCACATTTCAAGGTGCAAAGAATAGGCTCTGTGTGTTTGGACTATTGTAGTTTTAACTTTCATATTTCTAAACCTCGGGATTTAGATCTGAATCTTGAAAGAGATTCAGACTTTGGCCAGTTCTCCTGTCCCCAGCTGAAACACAATGTGGAGTTTTTCTGAAATAATTGTGCAGCTCTGGCCATTCCTTCAATCAGGCGTTGTCTCCTGAGCTGGAGCCTTTGAAGTGGAGCCGTGAGGATGGCGGGGCCAGAGGTGAGAGCTGAGCCACAGCCGCGGGCTGCAGCCAGGGGGGAAGGAAACGCTGGAATTCAGGGCTTCGACCTGGTGACAATGGCCATGGCACGGGGACAGTGACACAGCCCTGTTCTGGGCAGGGACAGGGGACAGTGACACAACCCTGCTCTGGGCAGGGACAGGGGACAGTGACAGGGACAGGGGGACAATGACACAGCCCTGCTCTGGACAGGCATGGGGGACAGTGACAGGAACAGGGGGACAGTGACACATCCCTGCTCTGGACAGGCATGGGGGACAGTGACAGGAACAGGGGGACAGTGACACATCCCTGCTGTGGGCAGGGACAGGGGGACAGTGACAGGGACAGGGGGACAGTGACAGGAACAGGGGGACAGTGACACAACCCTGCTCTGGGGTAGAGACAGGGGGACAGTGACACAACCCTGTTCTGGGCAGGGACAGGTACAGGAACAGCACAGGGTGACAGCAGTGCCACATCCCTGCTCTGGGCAGGCACAAAGGGACAGCAGTGCCACATCCCTGCTCTGGCACAGGCACAGGAACAGGCACAGGGGGACAGCAGTGCCACATCCCTGCTCTGGCACAGGCACAGGGTGACAGCAGTGCCACATCCCTGCTCTGGCACAGGCACAGGGGCACAGCAGTGCCACATCCCTGCTCTGGGCAGGCACAAAGGGACAGCAGTGCCACATCCCTGCTCTGGGCAGGCACAGGGTGACAGCAGTGCCACATCCCTGCTCTGGGCAGGGCACAGGGGGACAGCAGTGCCACATCCCTGCTCTGGGCAGGGCACAGGGTGACAGCAGTGCCACATCCCTGCTCTGGGCAGGGCACAGGGTGACAGCAGTGCCACATCCCTGCTCTGGGCAGGCACAGGGGACAGCAGTGCCACATCCCTGCTCTGGGGCAGGGCACAGGGGGACAGCAGTGCCACATCCCTGCTCTGGCACAGGCACAGCCCTGTCCCTGCCCTGCTGGGCTCCCTCTGCTCGGCCTCTGCCATGAGCTCAGCCCAGCTGCTGCTGGGACAAGGGGGAAATGTCCCTGGTGCTGCAGCTCTGATCATGTCACCTGCACATCTGCAGTGTGACAGGCACGCTTCAAAACTGACGCTGGGAAAGGGAGGATAAATTCATGGGGTATTCTGTGCTGGATTTTAAAGGGCATATAGACTAAGGAAAGCAACTCCCTGCTGCTTTTTATTCCCTTTAAGATTAAAAAAAATCCTCTTTTTCACTTTGAAAGTATTTTTTTTTTAAATAATCAAAGCAACACCAACAATTTTTTGACACCCAAGAGTACTTTTCCCTTGGTGTACAGCACATTTCTAACACAGCTCAGCTAGCCCTGCGGGGAAAATTTTGTGCTGGGGATCTGCAATTTTCCCAACACAAACCCAACAAGATTTAGTCCATACAATGGCAAAGGATGTTTAGCTGGTGAGGCAGGCTGGGCTCTGCTCTGCCTCCACCTCCACCTCCACAGCTCTTCCCAAAGCTCTGCTGCTGCCTCCTGCATTTGTCACAGCTTGGCAAGCCCAGCAGAGCAGGCAGCCCCCAGCAATGCAGGGAGTGAAACAGTCAAATATTCTGTAAGGAGCACAGAGCAGTGACCAGCTCACTTTCTGTTTGTTCCTGGGGTTGCTAAATGTGGGCAGGCAGGGAATTCATCTCATCACCTCTTTCCTGGTTTTGGCCAGTGCAGGACTGGCTTTAGGCTCTGGGCTGGGTCCTTTTTGTGAATTCAGACTGGAAACGTCCCTCCCACCCCATGAACTGACCCTGAGCCCCTCTCTGCCCCAGCTGCCAAGCCCTGGTGAGGAGCTGCCAGCCCAGAGCAGCATCAGGGGCTGTGGGCACCCCCAGCCCTGCCCGGCCTTCCCCCTCCGAGCCTGCCCTGAATTTCTGGTGCTTTTCTTTAATTTCACATGTTGAAAAGACTGAGTGATCCTTTTCCTCAGATGGTCTTTCTAGAACCCCCAACAGAGTGTGAATAATTATTCCCACTCTGTTGGGGCTTTGATAAGACTCTTATGGCTGCCTTTTGCTCAGCCTCTCAGCCTTTGTTCCTGCTAAAGTTATTTTCTTTCTCAGGGAATGAAAGAAGGTAAAAACTGTAACAAGATCAAGCAAAACTGCAATTTTAATAATAGTAATAGCAATTAAAATATTGACTTGAAAACTATAAATGCTTGGTCAAATCCCTGTCATAAGTGCATAATCCCCTGTGTCTTCCAGTCTCACAGAGAGCAGAGTGTACAAACAGAATTGGCCACAAAAAGGAGATGGGGAGGTGTCTGCTCATGAGCTCTGCCCTGTGTGGGAGCAGCAGCGTGGCCCCCTCTGCCAGAGGGATGCAGCCTGGCATGGGCATGGATGGCACAGGTGGGCACGGGTCTGAGCCTCTGAGGGGGTCTGCAGAGAGCAGCTGGGGGTGCCAGGGGTGCCCCAGTGCCAGTGAGTCAGTGCCACCCCTGCTGTGGGGGTGCCCCAGTGCCACTGAGTCAGTGCCACCCCTGCTGTGGGGGTGCCCCAGTGCCACCGAGTCAGTGCCACCCCTGCTGTGGGGGTGTCCCAGAGCCACTGAGTCAGTGCCACCCCTGCTGTGGGGGTGCCCCAGTGCCACCGAGTCAGTGCCACCCCTGCTGTGGGGGTGCCAGGGGTGCCCCAGTGCCACCGAGTCAGTGCCACCCCTGCTGTGGGGGTGCCAGGGGTGCCCCAGTGCCAGTGAGTCAGTGCCACCCCTGCCGTGGGAGTGCCCCAGTGCCACTGAGTCAGTGCCACCCCTGCTGTGGGAGTGCCAGGGGTGTCCCAGTGCCACTGAGTCAGTGCCACCCCTGCTGTGGGGGTGCCAGGGGTGCCCCAGTGCCACCGAGTCAGTGCCACCCCTGCTGTGGGGGTGCCAGGGGTGCCCCAGTGCCAGTGAGTCAGTGCCACCCCTGCCGTGGGAGTGCCCCAGTGCCACTGAGTCAGTGCCACCCCTGCTGTGGGAGTGCCAGGGGTGTCCCAGTGCCACTGAGTCAGTGCCACCCCTGCTGTGGGGGTGCCCCAGTGCCAGTGAGTCAGTGCCACCCCTGCTGTGGGGGTGTCCCAGTGCCACCGAGTCAGTGCCACCCCTGCTGTGGGGGTGCCAGGAGCCCCAGTGCCCCCTGAGCTCAGGAGGGACACACGGTGCCAGCACAGGGCGAGCAGGGAGCCCCAGGGGAAGAGGCCAACCCAGAGCTTCCCACAGCTGGGGTTTGGGATGTGGAAAAGGAATTCACCTGCTCTGGGTACCCCAGAGCTCTGGGATGTGTGAAAGGAACCCAATCTCAGCCTGTTTGTTACCCCAGAGCTCTGGGATGTGTGAAAGGAACCCAATCTCAGCCTGGTACCCCAGAGCTCTGGGATGTGTGAAAGGAGCCCAATCTCAGCCTGTTTGTTACCCCAGAGCTCTGGGATGTGTGAAAGGAACCCAATCTCAGCCTGTTTGTTACCCCAGAGCTCTGGGCTGTGTGAAAGGAACCCAATCTCAGCCTGTTTGTTACCCCAGAGCTTTGGGATCTCTAAAAGGAGCCCAATCTCAGCCTGTTTGTTACCCCAGAGCTCTGGGCTGTGTGAAAGGAACCCATCTCAGCCTGTTTGCTACCCCAGAGCTTTCCACACTGTGTTTGGGATCTGTAACAGGAACCCACCTCAGCCTGTGGCTCCCACAGCCCTGTGAGTTTGGCTCTGCAGTGCTGGGGAGCAGCAGCACATCAAAGTAATGGTGCACACAGATATTGGCGTTTGGAGATTGGGAGATAAATAATTCATACATGGGAAATGTTGGGTTGGGGATGTTATAGATTAATTCCAGCTCACACTCTTTTTCCTCACTCCCACCACCCCCCCTTTTTTTTGCTAGTGGGAGACCTACTGCCCTTGTCCCTTTCTTCTGATTTCTGAATCTGCCACAGGCACTGTTAGAATTACAGCAGTGATAAGAAAATATCAGGCGTGGGATTTGAATTAATGCTTTTAGACAAATCTCCATTCCATCTCTAATTCTAATGCTAATTACATTTGCAGATCAAAGCCTGTTCGTTAAAGTTTTGCTTTTGAATACATGGAAAGATTTTACTTTTTTGTTTGATTTTTTCCCCATTTTTGGAGAAATGCTTCTTCCAGTAGAGACCAGATGTTCCTAAAATATCCCTTTGGAGCAGCACAGCTTTGGTGCTCTGTTTTCCTTTCTTTGAGTCTTTTGTCTGCCTTGGGTGCAGCATTGTTCAGTTACTGTTCAGGCAATCCATCTTTCTGACTGATTTGGTTTCTGTTTGGGAAAAGCCAGTGATAACTTCATAAGTGAGTGCAAATAATCCCAAACATGTTTAACTGCATGCTCAGCATTGCCAACTGCAGGTATTCAAAATTTGGATCAGCTTCAATAAGATTATGAGATTACAGGGAAGAGATTTGAAATACATAGAGAGACAATTGAGTTATTTTTATTTTTCCCTCTGACTCTCAGATTTATATGATTTACACTTCCTATCTGTTTCTACAACTAAGAGGACTAGAAATTATTGCTTCTTTTATTTTTTTCCCTATGTGAAGCAGAACCTGTCTAACATGGGCTCCTTAAATTGGGATTTTCAAAAACAGAAACACAAATATCGTGCAGCTGTTGCTAAAACCATAAACACTGGCAGCCCAGGCCGTGGTCTCACTGCATCCAGGCTGAGCCTGGCCTGTCCACACACGTTCACAGGATCACAGCCCATTTTACAAGTGCCAGGTAATGAAAGTCAGGGACAGTCAGAAATTTTGAACACCAAAACATAAGACAGAGATTTTTAACAGCAGAGCCTCGGGGGTTGTAGCAAAAGAGCAGGAGCTCATTTGGGGAGGAAATAAAAAGAAGGGAAAAGAGAATGGTGGGATTGAAGTGTGGAAAGGGGGATTAGGTGCTGAAAGGGGCTGGGGTGCGTGCAGGAGGAAGCAGAAAGGGTTCAGAGGGTGAAAAAGCCAATTAGTGGAGTATAAATCTAAAAAAGCCAATTTCTGAACTAAAGAGGTGTTAACTTAAGGCAGCTAAGGATAGGATTAGTCAGGGAAGTGACAGGGTGCAGTTTGCAAAAGGGGGATTGCTGAGGACACAGCTCCAGTCATTCCCAAAGGGCTGCAGTGCTTGAGCTGGGTCAGCAGAGCTGGGCCCTGCTGGGATGAGCTCAGAGCCCAGCCTGGGGTGAGCCCAGAGCCCAGAGCCCAGCCTGGAGTGAGCCCAGAGCCCAGAGCCCAGCCTGGAGTGAGCCCAGAGCCCAGCCTGGGGTGAGCCCAGAGCCCAGCCTGGAGTGAGCCCAGAGCCCAGAGCCCAGCCTGGACTGAGCTTAGAGCCCAGCCTGGAGTGAATCCAGAGCTCAGAGCCCAGCCTGGGATGAGCCCAGAGCCCAGCCTGGGGTGAACCCAGAGCTCAGAGCCCAGCCTGGACTGAGCTTAGAGCCCAGCCTGGGGTGAGCCCAGAGCCCAGCCTGGGGTGAGCTCAGAGCTCAGAGCCCAGCCTGGACTGAGCTTAGAGCCCAGCCTGGGATGAGCCCAGAGCCCAGCCTGGAGAGAGCCCAGAGCCCAGCCTGGACTGAACCCAGAGCCCAGCCTGGAGTGAGCTTAGAGCCCAGCCTGGGGTGAGCTCAGAGCCCAGCCTGGGGTGAGCTCAGAGCCCAGCCTGGAGTGAGCTGGCTTTTGGATATAAATTGGTCTCCCTAAAAAATCTTTTGCAGAAGACTGTGTATTTGGCAGGAAGCTTGAGATTACCTGGGTGTCTAAGTGCTATCACAAAAAGCTGCTTCCAATACACAACTAGTTCTGCTGGAACTCAATCCCCAGGAATTATAGCATTTATTTTTGAATAGCATTTGCTGCTCTCTCATCTATTCCCTAGAAGTTTGTACACATAGACATAGAGATCAAACTTGCAGCTGTGGGGATTCCTCGCTGTCACAAGATTATTAGAAAATATCTAACTAGAAGAAATCCTCTTTCCTTTTGTCTTCTAAAATGCTGCAGGATGGAAGAGGACACATCAGGTAGATGCAGGCTGCCATCCCAAAGCTGAGGAAGCATGTGCATGCAGTTGGGAATACAGCTCCACATGGGAAAAAATAAAATACCAAACCACTGAATTACCAGGCCAAGCTTTCAGCTGGTAAATCAGCATTTCTCCCTTCAGCTGACTGGAACTGTGCCTATTTATATCATCTAAGAATCTAGACAGTTATCTGGGCTTGCCAGTCACTGTAGGGATAATCAGAGCTTTAGCCAATTAAATGTTCATTAGGGGCAAGACAGAAAGGAGAGCAGGAGCCAGAACTCAGAAGCAGTCAGCACTTCTGCTCCTGTTGTTTTTTCACAGCCCAGCTCAGCCCAGCCCAGCACAGCTCAGCACAGCTCAGCTCAGCTCAGCTCAGCTCAGCCCAGCCCAGCACAGCTCAGCTCAGCTCAGCTCAGCTCAGCTCAGCTCAGCACAGCACAGCTCAGCCCAGCCAAGCTCAGATCAGCCCAGCTCAGCACAGCTCAGCTCAGCCCAGCCAAGCTCAGCCCAGCTCAGCTCAGCCCAGCCAAGCTCAGCTCAGCTCAGCCCAGCCCAGCTCAGCACACTTCTCTCCTCACCCTCATCCCTGGGCTGGCAGCAGCAGGGATGTGCTGTGGACACCTCCATGTGGAAATGTCTTAGCACAAAGCTCCTCACCCTTATCCCAGAGGAGGGCTGTGGACACCTTCATGTGGAAATGTCTCAGCACAAAGCTCCTCACCCTTATCCCAGAGGTGGGCTGTGGACACCTCCATGTGGAATCTGCAGTCTCAAAGTGCCACAGCGAGATCAAATCCCACAGTACAGGACCCAGCCTGCAGCCTGCTCTGGCAGTGATCTCACAGGGAACACCTGGGAGTCAGGAAGGGACAGGAGCAGTGAGTCCCAACTGTAATTTCCCTGGGAGGCTGTCATTTAGCCTGGTGTACAGAAACAGCAGCACGGCTCCCACACCACGGATGTCTCATTTAAATCACAGGCAGACCCAGCACCATCTGTCCCTCACAGTCACCCTCGATTCATGCCCTGCATTAATGGGGGATTCCAGCCACAAGGAACAGAAACCAGTCTGGGCAGGAAGTGCCAGCAGCCCCCAGCACTCCCCCTTGGGGGGTTTGTCCCTGGAGGTGACTCCCCTCAGTCCCACCTGCTCACCTGGACACGCACAGGGCACAGGTACACTGCTCTGTCAGTGAGGTTAGCAGGGATCTCACCATCCTGAAGCAAAGCTCTCTCAAAGGTGCAGCCAGAATGTGCTGCCTGGGCTGCACAGAGCTCTAGGAAAGGTGACTGAGAGCAGTAAGAGTTGACAATGCAGAACAGAAAAAGGTAACTGGACAAATGTGTTAAACACGAGCCCCTTTTAAGGCTGGTGCTATTATTATCCATATCATGTCTCTTTTAGTGATTGGTTAGCTTCTCCCATTGCCGTTGCTGTAAAGTTTGGGGTTTATTTTACATATAACCTTGTGTCCTGTGAGGATGGATATGGCAGGCTGCTCTTAACTCTGTGACACTTTATTGTAGTCACCACCCTTGGGGAACATGGCTCTCATATTTACAATGTCTGTCCTAAACATTTCTCACTTTCCTGGTTCAAGGTTCTACTTCATGATTTTTAACTATTTTGGAGAAGGAGAGGAAGATTGTTCTTGTGAGCATCATTTTTCTGAAGGCAGGAAGGAGCGGAGCCAAAGAAAAGAGATTACAGCCCTGTCAGGAGAGAGTGAACTGAGGACTGAAGAAAGAAACCCAAGAGAGCACATCAGGCCTTTAATTTGGTAATTTCTGTGGTTTCCCAACTAACTCTGAAGTGTCCTGGTCAGCACGTTTGGATCCAGTTGTGCCAGGAGTGATGCCCAGGGCTGGGGCATTGCCATGGCAGGGCTGACCCCGGCAGCACAGGGAGGGGCAGAGCAGGGACAGCCCTGCTGCCCCACGGGGAGGAGGTGCAGAGCATCCTCCTGCCACATTTGAGTTCCCACCCCAAAGCACAACGCCTGTGCAGCGTTTCACAGCAAACACCATCAGGTTCTTAGCACGGATGGCAGCAGGGCTCGTGCTGATCACCTCTAATAACAGCTGCAGAGCCAGCCCTGCCCAGGGATGGTGCCAGCCCTGCCCAGGGATGGTGCCAGCCCTGGAACCCCCAGGCTGAGCTGCATTCCTGCGAGCAGATCTGCAGCTTCCATCTGCACCTGTGCTGCCACATCCATGGGCTTTCTTTTCCCTTTCAAATTTCACTTTGCTTTCCCTTATCTTTGGCTCCAACCTCCCCAGGTGATGTTTGCTCCCTTTCTCAGTGGGGTCTGGTTAGCTCGTGGCAGCTGTGACGGAGCAAATCTTTGTCTTTCGTGGTGTCCATCCTCTGTGCTTTGCTCATTTCCCACTGGCTGTAATTTCCTGCCCCGTTCAAGCCCCAGGGAAGTTGTGAGTGACAAATGGCACAGCTGGTCTCCCTCTAGCTGGGGCACAGGCTCTGCACAAGGGGCTGGTCTGGGCAAAACTCTGACCTGGGCGTTGGCAAACCACCTGCAGAGACAGGCCAGGTGAGTCTCTGATCACAAACTAAACAAAAGGAATTATTTTAATCCACAGCGGTTTAAAGGAGAGAGAAAAAAGACACCTTAATGAAGATTAAATAGCAGAATTCATATTAGAGGATTTCAATGTGGACTTAAGTTCACCAAGATGGAAAATGATTACATAAAATATGCATGACAATTGAAGTTGCTAGCAAACAATATACTGCTAACTTTCTGACTTTCAGCAGTTAAGAAACAGTTTAAATGTTTGGGTATTCAGGCAAAGTGCCAGTTTATATAGACTAGAAAAACAGGCCAAGGTGAAATTCACAGCTGTAAAATGTCTTTGCATCTCCTAAAATAAAGCCAGGTTGGCATATGCAGATTTGTCTGGGACTCTACATAACCACCAGCTTCTCTTTCAGTGGGGCTTGGAAGCAAACCTGCAGCAGAATAAATACCATATATCTGTAGATTTCCTGTATCTGTATTTCCATGACCCCTTTCAACCTGCTACTCATCCAAAATCCTGTAAAATCCAGAATGAAGTCTAAGTACATTAGTTTATACTGTCATTGCAAAAGCACTGATTTCTGCAATATAAACAATACCTACTGACCTCTGCTGTCTTCTAACCAAAACCCCATTTTCCTCATTGACCATTCTAATTCACAAAGTTCAGTGCTGCAAATGAGAATCTCTCAACAGCCAAGTGCCTGGTTCTGTCTTTTGTGACAGCCTGCAATGACATTTTGGACATTTTGAACCTGGACCTGTCAGAGCAGGTTTCACCTCAGGCCCTGCATCACTACAGGAGCAGTAAGAACATTATTGTCCAGGAGAAGAAGCTGCTGATGAGCTGCTGCACACCAGGCAAGGCAGCTGAGCCTGCAGGGAGGCAGGAGGGGAGGTTTGCAGCAGGCTGACAAGGGCAGAGCTCCCATCAGCCCTGCAAGCCCTGCCCGTGCAGAGCAGGGACAGGGACTCCAATTAATGTGTTTGTGGAGGAGAATGCTGCTCCCAGCTGGGTGAGTGCCCCAGATAAGAGCCTGCTGCTCGTCCATCAGCGAGCTGGGCGCTGGGAGCTCCCAGGCTCAGGAATCTGCCGTGCTGAATTTGAAGTGCTTACGCTGCAGCCTCCACCTGCCTGCTGGCTGCTTTGTTATTTGCTGTAAATTTAACAAACCTTGCCCTCTGTTGATAAGGAGTTTCAGTGCTCAGCTTAGCCCACCAATTTCCCCTGTGCTGCCCCAAGCTTTTCTCGTGTCACGTTTATTTTGGTGACTACAATACCTTTGTTTGTGCTCCCTCCCACTGGCAGCAGTGCACGTTAATTCATCAAGCCTGACAGAATGTAAAATTACAACACAACAATGAGAATGCTGGCCCTGTTCTGGTGTATAATTAAAGCATGGTCATCCAGGGAAACTTGAGTTCCCTTTTGCAGGGAAGGCTTTTGTAATTCAGAGCAGCTAAACCCAGCAGTTATTCAGGCAGGGCAATTCTCTCTCCAGTATCTTCTCTCAGATGGGTATCTTGGGAAGGATCTCTGATGTGGGCACACAGGATGATCTGCATCTATTCCACCTCAGGCTCTGATTTCACAAGCTTAACAAAACTGGATTGGCTCCACAATGGATTAACAGACTTCTAGCAAAACCAGCTTGTGCTACAGGAAATGTGGGGATGTAACAGGTTCAGCTCGGTCCTGATCTCATACCCTCATCACAGGATTCACTGCTGCTTCCAGCAGGAGCACGATGCTCCACGCTCTCCCCTGAGTGCAGCTTTTTGTGTTCTGCTCGCCAAAATGGGTGAATTTACACTGTGCCTGCTCCAAGCTGCCTTTGGCTGCCCTCAGGTCAACTGCTCCTTCTCATTTCCTCCCCTGGCTGCTCTGGCTGCTGAATTTAAGCCTTTGTGCCTCCTCTGAAGAGTAGAATAAGAAGTATATGAAATGGTACAGAAAAGACAAAGAAGAGAAGTTTAAGAACAAATTGAAATTTGTCTCCTTCCCTATTTCTAAAAGCAAATCTCATCATTCACTACAACAGCAGAGAGTGGGATGGAGCCCTTATTTCAGAGTGCCACTGTGAGCTGGGGGTGAGGTGTTTGCAGGCAGCTCAGCTGCCAGCAAGGGTCTGTGCTTGTTTATGGAATTCACTTCATGTGCACATGAGGCACAAAGGATGGATGCTGCTGAAATTCCAGCATCCACGGGCTACATTAAGGGCTTGTCTCAGCATGCTGCAAGAGAGGCAGAAGTCTGCAGGAGTTCTGTGCTGACAAAGGTTAGGAACTGAATGACTGATTAGAAATTACTACTATTTTACTCTTTTTTTCAGTAACAAAAGCTCAGTTTTAGCCTGATGGCAACAGAATCCCCTTGTATAAGGACTCTGCTGCTCCCAGGCTCAGCCCAGCACCCTCTGGCCCAGGCCTGTGTTTGCTGACCACACTCAGGCAAACAGACGTGCATGAAGAATAGGTGCAATGCCACAAACCCTCCTGTGGACGTGCCTGGAGACTGGGAAACAAATCAGACAAGGGCAAAATAGCCCTTCTGTTCCATTTTTCTTTTTTCTATCTCAGTATTGCCTTTAATTGCACAGTCATCTGGCCAAAGAGTTTACCTGGAGGAATGCAGTGGCTTCGAGTCACACTGGTGGAGCACCAGGTCATAACAGTGAACTTTCAAGGAGTAAAGGAAGAGGGGGAAATAGTTCATGGTGTATCATATATTTTAGAAAAACAGGAACTTCCAAGAGTGTCAAAGCTGTTCCCCTTTCATTGCTCTGACTCTTCACATTTTTCCTCTTGCACCAAAATAGACTATTTGTTTATTACAGCAGGAACTAATATTTTCCCTGTAGCCAGTTAAAAGAAATACATCCTCTTTGTGGCTTTGAAAATCCCTACAGGATTATGAATGAATACTTCAAGAGTGTATTATAAATTCAGACATGTCTATTGGGCTTTCAAGTATCACAGCGGGAGCTTCTTACTGAGGCAACCTGAGGGTAAAGGCTTTCCCACCTTTCCAAAGTGACTCCTCCCACAAAATTTTCTTGGGCTGAAGTTAAAAAAAAACCACCACCCTACCTAGTTCAGCTTCTTAGAGCTGCTCCATTCTAAGCAGGAGTGAATATAGATATAATTTAGTACAACCACACCCCCAGACGTGGCTCTGGAGCCTGCCTGCTGCTTGCAGCACCGTGCACACTCTTTAAAGCAGGTTGTGGCTGGAAAGCAATGCAGTTTCCATGTGACAGTGTGAGCAGGCTGGGTCAGGAGCTGCTTTAGCACCCCGGGCTGCCCTGCATGGCTCGGAGCACCTGCCATTGTGTGCCCAGATTCCTCCCAGCTCCCCTGGCAGCTCCCGGGGCTGTGGCAGGAGCACAGGGTGCAATCAGACTCAGCCCATTCTGCATCCCTGCTGCGAGTGCTGAAGCAGCAACTTCGCCGTGTTTTGATCAGATGCACTCGGTGCTGACACATAAATCAGGGACAGCGCTAAAGGGAGCGGGGAATCAGCAACAAAGAGCCAAAATCAAGGGCAACTGGGAAGGGAAGAATGGGACTAAAGAGAGTTTTAAAAGCACATGGCTTTGAATCTATATGTACTTACTTCTAAGGGAGATGAGGGGTGTTGCTGCTTTCAAAAGAATTCACTTTTTTCCAGGCTTTTGAATGCACATCGCCCCCAGAAAAAACCTCCTGTGGGCTGAGCCTCCGAATGAGCTACGAGATGAAAATGAGTATGAGCTGGAAACTGAAGGGCAGTTGATAAGAAGCCCTGTCAGGCAGTCTTTGAAACTGAAGAAGCACCTGCAGCAGCTGGTGTAGGTGGTTCTTGTAACACCGGGCATGGTGCTGAGTTCATGGCTCAGCAGATGTGCACCACAGCATCCCCGGGGTGTCAGCTCAAAGGACAGGACATTGTTGGGAAAAGGTCCAAGAGCATGGGGATCCTCCAAGGCTCTCACCTGATCTGTGAAATGCCAGAGGAGGGAAGCTGGCACGAGGTGCTGCAGTGGTGGCAATGGAGAAAAGCCCAGGGCTGTTCCCAGGACACACAGGGCACAGAGCAGGGACACGAGCACTGCTGGCACTGATCTGCCCAGCTGTGCATTCCCCACACTTCACCAGCACCGCTGAGGAAGCTGCAGCCATTGAGGAAATCATCTTTCAAAGAAAGCTTTGGAGCAAGAGGAATGAAGAAAACTTCCCAAACAAGACATACCTGCTCCTGCATTCTGCTGCCATGCCATTTGCCACGCTGCAAGTACAGCTGAATCTGAGGGGCTGTAGAATTCTGCCTGTCTCAGCTCTCACTTTAAAACATAAAAAACCCTTGGGTGCAGGAAAAAACCTTCATATGACAACACACACACACTTCCAAATTCTTGCACATGTACTCAATTTTAAACATGTACAGAATTCTCTCAAGTCTCTTGAAGTACTGTTTAAATAGTAAATAAATAATGTACACAGGCACTTTTGCAGGACAGTGATCTGGGACACAGCCACTCCTCAAGCACCTCTCAGTGCAATCTGGGGCTGAACTTTGGGAAGGTGTAAGACAGGAACCTGCAAATCAATGACACGTGTCTATGCGATTTAAAATCAACACAACAAATGACAAGAAAACCCTACAATTTCATCCAAGTTTGACTAGAAGGCAAAAACCTATTCTTAGTTATTCCATTTTGCAGTGAACTTCTTGGTCTGAGTCCAAGATTTCCACATTTCCATTGATAAAACTGAAGACCAGCTTTGTCTGATGCTCCCCGTCGGGCTTATTAAACCTGCTAATTTGTGTTTATAACTATAAATATAGAGATCATAACCCAGGTCGAGCACTTTCTAAAATTCCCTGGTGTAGACTGACACAGCACAATATAACCCCTAGTTTTAGTTGGCAGAAACAAGGATGGAAGCAATAAGATCTTAAGCACTTGAAAAAACAAGATTGTTATCTCGGTTTTTCAATGCTATTAGGAGAAAAGTAGCCAGCAGTATGTAGGTCAGCGTCAGTGGCTGCTTTGGTAGCCTGTGAACAATTTAAAGGAAGGAAGAGGCTTCCCTTTGTGCTGGAATAAGTCACTCCATATCCATGAAGGGGCTGCGCTCGCCCCAGAGGGAGCAGCATTATCAGCAGATGAATGAACGGGCACTCTGTGCTGTGCCAGGGGCGCTGCCTTTGAAAACAAGGGAGACAAGCAAAGGGGATTCAGCCTGGCTTTTATTTTCCTGTCCACCATTGTAACGGAGCTCCTCCATGAACTCATTCTTGTCAGGCTGAATTCAAAGTGACACTTCAGAACCGGCCCAGCATCTGCTCCCACCCTGCGGCAGCCCTGGGCCTGTGGGCAGAGCTGAGGGCTGGGAGAGGCTGGAGCTGACCCTGGGGATGCCAGGACAGCTGGGGGCAAGCAGGGCTGTGAGAGGCAAGCAGGGCTGTGCTGGGGGCAAGCAGGGCTGTGCTGGGGCAAGCAGGGCTGTGCTGGGGGCCAAGCAGGGTTGTGCTGGGGCAAGCAGGGCTGTGCTGGGCCAAGCAGGGCTGTGCTGGGCCAAGCAGGGCTGTGCTGGGCCAAGCAGGGCTGTGCTGGGGCAAGCAGGGCTGTGCTGGGCCAAGCAGGGCTGTGAGAGGCAAGCAGGGCTGTGCTGGGGCAAGCAGGGCTGTGCTGGGGCAAGCAGGGCTGTGCTGGGCCAAGCAGGGCTGTGCTGGGCCAAGCAGGGCTGTGCTGGGCCAAGCAGGGCTGTGCTGGGCCAAGCAGGGCTGTGCTGGGCCAAGCAGGGCTGTGCTGGGGCAAGCAGGGCTGTGCTGGGCCAAGCAGGGCTGTGCTGGGGCCAAGCTGCTCCTCCTCAGGTCACCTGCAGGCTCCAGGTCCTACCCACGCACTGGAGGAAAATCTGCTGGGTGTCAATATTGTGCTTCAGCTGAGTTAGCTGAGCCTCATTCCTCACTGACAGCGCCCACTCACCTCCCCACGCTGCCCTGGGAATTCCAGCAGAGCTGGGGCTGAGCTGGAGGAGAAGCAAATGCTGATATTTTACAGAAATGCACAACAACTGACCCAGGAGTGCAGCAGCCCCTGCCAGGGGAGCCTCCAGGCAGCCGGGGCAGGGTGGCTGTGCCAGGCAGGGACCAGCTGGGCACCCTGGGCAGGGCAGGGCTGGCAGCTCTGAGTGCCCCTGCCATCAATGGCCAGGCCAGTTCAGACTGCCCCTCTGTGCCCTCTGTGTGACACGGGGTGATGTGTGACACGGGATGACACGGGATGACACGGGATGACATGGGATGACATGGGATGACACGGGACATGTGACACCAGCTGGCACACTGTCCTTGCACTGCTGTACCCAGAGCCCACTCACTCCACAGCCACCCCCAGCTCTGCCTGAGCCGTGCAAACCAAACTGGCACCACTCAAACATTTGCACTGGGGCTGTCCTTGGAGCCTTCCTGTGCCCAGGTGCCCAGAGCTGATCCAGGGCTGACCCTGGGTGGGCCAGGTGCCCAGAGCTGATCCTGGGCTGATCCAGGGTGAGCCAGGTGCCCAAGGCTGATCCAGGGCTGATCCTGGGTGAGCCAGGTGCCAGGGCTGACCCTGGGTGAGCCAGATGCCCAGGGCTGATCCTGGGTGAGCCAGGTGCCCAGAGCTGATCCTGGGTGAGCCAGGTGCCAGGGCTGACCCTGGTTGAGCTCCTGTCTGTCCCTGCCTCAGGGGATGGCTGTGTCACAGCCCTCAGCCCTGCTCAGTGTCTGTTCCCATCATCTCACCTCTGTAACTCACACAGCAGAGGCTGCTGCTGCCAGGTGCCGTTTGGTGCTGCCATCAGTGAGCAGGACAGCAGGTTTTGGTGCACTCACTTTGTTCCCTCTGTCAGGCAGGACAAGCTCTGCCTTTCATCACCCCTAATCCCAGTGAACACTTCTGTCTGCAGCAGTGCCACAGTGCTGGCACAGCAGTGCCACGGGGATGCTCTCACAGACCTTTGGCTGAGGTGTTTCCTGCTGTCCTGGTGCCATTTTTTGTGCTGTGGTTCATCCTCACCTGTGCCCTTTTCTGAGCAGAGTACAAGGAAGAAAACCCTCAAAAGTGGGACATATTTTCCCAGTGATAATCTTGACTGTTTCCCTTTGCTTCCTTTTCCATCCCTCCCCTTATTTCACTAGATTCTTTTGCAGTGGCCTAGATTTAACATCCTTTTACAGCTGATTCTTGTGGCTGCAAAGCCCTGCTAATATCACATTGTACTAGTCAGAAAAAATTATTTAGGGCAGGGAGAGTCTTTTTGGTCTGTGTTAGCACACAGATGTCTTGAGACAGAGCTGAAACTCAGAGGTGCTGCTACAATGTGAATGGTAGCAGGAGATGAAACGGATTTATATCCATGTCCCTGTATAGATATCTGGAATGTGAAGGGAAACTGTTTCTTTACTCCCTTTATTTCTTATCCATAATCACCCTATTCCCTTTTATTTTTTCAGACATCACTTATTTCTTTACCTTCCCTTGTACAACCCTTTCCTCAGCCTTTCTACACCCTTAAATTCTTGCTGCTGAGTTATTGGAGTATTGTTCACAGCTACTCACCGTAGCACAAGGTACCAACGGCAATGAGCCACTGAAACAATTCTTAAAATCATTGCTGAAAATCTCTGGTGCCCCAAAGCAGCCCAAAGAGGGCAATTCCCAATCATGGCAGCACAAGGCCAAGCATGCATCTGCATTTCTGCTCCACCAGCCACAAGCCCAGCAGAAGAGGTTCCTGCTTTCCCTTGCAGCAGCCACAATTCCTGTGTTCATCACAGATCACCCTCTGTGCCCTTCTGCTGATTCAGTGTTTGCACGGCTGTGCTCTCCACCAGACCTTGCAGCAATTTTGAAAACAAGACCAATGGAAAACAAACCTTGCTTCTACTTTTTTCCCTTCAGTTGCTATTTTTAACCCAGAAAATGTCACAGTTCTGCTTTGGGACACAACCAAAATAAAGCGGTGATTCAGAGGAAAATAATAAAGGGGCCAAGAATAAGGGAATGAGAATTTCTGCAATCTGCTCTAACAGGACACAGAACCACTGGGTAACAGTGTGTGGAGGCAAAAAAAAAAAAAGAAAAAAAAGAAACAAGCTTTGTTTGAAGAAGTTGTGAGTGACTCAAGAGCTGCGGTTCCCTTCCCTCAGTGCAGGGACTGTATCATCAAAGGGCTGTTTGCATGCACAGCATTCAGCAAAGCAGCTTGAGAGTCTCAGGAATTCAGATAACATCCTCTTCTGGGGGTTTGAATGGGCCTGCTGCGTGTGATACTGAGCTTTGTCCCGGTGAGCTGGAGATCCCTTCCTCGGGCAGAGCACTGGGAACCTGAGTGGCTGCGGCAGGATGGGTGAGCTCAGCTCTTGAGAGGCCTCCATTGTGTGGGCTGATTGATTCTGGGCAGCACAAACAACACCAGAACAAATAAGCACAAATATTCACCATTCCTGGCCTGGGGAGGGTTGCAGGGACCTGGGTGAAAATGCTGAGCAGCAAAGCAGAGGGGCTGGAAAGAGGCATTTGTCTGCACTGGTATCACTTCTCTGTGCTGATGATTTTGGACAAAGGAACATTGAATCCTCAGAGCTTGAATATCTGAACATCTGATCTGTGCCAAAGTGGGGGGACAGGACGGGTGCTCAGCACTTTCAGAATATCCTCAAGGAGAGAATCATTCTGCCCCCGTTCCAGAGTGTGATCAGAAAACCTCAGATCAACGCCCCTGGGCACTCAGCCTGGACCAGAGGGGGTCAGTCCTGAATCCCTTTCCAGGTTCTTTGCACTGTTACAA
Organism: Geothlypis trichas; assembly: GCA_009764595.1. Classification (NCBI taxonomy): domain Eukaryota; kingdom Metazoa; phylum Chordata; class Aves; order Passeriformes; family Parulidae; genus Geothlypis; species Geothlypis trichas. The sequence goes on along the minus strand of CM019918.1, from coordinate 13,782,920 downwards.
GGAGAAAACCCTTTAAAGCCCTGCTCTCAGAAGGGCCCATGCACTGCTCTCCCCCTGCTGCACGTGTGAAATAATACACGTTTGTGCACCAGGCCTTTGGCAGGCTATCACACCCATCATGTGTGAAATAAATACACGTTTGTGCACGAGGCTTTTGGCAGGGCATCACACCCATCAGACACATCATGTGAAATAAATACACGTTTGTGCACGAGGCCTTTGGCAGGGTATCACACCCATCGTGTGTGAAATAAATACACGTTTGTGCACCAGGCTTTTGGCAGGGTATCACACCCATCATGTGTGAAATAAATACACGTTTGTGCGTGAGGCCTTTGGCAGGGTATCACACCCATCAGGCACATCATGTGCACCTTCCTGACTCTTACCAGAGTGATCTAGGAAACAGATTAATTCAGAGTGATGGTTGCCAGCAAGGATCAGCAGCCTGTTAAACACCCAGAACATCCAGGCAGGCACCTGGAGCCTCTGCCATTTCCTGTGTGACTCCATCCAAATCTCATTTCTCAAAAGCAGCCCAGGACCTGCCCTGCTCCCTGCTCACACTGCAGGTGTGCCACAGCTCCTGCCACAAACCAACCTGCTCTGCCTGGGAGCAGCTGGAGCTGCAGCAGCACAGAAGGGAGGCTGAAGATTTCACAGGCCCTGCTGTGGTAACGCCAGGATTTGCTGACTTTAGCTCAGAGGTTGAACCAGTGAGGTATCTTTGCATAAATAACCTCATTTCATCTATAGGGAAAAAATGAAATGAAGTCACATGTGCTGAGCCAGGCAGTAACAGAAGCAGTTCTTACCTACAGGACTTGAGAAAGAGCTTGTTTCAACAGAGCTTGACTTAGAGCCTTCCAGAGCCTTCCAGAGCCTTCCAGAGCCTTCCAGTGCACATCTGGGGCTCCACAAAGGCAGGAGAAGTTTCCTCTGAATTGTCTCCTTGAATTGTTTTCTGCTCCTAGTAAATCAGTGGCTCTCCCTTACCTATGGAGCTCTTTATTTAGGGTGCTTATCCTGCCACCTTGGAGGCTGCATTCACCACTCTGTCAAATTTTGTACCTTGATAAATAAATTGCACCTGACTGTTAGTGCAGATCTGGGTAAGTAAACAAAATGTCTTTCTTCTGCTGAAGAGGTTTGGCTGTGCAATCAGAAGTAATTCAGTACCTGTTTAGCCTCAGTGCTGGCTAACAAAAGGCAGATTCCACGCCCTCGTGGAAGAAAGATCAAAGCCTTTTTTGGCATTAATGAATGTTAAGCAAAAACCCCCAAATATTTAATCAAGGGGGAACAAAACCTTAAGACTCACACAGCTGTGAGCATTTTTACAGGTTTTTGTAGTTCATATTTGAATCATATCTAAGGGTTTGTTTCCCTGTACGTGAACAGGATTAAAGTCCCATGGCAAGGGTGGGATTTTCAAAGTGTTTTTAAAACTCACAGATTCAAATGGGGCCCAGGGTGGAACAATAGGGGAAGAGCTATTAGAGGCTGTCACTTCTGAAAAAGCATTTAATGTGATGGAGTGTGGCTATGACTCAGAAACACAACGAATACTTTAGAGGGAGCCAGAAAGGAAAGGATGCACCTGACTGGTTTTGTAAAGCTGGGTACAAGTGATACAATAATTCTTTCACAACCAAAGGGCAGTCAGCTGATATCCTGAACCTGAAGATTTGATTGCCCAGCTTAAAAAACACAATGCACTTGTCCCACAGTCACCCTGAACAATGATAGTGATGCATTATTTTCACTGCAGTTGTGCTCCTGAGCTTGGTGATGGCTCAGAACTCACTTAGCTGTGACCCAGCACATAAGAAACCCTGGGGGCTCTCTCCCCAGGGATTTCTGGAAGAAGATGGGCAGGAAAACCACAGGAAAGCTGGCCACTGGTGCTGGCCCTCACAACGAGAGGCAATCCCACTCCCCAGGGCTCAGCTAACACTGGTTTTGTTCACACAGCACGGCAGAGCAGAGGATTTCAGGGTGTGACAGGGATTACAGTGCCATCACTTAGGAGATGTCTCAGAGATGCTCCACCTGCTCACAGAGGCAATACAAACAAAGCTGAGCTGAAAAATAATAATTAAGTGATAAAGGTGCCATCCAAAGGAGCAGCTGTGGATGTGACACCCAGCTGGTGAGTGAAGGGTTGGTAACAGAATCCACCGAGGGCTGGGCAGTGTTTGAAGTGTCCATCAAAGGGAGGACAGAGCACACGGTGCCACACCACCATCCAGGCCACACCTGGGGAGATGATCCCTGCAGGAACGGGGGATGAGCAAACTGAGATGAGGTGGGATTCACTGGTGTGGCACAAAGAGGTTCTGCCTACACAGACACCATGAGGAATCTGCAATTCACCCAGGATCCAGGGCAGAACAGAAGGATTGTAGCTGTGCTCTGTGAGCTGGAGGGGAAGCCATCACATGCACCTTGGATGTGATGGTCCATGGAGAGAGAACAAGGCAAAAATAAAATTCAGGTTGTTCACCCAAAGGTTGGTAAGGATGAAAGAAAAAGAAGAAGTATCAAAGTTTCTAGGCAATCATCAGAAAGCAATGTGGAGATTGCAACTTGGATATGAGGGGACGTTCCTTTGTAAGAGCTAAAAAGAAAAACCAACTGAAAAATTAACATTCTGGTTAAAGAAGGAAAAGATGGAAATGGAGCCAGGTGATGATTTCTGTCACCCAGCCTTAGCAAACCAGAGCTGCATCTTCCTGTCCATCACAGGACAATTATTGATGCTTATGCAAAATCATTAATTGCACAAGAACCTTCCAGCTGCTGATGAGAGGCAGTAACACAGGGCTGTGACTGAAAGCAGAGACTTGCACTGAGCTTTAATTACAGCAGTGATGCACCAAGTGGAGACAATCACCCTGCTCACCTCTCACAGCCCCAGCTGCATGGAGGACTGGCAGGTAAAAACCCATTATTCATTTAACTGTGCAACTGGTGCATTTACTGGGGAAATCAGTGAGCTAGGGGGAAAATAGCAGAAGATTCTGTGCAATTTGTGTCTCGTTTCAAAGCAAACCACATGAGAAATTCATTTAAATGTTTTGGAGTGAAATGTTCAGGTGATGAAATAGGGGGATCTCCTACAAAGCCAATGAAGCTTTTCATCAGTTGAATATGCTTTGCCTTCTCTTTACCATTCTCTTTTTTTTTTCCTCAATACAGTTGAAACCCACTATTATTCATGTGGACTGCATAATGCCCCATTAATTGAGAAATCACCTGGCAGATGAAATATTAATGTAGATAAAACCAACAAAAAATTACCTGCTAGAAAAATCTTGTTTAACAAATACTTGTGTGAAGTGCTCAGCTTCTTAGAACATAGATGATGTTGAGAATTTTTATTATTCATTATTAAGAATGATGAAAAGAAGAGATATTGCTCTCTTAATCCATCAAAGCCCAAAAGGAATCTATGTTTTACAGAAAAGGAATAGAAAAACAGAAGTTATATTCCCTAGAATGAGGTCGATGTTCATTCTTGGAGGCCCAGAAAATGCACTTTGAAGCACATAATGATGGGTGGGCAATGAAGCCCATTGGGGAGAGCTGTAAATCCTAAACCACCAGGTGAAAAACCACCTCAAGGTCCTGTCCCGAGCCATGGTCTCTTCTACACACTCACTGAACTTGTTTCATTTTACCTCTTCTTTATCTTCAGGATGGAAAACAGCCCCTGCCTCTGACACCAGCCCCACTCAGCCCAGCTGGCCCCAGGGCTCCTCACTGCAAACATGCCCAGCTCCTTTGGGTTTCTCACCTTGTATGATGCACTTGGGGCCTGCCCTTTGTCCTCCCTGCACGGTCAGCTGGTAACAGATCAGAATATTGATTAGAGTTGGTGCTGATTAATTCAGTCATTATGTGCAGAGCTGTCTTTACTGGGAGGAAAGGCAGCAGGAGGTGGGAGGCTCTCAGAGCCACCATGGAAAGGCAGCACAGAAGCAGTGAGTGGGTGAGGGAAACACAAGCTTGGGTGGAGCAGAGGGAGGGGAAGGGTGTGAGCTGAGATGATGCTGAAGCTGCAGGCAGGGGTGACACATCCTGCACAGTAATTACAATGCTTTAATTACCCCTCATGGCTGACATTGCTCCAGCACTGCTGCCGTGGGTGGGGGTGATGGGTGCAGAGGGGCATCGCTGCCCTCCTGCCCTTGTGCAATTCCATCTCAGCAATAACTGGCAAATCCTGGTCTGTCCCAAAGCTGGTGTATCCCAAAGCTGTGCTGTATCCCAAAGCTGTGATGTATCCAAAGCTGTGCTGTATCCCAAAGCTGGTGTATCCAAAGTTGTGCTCTATCCCAAGCTGTGGTTTATCCCAAAGTTGTGATGTATCCCAAGCTGTGGTTTATCCAAAGCTGTGGTTTATCCCAAGCTGTGCTCTATCCCAAGCTGTGCTCTATCCCAAGCTGTGGTTTATCCCAAGCTGTGGTTTATCCCAAGCTGTGGTTTATCCCAAAGTCGTGATGTATCCCAAGCTGTGGTTTATCCAAAGCTGTGGTTTATCCCAAGCTGTGGTTTATCCCAAAGTTGTGATGTATCCCAAGCTGTGGTTTATCCCAAGCTGTGGTTTATCCCAAAGTTGTGATGTATCCCAAGCTGTGGTTTATCCAAAGCTGTGGTTTATCCCAAGCTGTGGTTTATCCCAAAGTTGTGATGTATCCCAAGCTGTGGTTTATCCCAAGCTATGGTTTATCCCAAGCTGTGGTTTATCCCAAGCTGTGCTCTATCCAAAGCTGTGGTTTATCCCAAGCTGTGGTTTATCCCAAGCTATGGTTTATCCCAAGCTGTGCTCTATCCCAAGCTGTGCTCTATCCCAAGCTGTGGTTTATCCCAAGCTGTGGTTTATCCCAAGCTGTGGTTTACCCCAAAGTTGTGATGTATCCCAAGCTGTGGTTTATCCCAAGCTGTGCTCTATCCCAAGCTGTGGTTTATCCCAAGCTGTGGTTTATCCAAAGCTGTGGTTTATCCCAAGCTGTGCTGTATCGACACCTTCCTGCCCCACCAGCTGGGAACAGTTCTCCCCACCCTGGCACCTTTCAGGTCACCATCTCTGACAGGCTGTACAGCTCTGGTGCCAGTATTTGTGTTAACAAACCCCATGGGTTGAGGGGATCAGATATTACTCTAACAGGAGCCATATCGAGTCTAGGATAGCAGACTCAGACCCATGAAATCGTGAGCATTTCTCTTGGTTACTGCTCCGTGGTTCTGTTCTGTTCTGCACCAGAATGCCACCACACATTTTAAGGTATTGCTCTACTGTCACTTTCACTGTACTCAGTTTCTCTTCCGTCAGAGGTCTGGGATACACCACTAACACATTGATCATGTGTCACTCATCCCACGGGAACACACAAAACAAATAGAAAGCAGCCATTCCTTCCTAACAAGAACAGCTCTAATTAACATGGGGATTTGTTTTGCTGGTTGCTTTTGTTGTCTTCAGACATTACTTCTGTAAATAATCACAATGAAACGGAGAGATCTCCCCCGTAAAAAAAAAAAAACCAAAAACAACACCACAAGAAACCAAAACCCACCTGACTACACAGGTTCTTGAAGTCCTGCTTGTACATTTAAAGCACAAGTCTAAAATATTAAACCTGCCTTGAAATATGATTGACTGGCTTGAAATATCAACGTGCTCAATATTCACATGGTGACAGTTTTATGTATTGCCAGATTGTGGTGACAGAAAAGGATACTTCATCATTTACATTTGCAACACTACTCCCAGACTACAACTATGTGAGTCCTGTGTGGTTTTGAATAGATAAAATGAGAAAACAAGCCACGAAGCCCTCACTGCAGTGACCCAGGGTTACTGTGGAGCTGTGTGTGAATTGTGCACTTCTACATCAGTCACAAGCAGATTCTGTACTTGTTGAAATCAGCTGCAAAGCTGGCCCTAGTGCTTCAAAAAGACGACTTTAGGGGAAAACAGATAACAGTGGAGCCCCTGCAGCTTCGGTTCGGTTTTGGTCTGGTTGTTTAAACGCTGTGGAAGGAAGAGGTCTCATTTACTGAGAAGTTGCCTTTTGGTGCGTGCATGGAACAAGAGGCTGAGCTCCAGAGCAGGCAGGTCCTCTCTGTCAGCCCAGAAACAATCGCACATTTCAAAGGAGCCTCCTGCAAGGCCAAGGAGCTTTTTGTTATGTAAACGAGCCCAACTCGTTTGTTTTGGTTGCTGTTTTTAAATGCCAAGTTGTAGATACGTCTGTAGTGTTAAACACATCAAACAGGGGAGCAGAACATCAGCCTCGTGCATCCCGAGTTCTGCTGCAGACACGGAGAGTTTGCTTAGGGCTGCATTTCAAACAGCAGCTCTTGGATGCTCGAAACGGGCCGAGGAGTCCCAGCAGCAACAGAGGGGGGTCCCTTGCAGGACAGGGACATTGACAGGGCTGCCAAACCCAGACTTGAGCTTCTGCCTCCAGGATCACTTCCCACTGGTCCCAACGCACAGACAAACCCAAAACTGTCACTGCCACCACTGGTATTCAAACCCTCCACTGCTCCTGGGAGCCAGTCCCTGTGAAGCTGAATTTGGAAGTTAAAAAAAGGAGTAAAGGATGTGCCTCCTTCTGCCTTAAACTTGGTTTTATCATATCCTGCAAATGAAGGGCTTTGAGGAGTTTTCAAAAGTGATCAAAGAGCTGTGCAATGCACCCCTTCACCGTCCAGACTCTGTGGGCTCTAAGGGTGGAATTGTCACAGAAATATGCAGAAGAACCTGTTGCCCCAGATAAGTTAATTAACAAAACCAGTAATGGCTGGAATTCTGAATTTGATTATTCTTCAAACCTTCTCTTGCCACTGCATTGTGATTTGTTTCAAAAACCATACGTTGGTAACTTCAGTTTATCAAAAGTGGTCACACTGTGATACTCTGCTAATTGTGTAAGATACTGTGCACAGAGCTACATAATGATTCCACTCCAAATATTAATGCAGCTACCCGGGATAACCAGGGAAGTGTGGAATCCAAACCCTGAATGCCTTCCTGTGTCTGTGAGGAGAGCAGGGATCAGAGCAGTGCAATGGAAACCAAACTCCTGGGCACCAGATTAGATTAATGTGCAAAAATAAGCACAGTTGAGTTTGTGCATCTCTAGCCTCAGAACTTAAACAATGCCAACTCCCTGGAGGCATTTTCTCCTTCCTCCTCTCCTGTGGCTCTGTTCTCAGGATCTTTGCCCTGTTTTCTGCCTGTGCTCAGTTTTCCTTCTCCTGTGTGTTCTGGAGGAGCTCACAGATTGCAGTTTCGCCTCACTCCATACAGACACACTCAGTGTTTACTTTCTTGTGAAACTCGCTATCAAAGACAACCCTACAGCACTCAGGACTCACAAGTCTCTTTCCCACAGTTCTCCTTGTTAGATATGCAAAGGAGCTCCTTGAAGAGCTATTACAGAGTGTGAAAAGAAACATAAAATTTGGTGCACTCTTGCTGTTGCTATCTCAGCACACAACTGCTCCCTGGAGCCCAACAGGCTCTGTTTGGTCAGACACCTCCCAGATGCTGAGCAGCACAGTTTGCACAGTCCTGGGTGATGGGGGCACTCACTGCACTTGGGAAATCCTATTTGTGCGTTTCAGTGACGCTTTCAACATCTCAAGAGCTGCTCCAGAGTAGCTAAGCTGAAAATCAGCTGGAACACAGCTGGAACACAGCTGGAACACAGCTGGAACACCACCCTTCCTAACGAAATCAACTGGGTGATTTTTGCTTGTGACAGATCTCCTGGTCTGTTCCACGGGCCCTGGAACGCAGAGCTCAGCTGGGATGGCTTCACATAAAGAGGTAGAAGAGACAGGGGAAAGAGCAAGGCACGTTTGAGAGCTCCCAAAAACCCCTGAGCTGGGAATGAAAATCCCAAAAGCTCAGCACAAGGGCTGTCCCACAAACTGGCTGTGCCTCTTGCCTGGAACTGCCGTGAGGACACACAATGGTCCTGCTGCACCCTGCTCACAGGGCTGCTTATCCTGCAACCCAACTGCAGAACTGCTGACAGGGAAGTTGCTAAAACACCTGAAAGGATTTGCAAGCACAAAACAATTTAGAGTGATACTTGATCTTCCAAATCCCACAATTCAGGTTTATTTGGTGCAGCGTTCTGACCTTAAACTTGCCTACACACCATGCCTATACTTGATTAAATAGCATTTTTTACCTGGTTTCAAATTGAATCCATTAATTCCAAAATAAAAAGTGTATGTAGATACGTAGCTTGGTTTTTATTCTCTCCTAATTGTCAGTGAATAACTTATAAAAATATTAATGAATAACTTATAAAAATATTAATAACATGTCTTATGTCAAACAAGAAAGGCTTATTGAAGAAACAAAAAGGCTGCTTTAAGATTGTTGCAAAAGGATGAGAAGTCTAAGGAAACTGTCATATCTCATTGTTAAAATCAGGATCCTGAAGAACAAAAAGGTTCTTTAATGTAATTTTAAAAAGAAAAAAAGATCACATTATTAAAACCACCCCCAACACCTGCAGTAATTAAAGGTGTTAAACCTCAATAGAAATCTGTCCTTTAAAAATCCATTTGCAAGACAAAATGTTGTCAGTATGAAACAAAAATATTTTGACCACTAAAACCTTAAAAGGAAGAAATGGCATAACTGCAAGAGTGTCAAAGGTCCAGGTGTCAGTGCCATGACTCTGATGTTGTCAAATGACTGCAGGGACCACGGGCAGGTCTGGGATTTGTGTATGGACCATAGGGAGTCACAACCCCTGTCCTTGGGACGCCCTATGGAGCTGGGAGCAGCTCAGGGATGAGGAGCAGGGCTGAGGGCAGCTGGGATGCTCCTGCCAGGGCACAGCTGGGAAAAGCAGCTCCGAGGGATGCAGAGCTCTCCTAAGGGCCTCCGAGTGACACGTGGGGGCTGTTTCCCCCCTGTTTTATCAGCTGGTCAATGTTCTTTGTCCCCTTCCTGCTTTTTATGTCACACAGACATTAGTCTCAGATAAAGGAGCTATAAAATAACAAATATACAAGACAGAAGCAAACAATGTCTCTATTCCATAAAAGAGTATTTTCAAGTTTAAGGCACCTGCTCAGAACTGGCAGTCTCTTCTTGACAGTCTCCTGTGTTCATCAGCACCTTTGGTAGCCCAGAACTTTGAATCTCTGCTTCTTACCGCAGTCTTTACCCAAAAAAGAAAGATAAAACACAAGTTTTGAAATCTCTTTTCGTTTGTGTGGAACAAAAAAAGCTGAGAGCAGCGGCAGGTCCTGGCCAGTCGCACAGAGAGCTGTGTGTGGGCAGATTAGAGACTGAGGGAGGCATCACTCGAGAGGAGGGGCAGGGGAGCAGGCTCATGCAGGTGATGAAAGCCTGCTCGGCTCCGGAGGAGAGGGAAGGGGACGGAGGAGGAACGAGGGGCCCTGCACACTGCAGCTCCTGCCCAGCCCCGGGGATGCTGCAGCTCCTGCTCACCCGGGGGATGCTGCAGCTCCTGCTCACCCGGGGGATGCTGCAGCTCCTGCTCACCCGGGGGATGCTGCAGCTCCTGCTCACCCGGGGGATGCTGCAGCTCCTGCTCACCCGGGGGATGCTGCAGCTCCTGCCCAGCCCCGGGGATGCTGCAGCTCCTGCTCACCCGGGGGATGCTGCAGCTCGGAGCCCCGGGAGGCACAGCCATGGGAACGGGCTGGACAGGCTCTGGGGAGCTGCCTCCCAGCAGGAAATGCAGATTTGTTCATACTGAGCATCTTGCAAGAACTATGTGTTCTCAAAAAGCCAAAATAGGCTAAAACAAAATACAAAAATAAATCTTCATTCCAACATTATCAACATCCAGTATTTCTGAATTCACAGGTGCTTTTGCAACATACTGGGCTTGTCCATTCTAACACAGCAGCACATTTTGAAAATACAACTGAAATTGTCTTGTTCACTGATACTTCTTCCTATATCATGAGTTAGTGTCACATCAGGATTTTCAAAAGATGCTCTGATGTGGGAAAAACAAAATAATGACTTTTCCTGCAGCTCATGCTTTCCCTGAGATAGGAAGTTTGATTCAAAGCATACACTGAATTAGCTGGACACCCGTTGACTTCAGCAGAGCAGATCTATGAGATGATCTTGAAGAATGGAAGGAAAAAACTAGTGACAACAGACTGAAGGAATTCCTCTTTAAACAATGCCCTACAAACACACACAAGGGTTGCCCTGTCCTGCCTTTGATGTCCAGCTCCCCAAAGCTTTGGGTTTGCCCCACAGGAAGGCAGAGCTGGCCCCAGAGCCACATCTGTCCTCAGAGCTCTGGGACTGCCCCATCCCACCCTGTGCCTGCCCAGCAACTCCCACCTGCCCATCCCAAATCCTGCTCCACCACCTGCAGCGCCCATGGGCACCCATTCTGTGATTTGTACAGCCCCTGGAATCCAAGCCCTGTTGTGCTGCTTCTGGAAATATCCATTCCACTTCCCAAGCAAGACCTAAAGCTATTTAGAGCAGTATTTACTGAGCTGAAATGGGATCTACCAAAGCAGGACCTGTGTGTTTCACTGAGCTGATCCTGTGTTTCTGCTGGATAAACCTGTGAAGATACAGCAGGCTAGAGAACAGGCACAGAACAGACCCAAGGGCAACAGGTACCATTGTCTGGACCAAAAAACCATGGAAACCAGGTTAATATTAACACTCAGACTGATTGTAACTTGGCTCCCTGAAAATAAAGCTCCTGTAATGGGGATGCTGCTACCTCCTGACCTGTCACAGCACAAACACTGCCACTGAAATACAGTTCAGAGCCAGCTCCATCAAGGAGTGTTTTGTAAATGAATAATGACTTTGCTTAAAGCTAATCAACATCAAGTGTGTTAAAAAAGATGAAATAGTGCTGGAAGGCAGTGGGAGGTAGAGGAGCCTCAAAGTGCAAACAGGTGCTGATCTCCCTTCAGGGGGGATTGAGTGGCACAGACCTTCCAGGGCTGTCACTTCTGATCAAAGCCAGCTCCAAGACCACATAATCACCATCACCCACCTTTTAAAGGATGCCCTGATTTATCATCTGTCACTGTTAATAACTTGGCTACTCTGTCTGAAATACCTAAAAACATTACACGAGGATAACATTTCAATTTTTTTTTTTAAGAAATGTGTAAATGTTTTAAACTGAAACGCACTGGAGCTCGTCCTTTGAGGCCATCTGTTGCTGGAGACCACCTGCCCCCACAAGCCCACCTGAGCAGGAGGATCCCATCCCTGCAGAGCCCTCCCGGGGCAGCAGGGTGGGTCAGACACGGCTGCTCCTGCTCCCCGCAGCCAGGGATGACAGCCAGATGTGAAGAATGGCTGCACAATAACAGACACGTGAAATGCTGTTCGGGCAGAGCCTGATAAGGGATCTGCACATTCCTGGGCTGAGCCCCTCACATCCCCCTGCGCTGCTCAGCTCGGGCTGTCCCAACACGTCAGGGCTAAACCTGTAACTGCTCAGCTTAATTATTTCTCTGCTTATGAGAAGCATCAGCATTTCACTGAGAAACAAGAGTTTTACCATCGTAATTACAATTTTGTGGGGTTTTGCCCTGAATCCCATTTTCCCCCGCTGATCTCATACTCTTGCCTCATTAATCTCTCCCCAGTAAATCACACTGTTCTCCCGAGCTACCTTTGCCAGAAAAAGGAACTTTCTGCCTTTCTTTGCCTGTTCACAAGCCTGTGGCAAACATCTGGTTCTTGACTTGGTGTATGTACACACCAACAGAATGCATTTCTTTTATAACTTTTATCTGATAAATGCCACTGGACATTTCTTCCTCAACAAGTTTCCCATGGAGTGACTGGATTGTTAAAATAACCACATACAGACACTTTTCCTAAAAGTCTGAGATAAGCAAATACCTATTGGGCCTTGACAGTAAAGAAAAATCCTAGAAAATTCAACAAATAAAAATTCAAACACGATTTCACTAAAATATACAATTACTGTGAAAAAAAAAAGAAGTTCAATATTTTTGACATGTTGCCTTCATGATTTTTAGTATTATAATAATTTAACTAATATACAGCCTTCTAAGTCAAGAATAGAAATTTGTGTTGATTATTAATAACTGTATTAAATTAATTGTTTTGAAAATAAGTATATCACTTTCCTTCAACAGTAATAAGCTTCCAATTCCTTAAGTAGCAACTTCAGTATTAAACTGCTAGGACTGTTAGGAGCTGTGGAACATCAAGAAGTACAATTTCTGAACTAATTAATTCTTAAGATGTCCTCAAAGCCAATCATTACATTCTGCTGCATTTACAGTGCACTAGTCCTGATGTAAACAATCTGCATCATTATGTACTTGAGGAATCTCATTTGCTTACCAGTAACCTCCCCAAATAACTCTGAATAACTGCAAGCACAAATAAATTCTGAACGCTTGGTTTACAGTTTAGCAAGAATCTATTTGTTCCTCGATGCCTCCAGCCAAGCATCATCTGTCATTGTCACAGGGAAAGGTGCAATGAAGGGCCCGAGCTGACACCTGAACAAACTCAGCATGGAGCAGGAGCTCAGCCCCTGCTCAAATCTATCTGCACTTTTCAGAATCCTGAGAGCAGCTGTAGGAACTCATCAGCAACAATAAAGCAAACAATATTCTGTAGCCCACAGAACAGGGAGGTGTTTCTGGCAGTGACTGCCGCAGGCTGGAGCAGAGCCTGGGACATTCCCTGAATCCCGTCCTGCTGAAGCAGCGCTGGCCCTTGTCAGGTGTGACTTCCCTCAGGTGACACACACCTGGAGGCCTCCTGCCATGCACAGGTGACTTTACAGCGCTGTATTTCTCAGCACTCGTGCCATGGGTCCAGCTGGAGCACACACAGCTGCACAGGCAGCAGCTCAGCAGTTTCACAAGTGGATTTGTTCAGTGCAATGTCCTGCTTTGGCTGCAGCACAGTGTCCTCTGACAGGATTAACTTCCAGGGCATCTCAAAGCCCTGTGTCAAACAGTGGCACAAAAGAGAAAAAGGATCTTTTCTCTTCCACAAAAGATGAATTTTGTATCAAAACTGCCTTATCTATGTGCACTTTAGACATGAAGATTATTGATAAGAGCTGCACGATCATTTCTGCCACTCAAGTTCCTCATCACCGCTGGGAACACTTCAAGAGTACAAAAAGCAAGAATTTATCTGTCACACTGCACAGGTAAGTTGGAAACCCAAACCACCACTAAAGAACATTTGTTGGCAAATCCGCAGCCACAACACGACTGTCACAAGGATCCCCAGTCTCCCAGTGAGATCTGTTCTGGCTGTGATGATCCCTGACAAAGGGCTCTGTTCCAGAGCAGCCGGGTGACAAAGGGAGGTTCTGCCCCGCCTCACCGGCCGATCACCCAGCCTGGCATCCCCGGAAAACCGCCGGGAAAACCGCCGGGAAAACTGCAGCTTCACACAAAAACACACACACTAAAAACTTCCTGAACATGCATTCACGGTTTGAGCTCATCAGGTAACTTCCCGAAGCAGCGTTCAAATCCTGCATTCGCACGTCCCGGTGTCCCCCGAGTCCCTCCACAAGCGGTGACATCGCAGCGGCCTCAGGAAGGGGGAAATCCCCGAAGGGAGAGACTGAACCGTGCTCCAGCTGTGTCCAGGGAGGCAGATCTCTAACACGCTGAACGCAGCCTATGCAAATTTTCAAGGGCTGCTAACCCAGGATCAGGGCTGTAATCTCAGGCTTTGTAAACAGCTCCTGCTCCACACGCTGCAGCTTTTCGCATCACTAAAGCCCATTCGGTTTTCTCAGTTGCAGAGGCTCACAGAAATACGCACCTTCAAAATCCATTTATTTCACCTTGCAATTTCTTTCGAGTAAATTACCGTTCTCTCTATTTATACTTGCAGGCAAGTATAACAACAATTATATTCAAAGTGTGCTTTTACCAAATGATCCGGGAAACAAGTTTATTAACTGCAAAGCACATAGGAGAAAGTTTAGAACACACAAAATTATCAAACTAAAGAACATATTTTATTTTTAATAAAATAGTGGAGCGTGAAAAATAATTGTATATTACAAATATATACAGCAGAGAACTGTGCACCCCCAGCACAGTAAAGAGCATCACTCTATACAAAGCTTCCCTTTGCAGAATCTAGTGCTTCTTGATCTATTCATAGTGAGAATTTGTTTAACAATAGAAAGAGTCAATAAGCCCTTTGGGTCTCTTTGAATTGATCCCCCCCTTTTTTTTTGCACAAATCAGTCCAAACGTGTATAACATTGGCTTGATTTCCATTAAAAAGCCACAAAATGTAACACTAAAGGGTTTCTGAGGACTAGACCTCTTAGTTCTTTTGTTAAGAGATTTCTTTTGTTGTCTTTATGTACAGCAAAATACTTGTTTCTCTTTTCATGTCATGGTAAGAAAAAAAAATGTATTGCACATTATTCTTATTCACAAAGTTTGTGTCTGGTGCAGGAAGTTTCTCTTTTGGTGAAAGAATATTGGTGAGCATTATAGACCCAGCCTATTTTTAGGCACTCCAAGCCCAGAGGGCTGAGAGGAGCTGGGAAGGGTTTTAAGTTAGCACGGAGGGTGTTTGCCCAGAGCATCCTCGCCCAGGACAGGCCTCCTCCTGTCCCTGCACAGCCAATGCTCACTTGGGCACTTCTAAAACCACTGCTCCCTAAAACTTGGCTATACCTTGTTACTCAGAGAGCTGGAGAAAATCCAGCCCAGCTACACGAAGAAGTTAAATAAGTGTTGGTTGTTGTGTTTGGTTTTGTTTTTATGTTGTTTTGTTTTTTTTTTTTTCAATCTGAGGGATGGATGTGATTCTTAACTACAAATTAGTAACAGAACAGACTGTTTTAATTCACAATATTTCTTTCACATAAAACCTTTCCATGAGTACATTTACCTTCAGTTTTTCACCAGGTCCTGAATTCAGCATGATACACTTTTGTGCCTTGAGATATTAAAATGTTCTGACAAAAAAAGCACCATTCATTTTTTAGTTTCTGACTGCTACTGTGGACATTTGTAAGTCTGTGAGGTGAGATGCAGTCTTTTCTAAAACCTGGTCACACACAGGTGGGCGGCTGCAATGTTGATTCATATTTTGCAAGGTGAGTTTTCTGTGGATGTTGAGGTTTTTTGTAGATCCCACTACTCGTAATAACACTTGCGGGTTTTCTCCTACTTCTCTTCTTTAATCTCCGACTGCAAACATTTTGCCAGGATTGAAGAGTCTTGGAAGTCCAGATCCACATGCCACTAGTAATGCCCACAACTAATAACATAAAAATTTTCACCATAAAAATTTCTACTGCTGGGATAGAGTTACTCATCATGCAGTCTAAATTTTTAGTCTGATTGTTCATCTTGCATTTCTGTTGAGTTGCCACAATTTTCCAATAATCCATGTTCAGTCTCTCATAGAAATAGCAAGCTATCACGCAAGTTGCAGGCACTGTGTACAAGACTGAGAAGACACCGATCCTGACCATAAGCTTCTCCAACTTGTCGGTGTTTTCTCCACCTGTTTTCATCACCCTCCTGATATGGAAAAGGGCCACGAAGCCAGAAAGAATAAAAGAAGTGCCAATGATTAGATAACAAGCCAAAGGAATGAGCACAAACCCCGTCAAGGCGTTCACATCCATGCTGCCAACATAGCACAGCCCTGTCAGCTCGTCCCCAGCCACCCTCCTCATCACCAGGATCATGATGGTCTTCACGGCCGGGATGGCCCAGGCTGCCAGGTGGAAGTAGCTGCTGTTGGCTTCGATTGCCTCGTGCCCCCACTTCTTGCCAGCCGCCAGGAACCAGGTCAGGGTCAGGATCACCCACCACAAGGAGCTGGCCATGCCGAAGTAGTAGAGAACCAGGAACACAATGGTGCAGCCGGTGCTCTCCAGCCCCTCCTGGATGACATAGAGCTGGCCGCTGTCCCTGTCACAGGCGATGCTTTCAGCACCTGAGAAGAGGCGGATGATGTACCCCACCGAGTAGACGCAGTAGCACATGGACAGGAAGATAATGGGCCTCTCGGGGTACTTGAAACGCTGAGGATCTATGAGAAAAGTGAGCACAGTGAAAGCGCTGGAGAAGAAGCACAGGATGGACCAGATGGCAATCCAAATGACAGCAAAGTGTTTGTCATCCCTGCTCCAGTAGACATCAACCCCTGGCGTGCAGAGCGGCGCGCAGGAAGCGCTCTTCTCCACATGGTGGAACTTGCCGGGGTTTTCGCAGGACGCTCTGCTCAGGCTGTCCTTGTGCTGCTGCAGGTCGTGGCCGCCGCTGGGCCGCTGGGGACGAAACATGGGCGGCAGCATGCTGGAGCCCCGGGGCGGCTCATCCGACCCGTTGTTGGGGGCTTCCATGCACAGGTAATTGGGGTCGTTCTTTTTGGGCAGTTTGCTGCAGTCCAAGGAGTCCGGCCACTTAAAATTGAACTGCTCCATGATCGGGGAGCACTTCAGCCTCGCCTGCTCGCACATCACCCTGCAGGCTGGGATCGGGGTGGAAACCTGCTCCGTGCACATCGGGGCGTAGAGGGAGCACAGGAAAAATTTCAGATGGCTGTGGCACCCGTACTCCACCAAGGGGGCAAACTCGTGCAGCTGAATGGCAGCTTCCCTTTGGTTTTCGTGCCCCATCAGGTTGGGCATCCTCGTCATGTTGTAGCCGATATCCTTGCACATGGGGATCTCGATGGGCTGGCAGCGGCCGTCGCCGGGCCGCTCGATGTCCATGGAGCTGATGGCCGCGCAGCAGCCGCTGAGCCAGCACAGCAGCAGCGCGGCGCTGCCGGCCGCCGGCCCCATTGTGGCGGCTGCGGGGCGGCCGGAGCGCGGGCCGGGGCCCGCGGGGCTCAGAGCAGCGGCCGGCCGGGCCCCGCCCGCCGCAGCACCGGCCCCGAGCGCGGCGGGGCCGCGGCGCCGGCGGAGCGGGGCAGCATCGCCCGGGCCCCGCGGGGAGCGCCCGGCCGGCGGCCGGCGGAAGGGAAAGCGCCCCCGCTCCGCAGCGGCGCCCAACTTACTGCGGGCAGCCCGGCAACTTTCCGCTCCCCGGGCTTCCACTTTCGCGATCCGCCTGCCCACCTCCCTCGGCTCCGCTCCTTCCTGCGGCCGCCCCCGGCCGAGCGATGTCCGCGGAGTTCGGCGCGGGCACGGCCGGGCGCTCCCCGCGTCCCCCCGCACGTGTCCCGGGCGGCTCTGCCGCCGCCGCTGTCTCCGGGGATTCTCCGCTCCTCCGACGGGTCGCGGCTCCTCACTTTGTTGCCGAGAGGTGGAGATTGGTTTATCCGAGCGCGGAATAAAGGAGGAGGAGGGGGAGGAAATATCTAAGCCATTGAAGAGGGGGCCTGAGCAATCCCCCCTCCCCGCCGCCCTCCGCTCCGGGTTTGCAATAGGTCGGCTCCGCCGCGCCGTGCCGAGCGGGGCTGGAGTGTGCGCGGTGTCTGAGCCGGCTCCTGCGGCAGCTGGGCTTTGGGGGCGGCTGAATCCGCTGAGAAAATAAAGTAAAAAAAAAAAAAAAAAAAAAGCTAAACCCAAGAAGAAGAAAAAAAACCTGTGCAGGATCCGCCTCGCATACGACATCCACTTTGCATGAGAAAGGTGAAGCTGACACGGTGATTACTTTCCAATCACTCGGAACGCCTTGAAACCTCCTTAAGGACCCCTACAGGTTCTCCTTGATCGGCACAGATTAGAAAAAGCCCCATTTGTTTCTCTCTCCTTCTCTCTTTCCTTCCTTTCTGCTTTCCCTCCCGTTGCCCTCTGTTGAAAGTTTAACAAGATCTTTTCTGTAGAAGGCGTCAGCCTGCCCTCCCTCGCTCAGGTAGGAAGCCAGGGAGAGCGAAGGCTTCAGACTTCGTGTCTCCTAATAAGAGGGTTGAAGGTGGTGCCTCCTGACTGCCTTTATTGGAGGGGGGGCAAAGCTTTAGCAGGGAGGATGTGGGGAGGAGGATGCATTTTATGGCGAGTGCTATAAACTCTTCGCTGCCAGGGTCATAAAATATGGTTGCTTTCAGCCTGGAGTCTCAGCTTTTTTCAAATGTCGTGCTTTGTCTCGAATTCCTAAGTGAACAGGACAGGCAGGATTGCTGGAAAAGTACCTGATTATGGTTTTAATCACAGTATGGCATCACTCGAAAAGTAGCTTGCTTTTTTTTTTTTCCCCCCCATTCCTTAAATAAGAAATGTTGAGGGGACAGGAGACATACCCTTGGGGAAGTTACTTCATCCACTATAGAAGAGATACTCACAGATTTTTGGAGACGGGAATCGTTCTGAAGTGAGTTGTGTTTACTTTTAAAGTTAAGCTTTGAGATTTATTTTGCTTATTGGTCTCGCCGAGCTAGAGAAGGGGAAGTTAAATCCCCAGCCCAACTCCAGCTCGCAGTTTCACAGACGGAAAGAAGCGCAGTGAGCAGAAGTCAAAGATTAGCTGTGCTCAGCTCCCCTTCCCCCGCCCCGACACCCCCTTTGAGCTCGCTTTTAGCCAACATCTTAACGAAGAAGGAAAATCTCTCTTTCATTTCATTCACGCTCACCCACACAAACCGGGCTCCTCTCCATCAGTGCCCGTTTCTTATCGGGGAGAGCACGGATTCTGCTGGGAACTCCCAAATCCCGCAGGTCACAGTTAATGCCCCCGCAGCCCTAGAGAGGAAACCTTGGCTTCCTCCTTGTGATAAGGATGAATTGGATGCGAGCGAGGCCAACAAACCAGGGCCGATGTTTGTGTCTGCAGGCCCTGGAGATGTGGCCAGCTCTCGCCAAGGAGCCAAAGCCATCAGAAATGCACCTTGAAAGGCGAGGGCCGTGCTGGGGCTGCACCGCGAGATCCCCTTTAGAAAAGCCCCGCTCGGACGGACCGGCCCTGCCTCGGACACTTGCAGAGTCCTCGGGGAACGCTTCAAACGCAGGCAGGGCCATGAGCAGAAAAAGAGCTTTATTTATTTTAGTGTGTCTGTGAGAGAGAGGCTGTGCTGGGGCATTTCCATTCTTCATTAATCTCAGCCTGTTTTCTTAGTGTTTGTATTCATCCTGATTCCCCTTCTGGAGAGCTCAGCTGGGGGTAGCAGGGATGTGTGGGGAAAGCTTTTTCAAGGGACAAGTAAATTCTGCTTTAAAAAGTAGAATTTAAATAATAATAAAAAAGTAGAATTTAAATAATGCATAACAGGTACATATTCAATGTTTGTTTTATCCAACTGGATTGTTTGGGAGCTTGTTTTTCTTCCTTTCTTTTTTTTTTCCAACAAGTATTTTTGCAGAGCATATTCTATCTGCACTGACATTAAAGTAATCTAGAAAAAATACATGATATAAAACATGGCCTTTTTTCTTCTGTAACACTGATAGCAACCTTTTTCTCCTAAGAGGCAGAAAAGAAACACAAATGAAAGTGAGAAAAAAGAAGGGGGGGAACCTCCAACCTTTGTAGTTGTGTCTCTCTTAATTGATCTTTCATGTGCCAATTTAAATCAGCCTTGTTTTCCTAGCCATTGCTTTAGCCAGTGCATCCTGCTTTAGATCATTTATTTTACTTTCTATATTTTTAAGGACTATCTACACGTATCAGCCATTCAACGAGCCTGAGTCAGTGAGAGTAACAAACAGAACATTATTAGAGAAAAATGAGAGCGCTGAGAAATCAGCAACTGGAAGATACCTCTGTAACTAATAAATGAAAAGAACCTTTTGAAGGCTCCAGCTGAAAAGATATTTTATTTTATTTTTTTCTCCTGTGTGTGGGATTTGAGATGTGTGATTCTATGGAGCAGCCAGGCACCCCTGCTGCTAGGCCCTGGCTAGGAGTTGGCCCCCCTCTGGCAAATGTTATGGAGAATTGGGAGGAATTTTATGGCTGTCTTTTCCCTCAGCTCTTTTTTCTTTTGTCTTCTTTGAAGAATGACTTTAGACATTTTATTTACATATTTAACCATGGATGAAAGAGGAAAAAGAAAGCATTTGGGCCGTTGTGGGAATAGTGATATGTTTAAATTAATGGAAATCTTATTAGGCTTCTAAAATTTTAAGCAAAAGATTTTTAATGAAACTTTATAATTAAACATGATTTCAAATAATGTGCCAACTCACAGGAAGGATGCATTTCTCCCTCTAGCTATCCATCTCCCCACCTCCCAAAAATGTGCAGAGGAATAATCTCTATCTTAAAGTCCAGCTCTTCTTCTGTCCCGTAAGGAAAAGATTTAAAAACTGGAATATTTAATAAGGCATGCGATAATTCAAACCATAACTAAATATTTTGTAGGTAAAGCAAACCATAAACGAGCCAGGAAAAAAAAAAGCCCTGGTCCCTGCAATGGCAAAGTTTCATGCTGGATAATCTATTACAGTGGCAGTGGAATAAAACACTTTGATATGGCTGATGGTGAAAATCAAAGTTGCATCCATTCAATCCATGTTAGAGTCATTGGAAATTACAGAGCCAGGCAAGGTTTTCTGAAATGGGATTAAAGAAGACCCAAATAATCCATTTGAGAGAAAATGTTCTGACACTTCAGCAGAAAAGAGAAATGAAATGAGCAGCTCGGGGAGTTGAAGAGTTAATTAGAACATTAAAGATTGTTAGTGAAATAATCTAAATTACTTATGAAGAACAATGGTGTGTCATGACAGAGCGGGCACTGCTACTGACAATCCTGTATTTAAGAAATCTGTAGCTATAACTGATTTTCAAGTTTAATATTTCTGACCAGCCATTTTATTACACACAAAAAAAAGAGATCAGTTTAATGTTAATCCTGTTCAATAATGCTATTATTATCAATAATTTTAAACATTTGTTCACTTTTTAACTCACACATTTTATTCCAGTAATGAGTTCTATTTATATATTAAAAGCACAGGTATTAAAACATATATTTTAAAAAATGTTAGCCATAGAGATAACAACTGTGAAAGAAAAGGATCACACACATGAAAAGAAAGCTGATAGCTCTTCTAGCAATGTTATAAGCCTGCATTTCTTACTGAATTTCCACTAGATATTAATAAAATTAAATGGCATGCAGAGAAATGTTTATTTTCTAAACCAAATGGGTTTATTTTTTCCTAGCTACAGAATCTTTGTGGCAGTTTTCCTCCAAAATTTAAGTAAACACGTCTGCCTAACAGGACAGGCACACTGAGAAATATTCCCATGCAAGTGCGAATCTGCACAAAGCACAAAAGTTTTAATTGCCTTAGAAAGCCACCACCACCACGAGTTGAAAGAATTAAAAACAAAAACAAATCATAAATGGATGAGTGGGTTGTATAGTATTGCTCTAATACAATTTAGCTGGCTATTTTAAGGGCACTTCCCTTGAAATGTGGTTTGAAATATTACCAAAGGTTCGACGGGGTGCATTAGTGTGAATTGCAAATCAGAACATTTCTTTAATCCCCTTTTCATGGCCTGGCTTCGGATCAGTGGCATCTAAGGGACTCCCCACTGCTTCTGGCTCAGGAGGAACCATTCACTGGGGCAGCTTCCCTCCTCTATTCCCACAGTCCAGAAAACAACACCACAGACAGACACCCTCCAACTAAATTAGATTAAACTCCTTCTCTTCCACAGCACATTAGCCTTTTCACTGCCCAAGATTCATTATTCAGCTACTCCTAATTTAAAGATACAGTATTTTTCTGCTCTTAGGAACAAAAACAACGAACAAAACTAAAGCCAAAGCAGAAAAAAAAAAGAAAATTCCTGGTCAGAAATAAACCTGATAATGCTAAAATTACATAAAGGCAGGATGAAAACATCCTTTTCACTTACACTCTAATATTACAGGAATATTGTAATTTCAACACACAGGTCGCAGCAGAAAGTTCCACAGACACTAAAAACAAGAACGGGCTCAGTAGAAAAGGAAATGCACTCAGATTTTCTTATAGACACCATTTGATAGCCTTCATCCTCCAGTCTTTCTGCACACACTCTTTGCATATCTTGCAGCCAAATCTTTGTAAAGGCATAAACAGTGAAAAGTGCAGATGATAGCAAGGATTGATTCATTCTCTTGTTGTCATTTCCTCCTTTATTTCCATCCACAACTTCTCCACTCCTCCTTTCCAAGGCAGAACCAGTCTTTAAACCCTGAGTCATGTGGGTCTGAGTCTGCCCCTGCACCTTGCACACAAATACAAATTCAGGCAGGCAGCACCTCCAGGAGCAGCCAGCCCAGGCAGCTGTGCCAGGGCTCTGCATTGCCCCACTGCTGGGCACTCCTGTCCGTGCCCATGGTACCCCTGGAGGTGCAGAGTCCTTCCCTGGGGTGCCAGGGCTCTGCATTCCTGCACTGCTGGGCACTCCTGTCTGTGCCCATGGTACCTGTGTGCCCCTGGAGGTGCAGAGTCCTTCCCTGGGGTGCCAGGGCTCTGCATTGCCCCACTGCTGGGCACTCCTGTCCGTGCCCATGGTACCCCTGGAGGTGCAGAGTCCTTCTCTGGGGTGCCAGGGCTCTGCATTCCTGCCTTCCTGGGCACTCCTGTCCATGCCCATGGTGCCTGTGTGCCCCTGGAGGTGCTGTCTTAAGGTAATTTTGATGGATTAATAATAGTATCAATTTTAACCTTTAAGGATCCTTGACACACTTCAGATCTGAACCAAAATTTAGCAGCTGAAGGATTCCCAAATGTATTGATATTCCCACAGGAACACGTTGTTCCCCCATTATTTACTATCACATATTGAGGAAGTACCAATGCCACCACAGCTCTATGCTCTACCCCTCTGCCTGAGGGCCCTGGCAGAGACAGGATATCCTGCTGGAAGGGCTCCTGGCCTGACCTGCTGATCCCTTTTTACCATATCAGGTAGCAGGAATTCCTGATATGGGTTTAATCACTGCTCTAAGTTGCCCTTGCACATTCTCCATCTGGCATTTGAATTTGAAGAGTGTGATGGCAATCACACATTCTGTGAAGGAAGCATGAAGAGTGAGAAATTGAAATGCCCTAGTTTGGAATGCTATTTATTATTTCCAGATCAGGAGAAGGAGATGCTCTGTGTGTGTTACATGTGAGAGGCACCGGAGGGACGGAGCCAGCAGTGAAGGCAGCCATGGCACATTTCTCAAAATCAGCACAAAGTCACATATAAAAGTTGATTCTATCCAAAAGTGCCTGGTGTGTTTCTAGCCCAGTCTTTCCCTCACCTGGTGCCACTAAAACCGAATTGTAGCTGGAGGCAGCACCTGTAATGGCAATGTCAGGCTGCAGGACAAGGGGGACAGCTCAGGCTGAGCTGGGGCCAGAGGGGCTGTTGGTGGCTGAGCCCCCCTCACTCACAGCCTACACCCATCCCAGTGCCCCCAAATACAACCTCTGCTTTCACCCTCACTTACAGAACGTGACTGGGCTGTGCAGAGCAGGAGTTGGATGGAAATGTTGCAGCATTTGTCAGGGAATCCATCTGGCTCAAAGCCACAAACTTCCAGCGTGGCACAGGAAACTTCCTGAGCAGTGGAGTTACACCAGTAGGAAATGTGGGGAGGAAGTGTTACATCTATATCAGTCTTAGATCTTCTGAGGACTTTTTTCCTATTTAACTTATTATTATATGGAAGTGATTAAAACACAGTGGGAGGAAAGACCTGCTCAGTCTGAAGTACTTGTACCAGATAGGGAATGCACAGACAGCATGGTAAAGTATGATGAGATATTAGTGTTGGAAATGTCTCTGTGTCCTCCAGCCCCTTGTCTAACTTTGTGCTTTCCCTGTCTTTAAATGAGAAATATTCTGCTTGATGAAGGTGAACAGGAAGTGCTGGGACACAGCTGGAATGCCCCATTGCTCCACAAAACAGTGATCAGAAAACTCAGACATTTGGGAAGGTGCAGCCAGACCTTTGTAGATCCACTGCCAGTTCAGTGCACATATATTTGAGTTTGGCAATCTCCTGTCCAAGAGCACAGAACGCTGTTACATGCTGCACACATTAGGCAACCATGTATACAAAATCAATTCAAAGCAGCTGTTGGAGACCAGAGATTCTAGGGGAGCTATAGGGTGAATTCCTCCATCTACACATCTTTTTTTCTGAAAGTGGGAATGCAAAGGAGGAGGGAATGAAAAATTGATACTGCTCTGTGCTCCAGATGAAAGAACAAACATAATTTTATTTTCTTTAATGACTCTACTGGATTCTGAAATTAAACCCAGCGGGTAAAAAGATCCTGTGCAGATTTCAAAAGAGATCATGTAGTCTGTCCATGTGCTAAGGCAGGCACATTTTTAAGCCCTGCCATGTTCTGTAAAACTGAAAAAGGGTTATCCCTGTAAGCATTCTGCTTTTCAAAGCCATCTCTCTCCCTCCACCTACCCCAAGTCAGTGGATATTCCAAATAAATGTCATCCTAACTTTAAATGTCTTTTTGTGGTTCCTCCCTCTAAGTTTCGCAGAATTGCTGTATAGTCTGCATTAAATATTATTAGACCTCAACATACAGACAGCACGCCCTTTTTTTATCCTCTCAGCAGAACCAGACAGAAAATGAAGCCAAAAAAACAAACAAAAAACCCCCAGCCATATAAATAACTGAATATAATCCCCAGTACAGATTTCAAACCAATTGAACTGAGAATAGCTAACCTTGGCTCTGAACTCTCTCCAGCTGCAGGTTAATGCAGTTAATTGCAGAGCACCTGGTCTGAGCCTCAGGTGTGTGAATCATCCCCACAGCACAGCACAGCACAGCTTCACCCCTTCATTCTCCTGCCATGGCCCGGGGCAGCTGACAGGCTGCTGCAGCTTTGTTCTGGTGGGTGTGCCAGGCTGCTCTGAGAGCCCCTGCTCAGAGCCAGTTCTGTACAGCCTCCATGGGTACCTGCTGGTGGGTGTGCCAGGCTGCTCTGAAAACCCCTGCTCAGAGCCAGTTCTGTATGGGCTCCATGGGTACCTGCTGGTGGGTGTGCCAGGCTGCTCTGAGAGCCCCTGCTCAGAGCCAGTTCAGTATGGGCTCCATGGGTACCTGCTGGTGTGTGTGCCAGGCTGCTCTGAGAGCTCCTGCTCAGAGCCAGTTCTGTACAGCCTGCATGGGTACCTGCTGGTGTGTGTGCCAGGCTGCTCTGAGAGCCCCTGCTCAGAGCCAGTTCTGTACAGCCTGCATGGGTACCTGCTGGTGTGTGTGCCAGGCTGCTCTGAGAGCCCCTGCTCAGCAGCCAGGGAAGGTTGTTCTGTATGGGCTCCATGGGTACCTGCTGGGCTGGGGAGCCTCTGTCTGCCCAGTGCTCCTGAGCCCAGCCTGGCTGGGCCAAGCTGTGTTAGGCTGGGCCAGGCTGTGTTAGGCTGTGCCAGGCTGTGTTAGGCTGTGCTCTGCTGGGTCAGGCTGTGCCCTGCTGTGCCAGGCTATGCCAGGCTGTGCCCAGCTGTGCCTGGCTGTGCCTTCTCCCTCAGCTCTCTGGGTTCCTGCAGCCACTGGACATTCAATCCCCAGGACAACGCCCTTACCCTGCTGACACAGCCCCAGCACCCACGGGGCACAGCAGCTCTGCTGCTGCTCCTGGAACGGTGCCAGCGTGGATGCTCAGAGCAGCAGGTGCCACACCTGCACAGGTGCTCTGTTGGGAGCACTGCAGCATCCCCTGTCTGTGTGCACACACTGTGCATCCCTGCAAACCCAAGGCCTGCCCTCTCCAGCTCTTTTTAACTCCCCAAGGGATGCTCAGCCCTGCAAACCCAAGGCCTGCCCTCTCCAGCTCTTTTTTAACTCCCCAAGTGATGCTCAGCCCTTCAAACCCAAGGCCTGCCCTCTCCAGCTCTTTTTTAACTCCCCAAGTGAGCTGCTCAGCCCTTGGCCATGGAAAGCCTGTTCTTGGCTGCAGATTTGTTTATACACCAACAGCAAAAGGCTAACTGAATTAACTGTTTACCTAAACACTGTAACATAGATGCCTAGAACATATGGACAGCCATGTGTGTTTTATAAATAAATACCTATGTGCACATGTGTCAGGCACTGAAATGCCTACAGGGCCTTTTGGTAAGGGTGAGCTACTTGTAGATACTTGAAGTTCCTGCTAGTCTGGGATTGATTACGTCGTGCTTATTAAAGTGGTTTGCAGCTTTGGACTGGTAAATATAATTTAAAAAGGGCAGGACAATGTTTTGAAAATAGTTGGTCACTACTTTGTACAGACAGAGCTCTGAAAGTGCAGTTTCATTTTCCTCACCAAGAATTAACTGAACTACATCTCTTTACAAGGGTGTCATAAATCGTGTCACATGGCATCCGTCAGCTGCTGGTGATACACAGATAAAGAACATGAAACTAATGGATATACAGAAGGCTGGTGGAGAAAGATCCTGGAGAGAAGGCAAATGAGCTGTATTGAACCTGTACTTCATACACAGAATGAATGGCTGTTTGTACAGAAATTGTACTGTAAGGACAGTCTGGAAATGATAAAACTGCCCTCTTTGGCAATACTGATTCCTTGTTTTTTGATGTGTGTTAGTACAGAAGATTAGGTTACTCCTTAATTACACACAAATAACAATCAGACATTGTGACAACAATCTTGATGTTGTCATCTTTTCCATTGTAACATTCCATTGCACTGGCTGGCAAACTACCACCCAAATATCAAAGTACTCACTCCCAATGATTATTATTTCAAGCTACTTATTTTCAGTCTGCCTGATACTCTTGCTTTCTGCCTCTTGCTTCATTAAGTGCTCCCATATAATGAGAATGTTAAAGTGTAAAATACTAAATCTCTGACTTCACAGCATTTGACATTTTCTTTGTCCAAGCACAATAAAGGAGCAAACCCAAGGGAAGTGTGAACCAAGCCCTGCAAGCCCCAGGAGCAGGAGCCTTCTGAGGAGCTGGGATGCCTTTCAGACACAAAGGCCAAGTCTGCTGCCATGGCAGTCACCTCAGAGCTCTTGCTGCCTTTCACACAGTCAGCACTTTTAGCTGGAGAGGTGATGCCCAAAAGCAGCTTTGGAGGCCGCAGTGCCAGCACAGCTCCAGGGTGAGTGGCAGCCCCAGAGCAGCAGGGCAGGCAGGTCCCCTCCAGGCCACAGAGGAGCTCTGGGACACTCACAGGAATCTCTGTGATGCTCGGCTTAGGCCAGATGGTTATAACCTGTAGGAAAGGTGGTGTCTGTGCCCTAATCCATGGATAAGACTTAAGGAATCAAAATCGTGTCCATGGCTGCCATCAGTGACTGATGGATCAATGTTTGGATCAATAGCTGAGGTAACACCGTGTACCTTCCTCCTGTGTGACCAGCTCTGGCTCACCCAGCTGGGTGGGACAGCTCACCCTGTGCTGCAGTGCCAGATGTGCCATCCACCCATCCTGATGTGACAGGAGACCCAGGTCATGCAATTCGTTATCCAGAATTGTCACTGGAGGTCAGGCACAGCTCCCCTACTGAAAATTCACATCATCTCCCTGCAGGGGCCTCAACGAGGCCTGGGCACCCCTGAAGCTTTCTGAGTAATGCCAAAGTGATGCACAGTGGAGAATTTCACCATAAGAAAAGGGTCCCTCTTAAATTCTGCCTGAAAAGCAGAATATATGGAAAAGCAGCCATTCAAAGTCCATGACATAAATGGGAAGTTGCTCCAGCAATCCTAATTTTCTTCAGTTATGGGCTCTAGAATTTGCTTTTAATTTTTTAACTGTCCTTGGCTTTGGGTTTATTAAAAATTCAACTTGAAATTCAATTAGATGATAGTTTATGTTATTGGAGTAAATACAGCTTTACCATCAGATTGGTTACTTAATTTCAGTTTTACTTTACAATTTCAAAGCAATGAAATAATACAGTTGCCATCACCTCTCCATTTCTACTTGCCCCAGGTACTCCTGCAGAATCTCTTTCAATTCTAGAACAAATGTTTATAAAATGCTCTGTCAAAGGTAAAGCAGAGGACAGACACATCCCTTCTTCCCTCTTATGATGAATGTTTGCTGACAAAGGTCATAAACTTTATAGCATTCATTCCAAACAAAAGCCTGCTATTAAGTACTGGGGGATATCTGTAACAGGGGAAGGAGGAATACTTGCTCTTGTTTCTATAGTTCAGTTTGATTTTATTACTATTACATTTCAGTGTTTGGGTTATTTGGGGTTCTTTAAGAGGGAAATAAAAGAAGCATGGACTTAATTTTGCTTTGCTTCTAATCTCTTGCCAAATGAATGAGCTGGAAGCATTTTATCCTGACAAAATATGGTGTGAGCTGTGAGAGTTCTGACTCATCTGCTGCTGTCCAGCCTCCCTTGAGAACAGTTTTGTGCAGCCAGGGAGAGTTTTGGTGCACGGAGTGTGTGTTCATGTGTTTGTTGTTGGAGATGCTCTGAGCCTGGGATCCCCTGCCCTGAGAAACAGGAGCACAGGGGAGCCCCGGGTTCATGGAGCCAGGTGATCAATCAGGGCACACAACAGGGCCCTCCAGACAAGATTTAATAAGAGGAATGAATGGAGCCAGCTGAGCCCCCAGGGACACATGAGCCTACTTCTCATTTTCTGTTTATTAAAACCATTCATATCAATTTGTCATGTGGGAGCATTTAGTTCATTCAAGCACAAGTGTAATTTAAAAGTCTTATTAATAATACTTTAAATACAGACTGTCAGATTCCTTACACACAGGTGATAAGAGAAGCAGAGTGGCAGCTTAAGATGCCACAAGATGTACTAAACAATGGCTCAAACTTACTTCTTCTGTAAGTTCATTGAAGCCAGAGCAGCTGTAGAAGGAAAGCACTCCAAAGGACTCATATGAACTTCTCTGAAGCTGCCTCTTTTTTTCTCATTAGCTTTCTGAGATTTCTCTTTCTATTTGCTCTAATTGCCTGTGAACTGATTTCTAAATCTGTAAGAATTCCTGGAAAACCCAAGAAGTTTGTTGGATTTTCCCTCGGGATGAGAAGCACCTTGAAGCTCCTGCTCTTGTTATGGCTGAGGCTCCCTCCTGGCTCGGTGCACGCTGTGTTTGCACAGTCCCTGCACAGGGGAGGGCTCCTCACCCTGGAGCTGTGAGGAGCTGGAGCCCAGCCCTGCTCCAGGCAGCACCAGGTCACAGCAGCTGTGGCCATGGCTCTGGGGACAGTGCTCTTTCTGAGACATTCAGCACTGAAATTTATCCCAAAAGTGTCAATTGCTGAGGAGCTAGCCCTGTCAGCTGTCTCTCAGCACGTCCCTGTGCTGTTGTTATATTTTTATGGAATTTGGCTCAGTGTTCTGCCTGTCTGTGCACCGGTGTGTGCCTGTGGGCTTTGCCCAAAGCCTGCTGAGGGAGGGTCTCTCCATTTCCTTGAGCTGCCCACAGCTCAGAGCCTGTAAATGCCAGTTCAGAGAGTGACAAATGTCTGTTTGTGAGCCTGGGAGTGCAATTGCAAAGAGCAAGCTGAGGTGCAGAGTTTTCCTGGTGGCCTTGGCTTTGCCTTACCCTCTCCCATTCATCACCAGTAATCCAGACACTCAGCCCTGGCATGACATCCATCTTCACATATGTAATTAGTATCACACCTACAGGCTCTGTTTCTTTTAAATAATCCTTTGATGAAGGCTAGAGATATTAAGCATGTTATTAGAAGGAGATGGTGCTTAGAAGAAGGGGAAAAATGCTGTGCTTCCTGACTGCTTTGTTCTTTTGAATTATTACACGGTAGAAAAAGAAAACAAAACCTTTTCTGTCTTCCAAAAGAATATACAAAATGCTGCTACGGCTCCAATTGAACTGTTCCAGGCTCCAGTAGTTACTAAAAATCCAAGGCAGAAAGGAAAGGCAACCTCAAACTCTCAAAATATTCAATAAACTCATGGCCCAGGACTAGCTCAATACACAACAGCCCATAAACATCAAGGCTGGGAACTGGAACAACCTCTTGGTATGAATGGCCAGACCAGACCTCCCTCCTTAAAGTAAGCAACTACAGTACCTGGTAAAGTTTTATAGCCCTAACAAGACCTTTAGCAAATTAAAGCCACTGCAACCAGGACTTTGTTCTTTCTTTTCAAGCTGCCCACCTTCCCATTCCTGTCCAGAAATCCACTGCCCCACGGATGGTTTTAATTCAGGTCCCAGAACGGTACAAAGCTCAGTGTTCACACAATAAACCTTCCAAGGAGAATTTAGGTTTACTGGAGCTGTTTAATTGTTGCAGAAGCTCTGCTGTAATGAAGAAAGACTTCTGTCATTTTGTATCTTTGTTATAATTGACTAAATCTATTAGAATATATTCATAGCTGAGGGAAGACTGGGATCCCTGTGACTGCACTTATATTTGCATTATTTATGTAGCAACAAGAACTAGATAAGGCAGAGAAATAAGATCCTTGATCATCATCTGCTTTGATCATCCCCTTCCCCCACGGCAGGCACAGAGCTGGCCATGGAGGTGCCCTGGTTCAGGGCTGGGCTCCACTGCCAGGAGCAGGACAGCCAAGTGCTGCCTTTGGGCCTCACTGGGGCCGATTGTGCCAGCTGGGGCAGTGCCAGTGCCCCTGAGAGTGCAGTGCCAGTGCCCCCTGAGAGTGCAGTGCCAGTGCCCCTGAGAGTGCAGTGCCAGTGCCACCTGAGGGTGCAGTGCCAGTGCCACCTGAGGGTGCAGTGCCAGTGCCCTCTGAGAGTGCAGTGCCAGTGCCACCTGAGGGTGCAGTGCCAGTGTCACCTGAGGGTGCAGTGCCAGTGCCCCTGAGAGTGCAGTGCCAGTGCCCCCTGAGAGTGCAGTGCCAGTGCCCCTGAGAGTGCAGTGCCAGTGCCACCTGAGGGTGCAGTGCCAGTGCCCTCTGAGAGTGCAGTGCCAGTGCCCCTGAGGGGCAGTGCCAGTGCCACCTGAGGGTTGCAGTGCAGTGCCCTCTGAGAGTGCAGTGCCAGTGCCCCTGAGGGTGCAGTGCCAGTGCCCCTGAGAGTGCAGTGCCAGTGCCCCCTGAGGGAGCAGTGCCAGTGCCCCCTGAGGGTGCTGAGCCCACCTGTGCAGTGCCAGTGCAACCTGAGGGAGCAGTGCCAGTGCCACCTGAGGGTTGCTGAGCCACCTGTGCAGTGCAAACCCTGCTGGGCTGCCCCCTGCCCACAGCAGGGCAGCGGGTGCCCAGAGCAGGGTACCAGGGTGCCCAGAGCAGGGCAGCAGTGTGCAGGGCAGGCAGAAGGGAGCAGTGTGCCCAGAGCAGGGCAGCGGCGTGCAGGGCAGGCAGAAGGGGCAGTGTGCCCACAGCAGGGCAGCAGGGTGCCCACAGCACTGCACCAGTGTGCAGGGCAGGCAGAAGGGAGCAGTGAGCAGGCCCAGCAGAAGGGAGCAGTGTGCCCAGAGCAGGGCACCGGTGTGCCCACAGCAGGGCAGCAGTGTGCATGCCCAGCAGAAGGGAGCAGTGAGCAGCCCAGGGTCACTCCCAGCTCTCAGCAGGGCACTCAGGCCCTGCCCCAGGACAGGCTCCCTCGCGGGCACTGCAGCTCTCAGCACAGGAGCTCTCAGCTCCTCCTGCCCCTGCTCCCCCCAGCCAGGCAGGGGTTCCTGGGCAGTGCTTCCCACGGTGCTGGGAATGTTCTGGCATTTTCTATTTCCTTTCTCTAAGAACCTTCTGTTTTCTGGGGACTCTCACTGTTTGAATTCCCAGCCAAAGGGAGATGCCCCCAGAGCACCAGCAGTGATCCGAGGGAGCCCTTTGCACACACCTGTGAGAAATGCACAGCAAGGACTCTGCTTCACTCCCAGTTTATGGGCAACTGAAAATCACATTTCCCAAACTGTTTTCCCAATCTGTTCATGAAAGCTCTTGGGTTTAGTACAAAGCTACCAAAAAGTAGAAAATTGCTACCAAGACTTTGCATACTTAAAGGGAAGGGAAAGCACATTCCCATCCATAATAGGATGTAAGCCATGGCAGTGAGCAGAAAGAAAATGCAGGGAAAATCCCTTCCCATTACACGTATGAGATTTGGGTTTAGCTCTAGATGTTTTTTTGAATTCACTGTCAGGTTTGGCATGTGCCCTTCTGCTCTTACACAGGAGCCTAAGAATCAAACAGAAATTCTGAGGATGTTGTGCTTGAAATCAGCCCCCGTTTGTTAGGGAGCTTTCATGGTCCAGGTGTAAAATCTCCAATAAACATTAGACACAGCTCAGACAGACAAAGCCACCCCTGCTCTGACAAGATGTGAACCATGAGGCCACAAAGTACAAAGAAGCAGCTTCTGACATTGAGACACACGTGGTATTCTTAACTGACACCCATAAAACTGAAATTAGTCAAAACACATTCTTGACCAAGGCTTGGAGCTTGGAGCATTGGAGCTTTACTGCACACTGAATAAAAATCCCCACAAAAGAGAAAACTTCAGATGATGAGACAAAACTTTTGGTCTCCAGAGCAAAAAGAATTGAATTCATCCTATCTTTAACATCTGTACTTCTTTGTCATAAGGTACAGACAGAATCTTGTAAAATAATTTTGTACAAGTACTTGGGCTTGGTTATTGTTAGACCTGTAAAGCTGCGCTTGTACAGGAAAATCCCCATAAATATCTGTTCCTATATCAGGGACTGAATAGCTGTTGATAGCCAAGGCTCGGACAGTGACAGAGCACAGAATCCCCTCAGCCCTGCTGTGTCCCCTCACTGCAGTAACCGCAGGGCTGAGCTGAGGACAGGCACGGGCTGTGAATCAGAATTGAGCTGAGGACAGGCGCGGGCTGTGAATCAGAATTGAGCTGAGGACAGGCGCGGGCTGTGAATCAGAATTGAGCTGAGGACAGGCGCGGGCTGTGAATCAGAATTGCCCAGAGCTTGGCCCCGGTGCCCGTGCACGAGCCGCGAGGTGCAGGAGGTGCCCAGCTGGCACTGAGCAGGTGCTGCAGAGGCCACCGTGGATGCTGAACGGAGCTGCTGCTCCTCAGCCCCCCTGCCTCACCTTTGGCTGAGCCCCAGTCGTGGGACAGCAGCACAGGGCTCACAGCGCTTAGGAGAGAACATCCCTGTGCTCACAGCAACCCTGAGCATGCGGGCAGGCAGCAGCACAGGGCTCACAGCCCTTAGGAGAGAACATCCCTGTGCTCACAGCAACCCTGAGCCGTGCGGGCAGGCAGCAGCACAGGGCTCACAGAGCTTGGGGAAGAACATCCCTGCGCTCACAGCACCCTGAGCCATGCGGGCAGGCAGCAGGCACAGGGCTCACAGCGCTTAGGAGAGAACATCCTGCGCTCACAGCAACCCTGAGCCATGCGGTCAGACAGCAGCACAGGGCTCACAGAGCTTGGGGAAGAGCATCCCTGTGCTCACAGCAACCCTGAGCCGTGCGGGCAGGCAGCAGCTGCAGGGGTGCAGCGCTGTGCCAGTCAAAGTTTGTTTCTTCTGCCAAGGAACGCGCTGCTCTCGAGGCAGGTTCAATTAAAGGCGCGAGGATGTTACCTTGAGGAGCCGCTCTGTTTACATTTCAAAGGGCCGGTCCTCCTCTCAGACGGACCTGTATCATGCAGATCCTTAATGAAAAGCATTTGTTTGCCATTATACCTCAGCAGCAAAGTGGATTCTCGCAGGACAGTTTGGCGTGTGAGAAGCTTTTGTGACTGCCCAGACTTTGCAGGGTCATTGAGATAACGACCCTCACATCTGCACTTGCAGAGCCCTTCTCAAGGAAACACAAAAAATACCCAGATCTATCACAAACTCACAGGATTTATCACCAGCTGATTTAGATAACTTATTTTCCCTCTACATTCCTGAACTGAACCTGAAATAAATTACAGGACTGAACCTTTTGGTAGTCTCCTTACCCAGTGCCTTTAAGCAATGTCCCTTTCAGACACTGACAGTGCGTGGCTATGGCCAGCAGCGGTGGCAGCTGTGCTCACAGGGTTTTGGAAGGGTTCTCACTACACCAAGAAATGAAAACAATGGAAAAGTGACAAGGAAATGACTGCAATCATGTAACATATTTCCTGCCTCTCACTTCTCTTGTGTGTTTAAAAAAAAGGTGCTTTCTGCCTCTACTGAACATTTCCCCCACTGATGGGCAGAAATTAAACTGAAAGTCTACCTGTAAGTTACATTTGAAAAATTTTTGTGATAAGATCCAGAGAAAGCTACAAGAACTTCATGTATTTAGAGAAGCAAATTCCCCTGCAATGTAAATAGCTAAAATTGCTATATAGATATATATAAAAAAACTAGTGAAGCATTTTAGTACACATCACTTTGATGCCTAGAAAGTAACTGTAATTTCTTTGTTGAGAGATCTAGACAGTCAGTGTATATTATATATATATATATATATATATATATATATATATATATATTATATATATATATATAAACACGTATATAAACCCCCTCCATCTAAAGGCTCACTAAAATCCAAAAGCCACGCTTCCCTTGTTTTGTTCCTGGGATGCTGCTGCAGCCTGGTTTGCAGTGCTTGCTGAGTGAAAACATGGAAGATCCATCCCAAAACACCGAATTTCTTTAGAAGGAAACACCATAACTGAGGTTTGTTCCTATTCACGTCTCAACCTCCAGCAGGGTTGGTCCCACACAGACACAGCCCGTGGGGCTCAGCTGCCAGCTCACACTCTGCCTGGGCTGGCTCAGCCAGCTGATTTTGGCTGTGCCAAACAAAGCTGGAAATGCTGTATCCTCAACCAGAAGAGCTTGAATGACAAGTGACTCATATTAGGAATTCCTTCTGTTCAATCAGCTCCCCTGATGTGAGATAAAGAGACTTGATGAAAACAGACAGAATCCAGTTCCAGTCTCCTCTTGGGAGGACTGAAGACCTTTTAAACATAGGGACAAATTTATTCCTGGCATAAGGCTTTTTACTGGAGTGGAATTATTGCAGGGATGAAAACAGGTCATCTTGTTTTGTACTACATGCTTCACATCAGTGATGAAATAAACTGGGTCTCAAAGGAGAGGTGTAAAAAAGTCAGCCCTTGTGTGCTTTTTGTAATTTCTTTTAAACTATAAAGCCTCCTAATGCTTAGTTTTAAAAATATATTAGTTTGATTTATCACTGGCTTATGCAACGACAACCAAAAGCTTTTTGTGGAAAATAGAACACACTCTGAAATCATCCAGAGCCAGCAAAGCACATGGACCATAGCTCTCACAAAGAAAGCCAAAATCACCTGGTTTAAGCAGCCAATTGGAGGAGGAAAAAAGACCAAAGCAATAAAACCCAGCAAAAGCTTCTAATCATTCTTTGTATCTCCCTTTTGGTGTGCTTGATTCGAGATGCTTTAATGAATCTCATTCTCCAACAAGTGCTGGGGACCTGTTCACTGGGAATCGGGCACATCACAGCAGTCACCCACAGGCATTGAGGGGAATATTCAAGGACCTCAAGCACAGCTGAATATTTATTTTATGATCTATCCTGGTCTGAACTGCAGTTTTTGTAACCTGAATATCTTTTGTAGTACTCCGAATATATTTACAGTACTCCATAGTAATGGTTGCAAATGCTGCAGCACACCTCCCGTGCAGAGCGGCTGCATTGCTTTGACATCCCATTATTTGGGTTATTTTACGACAGTTTTAAATGGCTGAGAACTCCAGAGATGACTCCATTGTATCATTAGCCATGAACAGCAAGTCCATGTTAACAAGCTGTAACTACCCCTGAACAATGTAAACAGGAAGCCTGGTGCTGGAAATTCATTCTGATGATTTCCACTCTTCTTGCAGGTCACAAAGAGAGTCACAAATTAAAAAATGTCTTCACAAAGTGCCAGCTAGGAGTTTAACTGTTGCTGGACCTAAAGAATAGATGTTTTCAGCCATTCTGAAAGGTATTTTATGTCACCATTCACAACAGAATTATGTGAAAAGTGTCTCGGCATTGAATTTAGTTATTGCATAAAAGCTCCCGGTGATATGTCTGACATAATGCACAAAAATAAATAAATATTAAAAAACCACTTCAAAATCTTTAGTACTTTCTTGAATGTGGTTATAAGCATAACAGCCTTGGTTCTGTATTTGCATGAGTTCAGAGGGAAGTGCTGTGACTGAAATGCTGCCAGGAGATTCCTCTCCTCTACCCAGTTTATTCAGCGCAGTAAGTACATGGCCTAAACTCTTCTAAAATAAGGATATTCTGGAAAAAACCTAAATCTCAAATTCTGGCTATTTAGGCTATATGTGCAGTGCTATGTGTTGGCAGGGTTTGGGTGTTTGGTTCATTTGGGGTTTTTTGTTTGTTTCTTTTGTTGCTGTTCTGACTTATCCCAGCAATCTTCCCAATAAGTTCCTGGGAGCAGCACCTCAGGCAACATAAAAACCCAATTTTCTACTGTATGTCCCAGGCAGATTGATATAATCTATAGTGCAGAACAAATCGTGCCAATAATTGTACTTGATTTTACCTAAAAGCAACCTCTATAGAAACAAGAGAACAAATCAAATGAAAGCACAGTAATCTGAACAAATGTTTTCAGCACTAGAAGGTGTAAGGTGAGCAAATTGCTGCCCTAAGGACAAGGTGAAAATCCCCAGCCCCCTTCCCAAGCCAGCAACAGTAGTGAAATGTAACTTGAGGCTGCTTTCCACCAAGGGAGAGCATTCTGCAGCCACCTTTTCTCCTGGGGTTGCCTTTTGCTGGTTTTGTGCAGCCCCATCCTGGCAGGAGCTGCCCCGGGGCTCTCAGCTCTGTGAGAGCTGAGCCTCCTGTGCCCATCAGGCTCACCCTGCTCCAAGTGCTCACAGCTCTGAGTGATTCTGAGCTCTCCTGTGCCCGTCAGGGCTCACCCTGCTCAAAGTGCTCTCAGCTCTGTGAGTGATTCTGAGCCCTCCTGTGCCCATCAGGGCTCACCCTGCTCAAAGTGCTCTCAGCTCTGTGAGGAGCCCTCCTGTGCCCATCAGGGCTCACCCTGCTCCAAGTGCCACAGCTCTGTGAGTGAGCTGAGCTCACCTGTGCCCGTCAGGGCTCACCCTGCTCAAAGTGCTCACAGCTCTGTGAGTGACTCTGAGCTCTCCTGTGCCCGTCAGGGCTCACCTTGCTCAAAGTGCTCACAGCTCTGTGAGTGATTCTGAGCCCTCCTGTGCCCATCAGGGCTCACCCTGCTCAAAGTGCTCTCAGCTCTGTGCTCTCCTGTGCCCTCAGGGCTCACTGCTTCTCTCAGCTCTGTGAGAGGCTGAGCTCTCCTGTGCCCGTCAGGGCTCACCTGCTCAAAGTGCTCACAGCTCTGTGAGAGGCTGAGCTCTCCTGTGCCTCAGGGCTCACCCTGCTCAAAGTGCTCACAGCTCTGTGAGTGAGGCTGAGCTCACCTGTGCCAGTCAGGGCTCACCTGCTCAAATGCTCACAGCTCTGTAGAGGCTGAGCTCCTGTGCCCGTCAGGGCTCACCCTGCTCAAAGTGCTCACAGCTCTGTGATCTGAGCTCTCCTGTGCCCGTCAGGGCTCACCCTGCTCGAAGTGCTCACAGCACTCAGCCAGCACCGGCTCAGAGGCACCTTACACCTGGATCCAGGTGTATTTCTCAAAGGCACCTTACACCTGGATCCAGGTGTATTTCTCAAAGGCACCTTACACCTGGATCCAGGTGGTGTTTCTCAAAGGCACCTTACACCTGGATCCAGGTGTATTTCTCAAAGGCACCTTACACCTGGATCCAGGTGTATTTCTCAAAGGCACCTTACACCTGGATCCAGATGGTGTTTCTCAAAGGCACCAGCTCCAAACCCAGCAAGGTGCTCGGTCTTTAAACCCTCTGGAAGCTGCAGGTTTTCAGTGAGTGAAGGTGTTGCTCCCCAGGTAACTCACATTTTAAAGCAGCAGAAATTGAGGACTCTTAAAAAGCTGGGCATAATTGATTTCTTGACACTCGCATACAAATCAATAATGTAACTAGACACACAATCCAGAACATTTAAAATGTAGTACTTTGTACCATCCAGGTTAACAGTGACAGCTGAGACACTCAAATTTGTGTATTGAGGACTGGCTCTGGTATGGATTTATTAACTGGGCTGAAAAACAGCAAAGCACCACCAAAGCTTGTACCAAAGTTGTAGCTGGATTTTTTTTTGCTTTGATGAAAAACTATTTCACTTTGATTTTAGAGTTTCTTTATAGCTTTTGAGTGGCAGGCAGCCCTTTACATTATTAATAAATGTTTTGAATTTAAAGTCTTTAAACTAAAAAGTTTTTTTGGGGAGGAGCTTTGAAAAACCAAGAAATAAAGGAACTCATCATAACACTTATAAGATAAAGCTGCTTTTTTCACATTGAACTTTGGTTTAATGTGTCACAGTCATGATTTTAATAACAAATTCTATCTAATGTTGAAATAAATGCCAAGGATGATGACTAGAGGAGCTCTGTCTTTGTAAATCTCCCATCAAGCAAAGTGGGGAGCTGAAAGTCTGAGGAGTGCAAAGGGGGGATCACATCATCACCTCAGAACAAAACTCAGTCCTGTGGAGAGGCCAAGCCCAGACTGAGCTTGTGCCCTGAGCAGTGCAGAGGGAGAAGCTGGCCCAGCCTCCAGCGGCAGTGGGAAAGCTCCTCTGGAGGTGACAGAAGCAAATCAGTGCACAAGGATGGGAGATGCTGCCTCTGGCCCTAGGGAGTTCCTCCACATCTGCTGCTGTTTTTTTTCTTGATCTGGATCCTTTACTCATTCAATAGACAGGCTCAGTGCAGGGAAGATTTTCTTTTCCCCAGAGGTCAGAAGCAGCAAAAGCTCTGCTGTGCTCCAAGCCCTGAGCACAGCCAGAGCCCAGGCAGCTGTGCTGTCCAGAGCTGAGGCCCAGTGCCCATCCACATGAAATCCTCTCTCCAGGCACACTGGCAGCACACACAGACATAGAACCATCCTACTGTTGGTCAAGCCCCGAGGTACAGCAGGACTGTCTTCAAGCAGGAAACTGGGGATGTTTGCCAGCCAAGAACCAGCTGGGGGCTGCAGGAAGGGGCCACAGGAGGCAGCTCCATGGAGAGAGAGAATGTGGGGACACAGGAGGACGAGCCACTGCTGTCCCTAGGAGGGACCAAAAGCCCCTCCTTGCTAATGGTGGCTTTACTCCTGCAGCTGCTGAAAGATGGGGCTGGCAGCTGCTCCTGCTGCTGCAGAGGTGGCTCCTGACCGCTCTCCTCCCCAGATCAACTCCACACCCACCTAACCTGGCAGCTCCTTGGGCTGCAGCAAAAGAAATGGAGGGAACAAATGGTGCTTGAGCCCAGGGGGGACAATCTGTCACCTGCATGTCTGAATCTGCCTGAAGCACCCCTGCACCCCGACAGGGATTCACTGGAATGTTGTACTGGACACCTGCATGGTGTTTAAGGGCCAGCAAGGAGAGGTTTTCAGTGACTGTATGGCAGCAAGCACAGAGGTTGTGTCACCCATCACACCTGCAGTGGCCTTTGGAACAGGACCCATATTTATTTCCCAGTTGCTCCAGTCTCACAGGAAGGGGAGGCATTACCCACCACCCTGCCCATCAGCTGCTGTGGGATCACACACTGTGAACTCTTCAGTGAACACAATTTCAGCTGGCAGAGATTTCTGCTTGGAAAACGCCTGCCAGCTGTCATTCCTGTTCATGGGGTCACTGGGAAACCTCTCAGGGATGTGCAGCACAGCTTTTAAGTCTCTTGCACAGCAGAAGTGTCAGCAGCAACCAAAGGTCCCAGCCCACTGCAAAGCCCTTCGTGACTGTCAGTAGAAGTCAAATTTCATGATTCCACTCAAGCAACACGTGGCAGAAACAGCAGCACTCCTGTCAGAACCAGGGCTGGCGTTCGACATGCAGGAAGTTCACATTGTGGTAACAAAAATCTTAATGCACGGGAATAAATACCCTGGAAATAATTTAATAATATGTTTTGTTTCATCATAAATTGACAGGAACCAGTGAATTAAACAGCCCTCTCTAGGTCTTTTCACATGATAAGTCTCTTAATAACTGTGGAGTATTTCACCTTTCACAACATAAGGGTTTCGTAAAGTACATTTTAACTTAAAAGAGCCTCAGTGTTTCTGCAGGGTTTATACAGATTGATCTGCAGTAATCTATCTAGAGTTCTTTGCCTTGATGAGAGATATTTGAAGTGGTCCTTACTGTATTCTGAAGCTTCACCCATTGCATAAAGAGCTACTTCTGAAAAAGCCCATGATGTACTGGGTAAAACATCAAGAGCAATTAGATTTAGCGAAATTATTCAGAAGAGGGCCGAGATCAAATAAACATTGCTTTTCCAGAGCAGAGGGGAGCAGTCTCGGTTTTTGCTAACACCGCGGTACTGACGGCGGGGCTGCGAGCGGGACGGGCCGGGCTTTGATCTCCGCAGGGGGCTCGTGTTAACAGCGCTGCGAGCTGGCCGCGGGCCCGCAGGTCAAGCAGGTATTTTTAGTTCTATTTCCAAGACACAGAAACGTACTTTCTCTCATTTCAACAGCAGAACTATTCCTTTTGGGCTGGGGAGGGAGGGGGAGCTGCAGACAGATATATTGTTGAGATAAATCAAAACAAAGGAGACATTCGATATTTAGCCATTAAGAAAATACAGAATATTTCCTGTGTGACAGAATCCCTCCCACCCATTTCAACGGCTATACCCCTCATCAAAGTTAACAGAAAGGAATTCAGGAACAACATTCCACAGCAACAGTCCTAAACACTGCAATGACACTAAATTCAACATTTTGGATGTTGCTGCAGACCATTTCAGTGGTCAGTGAAAGAAATTAAAGAGAATAATTCAAAATTTATAACTGCCAGGATCAGAACAAGCTATTGCCTAATCCAACATATAAAGATAAAATAAAAACAGGAATGGATGCATTAATTCTTGGCCTTTACTGAAGCTAAGTACGATTTGAGTTCATCAAGGCAACCTTAATGACCAAGCAAGAAGGAATCCCATCTCATCTCCTGTCCTGCCTTTTCCCCAAGGACGCTGAGCAGGGCAGACAGAGGCTCCACCTGCTTCCTCCTTTCCTCCCCTGCAAAGGTCTGGGTGAAAGGGCTCTGGTGAAAGCTCTACTGGAAATAGCCTGTGTGTGGTTATGCCCCTGAGCCTGCAAAGCTTGCACACATGAGATTCCCACCGACTTGGATGGGAATTTTGTGCATAATCATTTCAGTGTCTGACCACAAAAACCATAATTGGAATTAAAACATCAACGGAATTGTTAAAAATCCAGAGCCTTGGCACCAAGATAATACGGTTTTACTTCAGACTGAATATATGACATTTACATTTATATGCCATTGTATGTGATCCTGGGCATTTTAGTAGATTTTCATTTACTTCACAGAAAGAATAAATTAAACGTTGCCCTAAATGGTGTAGTAAGGATATTACAAACACATACCTTAAATCAAAGCAAATTGCCCCCCCAACACCCACTCACCCATGAAAATTATTTTTAAAAGTACAGTGCAAGCCACAACTTTTTCCTCGTATTTATTATAAAAGCTTTCTTTCCCTTAATGTTTGATCTAACTATAAAAGGCAAAATCTGTTTTGTTAGTAAAGCTCAACCTTTGGCAGCCAGCAGAGTGACTGAATTTCCTACAAACACTTTCAGTTACTCTTGTGTTTACCAACGTGCTCGTTTCCCACAATCCCTCTGGGAGGAGATGCTGTCCCTGTGCAGATGTTCAATGTTATAATTGGGCAGCATTCAGCAGAAATGTCATCAGTGACACAACACTTTAACAATAAAAGAAAATGAAACAGACATCACAGGGGACTCCCATTTCAAAGCAAACCTTCAAGGATCTGAACAGGAAGCATATTTTCCATATTACAAGTTCTCATTTAAATTACAAAAGTACATTGGCATTTATTTCCTTAACAGATGAGTTTATCGCCAGTTTAGCAATGAGTATCAATGGCAACTGAAATTACAGTTCCTTTCATACTGTGCTTCTTTTGATAAGTCCTTTCCTTTACTTACAGCCTTTTATAGATTTCTTTTCTTCTGACTGGCACATCCAACATTTTGCATAAATATAGATTTTCATTGTACCAAACTGCTGCCCTAACACCTTTTCTTTTGCAGGACAGCAGGAACAACCCATGGCAGTGGGCCTGTGCCAGGTGCCCCCTTCCAGTCAACTGTAGCTGAGTGCCTGCTCCCATGGCCTGACAGACAGGGCTGCACAATTCCTGTGCTTGCTGCAGGCTGCAGAAGCTGAGGTGACAAGGTGACAAGTGCCAGGGCTGCAGCCCAGGCTCAGGGACCCTGTGCTGAGCTATTTTCTGTTCACCTGCAGCAGCACGGACAGCCAACAACAGTGTTCCTTTCTAACCACTGAGCACCCTCTCAGAAACCTCAGGCTCCCCAGGGATGTCTGCTCTGAGTCCTCTCTCTAATAACCAGCCCTGTGGAGACCTAATGTGCTGGAGAAGCTGGGAAAAGCAATCCCACAAACTAATATTGGAGAAAAAGGTCTAGAGGTATGTCTAAAACATTATGAGCCAGGTTTTGTTCTCAGATACACATTGGGTAACCCATACTATCTTTATTCATGTAAGAATTGCAAGAAATTCAGAAGCTGGGCAAAATTCAGCTATACCCCATCAGCTTCATCCAGAATACAAGTGACACTGGCTTTTCTACATGCTCTGCCAGGATTTACAGAGTGGTGCTGCCTGCCCTGCTCACTGAACCTTACAGGAGGGTATTTGGTGGTGGTACCACAGGGGAAGCTGTGGGGCACACTCTGAGGACACTGCCACCATGCACAGCACAGTCCTGGGCCACTGGAGGCTGCCAGGATGCACTGGCTGACTCAGTATTGATGAAGCAACACCCAGTTATTGTCAGATGCCAGGCAAACCCAGGGTGTAACAACAGCTACTGTGCCTCACCTCTTATCCCCTGTGCAGCAGGGCACAGTGTCAGTCCCAGGTGTCAGCAGGTCCAGCAGGATGAGCCTCAGTTGAACTTGCCTCGGCTGGAGAATGTTTTGCATTTGGCTGCAGAACAAACAAACAAATCTAGTTCAGTGCGCAAAAGAAAACTTTGAAGTAACTTTCTTATGCAGTCTGAGGTACAATGTGCTACAGGCTCCAATGAAGAATTGCAGGAGTCCGTACCTGGGAGGAAAGGAGGGAGCATAAACTGGAGCAAGGAATTCACACAGTACCCTTCCCTTCAAACCTTGGGTACATGTGCAAGCCTTGCAGCTGTCATTTGCATTTCTGTCATAAACATTTTGGTAACACAGTGGAAAAGCCCCAGAGTATCCAGAGTGCATCCCAGCCACCACTGTGTCTGTCATGGGGCTGGAGCCTGGTACCCTCCACAGAGTCTGCAGGGGTTTGGAGAATATTCTTACAAACTCAATGCACCCACAGCTGCCACCACTCTGGGGCACTTTCAGCTGCTGTAACCATTTTTTCCAGAATCAGAAGAATTTCTCTTAGAATTTCCCTAAGTTTCCCAGCCTATCTGTGCTTTGCCCCTCTGGAATTGTACAGCCAAGGAAATGCTGATAAAAATTACAAATTTATCAAATGAACAACATACATAGGAGGAAGAACTCTTTCCATCTGCAGAACTTCAGTCACCAAACCAACACCCTGTATGCTGCACTCCCACAGAGCAACAGCAGAATAAAAACCCCAAGGCAAACGCCTATCCTGTCTTTTCCCAGCAGAGTTTCGACCCTTCCAAAGGAGACATTCCTGAGATTTTATGAAGTCCAGCAGGAACACGGTTTTGTTATTGATCTTATGTGGAAGTTGCACAAATGCTGTCAGCCAAGGATGATGGTTTGAAAAAGCTGTGAGAGAAATGCCATTACATGCACACACATGACCTGTAATGACAGGGAAGGAATAAATATAGAGCTGCTGCCACCTCCTCTGCCCTCCTCACCCCAAAGCACCTGCAGACGTGGCTGCTTCTTAGGCTCCTGCTGCTCTCACTGTGTCTTTGCCCACCTCCTCCAATCCTTTCATCCAATTGCATTTTCCTCTGCACTAAAATCAAATACTCCTTCAAGGCTCCGTGTAGGCGAGGGCAAAATTCCATCTCTTACTTCATTTTTTCTTTGCTTCTCCAGTCTGTCTCCTGTGTGTTCCCTTAATCTCAGCTCAGGCTCCGTGCCTTCTCTCCTGCTAAGCTCTTAGGCTGACAGTAAGGTCAGAGTTTTGTCATGCCCTGTTCCTCTTTCCTGTACAAATGCAATCTGCAGACTCTGCAGTGCTCCCCATGTGCTGTCCTGTATTTTCCCTTTCAACCACTGGCACAATTGTCACGATTTGTGTTTTAGTGCCACCAGCCT
Source organism: Geothlypis trichas (assembly GCA_009764595.1). Taxonomy (NCBI): domain Eukaryota; kingdom Metazoa; phylum Chordata; class Aves; order Passeriformes; family Parulidae; genus Geothlypis; species Geothlypis trichas. The sequence continues at coordinate 13,738,677 of CM019918.1, read as the reverse complement.
GTTTCAGCACCACTGAGTGCACGGTTCTGGTTCCTCCTGTTTGCAGCAAACCCCACAAATTCAGTCCCATTGCTGTGGGACATCTGTGTGACAGCGGGGCACAGCTGGGGGCTGAGGAGGAAATGATCCCATGTGGATCCAAAATAAATCATACAAATCCCGAGAGGAAAGGGAAGGGGGGAAATAGGAAAATGGCAGTGGGGAAAGGTGAGAAATAGTAAATAGGAGAAATTTAGTGTGGAAATTCTGATCATTACCAGATCCCACATCCATTACCTACTCCTAAAAGAGCTGACCCTGACACTGGAAATCTTTACATTGTGAAATAGAAAGCGATGGGAAGTGCAAAAGATAGGAATACACTTTCAGGAAAGCAGTTACAAACCACTGTTTTTCCGTGGATAACAGTATGAGATCCTGAGCTATCCTCTGAATTGAACAGTGGAGTTCCAAAATCAATTAACACTTTTTAGAAGTTACATTGCAGGGCCTATGTAATGAATCAGATCTCAGTGTGCTCATGTACTTCAGTATCTCAACAAGAACAGAGCAGCTGGAAATAAGGAATTCAAGAGCCTACCTGACTGATTCTTCTGTCATAATCCACAAACTAAGATTTGGCATTTAGAACTTTTCAAATAAAATATCAAGGGCAGTGAAAGGTGTTGAGAACAGCTTCAGAAATTCGCCTTAAATCCTCTGCCATACTACAATGCATGTACATCTGTGCTGGCTCCAGCAGATGTTGGAAAGTTTGATTTTTATTTTTTTTTTAGCTGCAAAAGAGACAACCAGGCCTCTAACAGACCCCCTTTGATCTCACCTGGAAGGAAAGTTCTAATCTGGCCCTGAGAATCTCCACAGTTCAGGCTTAAAAGACAAAAGAGAGGAGAATGTGAAAAGAACAGGAAGCAGCACATAAAGCAAATGGGCTTAGAAACGCAGCCTGGTTCCCGGGAATGGCACTCAGTGGAGTTATGTCCTTGGAAGGTTGTTTTTGAAAAAAAAAGCTGTCTCAGAGATGTGCCAAACGCCCTGCTTTTGATTTGGGTGGCAGCAAATGGGACACGACAAGTAGAGCAGAGCAGAGCTGTTGCACTGCCCACAGCAAGGAAGTCCCACTTAGGGGAGAGCAGGAAAAGGAAAGGTGATAACCCCCGAAATTGCCCACCACAACAGAGGGTTCACAGAAAACATTCCTGGGAAGCTGCATCTTAGAGCACTTTGAGAACATTTATCCACACACAGTATAAAAAAATCAGTGTCTCTCTGACTCTGTATTTTGTTTTTCTGTACACACAACAGAATTTTTTACGTATTTGTTGTCATTCTTAAATCACAGTCAATGGAAAATGTAAGAAGTTAAGAGGAATGGAAAATCTGTAATAGAAAATAACAGTGGCTGCTCTGCACTGGAATCTGTCCATTAATTGGATTGTTCTGTATAGAATGTTATCAGCAGAACTTGTGCTTGATAAATGAAATGTGGGGTGGCAGGGACTGTCTTTAGTGGGGTATTTGCCTGTAGCAATGGATTCATTCAGTCACCAGAAGTTTCTGTATTTACTTTTCAGTTTCCCCAAGTTCCTCTTTCCCTTTCCCTCACAGATGAGGACCTGGCAAACGCCCCCAGCTGTCCCACAGGAGGCACGAGCTCTGCAAGGCAGAACGGGCTGCTCACGAGGCACCTGGGCTGCTGTGCTGGGTACCAGCATCCCCGGGCAAGGACAGGGATACAGGCAGCAGGCTGTGCTCTGTACACAGCACAGCAATGCCCAGCCTGCCAGCCCTGGGGGCTGCAGCCCTCCCTGAGGACGTGGAACTCTGGTACTGTCAGCCTTCCCTGGTGCTGGTGGAACTCTGGTACTGCCCCAGCACAGGGCTCACCAGGCTGCACCCTCAGCCTTAAAGCACAGCTCCTCCTCACTTCATGGATCAGGGCAGGAACTCCACCAAGTCATCCTTGGGAAGGTTTTTAGTCCTTTCTTCCAGCTTTATCAACAAGCTGATGGCCAGGGTACAGCAGTAAATAAATGTCTGCACCTTTCAAAAGTAGGCTAGCCTGGCTAGGAGTGACTCCTCTCCAGCAATCCTCCCTCCTCCCCCAGCACACTCCCTTTTTAATTGCACATTTTCTAAAACAGTCTGAGATCAAGATCAGCAAATGGTGTTTCTGGTGCCAGCACAGAAACAGGAGCATGTCCAAATGCCCTGCACACCCTGGCATGCCCGCGTGTGTCACGGCCGGGATGTTCACACGCCTGCTTTTGAACCAACGTGTTTCCAAGCACACCTTCAGAGCACAACGAGCTGCTCGAGTTTTTACCACACAACCTTTTTTTCTTTCTTTACTTTCTTTCTGGGTGGGGTTTTTTGGGGTTTCTTTTTTATATGTGTGTGTGCTTTTGCTTTTGAATTGAAGTTGCTTGGGGTTTTTTTCACTCTTTATTAACAAAGCAAATCCTGTTTTACTTGTTTACCCTCGAGGAATTCTGCTATTACAGTGATTTTCATAATTTTAATTGTAGTGCAAATGTATGAAAAAGTCTTTCTAAAACACGAGCTGTCTTACAATAGCACAGTGGTCCATGCTTGGGACCTGTTGTATTATTACTTGTAGAGTTCTTGGATTACTGCATGCATAACAAGCACTGCCAGAGCACAGAGAGAGTTTCACTTCAGAGCAGTCTGCCAGCTAAATAAAGTGTTCAAAAATCAAAATTAAAAAGTGTTGTCAGTGTTCTGAGTGGTTGTGATACTCCAGGCTCTGGGAATGTCCTCCCAGCAGCTCGGTGCTGTGGTTCACCCTCCTGCACCCTGGGCAATGGGGCTGCACGAGCAGAGCTGAGGCACAGAACGTGGAGCAATGGCATGGGAAGGCAGAGAAAAGGTTCTACACTTTGCCAGGCTTTCCACAGCTTACTTGTGGAAATTTTTGACACTTTTTCAGATCACAGTCGAGATACATAAGCTTATTAAAAAAATTAAATATATATGTAACATATCAGTGTTAAATTTTTGCTTCTGGCTACACTGAAAATTTAAGTTATGGAGTCATTAACTAAAGAAAGGCATATCAGTTACATCAACACACATTGTGTTTTTCTCACTAGAGGGAAAGCTTTGTCATAAAAAATAAATCTTGCAGTTTCACATGTGAAACAGAAGGCAAATTAAACTGATAATATACAAAAGATCTGCTATGTGTATGAACTGAGAGGCATTAAATAAACAGTCTCTTGTTAGCCAAAGATTGTTTCAGTTAGTCAGATGTCACACAAACCTTTGTACTACCCCTAAACTGACCTCCTGTAGACAGGAAGAGAAATCAAATTTGCATCAGGATAGTAAACATTAAACTAATCTTGATTTCCAGAGCTCAAATTTATATTTTTATTTTGATTTACTGGATATCAAGTGTCAGTGCAAAGTGAATGTCAAAGAACATTAGTTTTCAAACTCCTGAAAAGATGAAGAAAGCCCTGGAGCAGTGAGCAGCACAGATCATGTTTCCTGTTCCAAGGGATTCTCGTTATAGAACTTTGATGGTAAAATAAAACTCTTTAATCTGGGGCATAATCCTGAAGATAGCATGCTAAAACTTGAAGGACACCAGCATGCAGATGTTCTGATGTTTTTAACCCTGGGCTACCTTGCTTGCCAAGAAAATTTCATCTCCTGACATGTGCCTTCATGAGGAGTGTGCTGCTCATGGTGTCTGGGGCAGCGAGGCCTCCTGCGGCCCCTGAGCCAGAGCTGCTGCTTGGGGATGGAGAGCAGAGCCCTGGGACTGCTCTGGGGCTGGGCAAGGATGGGAGCCTGGCCTGTGGGAGTTTTCTGAAAAACCTTGCTTGAGAACTCCACTCTCTCGTATATTGAATAAACAAGTAAAGGAAATGTTTTAGATTTGTGCACCTGACATGCAGCGAGCAGCTCTGGTGGGGGTAATCACCCTGAAAGAAAGATGCCACTTGCCAGGCAAATGAAACACACATGGAAGGCTTTGCAGAGCTGAACCCTATTAATAAAAACCTCCCTTTTACAAAAATACCTCCTGGGCTGTATACAATCCTTCCTTTAAAACAAGTAAAAAATGTGACAATTGGCTGTTAAGCAAAAAGCAAGTTATCATTGGATTAAGCAAACATGCTCTGTAGAGTGATCATAGCAAACATTTCTGTGTGTAACCTCTGAAACTCCAACAGCAGTGCAGAGTGAAGCACAGCTGAACACCCCACAGGAGGGGTGAGCTGGGGAAGGATTTGTGCTGGCACCGTGCTGAAGGTAGAAATGACCTGTTTGTGGTTGACATGGGTTAAATTGGTTAATGACCTGTTTGTGGTTTACGTTGGTTAAATTGGTTTGACCTGTTTGTGGTTCACATTGGTTAAATTGGTTAATGACCTGTTTGTGGTTGACATTGGTTAAATTGGTTAATGACCTGTTTGTGGTTCACATTGGTTAAGCACCACTGGGCCCTGCTGTTGGGAAGGTTCACTGCATGCTGCCCTGTGGAAGGACGGGCAGTCACGGTCCCAGCTCCAGTGGAGATCATCAGTGGTCCCATCTCCCTGTGGAGATCACCCGAGCCAGCTCTGAACGAGGAGATGTGTGCAGGGCTGACTCAGTGCCTGTGGGAGCTGGGGGGATTCCTCCTCAGCTCATTGCACAAGAACACCAAGGAAGGTGAAGGCAGCAATCCTACCAACTGCACTTGTAAGCAGCTCATTTGATTAAGATCTCAGTTATGCAAACGCAGTTTCCAACATAATCCATAAATCCATCCAGGGAGTTTTCAAAAACCCAGCCTACCTGAGAGAATGGAACCAAAGCCAGTAAAGGACTCTCATTCCACTCTCAAACTCTGGGACGTGGCCAGGGGACTCAGTTTGGATCCACCCATTAGATCTGTACAGCAGGTCAGACTCACCCAAGTACTTCATGTAAAGCCCAACTTTCATGATTTCACCATTTTCTGGTGGGGAGGTTTCCCCTGTTGGTAATTTCTTTTAAAAGGCCATATTTCAGGCTGTTCCATTCAGAGTGAGAAAGGGATGGACTTTATGGATTTTGGGAGGTAAATCTTCCAATGATTACAGATGCCAGCTACAACAATGGAATGGGTCGGAAAGCCGATGGGGAGATGCTGGAATTCCTCTGTAATTAGCACATCGGGAACATCCAAATGCCAAACCCTGGCAACCCCGAGGCCGTGCGAAAAAGCTGAGGAGCACAGCAAAGATGTGACATCAACGTGACCCTGGCTCTTTACACAGTATCGGGCAGCTGGAAGGCTGGAGCTCCTGGAGGGGGAGCATGCGGGAAAGGGAGCAAGAACAGCCCAAGTTATTGCTTGGAAATTTTAGTATTTTTATAACTGGGGCTTTCTCTGGGTATTGTCACTTTTCATTTATTCTACACTTCAATAAAAAGTGGGCTTAAAATGCAGCCCATCAAGCAATGTTACTCTCTTAGCTGATTTTCTGCTTCTGTGTTGTTGTTCTAGAAAATTTAAAAGCAAGGACAACGTACACTGCATAAATCCTAGTGGAATGCCAAATTAGAGAGGATAAGGAATACAAGAAGGATGTTGTACTTAAAGAAAAGTAAAAAATCAAGAAAGCAGTAAAGCTGGGGTCAGGAATTCAGGTGGCCGATTTTCTTCACAGGTATTTTTGTGTGTGTGTGTTTTGCCCTTCCACAATGGAGCTGTAATAATTTAGCCCTTTATTTGGCTCTGCAGAGCACCGAGGGATGCTCAGTAAATCAAACAGGTGTGAAGTGGTTGCAATCAGCCTAACCCCTGCTTTCCCCATACAGAGGTTTTGTACAAAGAAACTGTGGCTGAAATGGAGGTGTTTAAAATTAGATTTATTTTAGAGACTGAAGGTAAAAACCCTCAAAGGACGTGAAGTGTTTTCTGCTAAGTGTAGATGTCACTGTCAGATTTCTCTGAATTAGAGGATTTCTTGGGGAATGTAGATACTGCTGGAAGGGTGCAGAAAAGCCAAACATGTACCTGCACCATTCACAAGGCAGCTTCTGATTCCAATCAAAGCCAGCCAGGACTAACATAAATGGATGATATATAACAAATGGAGAAATCAAAAGGTGGCAAAGCTTCTGCTGCTCCTTTCCCTGGCTCTGTGCAGCTAGCCACAGGCATTGTGACACCTTAATGCCATTCAGCAGCTAGAGGTAAGTGATCTTCCTTTCCTGCAGGCTTGCTGTGCACTGTGGTTCTGTAGTTTCTCCTCCATCTTTCACATTATTGCAGTGTGGGGTTTTTTTCCCAAAAAAGGCATTTGATTTCTCTTTTGGTTGATCTTGTCTCAAATTAGATTCTGAAACTGTACTTTAGCAAAGCATCAGTTCCAAGGAGTCTGATCAGTGCTGTGTGCTGCTGGTGTGAATGTGTCAGCAGTGTGCCCTGGCAGCAATCCCTGAGCCTGTGCTGGGGCTGCCCTGATCCAGGACCATTCTGAACCACTGTCTTATCAGTGCTAACGAGACACAGCCCAGTGACTTCCACTCAGCTTTGCAAACCAGAACCATCATGCAGGTTCTGATTCAGTGTAACGCTAGGTCTGGAATGATTTCCTGGTTTCAATTGTTCCCAGGTTTCGACACAATTTATAATTTAAATGGAAATGTTCTTACTACAGATAACCAGGGTGATTGTTCCCTGTTTGCTATAATAGGATATAATTCCTAAATACAGGGAAGATGGAGCTGGTGTTGTATAAGGAGAGAACACTTGTTTGTGCTTGGCTGAAACTCTTATTACACATCATTAGGACTTACTGAGGCACAGATGCTGAATGGATGTGGGAGGATATTCTTATTAAAAACGGTTTCCCATGCCCCAGCCACAATAGCTGCAGCTCTGGATTGCTGGCCCTTGTCCCTGTGGTAACACCAGGGTCCATTTCCCTGCAGGCTGGCACTGTGACTCTGGGTGCCCCAAGCCCTGCGTCACCTGCAGGGGAAGGGTTCTGTGACAGGCAGGACAAAGCACTGAGCTGCTGATTGTTTATAAATTAACTACAAACAAACATTCAACAGGCAATACAGAAACAGATAACATAAATGGGTACTTCTGAGCAGGCAGTGTGTCTCACTGCTTTCTCACAGGCAGCTTCTTGCTGACTTGTTCCCAGCTCTGCCCGAGCTGTGATCCCCAGCAGCCAGCACTGAACACAGGCTTTGCAGGGAGCACTATCTGGGACTGCATCTGCTGACTAGAAAATGTGGAAGGGCCGTGGTCCTTTCATCAGTTCTGACAACAAAGCTGCTAAAACAGGTTTAACCTAATTATGATAATCAACCAGACAATTTAAAAGAAAAAGTAAGTCAGTGTGGAACAGAGTAAATGTCAGCAGAGAAAGAGGTGAAAGTTCCTGAAAGAAACTTAAAGTATCTGTCTAAAAAAATCAAACCATACCAAGTTTCTGGGCTCCTAAGAATGCCTGCCAACATTTCCACTAAGTAATTAATTTTGCCATACCACATCTTCATTAAAGAATAAAAACCAACAAAAATTCACCAATAAGCCTCTCTTCTCTATTTGTCTCTCTGCCTTTTGTCTTTAGAGTCATTGATAAGGGCAGCTGAAGAGAAATAAAGTGCTGTGATTTGTGGAACCCCCTCTTCCTGCTACTTTGCAGCCAGTGGAAAATAACCTTTGATCTAAAATAATCATCACTGGAGGAACATTTGGCATATAGGCTGAATGACAACGCAATGAGCTCCATCAAAGGAAGGGCAGCAGGAAAAGGAACGTGGGAGAAGGGCAGGGAGCATCCTTAGAAATACAATGACATTAAACTCCATAGTTTAGGGCAGAAGGGCTGATACAGCCATGAGAGAACCACGATGAAAACATTATACATGAATAAACATGATAAAAACTTCCTTTTAAAAAGGATCGTGCTATTAATTTCTAAAAAAATAATCTGTGAACTGGCCTATCAGCACAAAATATGGATTGGGGCAGGTTTGGCTGGATTATTAAGTGCCTAATTTACATCAGCTTTATCTGAAATCGTGTCCCTGACACCCCGCAGGAGAGAAGAGAATTTGCAAATTCACTGATAGGAGATGGAGCTTTCACTTTTTAATTTACACTGCACATTTTCACTTCCTGGAGTCAGCGTGGCATTTCTATCCCTAAGTGCAGTGGCTGTGGAGTGCTGGAGTGCTCTCAGATGGAATTCTCCAAGTGTGTTCAGGTACTATAGATAGTAAGGAATGTAAGGGAAGGAACATTTTTATGTGCATGTTTGATAGTTGTTTTTAAATCACCCTGTGAAAAGCATCCGTGTGTCAGGATCCAGCCCGGGAGAAACGCTGAGCGCTGGGGGATGCGGGATGCTCACACTGCCCCTCTGAGGCCGCGCTAAGCTCCAGAAGGAGACGGGTCCAACAGCCCGGCTGCCTTCACTGTGTACGAGGGGACAGCGGGGAACACGCTCGGGGGGCTCCCGGGTGAGCACGGGAAGTGAAAGCGGCGCAAACACTTCATAAATACAGTCCGGTGTCTGTTCAAAAACATCTTGGGCCTTTTTACAAATCCTGCTTCTCTGTTGAACACTGAATAGACCGAGGAAATACAGTCTCCACACAGATTTCTGAAAGGAAATCCTAATTTTGTAGTTTTCATATGTACAGACAGTTGGAAGACTGGGAGTATAGAGAAAATGAAGACAGACTCCTGGGTGCAAGATGAAGAACGTTTGGGTACCTGTGCTCACTCACATCAATCCATCACTTTTGCAGATAAACTGCAAGTTTGCTGATAATTCAGTATTTTTACAGACAATGTATAAGCTTGTCAAACATCTCAAATTCAGAAATGGCCACTGAAATGAGCAGAGAAATATCTGTATGCTGCAGAATTCACCTGCAAATGTGTAGCAAGTTTGATAATATGAGGACTGTATAAAGACTTGAAAAGAAAATTCACTTTTCCAGAGGGTCTTCTGCTACAGAATCCAAAGGGGGTTTGGCAGTTTTGGAAATGCAAAGCTTTGAAGTGCAACCCCCTTTTCAGCTGATTGTGCAGTTGGCAGAGTGATTTTGTTTACTCCCATTTCCCCAGCCGTTTTGAGGATTAATGTTTTCCAGAGAAAGATGCCACTAGCAGACAGAAGGCTTTATTCTTCACAGAGTTCAGTGAGCTGGCATTTAACTTGTCTCAAATTTACCCTTCTTAGTTACAACTTCAAAAAAATCTTAATCTGCAGAAGAGGAATAATGGAAGTGTTCGACTTGAAAGAGGCCCTGGAAGATGTGTCCTCTGGGGAATGCTGGTGCTGCCTGGCGAGACCAAAGAACAGAAATGAGCAGAGCCAGGAGCGGGGATGCCCATGCTGGTGCCATCCCTGGCACAGGCAGGCAGCAGCACGTTTGCCATGGCAGGGTGGCTCAGTGTGCCAGGACAGGACACGAGATGGGCACACGAGCTGCTGTGAGCTGGTCACCATCCCAGAGGCTGCTGAGCACGGGCAGAGCTGCTCTGGGGGAAATGTTCCCTCTGCAGGCACCCAAACTGCTCTGGGGAATGTTCCCTCTGCAGGGCACCCAAACTGCTCCGGGGGAAATGTTCCCTCTGCAGGGCACCCAAACTGCTCCGGGGAAATGTTCCCTCTGCAGGGCACCCAAACTGCTCTGGGGAAATGTTCCCTCTGCAGGGCACCCAACTGCTCTGGGGGAAATGTTCCCTCTGCAGGGCACCCAACTGCTCTGGGGGAAATGTTCCCTCTGCAGGCACCCAAACTGCTCCGGGGGAAATGTTCCCTCTGCAGGGCACCCAAACTGCTCTGGGGAAATGTTCCCTCTGCAGGCACCCAAACTGCTCTGGGGAAATGTTCCCTCTGCAGGCACCCCAACCCGCACCCAGGGATGGAACAGGGACACGGGGGAGCTGACACGTGTGTCTGAGCTCCATGGAACAGTGAATGCACAATGGGCTTCGTGGGCCACAGCTCATCTGCATTTCAATATCCCACAGACATCCCCTCTGCTGATCGTGCCCAAAGGATGTGCTTTCAACTTAGTTACAATCTCTTCTATTCTGTTCACATTCAATTTCTATTAGTTTTTGTATCTGCAGACTCCTATGGAACTTTCAGAATCAGGGAGGATTACCACGCTGCCAGGGGGTGCTTAGCTGAAATGGAGCATATGGCTATTAATATAATTATGAATCTGTTGCTAGGCTACATTAGATTGCCTTTGGGGTTCTGATTCTTAAGAAGAAAGGATTGAACTATAGTCACCCTCCTTTGGTGCAGAAGATGTGGAATAAATAATCACTTTTTACTTTTTTAAAAAATTATTATTTACATGCTTCATTGAGGTAACCTTCACAGCAAAAATTCAGACAGGGTCCTGACTCATCACATTTTCTGTGGCAAATTTAGCTCTAAACATTTGTTTTTGTTTGCCTTCCTTTGTTAGAAAAAAGTTCATACCTTTCTAAGGCTTTGCAATTTTAATTCATTGTAACAAAATTAATATTTATCTTTAGAATTGCCTGCTTTTCTTCAATCCAGTGTCTGGATGCATTCATGCCCTTTTGTTCCCTGTTACAGTAAAGGTGAGTTCTTGAAATAACATATTTCAAACTATTGTATCTTGGGTAAGAATAAACTGAAAAGCATTGCCCTGCAAAGAGAAGCTAAATTAACATTTTATAAGCTGGGGAACTTGAATTGCTGAGAGCCAATTACATCAAGCATCAGTTGAAATCAAAGCTTCAACTTCTCTCTCCAACACACTAACTAGCTTGAATTTAAAGCATCAGATAAACGGGGCTGGAGATTTGCATGTGTGAATAAGAGCTGAGTTAGAAACAAATCTGAAGGGCTCCAATGCACGGAAGATAAGCCCCAGATTTTCACCTGACACCTCCATCGGGCTGGGGAACAGGACACAGAGTAACCAGATTGTGTCAGGGGTCTGGAAAGTGGCAAAGGGTTTTTAGGGCGAATGGAAAAGTGGTATTTGGAGGGATAGATTTACACAGAATTACAGAACTGCGTTTTCTAACTTTTGTCTCCACTGACAATCCCCCTTTCTCTTCTCAGTGAAATGAGAATAAAGGAATTTTCAGGGAAAGGGAGAGAACTGAGATTGCTTAGTACTTTAAGTCCCACAGCATGAAAAAACAAACCCTCCTTTACAAGCGAGAAAGAAAAAGAGTATGAATGAAAAGATAGATTTACTAGAATAAGAGAATGTAAGCAGATACTGAAGTTCTGGAGTGGCTCTGATTTACGGGGAATTAAAAAGACCCAAAAGAAGACGCTGTGGAGCCATTTTTTATTTAAGACCTCACGTTATGATGATTACTCGATATCTTTCCTCAAACAAGAATAACAACCTATGTGACTGAGCTTAACTGGGAGCCAGGAAGGGCAGGTGAGTGATGGAGTTGGAGTACAGAGCCACCTGAAAATGAGCTGTCAGCAGATCCACATGACAAGAGGGAGATTAGAATCAAGCCTTATCTCGTACCTGGCCCTGTCCTCAGGGGGTTGCTCCCGAATGTGGGGTTGATCTTGTTTTACAGTTTGGCAGTGCTCGGCGTGGACTGAAACCACTGCGATGTTATATAAACAACCCATTGAGCTCACACCGGGCTGAACATCCCAGGCAATAATACCCACTGAAAATACAGAAGTCATCAGCTAATTGCAAACTGCAGAGCTGCGTGTCTGAGCAGGCCTGGAGAGTGCTAATATTAATCTGCAAGTGCAGGAAATAATTCTGCACAATGAACTCTCTGTCTCCTAAGGCAAGCTGTTCATTTCACAGGTACCAGTTTGCAAACTGAGCATCCAGGCACTACTGTTTATAATATCTCAGGTGTAACCTCACTGCAGGAGACCTGCAGAGCACCTTAAGTAGTTTGTGGCTCATCTTGCACGATATTTCACAAAGCTCACTCACATTTCTAAGGTCCCCTTCAAACTGCCGCAGCCTGAGCGCCTTGTCCCACATACAGCAGATTTTCAAAGAGCATCATTCAAACCCCTGATTTCCCCTTCCTCTCCCTCCCGAAACCAGAGGCACATTTTCCCTGGAAGCGACACTTTCTCGTAGATTTTATTTTGATATGTCTTTTTGTCCTGCAATGTTTCACCACCCAGCAGCACTCTGCTCATCTGCACTTCAATGGCAGAATTCACCAGAGGTACAGGTTTAAATAGCACATCTTGAGATGGGAACAATGAGGGAAACGGAATGGCTCTGCAATAAATAAATACATAAATAAATAAATAAATGAAGTCCTATCACACACTTAAAGCCAAATGCCTGCTGGGACTTAGGTTCAAAAGCACATTTGGAAACTGATCCCTTGAGAAGATATGTTTGTTACGGTGTTTGGCCTCAGGATTTAAAAGGATTTGCTTTTAAGCTGTTACTTTACTGCAAGTATGTGACTGGAGGCCTCAGGTGTGAAAGTCCTTTGATAAAAGGGACCCGTGTGTGCCAGATAGAGCGAGTGAAAACATTAACACTCGCAGGAACGGGAAGGGGAAAGCAGGGGAAGGCTGGGACAAAGTACATCAAGTTTAAGGCAAGCAAACGCTTGGAATGCAAGAGGGATGGGAAACCACAAAGGCCCTTGAACTTCTTGCTTTGCATACGAAAGTGATTATGGAACAAACTCTCAAGGAACTGAACACCAAAGTTGCAAAAGGGTCATTTCCAGTTAATCGGGTGAAGCCCATCTGGAACCTGAGCACAAAGCCCTCCATAAAATATCATGGCTGGAAGGAAGGCCAGGGGTCAGCCAGGCCCTTTGCTCCAGTGCAAGATCAGCTCTGCTTAGGTCACTCCAGACAGACAAATGTTGATCTACATTAATGTTTATCTGCATTAAGACCTTTAGCGGTGGAGACGCTGCAGTTTCCCCGCAGGAAATGTGTTCCAGCGCTCATTCTATTTCCATCAGAAAGTGGCTCTGAATGAGTGACTTGGGTGCTTTGTGCTGCAGCCCAGCCTGTTGCCGCTCTTGCTGTCTGCAGGGGATAAAGAGAGGAGCCTAATCCCCCTCTCTGCCGATGTTTCCTGTGTTGATGATCCTTTGGTGTCTGAGCTATGTCGCTCTCATCACGCTGTGCTCCTCACACACTGCTCGGTTCCACAGCAAACCTGCATCTGCTCTCTTATCAGAGAATCTCTGCAGCATTTGCATTTTAGAAGGCAGGTGCACCATTTTTCTCTAACCTCAAGATAGTTCTACATTGTTTCCTCAACCACTCCCATGTAACACAGAAACTTTTCTTGCATCTCAAAATCTGCTCTGAGAAAACTACAGTAAGCACAGAGATATGTAAAACTCACACTTCTCCACAATCTGCTTGGCAGTGGAATTGAGCACGGTTTATTCAGTGCATTTTTAGTGCTCCAAAATGGTTACAGCTGCCAAATCTGTGGGCTGCACTTCCAGTCTGCCAGACACTGGACACATTCATGGTGATTCAGTATCAAAAGTTTATGCTGGATAGTATAGTAAATATATTTATTGGTTTGTTTCCACTTGAAAATCCTGAAGCACATCTGAAACTAGAAGTAGGCACATGAAGAAAAAAATGGCAGTTCATGTTGCATCTGAATTTGACCTAATCTGGAGTAACTACAATGTAGTCCTAGAACAGAACCCTTCATTCCTCTACTGAAATAGCAAGAAATAATAGCGCTACAACTTCTGAACTACTTCAGGTCATTCAACCACATATTTTTTGTCAGGACCCATCAATTTCAGAGTAACAAAGAATTCTCAGTTATCACGACTACACTTATCTGTGGGTGCAACCACAAATAAGTTACAGGTGCATGGTTTCCATGAAAAATCAGGTTATTGACCTTCTGCGTGAGAATGCTCTCAGGGGCACTACTATAACAGGCTGTCAAAGCATGGAGATGTCTTGCTCTGGAATGCTACATATGCATTACACTGACGGCAGGAAAAAGAACATAATATTTGTGTGACATCTCGTATTCTCTAGCAACTAATTCACAGCTGCCTTGCCAAATAAACACTGCCTATCCTTACACGCTGCCCTGCAATCACGTCCAAAGCCAGAATTCTGTTTGGAAAGTGCAGGCTGGTTCAGCTTTGGTGAGCAGATGCGCTGTCACTGTTTGAGGTCCGAGTGAAGGGAGATCCCTCCGCTAGCCCAGCACCGCCGTGGCTGCCTGGCGGGAGCCGGTCCCGCTGCCCTCCCAGGCTGTCAGTGTCTCAGGTGCCAGGTGAATTCGGCATCTCCCCGGCCGGTGCCCGGCGGGAGCCTGAGTCCCGCTGCCCCCCCAGGCTGTCAGTGTCCCAGGTGCCAGGTGAATTCGGCATCTCTCACCCGCCGGCGCCCGCTTGGAGCCTGAGTCCCGCATCGGTCCCGATGCTGTCCCAGGCTGTCCCAGTTTCGGTCCGGGATGAATTTGGGGTCCCTCCCGGCCGGTGCCGCTCGCAGCCGCTCCAGCCCCGCTCCCGCTCCAAGCGTTGTGTGCAGCGCCGCCCCGTGGCCGCGGCCGCGCCCTGCAGCCGCGGGGAAGCCAAAGCCGGTTTTATGTCAGCCGCGAGTTATTCCATTTATGACAGGGAACAGGAGCACACGCACGTAATCTCACTGCTCACAAACTGTTTCCCTCTGTTGAATTCCCATTGCGGTCTCAGACATTTACTGGTGTCTGGATATGGACTGTGCTGGACTTCACAGGGGGAAAAATGGAACAGGAACTTTCTTTCAATTCAAGAGAAAGCTCTCACGTCTGATCATGGTCTGGGTCTGACTGTAATTGTGTAAAGCAGCTGCAGATCTCACTTTCCAGATAGTTTAAATTTAATATTAGAAAACTGAAATGGCATTCAGCAACAGAGAATAGAGCTCATTTAGAAAACTTTTATGTGTGCTGAAAATCCCGAACCACAATTTTTTCAGGCCATCCTATTCCAACAACATGTCACAGAGCATTTGCAATTTCCAGATCTAGATCATTCACTATAACCAGTTTCAAATAAAAATGCAATTCAGTTGCATCTGGGATGCAAGCTGGAAAAACTGAACTGATCCGTGTAATCATACCAACAGAAATAATGACTCATTTTGCTTGAAGACAACACAGCAAACACTGATAAAGCTGGCAAACACAGGACTGCTGTAAGATGATGTCCCTGCTCTGAAACAGGGCATAGCAGAGTGGATTAAGTTCTTTAAACATCAAGGAATACAGGTGGCTGACATCCCTTCTGATAGAGCAACAGATCTAAAATCCTGGCAAAATTATATGATGAAAACAGAGGTAGAGGTGAGGTGCCTGATTTTTGGCACCTTTTGACCCTAAAGCATTGCAATATTTAATATTGTTTTTTCAGTTTTAGCTAGCTGAGATCCTGCACACAACAACATGAAATGCTAAAGGGGGCATCTCAACATTCTCTGTATTCCCTTTCTCCATTGATCTCTTTCCAAAGAAGGAAATTAAGCAGACATAATACAAGCGATAGAATACAGATGAAGAAAACGCTTAATCACATCAGACACAATTTTGAAATCAGCAGCCCATGCGTGCCAGGAAATATGGATTTATGTGGCATTTCAAATGCACAATCTTTGCCTTTCTCTGTGTTGGGACACTTTTTAGATTTTATTCATTAGATGGAATTGCAAAGTACATATCTAAAATGTGATTCAAATCAAATCAGCTCATTGAAAGCAACAAAATGGGACAAGATAGTCGTGATGTTTAGTTAAGGATGTTACAACATAGAAAACATAAATATTATTCCCCTAACCCTAAATAATGATCCCTAGGTCTCACCAAAAGTGCAGTAGCCCTGTCTGGTCACAGCCCCAGCAAAAGCACGAGGACAAGGCACAGAGATTGTGATGTTCCTCAGTCATCACCAGCTTCCAAAAATTCCGGACTCAGGATCTTTGAAACCAGTAAATGTGCTTGAATTGAACAGTTCTTGGCAGTTGTTTCCTGTATGATTTTGTCCAGTCGCTTTTTAAGTATTAGCACTATTGGCTGACAAAATCCCAAATTCATATAGTGCCAGGATTGATTTTGGAAACACAATGGACCTTCCCACATCCTGTTCTGAAATGGACTTCAAGGTTTTGCCGTGGTACCTTGAAACACAATGATCCAACAATTGTTCAGGGCTGAAAGCTTTTTATGTGGTCTCTGTGGCACCATTCTGGTTCTGCATAAACAATTTCATGACCATTTAAAGGCTGTTTTACCACACTCAGTTTAGACAGACACCACATTGACGTGCAGAACGGACACGAAGGTGAAAGTCTTTTCTTTCGCTGAGAGTTTGGACCACAGGCTGTTGAGGTGACTTAGAAAGGGAAATATGAGAATTATTGCACAGCCAGGCACACAGAGGTGCTGCAAGTGAGGAGTGGGGACTGAAGGAGCCGCAGTTTTAAAAGCAAAGCTCATTCTGCAGCTGCGGCACTGAAACCCCGGCTCTGCGGGGCTGGAGGAGAGCGCAGGTGCCCAGCGCCGGTAGGTGTCAGCAGCCGCCTGTCCCGGCTCTCCATCCCATCCTGTCCCGGCTCTCCCATCCTGTCCCGGTCCCGGCTCTCCCATCCTGTCCCGGCTCTCCCCTCCCCTCCCGGCTCTCCCATCCTCTCCCGGCTCTCCCCCTCCCCTCTCCCGGCTCTCCCATCCCCCCCGGCTCTCCCATCCTGTCCCGGCTCTCCCCCTCTCCCGGCTCTCCCATCCCCTCTCCCGGCTCTCCCATCCCCTCTCCGGCTCTCCCATCCTCTCCCTCTCTCCCATCCTTCCCGGCTCTCCCATCCCCTCTCCCTCTCTCCCCCCCTCCCTCTCTCCCATCCCCTCCCTCTCTCCCTCCCCTCTCCCGGCTCTCCCATCCTCTCCCGGCTCTCCCATCCCCTCCAACCTCTCATTGCTTTCCACATGCAGCAGCTCAGGCCCCAAGACTTAGAGCAGCTTCAGGCTTCTGCGGCAGAGACACCCTCAGCTCAGCCAATGCCAAAGGAGGAATTATCTTTGCAACTTGCATGAAAAGTGCTCCACCCAGATATATCCTACCCTGTTGTGTTGTTTTATGTGGTATTTCAGAGATCATATCATAGATCAATGAATTCAGTTACTTAGTTCTCTGGATTTTACACTGAGGCTGAACCCCCATAAAATAGATTGGCAGATTGAGGCAGAATGAGTTCCTGTATTCTACAAACTGTGAACATTATATCACATCACCTCAGCATCCAAGGGCTGATTAATGACCCTGGCATTTCTGAACTTAGCAATTCTTCCTTGTTCAGATATGAGGCATTGCAGAAGCTGTGACAAGTGCCCAAAGTTCTGTCTATTTAATCTCGTTAAATTATGGCCCACTCATTTATCTTTCAGCTGTGCTATTTAAGAAAGGCTGCATTTTCAGCAGGAACCTGAGCAATGACATCCTGGCAGGCTGGTGGGACATGCCTGAGCTATGGAACACTTCCTCCCAGCAGGAATGCAGGATAACCCTGCAGAGGCACCATGGCATTCCTTGGTGCCACAGCTCTGCCAGTGCTGATTGTCGTTATCCCCAGGGTCACAGAAGGGGCCTGGCAGGAACTGCAGGCCTTGTTACACTGGGTGCCCGTTCCATCCTGCTCTCCATGCCCAGAGCACTCCTGCAGCTCAGCCACAGCCACTCCTGGATTACACAGGCCACTGGCACTTCACAGAAAGTTTTTGAATTTGGGCCATCTGCCATGTCCCATTAACGTCCACAAAGCCTAACTCCACCACCAGGCTTTGAAATCTCAAATCCTAACACTTGTTTCTTCTTGACCTCTTTTGATCTTTCTTTCTCCTGCCATTAGCTGTGAGCTCAGAACCACAGCCAGAACAATCATAGTTAAAATGACTGCAGTACTTCCTGAAGATGGAACAAAAAGGGGTAAAAATTGAAATGTCAGTTGGCTGGCTTGGGTATTGTACAAGCTTCTGATACCTGGGCATTTGATCATTAGGACCTACACCTACATCCAGAACAAACAATTCTCATCAGAAATCCTGGAACAAAAAATTAAACTAGAAATTAAGCAATACTGCTGCTGAACAAGTGCAATTTGCTCAGAGAGAGAAGAAAAACAGGATATAAGCATCAAGTTCTGTCTGGTCTTTTACACTCTATAAAATAATTTTGTGCATGTTGCTTTACAGGCAGATATTTAGAAAAATATATTCTATTGTAACATGTTTGTGTACTCAAAAGGGTCACGTTCAAAACCACAAAGTAAATGTACTTTGAGATCCCTATTGAAAGGAGATACTCTTTTGCTTTTAATTAAAACCCATTACTTAGATATTATTTTAGAGCATGTGTGCTTTAAATGACAACTCATGTTGATTTTCAGGCATGAAAATCTGAGTGAAGGTGTGCATTTACATGTGCTTAGTAGAGAGAATATTTGCTATTGAAGGTAGTAAAATAAGTGAGGCATACAGGAAGTTCTGTTTGGTGAACTAAATTATTTAAAACTTAGGTGTAATATCACATTATTTATCTGAAAAAAGGTAATGCTGCAAATGGAGCACATGCATGCAAAACTCTGCTTGCCACTGTTAAAATTCTCCATCTCCTTCTCCATCTCCCCATTGTAGCTTTTTGCTTCCATTTTGCCCATTCCTGTGACTTTTTCCACAGGAAAACTCTCACTGATTTTTATCAGTGCAGTACAGGTTTCCTCATGGCCAAGGCTGCAGTCATTCAAAAGGAATCACCCAGACACCAGAGCAGCGTGGTCTTTAACACTGCCACAGCCTGTAACATGTGAGTATATTCTGCCCACAGAAACAATGAACTGCAGCTCCTTTTTTTCTTTTTTCTCCCCAACTCACTGGTTTCTTTGTTTCTACATCCCATAATCTTTTCACTCTTCTTTGGCATGTCCAATTTGGAGGAACCAGCACTCTTCCTCTTCTCATTAAATATGCTCAGAACACTTTGTATAAAATAAATAAAAATACTGACTAGTTTGAAAAGTGTGTATTTTGATGGGAGGAGGTTTAAAGCCAAGGCACTAATTAGCCAGCACAGATGCAGGAAGTTAGATTTTGATGATGTGATCAGATGTAAAAGAAGATAATACACAGTCAAAGAGAGGAAAATGATGCATTATACCCTCAAGAAAAGGATTTTGATTTTTTGGCTTTTAAAGTCAAGTGCTGAAGCCGAATGAGCTGAAGCCCAATTTTAATGCGTGGAGAGAAACATCTGTGATGGGGATGGTCCAGAATACACAACACATGCAATGATCAGGCAAACCCCAGCTCAGCTCAGAGGGAAAAGCACAACCCTCCCTGCGAGTGCAGCTCCTGCAGAAGGTGCCGTGCAGAGGGAGGGCAGGGCAGGCAGAGCACAGAGGTTTCAGATGGCAGGAGCACACCTGGCCAACATCTGGAATCTGGCCGGGCCCTGTGCTGAGGCTGCTCCTTTCCCTCCCAGCAGAGGCAGCCTCAGTTCCCCTGAGAGCAGGCAAGGAGAAAGGCCTGGCTCAGCCAGCAGGGCTGGGGAGGGGCTCCCACCCTCTGCAGTCCCCCTTTGCTGCCCCTGAGGGTTCTGCTGGTGATGCTTTGCCCACCGACCCACAGGGCTCACTGAAGGCTGCTAAGGCAGGGGCACTGGCACTGCAGGAGCACTGGCACTGGCACTGGCACTGGCACTGGCAGGAGCACTGGCACTGGCACTGGCACTGGCACTGGCTCTGGCACTGGCACTGGCTCTGGCAGGAGCACTGGCACTGGCACTGGCACTGGCACTGGCACTGGCAGGAGCACTGGCACTGGCACTGGCTCTGGCACTGGCACTGGCAGGAGCACTGGCACTGGCACTGGCACTGGCACTGGCACTGGCTGGAGCACTGGTGCTGGCACTGGCAGGAGCACTGGCACTGGCACTGGCACTGGCAGGAGCACTGGCACTGGCACTGGCACTGGCACTGGCACTGGCAGGAGCACTGGCACTGGCAGGAGCACTGGCACTGGCACTGGCACTGGCACTGGCACTGGCACTGGCTGGAGCACTGGTGCTGGCACTGGCAGGAGCACTGGCACTGGCACTGGCAGGAGCACTGGCACTGGCAGGAGCACTCAGAGGTCAGACTGTGCTGGTACTGCTCTGCACACTCACCAGACAGCAGCACTCTCAATCTTCTCACTCACCCTTTTACCCTTATTTACCCAGGGATTTATGTACTGAGCACTACTCAAAGCCCTTCCATAATAACTTTGTTTTTAGCAAATATTCACCATGATTGTTCTATTCTTCTGGATTCTGTTAGGACTGAGAGGTAGGCAAAGAGCCTGCAAAGACACAGGCAAAAAGCAAAAATCTACTTCAGCCTTTTTTTCCTTTGCTTCCTAAGCTGCTGGACTTTGAAATTGTGAATTTCAGTCACAGAAGTTTGCTAGAATCCATCACTACATAAACTGACAAAGTGCAAGGCAACTTCATTTTTAGCAATGATTTAGGCTGCTGCCAAAGCTTTATGCTTCCCAACAAAATGAGTGACAAATGTTGCATGCATAGCTCTTTCCTAATAATACAGTGTTCAAGCTTTTATCATGAATAGAAAAGGAAGCAGATATTTATTAGAAATCTAAAAGACTTTAAAGATAATTAAATTTGTTTACTCAACCACCAGCTGGTTTGGCAGAAAAAGTAAACATTTCTTCAATTTCCAAAATATTGTTTACCAATGAGAAGTTACTTCTGAAAACACCATTAACGGGATTTTTACAAGGAAAAAAGTGATAGGCAACATGACCAAAAGACCTTCTTAGGCTGAAGGTCAGAAATCTCAGATGTTCTGCATTGGTTTTAGGCAAAGAGTTGTCAATCCAAATTCTGGTTTCTTGCATGTGGTATTTAAGCATGTGAAAAATATAAGACCATCTCCAAAAACTGTTCAATAAATAAGTAAAGAGCCTTTTGGTAAAAGCAACTCTTACCTTTTCACAGAAGTTTGAAAATGTTTTTCCTTGACTTCCCTGTACTTCTAAAAGTGTTTCTATGAGAGAAAGAAGTTAATATTAATATCTTCATATGTTTCTAAGGTGATTTTCAAATAAATTTAATTGTCAGATCAGAGAAAGTAAATCTCCCATTATTCTTTTCTTCTCATGATTTTTGAGGGACAGTTCTTTGGTTTCAGAAGAAAAGCCAGTGAGGCATTCCAAGTGCATTATTATCTAGTTGATATTAAAACTTTCAAAGCCTTGGATAAGACCTTGCAAGGCAGGCCAGTATCACTGCACCAGTTTCCCAGGTGCAGACTGACAATACCCAAACTCCTGCTATTTTTTTAAAGTATGTATGTATTTCAGAATTTTTAAACATTACCCCTTAAGTGTTCTGCTCAAGGCTGCCCAGTATCAGGCACAAACTGAGTCTGTTATTCTGATTTCCCAGTTTGTGATTAGGATTTCCCCTTGGCAATCACACATGAATATTGCTATTTACTCCATTATGCTTTTTGGATACCAAAGTGACAAACACTTCATTTAGTAAATAGCTGCCATTAGTTAACACTCCTTGTAGAGCAGAGCAAAACGCTTGGAATTAGATGTCAGAGATCTTAAACCAGGGCGAGAGGCCTGCCAGGAGCAGGGAGGAGGGGCAGTCAGCAGTATTTACAGTATTTACAGTATTTATGGTATTTACAGTATTTACAGTATTTACAGTATTTACAGTATTTACAGTTGCCATTTCCCCACCATGGTAGGAACGTGCTTTGGAGCTGCCCTGCGCTCCCACCCTTCCCCTTTCCTGCCTCCCGACTGATGAGTGCACAGCTGTGGCTGCACACGCTGAATCTGTGAATCACAGCGGCTGTTCGAGGTGCAAACGTGCAAACGACACGGCAGCACTTAAGGCAGCTCTCACATGAAATATCCTTTCAAAGCCCTGACTATGGAACCAGGCAATGCTGTAATGGCTGGAGTGGAAAATCGGATCCCTGCATGTCAGAACCTACAATAATTGCACCAGAAATGAAGGCAGACTCAGAAGGGCTATTAAGGAAAACAGAAAAGGAGCTTTCTTTTAATTACTGAAGTGAGATATCCAAATTAATACAAGACTACATCTCTGTAATTGAAAACTCTACCACATAATATAATGTGTGCTAAAATAAAAGGCAATAAAGCATTAAAGTTCGTGTGACATTTTAATCAGAAAGCCAAATAAATGCATTAGTAAACAGAATTGACTTAGGCAATTATTTTAGGTTTTAAAAATTAATTTGTTTACCATTACTTCATCCTTGAACTTGTAGCATTAATATCAAACACATGTTTTCCAGCATGTCCATGAGGATATTCTCAGGAAAGCAGAGAGGTAAGTGCTTAGGAGACACATGCTTATGAGAAATAACTACACCACTGCAATGGAAATGTGCACACACAGTAAACAGGAGGAGGCACAGCAGCAGATTCACAGCCTCTGTGCAGCCCCCCAAGAGCTGTACCTACACTGCTCCTCTGAACTGCAGCTGCTGGAACCCAGAGAGCCCTCCCAGCCCTGCCCATGCAGGGGAGGCTGCAGCCCCTGCTTTTGGGGGCTGGTGTTTGCACACAGGGAGAGCAGGGTTTGACTGACCCCCTTGGCTGAGCCGCCAGCTGCTGGGCACAGCTCTTGTACCCCCACAGGCCCTCACTTTGGGACACCCCAGATATTACCTTAAAAGAACAGGTGGTGTTTGGCTCTGACATGGAAATGTTGGATCTTTGCAGAAATTGGACAGAGCTTCTCCAAAGGAAATCCAAGAGTAACTTCCTCTAAGTGCACTAAGCCCTCAGCTTTCCATACTGAGGAAATCAAGTTAAGCTTTTGATTTACCAGAGCTTTGCACTTTGGTGTAACTACTATACCCACATTAAATCCGATATAAATGGGATTTTAGTAATGGCAGTGTTTGCCCCAAATTGAAACAGTTCTGATTTCTAGACAGCCTTCAGTGGTACTGTGAGAAGACTTGAGTCTTTACTTTGAGTGCCATTAATTAATAATGAAAACATACATGTACACAAAAAGCAGAATGAGGGATCACAAGTTGGATAGATCCTGCTCTGCAGGATGCAGTCAATAGTGAAAAATGTCATTATTTCCTGGTAATGAAAGTTGCCTGTGGATATTTATCATTAATAGGCCAACTATTTGTTTTCATCTGGAACTGCCAATTTGGAAGCTGGGACATACAACAATGGATTCCTGACAACTGGACTTTAGTTTATATTGAAAAAAGTTGCTTAATTTTCCTAACTATAAAAAAACTCATGTTCCATCTGTGTGCCATGCAGGAGGCTATTGCTGCTCACATTTTCTAGCTCAGCTGAAAACCTTGTATGTGAACTCAGCTTCTTTCTGTGCCTTGCAGGGACAGAGATCACAGGCAGCCCCAGCTCTGTTTCCATTCCTGTCCAAGCATAGCACAACTAAGATTGATGCATTAATTTCAGTGTTCCACTGGCACACTACTATTAGTTAATCAAGCAGTGTGCATCAACTTGCTTTGTGAAAAAACAGAACAAACCTGACTGACTGGAAACATCCCATTCCCCACCCCAATCCAACACTGCTTATACACTGATTAATTATTTATTCATTTTTGAAATACACTGTTGAGATAGTCGAGACTTCCAACTTGTAGTAAGTATTTTAAAAGAAAGTGCAAAGCTATTTAGGACATGAAGAACAAAAGCATTTACTGTTCCTGTACTTTTTTTCCCTGGAGTCTCTTGTATGTCAAAAAATATTTCTTCAGACAAAGGAAACCTATTATTCTTAGAAGACATCCCTAGGAAAAGAAAAACTCGTGTTCTCAGACTTGGAGCTAAACTCCAAAAAAGCAGCCAGAATAAGCTGGAAATATCTGGTTTCATTATTTTTTAGGGGAAATTAGATCTCAAAATTCACCTACAGCCTCTTAGCACTGTCTTAGAGCTGCAGAGTAGACAAGGTAAGAATAGTACATTTTCCTTTTAAAGATGATGTTAATCCTACTCTCTGCACATCTAGCCTGACTAAGCACAGGGGAAGAACAAGAGGAGACAAATGCTTCATCTGTCCTACCCTAGAACAGCAAAATATTTCAGAACAGAGAGGTCAGATAAAGAACAGATCCATTCTTTCTCTAAACAACTTTAAACCCAAGATTTACCATGACAATCAGCTTTCAAAACTTCATGTACAAAACATGCAGTCTCAGAAGCCAGGCCCATTTCTTATAACCTTTGGTCAATAAGAAAAAAATCACCTTTTGTTTTGATCCAACACAACCTGTTCTACAGCTGTTGTTTGTCAGCTCAAGCACACTTTTATGAACAGAAATGCAATATCAAAGTGTCTGATGTGTTTTAGAGAACGAGGCATTATTGGCATTTCCATATATTAGAAGCTGAGGGAAAATTGCATATTGATGATAGCAGGGCTGTTCCAGAAAAGAAGGAGTAAGAAACCATTTAAGGTTTTATTAGATATGTTCTGGATGTTGAACTACCCAACTTTAACACTGGCATAAGGAAAGCATTTCCTAGCTTTGGTATTTTCTGCCTTCCATTTACTGCAGATGCACATTTTACCAGGCAAGATGGTTTGGTTGATTTTACAGATGGTCAGCCCCTTCCAAAAACTCTCCTGATGAAATCTTAAGCCCAAACAGATGAACAGCAGGTTGTATCATCTTAGTTCCAATACAGATAGATTTATTTTTGTTAACGTACCAGTCTTTCACTACAAGGCAGATATATAGAAGTTCATAAAGTGAACAAACGATCATGGAATTATAGAATTGTTTGGGTTGGAAGGGTTGAGGCTCATCCAGTGCCACCCTTGCCATGGCAGGGACACCTTCCACTGTCGCAGGTGCTCCAAGCTCAGTCAAACCTGGCCTGGGATCCAGGGGAGCCACAGCTTCTCTGGGCACCCTGTGCCAGGGCCTGCCCACCCTCACAGTAAAAAAATTCCTTATAATATCTAATCTAAACCTACTCTCTTTCATGTTCTGTGTGATTTATTTCCCCAAAAGATAACTTTGCATTAACAAAATTGAAGCTGCTTTCCAATCACTACTGCTTCTTTTAAAATCAGGATTAAATGGCAATTACTTAGGAAGAGCACTATGCTTAATTTGCTCATTTGCAGTGCTGCCAAGCAGCACACTAACTAGATAGTTATCAGCTGTAAAAACCTCATTGAGCAGAAACAGGAATTAATTAAGGTTGCACATCTAGAATCAGAGGGTCAGCATCCCAAGGCTGCCTGAGGACTTTTTGTCCTAGAGGAGATTGCACTCAAGGTACTCTCAGGAAGTTCTCTCTGTGGGGAATCTTTTATTTGCCACTTACAGCCACCATATGACTAAATAGCATGATTGCAAATCAGGTTAAAATTGCTTATTTATTAGAAGACCTTAAGTTTTGAGTCCAGACTTTCCTGTTGTGTAATACATAAAAACTGTCTGTGATGCAGCAGTTCTAAAAACAACACCAGGGCTGCTGGAGCTTTTAATTTCTATTGTACATGCAGTACCAAGCCATATCTGTAAGGGCTGTCTGTGAAGAGCTCTCACAGAGTCATAGTTACACACTCGAAGAAAAGAGAACAGTTTTGAAGTTTCACCACAAATTTTGACATCATCCATTCAAGTACAGCATTCTCTCCTGGGATGCTTACATTGTATCTTACTAAAAATATATCTCAGAACTTGCTAATTACCCAGCTACTTGGGAAGAAAGGCCTTGGCACACCAGTAAGAAATGGTAATACCAGTAAGAACTGCTCTTGGATGTCAAAGTAGAAGGAAAACAGAAATGATAATTAATTCCCATATTAATTGAAATCTACTTTGGCAAAGAAGAAATAGAACCAGTACCATAAAATGTGACCCTACCAACAAGCCAAAGGATGTTTTAAAGACAAACAAAGCCCAGCCATGACAGAACCATTGAGCTGATTGCAATGTTTGCTCTTGCAGGGTAAGGTCAAACTCGTACCAAAGAAGAAGTATGAACCAGCACCATAAAATGTGACCCTACCAACAGGTCAAAAGGACATTTTAAAGACAAACAAAGCCCACCCATGACAGAACCACGAGCTGATTGCAGTCTTTGCCCTTGCAGGGTAAGGCCACACCAGTATCCGACCAACGGGCGCCATGTGGCCTCGCCGGGCTGGCCTGCCCCACACGCTGGGCACACCGTCAGCCCCACCACTCCTGCTCACCTGGCAGGTCAAATGAGGAAAGGATTCCCTCCTGCTGCCCACCCAGCCCAGCAGGCTCATTGTTACCTGGTGATGGCAAACTGGAGGGGCCATGCTGCTGTCCATGGGTACCTCGGCTGGACCCCTCACGCCCGTCAGGCCTGTCCGGGCGCGGCCCTCACGGCCCTCATGGCCTCATGGCCCTCACGGCCCTCACGGCCCTCGGCCGGCCAGGGGTCTGGGCACCCATGGGCAGTGCCAGGGCTCAGGACAGGGTTGAGGAACACAATGCCAGGGCTCAGGACACGCTGAGGAACATGATGCCAGGTGTGAGATGAGATCCTGGTGCGAGTCCTGACTCACCTGGAAGCAGCCGGACGGAGCCACGGATCCATGAGGGGCAGCGGGCACTTGGGCGTGAGGTGAGCTTGGGATCTCCACAGCGACCCGAGGGCTGGGAGCTGGAAACATCCCATTCCCTTGGGAGGAGGGCTGCAGGTGGGGCTGCCCAACCTCACACCTGTGTAGGAGGAGGGAGGAGGTCCTGAGCAGGGATGGGGGTACCCCTGGGGATACCTGTGAGTACCTGCTCAGCTTGGCATTGGCATTTCCATAGACTAGAAGGTGAGAGGAAAAATTGCATATTGATGATAGCCAGAGCTGCTCCAGCAAAAGAAGGAGTAAGAAACCATTTAAGATTTATTAGATATGTCTGGATGTTGAACGACCCCAACTTTAACACTGGCATAAGAAAGCATTTCCTAGCTTGGTATTTTCTGCCTGGCAGAAGGTGCTGGTAGTGCCAAGGTGAGTGTCCCTGTGGTGCTGGGCGAGGAGCAGAGTTCAGAACGGTGAGCAGGCTTTTAGAGAAGGAAAACTACACCAGGCTGCCAGAAACAGCTGCTCTTAACAATGCTGAGAAAATGCCTGCACTCCTTCTGCATATGTATGGGTGTGCTTGCATGGGGGTTTGAACTGACCGTGGGTTCTGTTTGAGGCATATCCCTCAAAACCAGCATTTTACTGAATATCAGATTTATCCCAATTTTGATTTTGTAGAGTTGTTTCTATTTGCTGTTGGACCTGTGTTCTAAAGAATAGCCATAGCACAACCTAAATGTATATTTCACTTACCTGTTTAACAGACCCGTGAAATAACACAGGCCACATAAGAATTTTGCTCATATATAGGCTAGACCTTTTGTTTTCTTGTTCATATGCAGTGGTAGATTTATCTACGGTGTAAGCCAACTGTAATTATTGTAAATTATGAGGAAGTCTGTTAGAGGATCCAACTTTATCACAACCAAACCTGGCGAAACAAAGGGAGCTGATGCCTGTGCTGAGGTGACTGATGGCTGAAAGTGCACACCAGCACTGATTCTTGGTACACAGAGATCAGGAATGTCACATCTGTGTCACATCTGTGGCCCTGTGGCCTCTCAAACAAACCCTGCAAGGCTGAAGGAAGGGGGAGAGAGCGGCTATAAAGGCATTTGTTTCCCTCTTGTTGCCTTTTCTTCTGTTAGTTTGCTTATTAACAAAATTATTCTGTCCCATCCCTGGATTTTTTGTCTGCCTTCCTCCTTTTTCATTTCAGTGGTTTTGTTGAAGTTAGCATTCACTTCAAATATCACACACACAGCTGACATTGATTCCTCACCAGCAGTGCAGTTACATTTAAATGAAGGTGGAAGAGCCTTGGCTGGGAAGAGAAACCATGACATTTATCACATAGCATAGAACAGTTTGGGTTGGAAGGGACCTCAGAGCCCCACATAGTGCCACCCCTGCCGTGCAGGGACACCTCCCACTGTCCCCAGTGTCCAGCCTGGCCTTGGGCACTGCCAGGGATCCAGGGGCAGCCCCAGCTGCTCTGGGCACCTGTGCCAGGGCCTGCCCACCCTGCCAGGGAAGTGTTTCTTCCTAATATTGGTCTAAATCTGCCCTCTCTCAGTTCAAAACCATTACACCTCACTCTGTCACTGCCTCATTTTCTGAAAGACTGATTACCTGCTCTTCTCAGCCACAGTGGTGCTGATCCCTAGAAATCCATGATGTATTCTTCTGACAGACGGAATTAGATTTATCTGATCTCTGCTCCAAAAACATATGGGAAATCGGTTTTCTTTCAGCATGGTACTATTTAGCAGTGTAAACTGTTGACTGAGGCAGATCTTGCATCGTAAAGATAAGAATTTAACTTCTTGGAGACTAACATAGACATTTTCCAAACCTTAAACTGAGCTATTTTATTATTAAAATGAACTGTTTTGCTAATGATTTTTCTTTCCAAAAATTCCAAGCACATTGCTTTCAAAAAAGAGCAAATCCTCCCCAGTACATCAACTGTTGATCAAACTGCTTTTGTATTGGGAGATAGATTTGGAATATTATTTTCCCAGAAATTCATTGTGCTGGAATAGACTTCTGAGGCATAATTAAAGGTAATAACTTCAAATGCACTCAAACTCCTGAGTGTTGCTGCACACTCTCAGTTATCCATAATTGAATAAGCAGTTAGGATTTTAGTCAATTTGTCTGGAAGTCTTTCAGTTCATTGGCTTTACAAATCTCCTGGGCTCATCAAGGAAGTGCTGCACACCTCCCCTCATCCCTTTCATTTCTGGTTAATGCTCCAGCCCATTTCCATGCCAAGGGGCTGCTGCTTGAGACAGGAACAAAGTGCATCTTGGTTTACTTGCAATACATTTACATCCCAATGAAAACCAGCATGTTGAAAACATCTGAGTTCATTTTAGGCATTAAATTCAGCAGGAATATTCATATGAGTAAATATTTTCACAATTACTTCTGTCCCAGAGGAGAGACACGCAATGAAATTTGAAGCCTAATCTACTCCTTTTTTCTGTGAATATAAATTTCATAGGAGAACATTTTTTTTTTTCACTCTTTGCTTTTAGAAGATTAGTTCAAATGATCAGGTTTATTAAAGGGACTCAATTATCAAGGCTTAATTCAGGAATTGATGAGGTAACAATATAAAAAATCAAATCCATGCTTCCTTTGTGTTGTTAATCTATGATTTTCTGTAAGAGTGAAGTTGAGCATTCGTAAAATACAGTTTTGTATTTGGAATTTTTTTTCTGCTAATGAGCTAGAAAATGTAGCAATGTGGTTTTTATTACTATTCTGTCTTTCATGCCTCTGTTTTTTTCTTCTAGCCCATAAGAGGTTTTTTGCATGTCTTAGCCTGAATGAATGTGTAGGTTCTTCAAGTGAAAAAATATTGTGTATTGGAGTATGCATATGGAGTAATAAATGTATTTGTGGTGACACCCACAGTATTAAAAAAAAAAAACACTAAAAGAGGGAAGGACTAATTGTTCATATGCTGCTTACACAAATCCAGTCCTTCAGTTCACTTTTATATCCACATGGAATTGAGCAGAGATTGTTATTCTCAGCGTCCATGCATAGATGTAGGTTTGAAAGTAATGCAGTTAAAGGCTGTGGAACTCAAGCTTTTTTCCTTTTATTAAGTTCACATGATTGATGGAGATTATACTGTAATTTGTCCAGGAGGTACTGATGCAAAATTACATGGAATTTATTAGATGACAGTTAAATCAGCCCCAGTGCCCTTTTGCCTTGCAGCCCAGCCTCCTTGCCAGGCTTTTGTTACTTTGCCATCACGCAGGGGGAGTCATCTGCCTTCTGCAGCTCTTTGGTTGAAGTGATCTTTTCATGTTAAATCAAATGAAAGGTATTCAGCACTTAACTGTTGTTGTTGTTTTGCTACCTGAAGCACTTACCTGACAAAAAAATAATCACTGCAATATCCCATAAGGCTGCTCCATTATCAGATTGACAGCAGCATGCTGTTTTGATTCAGATTAGTGGCTCATGATGGCTGCTGTTAAAACTCTTGCTTTTCCTAAAAACTCTATTTCAATTCTTTTTTATTTGTGCAAAGGTGAAGGAGCCGGTCCTTCAGAGAAGGTACCTAATAATTTTGTAGTGAAGAACTGTTTCAAAGACAGAATAATTCAAGTGAGCTGAATAAACCTTGCAAAATTAGTATGTATTTATTGAGCAAAGAGGTTTCCTTCACTTGGCATGAAGCAACATGATTGAAAAACTGGTTTTGAGCCCCTCTGTGGTTCTGCCCAAGGCCTGCAGCAGTGTCCCCCAGCACCAGCTCTGCTCCTGGATTAGCTGTGCTCTGTCTGAGCTCCCTGCAGCCTTCCCTGCACACATTCCACTGTGTGCTCCTGCTCTTCCTCCACACCTTCCTGGGCTTTGGGATGGAAGGAGCACCAGGCCGAGCAACCAGAGCAGAGCTAGGAGGAAATGTGAATTACAATCTGCTTTTAGAGCTGAATGGAACAGAAACATTCCCTGTTCCTGCTGTACCAGCTGGAATTGTGGCATACAATTAACGAAGCTGTGCTGATTGACCAGTGTGATAGTCCTGCTTAGAGTGGAGCTATAAACTCAGAGCTTGATCGATTTCTCCAAACATTAAAAAAACCAGGTGAAAACACCGCTTCATCTCCTACCTCAATTTATCAT
Source organism: Geothlypis trichas (assembly GCA_009764595.1). Taxonomy (NCBI): domain Eukaryota; kingdom Metazoa; phylum Chordata; class Aves; order Passeriformes; family Parulidae; genus Geothlypis; species Geothlypis trichas. The sequence goes on along the minus strand of CM019918.1, from coordinate 13,707,893 downwards.
ACTTCCAGCAAACGTCAATTAAAAAATAAATTTACACAGCATGTACTGAAATCATTGGCATGGAGAAAAGATAAAATGGAAGCAAACTGCTGCAAAGAACTTGAGTGTCTTTTTCTGGTGACCAACAGGGCAGTAGGGATAATGCCTTGAAATGTCCTGGGAGGCCACATGGCACTCTCTAAAGGGTCCAGCACTAGAGCACCATGAGAATATCCACCAGGAATGACCTGTATTCTTACCTTGCAGAAGGAAGATATATTAACCAGCTTCTTTATCTTTATAATTGTCATGTGCAGTAAATCCTTGAGATAAATTCGTAACAGATGTCAAAAAAGGGTTTATCCATGTGTTGAATTAATTGGGAAAATAACAGGAGAAAAAAAGTGGTTTTCTTTGTTTTATTCTTTATATCCTAACCAGTCACCATCTCCCCAGACTAACCTAAAACTTTTCCAAGCAAATTATTATCATATTACTTTTCCAAAAGAAGAGTTTCCCTATAGGCTTTTTAAAAAATTCAGACCAGTCAAAGTGCTGGAGCCTTCCCTTTATTTTGTGCAGTGTCTAAAGCCACGTGCTGTCAGTACCCCCAGGGCAGTGACTGCAGCCATGTGTGTGCTCTAGTGCAGGAGAGCAGGGCTGGCTGCTGCAGCTCAGCAGAAACTCTCTGTGTGCTGACAGCTGGGCTGGATTTTGGGAAATGAGTGCCAAGGGGTGACTGACAGCACAGGCAGCAGCTCTCTGCGTGCAGGAAATGCTGGGGAAGGGATGCTCTGGTACTTATTGTGTGGCAGCAGGAGGACAAGTAATTCCATCCAGTTACCTCAACGGATTCTGGGATACCAGAACCTCAACCAGGCTCTAAAAATTACTTAATATGAATAAAATATTTATGTTTTCCTTGTATAATGGATGAGCTACCTTAAAATAGTGCCATGTGAATAAACCCCTCTAGCTCAACAGCAAAATGCTCAAGTTGTCATCACGTTTCTGCCTATGAGACATGACTGAATCAGTTCTGCTTAATTCAACCATAAAAACAAAATCATGAGACCTGGGGATTTCAATTCCCCCCAGGAAGGGCACCCCAGCATGTGCAGAACTATTGTCTGTGCAGGACACTGCAGCTTAGGCCTGAATTATCACAGAGGTGTGATTTGGGTGCTGCCCTCAAAGACAGACCCGAAATATTTTTCTGCAGGATGTTTGCAGATGCATTGTGTGAATAAATGTAAGGGACATTGAGCTGTGCATTAGTCCTGGCAGTGGAACTGAGCAGCACCAAGTCTAGACCCTGTATAAATGCAAACAGTAATCAAAGGCATGGCCTGAGCAATATTTCTAGTTACTCTTTTCAGTGAATATTTTGATACCAAGATTAGAGAGGAAATTACTTTTTTAACCGTCCAGCAAGCACACACTGAACAACTGAACAAAGAAGCAGTAAATTGTTATCAGCAGCTCCAGCTTAAAAAGATTTAGGCCTGAGATCTGATTTGCTAATTCTGAGGCTGAGGTCATCTCCTAATATTTTTCCAATAAGCATTTCTAGTCAGGTTTTACTCATCAAGAACTCTGTTCAGTTTAAGTTTATACCTGTCTTGCTTCCACAGTTTCCTTGACTTGTACTCAACTTATGGGAATTTTGATTTAGAGACCAGTTCGAGAGCTAAATATCAACAGTTGATGAGAAAATGCTTCTCTGTGCACTGCATAAAGGCATCATAACTTACATCCTCTCATTCTTCATTAATATGCAGTTACACAATTTATATACCACTTTAGTCATTAGCATATAAATTGCCACCAATATACTGCATTCCCAGTGCAAAAATAACCAGTGTGAGGAAAGGAAAAGCTACCAGAAAATGCCTGGTATTTTTATATCTATAGCTGCTTCAGTGAATGATAACCCTAGAGAGTCAAACTGATACACTTTGCTTCATTATGTAGAAATGTTGCTGTGATTACTTCCTCACCACTATCAATGCCTTACAATTTGAAGTATCAAAATATTTTCCTGTTTGGAAAGCAAGCAAGTATTTTTGTAGGACATTCTAAAGAAAAATCTAAAATCATGTTGATATTGTTTTACAATGTCACTCAAGCTCCAGACTGGAAAGCATTTTCTTCCCCACTTAGAAGAATGGTAAATTGTCTTTATTAATGACCTTCTTGCTGGTCTTGGTGACTTGGATTAACACAAAAGTAGCTTTGAGGGCAGGAGCCAGAAGTTGTGGCAGCAGGACTGAAGTGAGAACCCTTTTGAGATGGTTTTCTGTAGAGACATTACGTGTGCCAGGAAGGCAGCCTCCATCAGGAATGCTGACACAGGTGGCAACTTTCCATTAAAATTCTGGGGGTTTAATCAGAGCTGGAGATGTTTCTGTAACGTGGCAGATTCACAGTGGAAGATGACAGTGGAAATCCACGAAGCTCAGATGGAGAAGAGCAAGCCATCACAAAAAACCCAAAACAAACTGTAAAAAAATCCGTGATTCACTTAGTGAATTATCCCAACTTTATAAAAGACACTTTATTTGAATTGCAATAAAAGCACCAGCTTGCATCCTTTTCTGGTTTAGAGATGCATTATTAGCTTCTCAAGATCACAGTTTCAGGTAGTTCAATTGTGCCTCAAGAACACTCTTTGTTTTACAAGAGCAGAGCTTTTTGACAGTCTTGTTCAAGACATAATTAGAACAATTAAGTCATTTTAGGTTAACTTCAGCAGCAAAGAATCCCATAGACTTTAATAGGAGGAGGACTGGCTTTGAACTAAGCTTAGGCATGATTTTTTCTTATGCCTTTGAAGACACAAATAAAATAATCTCTCTCACATGGCTGGATTTGCTGGTTAATTATCCACAGCATCTGCAGCACAGGATCCAGTCGTGGGCTATTTCAGGTTTGGCAAGACAAATATATGGCTCTGCAGTCAGAAAACTGCATCCTTGCTAAAATCACTGACACCTGGAATTCCCAAGAGCCAGGGGCTGGCCAGAGTTGGTGACTTTCCATAGGTAAAAATGTGCTGCAAGGTGACTGCACATTCATCACCATTCATGGCTGGGCTTCCCATTGCATTTGTTTTTGAAAATATCAGAAGTCTTTTATTTCTTGCTAGAGATGGCATCTGATATCCTGAGAAAATGTGGAGGTTTCCCTACAATAACATAGCAAAAACTCTTGTGCTTTTTATGGAGTGTGAATGGCAAAGTTCTCATTTGGAACTGTAACTCACCACAGTTTCCAGAGTGCTCAGAAATAAAATCAGAGTTGTGTAATAGAGGCTGTCACAATGTCTGTGTCAGATGAAGTGCAAAATGTAGATACAAATTGTAACTGTGGTGTTATTTCCCTCTCTATGGACAGATCTTTCTTCACAATCACCTATGAATATACATAAAAGTGACAGGAACTTCTCCCTTCTGGTCATCTCTGAGCTGGAGGGAACACTCTGAACGCACCAAACAATGTCCCAGCCACGGTTCCTTACCAAGTGGTGAAAATGAGCAATGCTTCTCTCTGATACAGTGTCTGTGTCATTTCTACTATAAACATGTCAATGATTATTTGCCAGTCTTTAAACACTCTGAGTATTTTTTCCCCTGAAACTTGGCTGGTTCCTTGGTGTCATTCCAGCCTGGCGCAGGGCTGTTTGTGGGAATGCAGCAGGCCCCACTCTGGCAGTGTTATCTCTGCAGTCCTCTCACTGAGATGGAGGCTACTGGGAGAAGGAGGACATTTCTCACCATTCTGGGAAGTGTTACTGATCCCTGAGGAAATGTGAACATCCCACACTCAGTTACTTTATTCAAGTGTAATTTAAAACCGGCTCTCGAGCATAATGGGATGTTACAGCCAATATTTATTTTTCTTTCATTAGATAAATAGTATTAAATTGCAATCCTTGAGAAAATTGTACAGACTGTATCACATTTGAATGTGTTTGAGCTTGAGTCTTGCTCAGGCAAATTCTCATCATATTCAAATAACCATCATTATGCAAATAAGAAGATCCTCATTGCCAAGCAAGTTTAAAATGGATGGTTGTTTTTTATCGTGATGGATTATCTTCCTCCTGGTAGCAGCTTCATGCAGCTCAGAAGAGCTGTACAGGTCCTGGTTATTCTTCAGATTTCTTTTGCCAGTTGCAAGCTGTGGTTTTTGCCAGGAAGGATGGACTTGGATTGTTCTTCTTCCCATGTATTCTGCTTGAAAAGCAGCACAACCAAGCTTTGCTTATCACCAGGGATTCTGGCTTTTTGATTGTACTGAATTTTCATGTAACAAACAAGGTTATTCTGGGAGAGCCATTTTATTATATCAGTACTGCCTCAAGGTAAAAATTAATTATAATTACAGTTCTGAACACTGTAAATATAAGGCTGCAAAAGTCATCTTTGTGTTTTCTCTCTGATGTATATGTTGTGCAAAAGGAATAGTAGCTGCAATAAGTTACAGCATTTAGTCCAAACACAGGATCTTTACTATCAAAATACTTTTAAATACTTAAAAAGAATTGGATTGTTATGGAGATGACAGTGGCACAAGATCTCTTACTCAGTTTGTTAGACTGTTACCAGGTTCTTTTACAAGCTGTGCAGAAAATGGCTAAAATTCAGTCCAATTACAGATACTGCAGATGAGAGGCAGTGCTTCAGTTATTTATGACAGACAGAGGAGCACAGTGAAACATGACTGTACAACCAATATCTCTTGCAGAACAATATTTGCAGATGATGTTCCATTTAACTTAAGAAACATGAGTTCTCTGAAATCAAAGAAATAAATTCATTGGAGCCCCACCTTTTCCACATGATACAGGATTCACTACAAATTTACCAGTGCTATCTATATCAAAACCTACAAACTTCGAATTCTTCACTCAAAGAAAATGTCCACAATCTAACACATGCTGAATGATTTTTCATTTTTGTTTCTATAATATTTAGAAGACAAAAGGTCTGCAGCAGAAATAATTCTTTCTGTGCTAACTTTATAAAGTTCAATTAATGCAATAAACAATAAATAACAAAACCAATCCCCCTCATATTTGGATTAACTGCAACCCTCCAGGACCTTTCTGCTCCGTTCTCATGGTTTTTTTTGCCAAGCATACTGAGGATTAAGAATTCAAAATAGATACCTGGAAAAGCAATGCTTCATTCTCTGCAGAGCCATGAGAGAATGTGCAAGTGAGTTACAGGCCAGGCAGGCTTGTTCTGATAACAACATTGCTCTTATTTCTATTTACAGTCAATGTTATAACTTCTGTAAATTAAAAATGCCACCAAGCTACTTGAAAAGGAATTAGAATCTATAAATAGCTACTTTATGCACACTGTATCGTTTCCAGTTCTGTTAAGCAAATACATTTTCATCCTTTAGTCCAGCAGCTCATCCCAAGCAGTAATGTCTGCATGCAAGAATGTGCTACAGGCCAAAATCTGCTTCCATTTACTGCTCTCTTTTTAAGATCACTATCTTAAAGAAGTGCAACAGGATATTTTCTATGACCAGATTCTATCCCTGGCCATTTGTGTATAATCCTGAAATAACAATCAGTTCCTGAGCATGGCTGATCATAAGCAGTTGTCAGTGTGGGTTATTCATTAAAAGAATGATTTTTGTGCATTCTTTCATGTACATTTCAATTTCTTTGAAACTCATTCTTTCAGTAAAGTTAAATGCCCCTCAGATTTCTAAATGAATGGAAGGTTTGTATTAGAGTAGGTCCTCACAGACACATGAAATCATGAGATTTAAACTACTTATCTAAGTGCTAAGGGATAGGGGTGCTGTTGACATATTAGGCTTTTTATCTTTAAAAAAAATAGAACATAGTATCTGTGACAGGAGGATTCTCATAGATACCTAATGCCAGAGGGGAAAGCCTTGGCAAGGAATATGACATTTGTTGTAGCAGCACTGGCTTGGAACTCTTGCTGCCATCAACCATGGAGCAGATAACCAAATTTGTACTTTTAACACAGAGCTAATCCTGCAGTGCTGAAAGTGGCTTTGTTTGGGAAGGATCAAAGATGTGCCCACGTCTGTGTGCAGCACGCTGCACTTTGATTCAATCAGCAAAGAGGTGATCAGCTCCTGCAGCACCCCAGGGCTCACTGCATGCAGTTAATGAAGGAACAAAAGGTGCAACAAGGCAGAGCTCCGGGCCCCAGAGGGGGCAGCTCTGGGAGGAGCAGTTGAAGGGGAAGGAAAACACCCCCAGTCTGCCCGAGCCTTCTTTGTCATCCCAGGGATGTGGAAAAGCCTTGGCAAATGCTCACTGGAGTGAAAATATACAGATTTAAAATTCAAAATCCTTGTCCTGGGCTTGGAAAAAGAACCTAATGACAATAAACTGTTGCAGTCTACATTTTTTAAAGCACAGCTGCATTTCAAAAAAAAATAGACAGAGTAGGATGCTGAGCAGTTGTAACTCCTGTTTATACCCAATGAAACTTTCCATGAAAAGACACATCTAGCCCATCTTGCAGGAGAAGGGATGTACATGCACCTGCCTGGTATTTCACATAAGACAGGAATGTATTGTTACATTTTAAGTGGCAAAAACCCCCATACTGGATAAATAATTGTTTGGGGTTTTTTTCCTTTATTTTTAAGGAAGGAACATGGTATTGTATTGCAAGAACCCTCTAACAGTTTGGATTTTTTATTTGGTTGGTTCTTAAAGGCACTGGGAATTATAGAAGCTTGGAGTATTTTCTAAACACAGAAGAAAACCCCATTGAAAAGTTGTCCAGTTTTGTTTCCACAACTGAATCTATTGGGGTACTGGTGGTGTTAAGGGAAAAGAAACAACTATTTTAGAAAATGAGGCTGCACCCCTAGGATGAAATAAATGAGCTATAGCCTCTTTGTCATTATAGAGCTCAATTCAGCTTGGAAAATTCTGTGTATTTCCCTTCTTTTGCCAGTGTGTTGTACTTTACCACATAACTCTAAAAAACAGGAATTGAGACACCTCTCATGCCATCATCTTTCCTCTAAAACAACTTTCTTGCACAGCCTGGGATTAAAATTATTTTTCCTTTGGCTAATATGAAGGTTGTTATTTCCCATAATGCAAGTGTTGTTTATCTAACACAGGCAAATAATTTACTTATTAATGGCACATTTAATTGAATAGCTTTGCTGCTTAGTGTGTGCAGAGTGCGTTGTTTGTGACTTCTTAAATAGCAAATAATTTCTTCACTGTCATCGTTTTCACTGGCAGCAATGGATGTGTTTATTAACTGTTCATGCTGTTTGCTTTGCTGTATTTTTGGATAGGCCAGTAACCCCCTTTGCTGAGAAGTGCACAGCTTTCTTTTCTGTTATTAACTAGAAGGACATTAGAGAGAAATCACTTTCCTTTTCCCTGATCAGACCATTTGCAAGTTTGGCTTAATCTAAACTACTCTGTTGTGCTGTAGAACAGAATGCAGTGCTGCTCCTCCCAGGCCTGGACTCCAGGCTGTAATTCTGGCTGCCTCCTCCTGTCCTGCAGCAGCAGAGTTACAGCAGCACCACAGCTCATTCTTCAGTTCAGATCTTGGGCGAGCTCACAGAGAGAGAACAACAAATAAATGCAAACGAAATCAGCTGCTCTTAAACAAAATAAGAATTGCAGAAGGATGTAGCTTACCTTGTGAGCTCCATTTCATAATGACAGCTGGTTTATTGCACCTTTTACAGGCCATGTGCTTAATCAATATAAAACTCTAATAACGTAACAAGATCCCCCAATGTTTTCTGACAAGTACTTGTAAATTTTTCTGGAATACTTCTTGTTAAACAAAGATTAAATGTGGCTATTAAAGGCGGACGATAATGTTCCAGGAAGAGAGCTTTATTTCCACACATGAAATGGGTACTGGAAAAGGATTCTTAGGCTCTGTAAACTTAAAAAAATGAGGTAGTGACAGAATAGCTATTACTTTATATAAACAGTCAAATAAGCAAAGCTGCACTTGCCTTGGACTCCATGACTGAGATTCTCAGCAGTACAGGAAGCAAACAAAAATTGTGCTCATTCCTATAGATCAGCACTTCAGCTAAAATAATCTGAATTGCATCAACTCCATGATATTAATTGATACTGTTTAATTAAATCACCTCAACATGCATTGGTGAGAGAATTACTCACTCTGTAATGGTGTCACTAACCTGGCAATTATCACTTTAATTTTCTGGGTACAAGACAACTTGAAAGGGTGCTGGAGAAAAAAACCTGAAATGATGCTGAACATAATTGAGGTTTTAATTTGCTGCCTGATCAAGGAGTGCCAGATCTCAGACATCCCCACTCCCACTGATGATCAGCTGAGCATGGAAAGTCTCCCTGACCTGTGGTAACCAGCTGGATGTGCTGACGTTCACCACAGAAGAGAGCTCCAGTGTTTAACCTTCCAACCAGGGTTAGAAGGTTTCAGTGCTGCACAGTCACTCCCTAATCCTTACATAAATGCAAACTCATGCCCAAAGGTTTCTTCTAGGAAAGAAAGTGAAGCTGATGCCCATGAGCAAGAAGATCATCTGCATGATAGAAACCGAGCAGTGTGTCAGCAATTTGCAGTCAGCTGTTAACCCTGCGGGTGAAACAGAATTCTGTGGGATAGAAAAGCATTTCCTGGTTTTTCCCAGACAGGTTTTGTGGCTCAGACTCCATAAAAAGCCTGATTTTACTGAGCTTTGAGGGGTCTGATACCCACATCTGCTGCTTTTCCTCTTGAAGGTGAGTCCTAGCACAACAAAGAATGGAAAGCACTTGGGTCTGGAAGGAGACAAAATAGAGCTGAACTGTCCTGGAGTGTTTGCACAACCTGAGAATCCTGCTTGTGTAATTCTGGTGAGTGTTGAATATAAAACTGAACAGGGAAAATCACCCCCTGCTTGCTCTCAGGTGAATGTCTTCACCACTAGGTTCAAGTGTCACTACAGTGTCATACTCCTGACAGAGACCCCTGATGGAAAAATGTGATTTTGCATTGCCATTGAAGATCATCCCAGACCTGCTCAGGCGAGATCTCGATGTTTACTGCACATTGCCAGTTATGTAATTCAGTGTTAAATCTAGATTTATGTGATTTTGAGATAAAGATTGCATTTGCTCTAATCCTGGGATAATTCTTGCTTATTTTTGGAGATCCTTGAAAACAAACTCTGTGACAAGATCGACCCATAGGTATTCTTAAAAACTTAAGATGATCCATTAACAGCAACTCTCTTTTTTGGCAATTCTCCTGGCCAAATAAAGTCTTTTGATGCTCATCCAAAGATGTAAGAGATTGCATTTTTCTCCTTGTGCAAATCACAAGCCAGACTTTGGAAGTTAATCATGTCTTAATATGTACCAATATGAGTTAGATGAGAATCGGGTGAAGTGCTTAAAACCAAGTATTGAAAGAATTTCCTCATAAAAACCACCAGCAACCTTCTTTGTTCTGTTCTCCTGTGCATTCCCTTCCTGTGTAAGGCCTCTCCTTACAAACAACAAACTGCTTCCAATAAGATATCTATGGATGGATTGGAATTGATTATGTGGAGACTTTGTGCTTACATAGGAAAAGGTGTCACTGGGAAAGACCTTCATCCTATGTGATGTTTTCTCCTGGGGAATGATGCCACCAGACTGTTTGGGAGGACAGAGGTCGAGCTCCTTCCCTGATGTTGTGGGGTGGCATTAAGGAAGTTCTGGTGGCTGCAGAACACACATTAATTAATGTGTGAGCTGTGACTGCTCCTGGCAGCCCCCTGCATGCACCCTGAACTCAGTGCTGTGCATTTAAACATTCACATTCCATTTTCCTGGGAGAAACTGAAAGAGAAATCCAAACTTTCATCTCCTCCACGTGGCTTTCAGAGGACTCTTGGTTTTGCTGGCCAGTTTTTATTCACAAAGCAAATGTAACAGCCAGCAAAGGTGTGCCTCTTCTGTGGCTTGGGGACAGATAATTACATCAGCAGTGCTGTGGGACCAAACGCCAGCAGCTCCCTTCAGTGGAGTCCTGAGCATCGTAGGTAGTTCCTGGTAAACCTGGTTTAAAGTTAATCCATAAAAAGAAAAAAAAAATAAAAATCAATCTGCTTCCTAAATTCCCGAACCATCTTACTCTCTCAATTTATTTTTTCTTCCAGCTTTGCTACTGCACATTCATTGCTGGTTCTAATCCCTCAGCTTCCCAATTTTGCATGCAAATTTGTTTCTTTTGCACAGGATCTTGTTCTCAGAGTTGTTGGTTTGGGGGTTTTTTTGTCACACATTCACAAAGCTAGTGTAATTCTCCCCTCCCCAATTTCTTCTCCAGCAGCTCCAACTGCAAGGACAGCCAATGTTTATAGTGAGAAGGTTAAAATATTCTGGATATCTTCTGTTGCTTCCTCCCGTTTACTGACGCTGCAGTTTCAATATGAAATCTACTATAGTGTGGAAGCTGTTTGCAATATAGTGTAAGGGCTTCCTACCATATGCTCTCCCATCTGTGATAAGAATGAGGGCTTTGGAAAAAAAGGCAACAATTTCAGTGTGACTGGAGTTGAACTGCCTGCAATTTCTGCCTGCTTTGAGGAAATCTTGAAAAGTAAATATGTGCATTATACATGTCATGAATTCTTCTGCCTCCTGTTTATCCCCCATTGCTGATCAAGCATTTTTTGTGTCAAAACCAGTGGCTAAGATCTCTGGAGAATGAGTGGAACCGAATACACCTCAGGAGCTTAGCTCAGTAATCAGTTTGCAGACACTTTAATTGCCTCCAGTGACTTTCAGCCCTTCAGTGCTGACTGACACTGTGGAGAGGGCAGGTACAGATGTTAAACTCACACAAGTGTCCCTGTGACTCCTTTAAGACCTTTTGTGGAACCTGCTTGCCCTGGTTGCCTCTGGTATTTCCAGTGTAAGCGAGGAAGAGGACTATGGCTATACTAGACAGCTTAACCCCCCCAAACCACCAAAAAACTCACAGAAGAAGGCAAAAAGAAAAACTGTTTAATTGAAAATGTCTTTATGGAAATTACTTTTAAATATCACATGTTTCTGTATTGCAAATATTTCCTCTTGATGTGTTTGATGTTCCTATCTCTTATCATTCTGCAGTGGAGTTAGCAAATCTGGATTTGGAGGTAAAAGGTTCATTGTCTTCTACAGTAGGTTGGAATTTGGCTCTATAGAACTACTATGTAATATTGGCTCTATGTAACTACTCATTTTGCTACACCAGATCTTCAATTAATAAATATTTTATAAAGAGCCAATAAATTATTAACCTCTAATAGCATTACAACATGGATATGATAGTAAAAAATGTAATAAACACGTTACTGTTGGGTATTTCCTATAAGCAAATAACAGACTTAATTAGACCTTACAAACATTTATCCTCCATTAAAAATCGATTAGGCTTACACTTTATAGACCAACACTAAATACACAGTGTGATCTAAAACACACAGAATTTGGTATGCAGACAAAATATTACAGAAAAACATACCCAATATTTTGGGCAACAATTCTTCAGTAGCCAACAGACATCCAAGAAGGGAACCAAATATTTTCTGTATGATTCAGTAATTTAAGTAATCCCATTCTTTCTAAAACCATATTAAGCAAGAAAATTAGTCTGTGTTTTAAGGGATTCTGTGATAACAAGAAATGGAAAAGTTTAAAAATTAGAAGTTTTGCTTTTTCCTCTAATACCTTTGGTTTACTGTTTCCTCATGCCATTTATTTCACTATAACCTGTACACTTATGATACATATTCAGTTCAGATGCCAATTCTTGTCTCGTTTTGAGGAGAAAATCAGTCGTGCTTTGGTGCCGGGATGGTGCCCGGTGCCTCAGCGAGTCACTGCAGCACTAGGGGTCACTGGCACTCCATCAGCAGCCGGCTGTGGCAGGCACGGTGGATGTGCCCGTTTTCCGGGGAATTTCAGCGATATTGGTGCTGCCCAGCGGGCCACTGCTCGAAGGTCTAACGCGTGCACACGAGTCGGCACCACAGGGTTTGTTTATTCCCCGGGTTTTGGGTTTCTCGTTCCTCCCAAATTCCTGGGCTGTGCTGTTCATGTATTTCAGCCTCACCCACAGTCAGCTGTAAACTCGTGTTCCATGGGGGCCGGGAAACTCCAGACCTTTGGATCCCGGTCACAGGGATCAGCCCGGGGCACTAAAATGCTCTCCCTGCGAGGTTTGTGCAGCCCTGGGCTCCTTCTCTCCAAGAGATGTAGAGCACAGAACATCAACTGCTTCTCAGAAAAAACAATTCTAATTACTGAAGATTGGACCTCCACTCACAATATTGTGTTAGATTATATTTAGTGTGTTTAATGACCCTTCTACTAAAACATGTCAGTTGATTAGGCATAAAAGTCACATTTTTAGTCCTGTTAATAGAATTGTTGTAATTTCTGTATTTTTTCATATTGGAAATGAAGGTCTGAATGATGAATTAAGGAATCTCTTGGTTTTCCAGAAAAGGAAGCTGGCAGTACATGCAGGCAAGGTTTTCATATCTCCAGAGTAATTTTAACTGGGCTTTGCCTTCCTTGATTGCATCACATGCACTTGTCTTTAGTCACATCTCAGGTCAGGCAGGGTAACACCTGTTCTGCTGTTTCACGTTATCTGCTCCTGCACACCAGGGAGGTTCAGCTCTCCCTTGGGAACGCTGTCAGATTTCCAGTCGGACACTGCCTGTGAGCTCTGACATTCCAGCCACTCGGATCACTGTGCCCGTGCTAACCTGGCAGGTATTGGTGCTTTTGTACCTGTTCATTTTCTCACAATAGACACATATTTCTTCTCATACTGACTTTTCCCTGAGGTGCACACATACTGGTTTGTTTATTTATCGAGTTTTCTCTGAGCTGGCCTCTGCATCTTGTGTGATTTGGTCCTTATAAATCATTGTGCTTTATTGTGATATGAGTGCAGTAACTTGCAGCCACAGCAGCTTTTAAAATCCTACTGTCAGATGAAGCAGGTTAATATATTAGTTCATTAATTCAAATCAAAAAGCCCTCTTAGATACACCTTTGCCTATTAGAGTGCTGTTGATTTGGCTGATAAGAGCCTAGCTGTGTTGTGATAAGGTCCTTTGTCACTTTTAGAATGACAAAGGAAATCATTTGGAGCTGAGATATTTCTGAGTTTTCGTTGGAAACAAGTGAAGGAGAGTGGAGATTCTGCCATCATCTCCTTTTCCAGCAGTTGTGGACTGCCAGCAAGGCCAGCAGCACAGAGCAGAGCTGCAGGAACGCTGCTCCCACTGAGGCTGGTGTTTGATCATTAAGGAGATGGCACTCAAGGGGCACAGAGCAGAAATCCAGGCTGTCAAACAGATCTCGCTTCCAGCCTGGCCAAGATTTTTCAGTGACTCTGCTTTTCTCATAAAACAGAAGCATTATAAGGAAATCAAGTGACTTCATTTTTTATTTCCCTATGTGGTTTGAGTGAACAGATGAGAATTAGTTTTAGTTAAATTAACAAAGATTCAATGCTTCATCCTGCTGTCACTGAAACAAAAATCTAAGTGCCGGTTAATGTCAAAAAAGCGTAAGATGCAGAAATTAAGAGGCAACTGAAGTGTGTGACTCAGTGTGGTCTTTGTGGCATCTCCCATTAAGCTGTTCTGATTTTCAGAGCATTTCTGTGGGAGCATCACAAAGGGACTCAGCTGTGGCTGTGGTGCAGCTGGCCCAGATGTGGGGTACACGAGTACCCAAAGGAAGTCCCTTCCCCCAAAACTCTGCATTGCACAAACAGAGAACAGAGCACAGATAGATGTGCTGAGGAAACAAGGGATAGAAACATGAAAGAGTAATGGAACAACTTCCACTGTGCATTCCAGCTGACAGTCACACCTGCTGCCTCAGCGCTGCTCAGTGTTTTGGACAAACACATGGAATTGTATAAAATTGCTGGGAGGTCAAGCTGATCATGCTGATGCCTTTTCATCTTCTGAATCTCTGACTCTAATTGCTCCTCTCTTTGAATGTTGTGCAGTTGCAAACCCAGATAATCCATTTCAATGCCCTTTGTGCAATCCCAAGCAAAGGAGAAAAAAAATAGGAGTAAAAATCTGTCTCTGTAAAAATCAATGGCAAGGCATGCACTGACTTCAGCAGCACCAGGATTTTTCCCTCAGAGTTTAATTGAAAGTGAAAAATATTTTTGGAGAAAAATGTCTAACTGCTCAGGTTAAAAGACTCAATAACATGCTCAGTTCTGCCAGTCTGTGGGCACTGAGAGACGAGTTTTAAATGCAACTGGCTTTGGGAATGAATTGTTTGCTTTCAGATCACTAGGCATATGCTGTATTTCCATGTGTTTTTATCTATCTCTATGGATTTATTTATTGAGATACCTATATCTATCTGTCTCTCTATCTAGATGTGAAATAATGACAGAAGAACATTTTTGCTCATGTACCTGGCTCCAGTTTTCTCTTGTGCAGCTCTTTGCCTTATCAGTGGGGTTTCCCCCAGCCCTGTGCTTTTAGCCTGCCAAAGAGGGGACATTGCTGCTTAAAAAAACAACCCCAAACAAAAATGGGAATTGATAAACTGATCAGAACAATTAGCAATTTTAATGACATCAAGTTGATGTAACACACTGGAGATGAACCAAGAAGTCTCAGGGTGAGGATGGATTTTTCATTACCTTGTTGGGTGTGAATTTATCAGTTTTCTACCTTTTCCATTAGGTTTGGGTTCTCAGGTCTCCCCACTCTCTCATGTTTCCCTAATGCCAGCTCTTCCCTCACAATTCGTTGTGTTAATCACCCAGAAGAGATGAGGCATTCTTGCCAAAATAACATACTGCTAATGAAACAGGAAGATGTTTTCTCATTATGAGCTGTATGAATTGCTGTGATTTCCACGAGCAGAGCACAGGAAAGGTTTTCATCCCAGAAGCATTGGCCAGGACAGAGTTTGCACAGCTGATGTGCAGCCACCTGCACTCCTGGCCACAAACTGGGACTGGGACACCCACTCTGCAGGGGCAGATTTCAGTGGCCTGACCTTGAGCTGGGACTTCAGTAAAATGCCCACTAAACCAAAACTGAGATTATTTCTGAGCAGGGCAAGAAATGGGTGCACTTGTTGTCGGAGACGAAGGGAGAACGACCACCCGGGTAATGCATCGAACTCGATTTATTGATCCATCAATCCCCTTAAATAACCGTGTTAACGAACTTCATACATATTCTGTAATCCAAGTACATGACAGGCTAACAGAGAAGCTCTAACCACTCCTTCTGTTTACAATACCAAGATTTCTTTTCTCACCCTGATATGAATGGTTCTCAAAACTTCCATGTCTGTTCCCAAAACAGCCAAAGATAGAATACCCACTTGTTATGAGAAAGCTGCCTGAGAACTTTGCTGTGAATAAGGATGTGCTTGAGAACTTTATTGTTTTCAAAAGAGAGTAATTGTTTATACAAATCAGAAGGCTGAGAACTGTTAGAAACTGCTTTACTTATCCCTTTACTTTTCTCTCAATTGTATGTCTCATGGCCTCTTTCTTTTAGCCATTCTTGAATTAATCTCTCCACAACTTGTTCATCTCTGAAGGCACTGAACACAACAGTTTATTCAAAAGTCACTTGGCTTTGAGAGAGACTCGAGACCCAAATCTGGTTCGTGGGGATAACAGGATAGTGGAAGATGAGGAGAAGGATGGTGACGAAATATTAAGTGTCCATTACCACCTACTAGAAGTAAAAGGTCTGTGGAGTGCTCTGGAGGGGAAGAGTATTGATGCATAAAATTTAATAATTAGTTAGTGACCTTTCAGAATTACTTTAAAAAACCTTGAGGAAGAAGTAATAGCTTGGATGAATTTTTTTCCCTCTCACAAGATCAAATTAAAAAATTAGTCTGTTCAGTGAGTAGCAGCATCCTAGATGAAGGATCCTAGGTTCCACAGTTTCCATATTTGGGCTGAAAAATGAATTAAGTGCTTCCAAGACTATTGTTTCAACGACGACGTTGCAAAATATGAAGAGAAGGGAAATAAGCTAATTTTGCAAACATTATGGCTGGCATTAAAACCCTCTCTCACTCTGCATTTCTGTGACAACTTTTGCTCTTCCTTCATTGAATGACTGCGAGGCCTTACAAAAGGCAATGCATAAAACATCCCCAAAGGGTGCACAAAAGAACTGAATGTAAGAGCAAAGGGGCAGAAACTGTAGAAGTAAAAGAGGAGAATCTTGGTTTGGTTTTCTTATTACTCCAGTATCTTTTATTTCTTAAATTACTTTGGTGACTAAAGTGCCCACTCCTGTATCTGGAGAGAAGGCTCTTCCTTTGCACTTTTCATACTTTGCAAGGATTTCTTTTTGAAGCTTCTTCACCAGAACACAGATTAACTGGTTTGTTATCCTGGCACATTCCACTCTGAAGGAAGCTGGACACTGACTTCCTCCTCCAGAGCTGCTGTATCTGGGATAGAGCATTGTTAAATAATAATTCTCCTATGTTGTACAACACTGCAAGGTTTGGCCACAGCATCTGTCAATAACAGTTATTTATCCTGTGTCAGGTGGGGGATATTCTGAGCTGGTACACTTCAGTGCAATGCCCGTTCCAGAGATGTGCTTCATTTCTGCTCTGGGGAGCCTCTCAGGAGCTGGGAATCCTTCCAAGGCTGACATGAACCTCTAAAATGAATTCACACCACCACACAAAATGCAGCCTTTTCTCACTGCATGGGTAATCGTGTACTTCTCAGTGTTGGCAAACAGAAAGTGTGCAAAGTTTATTTTGATAGACTATTTACAGCTTCAGTGTTGTGGATGCTGATATACAGACAAATGTTTTTATTGCTCCCAAACACGTACTCCACGAAGGAAGAAAATGACTATAAATCCTTGTAGCTACTTCTTGTTTTGTTTTGTTTTGCTTTGTTTTGTTCTGGCTGTGGTAAATTGCATTTTGCTGCATTTCTATCTGCCAAGAGTAATATAGATCTTATTTTTAAGTTTGACCAAATGCTTGGGTTAGTATTGATACCCTCTGTAATGGAAAACCTGAGGTCAGTTATTTTCCCCCAGCGCTTTTGGAGACTATTTTCGACCAAATGTCGGTATTTTTGCTGCCGTTTTTGCAACATGTACGAAGTATTCCATTATACGCTCCTCACCTTATTTCCCTATTCCGCCTGCACCGCACTTGATTTGGCTCACGACTGTTGCGGTGGCTTGGGGAGAGCTGGAAACACGGCAAAGTGGGACGAGGGAAGGAGCCCGAGGCTCGCCACGTGCAGCAGCACGCTCATGCCAGGGCGTCGCTCCTGGCAGCCGCAGGGATGCCGCGGGCGTTCGGCTGCGTGTCCGGCCGGGCCGCTCGGGGATGCTGCCGGAGCGCCTCGGGATGCTCGGGATGCTCTGCCTGCCCGTGCTGCCGGAGCCGGCACTGCCCGGCCCTGTGCCCGGCCCTGTGCCCGGCCCTGTGCCCGGCCCTGTGCCCGGCCCTGTGCCCGGCCCTGTGCCCGGCCCTGTGCTCGGCCCTGCCCGCCGAGGATGAGCCGGGTTACAGCCCCGGGATCGGCGCTGCTGCTGCTATCGCCCACGCGCTCGGGGCGAGCGGGCAGGAACCGGGCTGGGACCGGGCAGGGGCCGGGCAGGAATCGTGCAGGAACCGGGCAGGGACCGGGCAGGGGCCGGGCAGGGACCGGGCAGGGGCCGGGCAGGGGCCGGGCAGGGGCCGGTCCGCGCATCCCCGGCCCGCCCCGCTCCGCCCCGCTCCGCGCCCCGCTGCCCGGGGATTGGGGCTGCCGGGCCGCCGGGGGTGAGGCGGGGCTTGGCTCGGCGTTATTTATTTATTTGTTTGGCCGTGCCGTGTTGTTGTTCTCGGCGGCGGCGGCTCAGCGCGGTACCCGAGCAGCCCGCGGGATGCGGCGGGGCCGGCGCGGGCGGGCGGGCCGGGCCGCGGGGGCGGGAGGTGCGCGCCGGCCGCCGCCGCCGGCCCCGGCAGCCCCGAGCGCCGTCACCTCCTCCCCGTGATCTCCCTCTCGCGCAGAGTCAGACAGGTCAATGAGGAAATTGAGAACTTGAAAAAGAGCGAAAGGAAAAAAGAGCGCGCACCACCAAGCCCTGCGTGTGTGGATGATTCCAGGGCGGATCGGCATCGCCTGAAGGAAAACTTTGGTGCCGCCCGGGAGCCGCCGCGCTGCTCCCCGCGATGCGGGCGCCGGCCGTGTGAAGCGCATCCCGCGGCGGGCAGCGCTGCCCCGAGCCCGGCACGGACACGGACACGGACACGGACACGGCCACGGGGCTGCGGGCACCGCGCTGCTCGCCCGCCTCGGGCGGCTGCGGCTCCGCGCCGGCGTCTGAATCCAAACTGACTCCTTATTTATTGCGGGAGAGGGGTGCTTTTTCACAGCATCATCTGTTTTGAAGAAAGGAGGGAGGAAGGGGGAGGGTTAACGCTAAAGAAGTAAGTCTTCTCTGCGAAGGAAATCCCTTTTGCGCTTTCCAGATGACCTTTTCTGAAAATGTAGCTTCTCCAGCTGAACGGTTTTGATTTTGACTACCAAGTGTGTGAAACTGATCCCTAAGTGCTCCACAAACCGTAGGATGTGTGCTTCCGGGATTAGCAATATGGGGCATCTGTTGTCGCCTCTCCTCCTGAGCCTGGCAGCAGTTTTTTCCAAAGGTAAGTCTTAATCTCTTCTGTTTCACTGCATCTTGCTTCTTGTTTTGCACAGCCAGCCCTTCTCCCCTCTCTCTGTAGTGCCTTGAGTGCTGATGCGATTCAAGACGGAAAGACTTGGGGGAAGCCCTGTGCTAGTCAAAAGCACAGAGGATGTGATGGGAAAGCCTGAGTGGAAGGATCTTTTCTTGGCTGACCATGACAAACAGTCTGGCGGTTTGCTGAGGCATCTGTTACCTCCTTTTGGTGGGGTGGAGGATGCTGCTGCTGAGCTTAGCTCTGCTTTGGATTACGAAGGGTTTGTGGTATGGAAGTCTGAAATCCCCAGAGGTACGAGCTGTTGGACTTGGTTGCCCCACTGTGATCTTCTGTGCCATTTTTCAGATTAAAATTCCTGTATCTCAGACTGGCTGGCAGTGTCTTACTGGACCAACGAAACAGGTACATAGTGAAACATTTCAAAGCTTTGATGAGATGCTGTAGCAGGTGTCTGATATCCTGCATGCTGAATAGAGTTGGAATGTCCTGGTGGCATGACTTCACACAACTCAGTGATTCCTTCTCGGAGCCCTGGAGCTTGTTTACAGTGTGGATCAGAAATGCAGCACACGGGCAGTGCACATGTTTTTGTGTGCATTTAAAGCTTCCTCGGAACTTAAAAGTTTTCTTCAATGGCCTTAGCCAAAAGGTGAATGCACTTTTTGCAATACTTAATTTAGATGATTCTGAGCATTCCTGTGAAATATAAATTAGGAGAAGTATACATATCTACCGAGCAGATACTGTGCATCAGCAGTTATATTTTGGCAGGAAAGCAAAGTTTTCATGTGGTTTAGTCTTCAGAGGGGAATCAAGGCATATGCATTTAATCTGTGATTCTGCAAACATGCTGGTAAAGAGTCCTGCTTATAAATATCCCTGTTAAAAAATATATATTACTTATTTTTAATGCCCTTTTACACTTCCAGAGATCAGCACTTTTCTTTTTCATTAAGTGAGTTATTTTTACTAATTAGTTTGTATCCACAACTGAACTTACTGACAGAAGGCAGAATACATAGCTCTGTATTTTTGTGATGCTTCCCTGTATCAAATTCCATTCTCCTCCTTTTTTTCTTAGAACAGGTAAAGGAAGAAAGGAACAAAATTATAAGTCTTCTAAATGTTCCTAAATGTGGTGCCTACGTAAGTCCTATTCTAAAGTTGCAATTGGAAATGCATTAGCAGCAGGGATTAGAATTCAGAGTCTTTTCAAGAGATTGCTTCATTCACATTGCACACCAGTAGCTTGTGATTGCCCAGCTAGGCTGTAAATGATGTATTTTGTTATAAGCAATATCATCAGTACTTTGGATAGGCTCACAGTGCAGTGAGAGTATGAACTTCATTTCATTCCCTGGCTTCTGCTGTGTTTGAGTTTGCTGCCCTCACACTGTATTCACCGAGTGTTGGGCTGAGATTGCAGTTTATTCCAGGACTGGAATAAATGGCATTTAGTTTTACAGAATACAGCATTTCTTTTATTGCCAACTCAGCAATTATAGCATTCATATGTGTTTTCATTCTGAAATGTTACTTACATCTCTTTTGAAAGATGTATTAGGAAAAATTGCTTCTCCAAAGGGGCTGTCCAGCCCTGGCACAGCTGCCCAGGGAAGTGGTGGAGTCCCCATCCCTGGAGGGATTTAAGGGACTGTAGATGGGGTGCCTGGGGATGTGGTCAGGGGTGAATGGAGCAGGCTTAGCAGTGGCATTGGATGGTTTTGGGGTCTTTCCAGCCTAAAAAATTGTGTGATTCCGTGAAAGCTGAGATCAGGAGATCCCAGCAGAAGCACTGCTGTTGGCTGAGCTATGGATCTGGCACGTCGGGTATCCGCGCCACCCCTGCTGTGGGAGTGCCAGGGCTCTGCTGTTTGTGACACAGAGAGCTGTCCTTAATGCAATTGTTTATTTTCTCTTTGGTGACAGACTCCATCTGCACTGCTCTGCCTTAACACACTGCAAAGACCAGAGTGTTCCAGAGATTTACAGTACGAACTTCACAGTGTAAAAGGTTGATTCCCACCCCCTCCACGCAGTAAGATGAACAGACAAAAATTACATCAGGCATGATTACTACTACAGGGCATGTTTCTTTGATGCTTTTCTGTTGCTAATAGAAAAACTCTCTCATTTATGACACGATGACAAAGTTTTCCTAAGGAGATACAAAGGCTTTTAACATGCAACAGCAATCAGCTGTCTATTGTGTATAGGGCTGCTGCTTATTACTGAGAACCATGGCAACACACCTTGTACTGCACGGTTTCCAAATCTTTCAGGTAATAATGTTGAAGACTTGAGAATACTATTGTGGTTTTGCTTTGCTTTTATCTTGTAAAATGCAGAGCTCCAGCCTTAGAAATGAAACGTTGTTTTCAATAATGAGCTGAAGATCCTACCAGGCCAGCTTGTCCTTGCTGGCAGAATCCACGTGTGTTACTGCACGGTCAGTCTCACAGTAGGTGGATGTGTCAGGGCAGAGGTGGTTTGCTCTGGAGCTGCACTTCACAGCTTTGAACTCAGCAGAGTTTTCCTGAGTCAGTCCTAGGAGGCCAATGCTGGCCCTCAGTCAGTTCAGTGTTTTGCTGTTTGCTGTCAAAGGTGGGAAGAAGTTCTTGGGAAGTCTTCAGTCAAAAAATAACCAGGTCCAGTTGTTGTTAATGAAATCAAACTATATGCATCAGGCACAGTAATGTCGGTGTTTTGTTCTTTTGTTTATGGAAATTCATCAGCTCCACTGGAGTACAATAGGAACTTCAATACTTTATTTGAGCTCCAGGTTCCATGCCTGGCTTAAGTCTAGAACAAAACCAGCATCTCCCATAAGGTGCCAAACTTTTGGGATTTATACTGTGAAACTAAAGATTGAGGAGCCTTTTTCATGAAGAATGTCTCCATATAAAACCGGATTTCATTGATTTCAAATTTCAAGTTTAAGTTGACAGTAAAAACCAAGTGAATATTTTAGTGACTTGTTCTGCTTGTCTTCTGCTCAGCATTTTGTGTTCTTCTGAGTCATCCTGGGCAGAAATCTTTGTGCAAGTTGCTCTCTAATGATATCTCAGGCCATAGAGCTGCTGGTTTGATTTTCTTTTTCTCTCAATTTAATTGAAATGGAGGCTTGGCAAGTGTATTAGGCAGGATTTCCTTGTATCCCCTCGGGGTGTTCCCCATAGCTAGAGATGTGCAGAGCACATGTGCAGTGATGCAGATCTCCTGTTACAGCAAAGTGACTGTGGGAAAACAAGGAAACCAAAGCCCCAGATGTCTAGTTTTGGTTCATTCCTCTAGAAAAGTGGTAGTATATTAGTAATGGTTTATAATTCTGTATATGGGATTAAAGTCAAAGATTATTTAATTTATGAGATGTATTTTTCTTCCACTGCTTGGGTGGTGGCTAGACAAGAGTTCAGGGTTGAATTACAGTTCATGTTGACTGATTGTGGTTGTGATGATGAGGGACACATTCTTCTTCTCAAAGGAACAGTGCTGGTGTTTCTTGTGGACAGACCCATTCCTGGCATCAGCTCCAGCTGTGCAGTTGGTCTGGATGGAAAATGTGCTTGCTGCTTTCACGTGAGCTTAAAGTACACGTGTGGTCAGCAGGAGCTTTTCCTGTGAGCTCTGCTTATGGCCAAAAACCCCAAAAGTTTTCTGTAAAACCCCTGAAATAAATGAAATCTTTCCAGCTTTAAGTTCAAGAAGTTTCCTTAAACTCAAGAGTTTTTGTGCTTTGTCCCAGGTGCACTGAACTTGAAGTTGTGTGATACACAAAAAGGGAAGGGGAGCACCACTTCCACTTTTTCACTCTTGCTGCTTCTTGCCACAGAGTATTTGTGGGGAAAACCCCATTCTGATTCCTTTTCTTTCAGTAAAAATAATAAATTCAGACTGAACAAAAAATTCCACAGCTAGACCCGTGTTTTATTTGTGAGCTGCAATACTGGCTTAATGTGATTTGGTTTCTAATATTTCCCTGTAATGTTCTCATTTTTTACTTCTGTCTTTTCTTTTATTAGTTCCTTAGGACAGGCAGGCTCTGTGACACCAACCAATGTTTTAGATATTAATAAAAGCAGCTTTATTCAATAAAGATCAGTTTTATTTAATAAAGGAGAGAATCAAAAGATAATCTGATTTTTCATGCTGCATTCACATTAAATCAAGCTCCTGAGGTGGTTGTGGATGCCAAGTGTAGTGGCAGTCTGTCACGGGTCCTAGGATACATAAACATGACTGCAGACAGATTGATTGCAGGGAAGCTGAAGAGGCAGCTGAGATTCATCACAAGTTTGGTTTATAAAGTGGTACATTAAATTACTTGATTTTCACCAGTCTTTGTAGTATTGCCTGCTGCATTATTAATGGCAGCTCCAAATGAAGTGGATTTTAAGTAGGTCCGAGACATGTAGATAACACTAATTATCATGAGCAGCTTAAAGTACATGTTTGAGGATCTTAGGCTACGGGGTTGAAATGTGGGCACAGTTCACTGCAGAATGAGGACTGGCCTCTTCATGTCCCTGATTTCTTCTTTTATTGAATAGATTTAATTCCAGTGTAAGGTGTTGGTCTGATGGCCCCACAGAGCCAAGGGATTGAAACTCTTCATCTTCCAGAGCACAGCCTGTGTGGTACCAATGCAAACTTCCATTTCCTGCTCTGGTCCTGTGCCTTAAACAGGACCCAGGGCAGGGTGTAACTCACAGCTCTGTGTTGGAAGGAGTCACACCTGCCACTGAGCCCACTGCAGTCAGTCAGGGCATTTCAGTGCCTTCAGCAGGCTTCAATTCCGACTAGACAGCGTTTTCTGGAGTGGTATTTTTCAGCCTGTAGCCCACACACCAGTGGTGATTCATAGAACATCTGAGCATGTTGTGAAACCGGTGCCAGAAACCTTCTGCGTGCAAGGGAGAGAAAAGCAAGGGGAGGAAATGGAAGTAACAAGGCTGCTTTCAGACTGCATCCCAATTTGTGCCT
Source organism: Geothlypis trichas (assembly GCA_009764595.1). NCBI lineage: Eukaryota > Metazoa > Chordata > Aves > Passeriformes > Parulidae > Geothlypis > Geothlypis trichas. The sequence continues at coordinate 13,684,195 of CM019918.1, read as the reverse complement.
GCTTGTAAACAAAGACCTTTGTGACAATACCAAAACCAGGGCACCGTGTAAGATGCTCTGGATTTCTTTCAGGAGGTCAGATGGCTTTTTTCCTTGAAAGAGAAAAACCAGTGTAGTGAGACTAACTGTGGTTACTTGGAGGTGTTCCTGCGGGCTGTTGGGTGTTGTCTCTGTGCTCCAGACAGGCACTGCTGGTGTGTGTGTGATCCCGTGCAGCAGAGGTTGTTCAAACCACCCTGGGCAGTGGCTCAGCGCATAGCAGGACAGCCCTGCCAGTCACTGGTGGCATCTGCACTGGGGTCAGTGGAAGCCTCAGAGCTTCCTCCTGCGCACAGAGGACGCTTGTTCGTTCTCAACCCTCCCTGCTGGGGGTTTTAATCAAGAAAGAATCCTTGAGGGAGTTTTCTGTGCTGCGGACAATTGTCTCCCTGGAAGTGGCTCAGCAAAATGCACTTTGGTTTCTTGTACAAGCAGTGTATAAAAGGTTGGTAGCAGAGTCATCAGTGTTGCCATATTTTCCCAGATTTACAAAACAGAAGGCTTCTTTCCTCCTCCTGTAGTCACTTCACCTTCTCTCAGGCCCATCTGGCTCTGTTTTTGAAGTTACTTTGAATTGGTTTGGTTTGTTTTGTTATTTGGGATTTTATTTGCAAATAAAGACTTTGCTACGAGGATGTTTTGGTAGAAAGTGTCTCAGAAACTTACTATGGTAATAGTTCATAAGCAAAATGGACCCACATCTGAAAATGATCATGTAGATTCTAAACTGTGGGAAGGGGAAGGATATTGAATAAGGTAGCTCTTACAAAAACAACAGAGGCAATCAGTTAGCTGGGTATGTATAAAAAAGCAGCAGGGGTAATAATAACAAGCACCACAAGCAGAGGTGTGGAAAGATGTCAACACACTCTTTACCCTTGGGGGACACAGCTTTGAGATGGACTAAGGAGCAACAGGAGCTCCTCTCCAGCTGCACCAGGGTGCTCCACATCTTGTCCTTTGAAGTGTTTGCTTTCAGGAGAGGCAGACTGTTGAGCAGACAGTCTGAGATCTCTTGCTGAGGAGCAAGGCAGATGTCCAGATAATCACACAGATGACTCTGCATGTCCTGCATACTAAAAAAATCATCCAAGTCACAGAGTGCAGGCTCATCTAATGCTGAATGGTCTCAAAACCTGGAATTTTGTGGGCCGTCAACATCACTTGCGTTTTATTTATATTTTTAGAAGTGTAGTTTTATGTCTTCAGCAAACAATCTGTAAATTCATTGTGCAAGAGGAGGAACCCAAAGCTGGCAGAGGTAACTAGTCTGTGGTGTCTCTGAATATTGACCTAATGCACAATATAGGGGAGAAGCAATCCCATTTAGTGTTCGCACCACTCCCGTACTAAAGATTCGGGATTAGCACACAATTGTATCCTCCATTTTCTGCTGAGCCATGGTGACTCATTCTACTTGTCTTCATGAAAATAATGGTGATTTGCATCTGCTTACATTTGCAATATCTGTATTTATCCTTTAGCGTTGCATCTCTCTCCTAATGTAATCAGCCTTGCTTGGTTAATTTTGATTTGCTGCTACACATGGGGTAGTTATCGTTCTTGTCTGTGTGTGTCAGATTCCTACATTTAACTTCCTGCTTTGCTGCCAGCAGTGGGTATATTGTCAGGTTTTCCTGCTTGATGTTTCTGTAGATTGTGTTTTGAGCTGCTGTTGAAAGAACTGTTCAGCTCTGCGAAACTTTGCAGTGTGATAAATCTGTAAATACACCATGTACCTGCAGTTACACTCCTGTCATCCTTACCTTGTTCTCAGAAATAAGAATAGGATCTGGTTTGCTCAGGGTCGCAGGTGTGCAGCTCTGAAGATGAAGAAGGATCTCTTTATGTGGTTCTCAGTACAGGACGTGGGGCAGCACCAGCAGCTGATTGTGCCCACACACTGCATGTCCATTGCCACACGTGGTGCAGAGTACAGGAATACTTTTACACTCATTTTCCCTGTCTGTGTTCTGGTTAGGATCTGTTTAACCCGGAGTTTGTTAGGTGCTGTGCTCACCTACAGAATTAGCCACTCACCTGGAAACACTGAGCACACCTGTCCTTCCTTCTCTGGAAGGAACATATGCAGAAGGGCCAGAAAGGTTCTGCAGCTCCCACTCCCTTGTTCCATACCCTTCTCCATATTTCTGGTGTGAGCCTCCCCTGCCTTTGCTGTGCTCTGCTCTCCTCTGTGGCTGCCTGTGTCCCCTGCAGCACTGTCTGATAGGAGATGATTTCTTGCATACTGAACACTTGTGCACAGTGGGATTCTGTTCTGTGCTCCCGACTCTCTGACACCATCTGCCCAGCAAAGTGCTTTTAATGGGTTTCCACTGAGCCAGGCTGTACTACAGCCCTGGCAGCATGCTCAGTGTTTTTAAAAATAAACAAAATCTCTTCAGACAAGCCACACATGAACATTGGCATCTCCAACAAAACTGAGGATTTCATGCTGTTTGATATTTTGTGGAGCAGAAATATTTCTGTTTGATAGGCTCTAAAGTGGGCAAATGACTGATAGCTTGGAGTGCCCTTCTAATAGTACTGGTTTATTATTGTAAACGACCCTATAAAGCATTATTTTCCAGCCCATTTTTTTAAGTCAGGCATTATTATCCTTTTATAAAAAAGCAATCATTTTACCTTGTTAGAGTTCCCTTCTTTATGAGAGCAGGGGAATGTAGTGGTTCATGATGGTGATTTAGGAGTGAGGGTATCCATTGGCTTTCTGTAACCTTTGAGAAATCACTCCAGTTCCCTGCTTTCCCTTTTTTTAAACTGTCTTGTCTGCTCAGAATACAAGTATTTCATTCCTTCTTTGCCCCTTCAAGTCTTTGGGGTTTATTTTAGGCTCCTTCAGTCTGGTAAGTTGTGAACATGGTGGGCAGTGGTGGTAATGAGATGGTGAAAGAGAGTCTTGGCTGGTCCCTGTGTTATTGATGGGACGTGGAAGTTGAAAGAGTCAAAAGAAATGGATTCTTCTGACTTGTGAGCTAACCTGTATGAACACACAGAGAACCAGACACAATCCTGTTCATTATTATTCTACATTACGTGGAGTCTGACTTGGAACCAATTTCATGTTATAAAAAATACAAAGAAAATATCACTGTGCTTCCCTTGACAAAGAAGGTGGCATTTCCTTGTCAGTGCTGTCCACCAGGCGATGCTTTGAGTGGTGTCTCAGTGCTCCTTTATTGTTCTTTATTATTCATTTGTGTAAAACTAACTAAAGTAAATACTTGAGATCTGTGATCTTCCACAGGTGTTTGCTGCTGCTGTTACCTTTTTCCCTATTTGTCCTGTCATAACTGGATATTGCTGAAGATGCTCCCTGCTGTTTCAGCTGCAGCAGTTTACAATACAAGTATCAGCATCAACTGGGGCTTTGCCTGCCTTTTTATTTAGCCTCTTTATCTGAGCAGCAGTAGATCAGAGTAACGGTACAATAATCACTGGTGAAGCATGTATTTGTTTGGTTTTGTTCTATTTCTATGCAGTCATGTGCTCCTTTCATCCTTTCATCTATTCCTGTCAGAATTATGAGTTTGGTTTGGATCAGACCCTGAAGAAAGAGAAATGCTTGTAAGTGGAGAATACTAAATATAGCAGACCTTTGTTCCTGTATTTATAGTTTGGTGCTTAGAATGTCTGCGTGTGCATTATAGGTTCTCATCAAATAATCAAATGGCATCAATAATAATAGAATGATGGTTCATGAGGAGATTCTCTTCAACTGTTGTCCTTTCAGCAGCTCCAGAAGAGAAGGATGACTTTGGCAGCATATCTGCAGTGCTGTCAGCCCTGGGCTTTGGCGGCCCAAGTGAGGAGCAGTGAATTCAGATTTAGGTGCAGAGGGGAGCATTCCCAGACCCTGCAGGATTTCAGCAGGTGCAGTGGGTCAGATGATCATTTCTCAGGTAACTCTCCCAGCCCTTAGGCACTTATGGCCTACAACTTGTCTGGAAAGTTGCTGGGAGACAGTGAAGATCAAGGGATGAAGAAAAGTCCCCCCCAAATGCTGAAAGAGTCCTGCAGGATGTTGTTTGGTGTAAAAGGGCTGTTCCAGTGTCTCAGTTCATGCTGTGAAGTGCCAAAGCCATCCTTTTTTTCATAACAAGTACATTCTCGTTTGTTTTCCGCCTGAGAGGAGCAGCCCTGGAATCCTCCCATCTGTGCTGACTCTGCAGCGTTCCCTTCTGGGCCTCTCTCTGACTTGTTGCAGATGTTTGCTGCCACTTTGATCAATTTGTCACAAGAGCTACACATCCTCTCCCTTGTTCCATCTTCTTCCTACAAACAGGCGCGATCAAAACCTCCTCTGTGGAATTGTTGTGGCAGTCTCAGTTATCTTTTGTCCTTCCCTGACATCTGTCTTAGGAAGAGCTGATCATTGCATTCCTCCCAGTCGAAATCTGACCGGGCCTTAGCAAATGTCACTTCCAGTTCCTCTCATTTTCTTCTCCAATTTCTGAATCAATGTTTCTCTCAGACACTCAACAAGTGAATCCCTCCATAATTCCTGCACTTTCTCCTGCCCCTTTATTTATAGGTCAGTGCTGCTGCTGTTCTCCTTCCAATACCAAGCCTTGTGTTCAGCAATGGGATGAACAGAAGGAATCACGGAGGAAAACAGACCATATATAATCTTAGATTTAGAGATGACATTGAACTTCAGTACTGACCTATACGAGTTATCAGAAAATAATTTAAACTCTAGGCTGGGAGCCCAGAAAATTAAGATTGAGGGCAAGCAAGAAAAAATTTATGGAAGTTGGAAGACAGGAAGAGGAAATAAAGATTGAACTCTGTGTTGTGGTGGTACTCTGCAGAGTAAGAACTGATAGTGAAGATGGGATTGTGAAAGCTGCATGATAGAGAAGATCAGAATAGCTGTGCTCTGTGAGCTGCTCCAGGCACACAGGGTGTGCACAGCCCCTCGCCAGAGCCATCCCAGGAGGTCTGATGGCTTCAGTTACACAAATACTTGATCTTATCCAATGCAACTTGCATTCTACCAAACTGCAGAGTTGCCCTCACGTTCATGAAAGCAATTTAAATTAAGAAGACACAATCCCTTCTTTACACTTAAGTTTCAGGCTAAGACAAATATTAAACTATCATAAGTTTTCATGGAATAAACTTATGCTGAATGCAAGTTGCAGTAGCTAAGATAGTATTGCTTATTTTCTCAATAATCTCATGTGAAATGGTTTGTACTTTATTTCACCCCCCTGAAAGGAAAACCAGAACAACTGATGCTCAGTTCCTCCTTTGCATTCAGTGGTTGAAAATAACTCCTTTTGTCTTGGCAGTAAAATATTCTCACATGCATGCAAGCTTCATCATCCTCACCTCTTCTTTCCAGTAGTGAAAAGTCTCTCTGCACATCCTGGCCTCTGCATAATGGAAGCTCTCACACTCTCCAGATCCTCTGATGTGTTCCCTTGACCTGCTGGCCAAGGGTGACCCTGGGAAGGGTTTTGTTTCATTCTCAGCTCTCTCAGTAGAACCTGCCTTCTGCCCTGCACGAGTGGGCATCAGCTGGGCAGGGAAACGCTGCCCTGTGTGCTCTGGAGATGGCACAGAGCTCCAGAGGAGATCATGAAAGCACACAGCATTGCTGGGAAAACTCTGCTAAGTGCTGTGAAAACACAGCTGGGAACAATAAGCCTTCAGGAGTCAAGGTCCAGCTTCACAGAAACAATGTTCAGAATTTTTGTAATTTGGCTGTAGAGAATGGTTCTGACAGACCTTTTCCTGGAAATTAAAAACCCCCACTTTACAGGGATAGTGCAGGTGCAGTAGTTGACCAGTGGTGCTTTCCTGTATTTTGTGTGTTGGATTTTGTTCACTTAAACCTAGACTGTAAGCTGGAAACAGAAAAAAAAATTATAATAATTCTTTTCTGGGCTGAATCTGCTCTGAAAAGGAGCATGGATGGTAGAGCTGCTCACAGCAGAGTCAGCCTCAGCTGGGGCTGCTGCAGTCTCTTTCCTGTGTGGCATTGGCATTTCTGCAGTTGAGTAATGAGCCATGCAGGGAGCTCGCAGAGACAGCTGAAAACTAATATTTTTTCCTCATTTATAGAGGTTGGGGTTTTTCTTTGCAGGCACCAGCTCCAGTAATACTGCAGTTGCCTACTGAGGTGGTTGAGCTCCTTGATCTGATGGAAAACTAACGGAGCAAACAGAAAAGCTTTCCAGCAGAGATGGGACTGTGAATAATCTCACCCCGAGGGCACACGCTCACCAGATCTCAGATGAAAAAGGCCTGAGTGCCTTCATGGGCTGCAGTGAATGCTTTCTGTTTGTAGCATCAAACTGTTCATCCAGTGATCTGTTCCCAGGCCTTGTCATCCTCACTCCCTTGCAGCCAGCAGGATCATAGAGCCAGGTGATGTTCAACCTTAGCTGTTGTTCAAGCACAGAAACCAGGCCAGATGGAAAGAAGCTGGACAGTGATCACTTGGTGTATTTGTAATTGCCTTTGCAGCTGATGGTCCTCAGCAAGCTGACATCCCACTGCAGCTGCAGAACAGAGACAGTGCAGTGTTCAGCACTACAGGCTGCTGTGGGATGGGAGCCTCCTACCTGCCTGGCACCCAGACACTGCCCAGCTCTCCCTCACTTGGTTGTTTCCTCCCTCCTGAGCTGAGCTGGTTCAGCCCTAATGCTCCTCAGATCTAGTGTGGGCTTCCTGCCTCTCTCCCACCCCAGGACCCCTCCCAGCAGGCAAATTCCATGTGGGAGCTGTAGCTCAGGGTGTGGTAGGTGCCAGGACCCTTGCAGTGCTCACTGATGTGCATCACAGTTCCCTTCTCTGTCCATCTGGGCTCTGAAGGCACTCGGCCTTTGGGTCCAGCTGTGAGCTCACAGGAGGGTTTGTTCCATTACAGTGGAATGGTGAGACCAGCATGGGGCAAGTGGCTGTTTGAGTCATGGCCCCATTCCTAATTACACCTGTGTGCGTCCTTAATGGAATTCAAAGCAGTGATGATGTTGTGTGAAAGCAGTGATATTGTATTTATTTCTAAATTCATTCGAAGGTGTCAGCATGTAGCCCTGAGGATGTGAAAGAAAGGCAGAGCTTGTCAGCCTCCCTGGCTGCTCTGAATTACCCTGAACCTATTGGAAATGAAAGGTTCAGAGAGCACAGATGGAATAGATTGAAGCTTTGAGTGAATTGAAAGGGCAAGTTTGCTGGCTAATCATGATCTCTGTGGAGAGAGGGGTAGCTAATAGATTGGAATTGTCAGACATTGTGAAGTCCTCCAAAGAACTGCTTAAGGCATTTCACTTTCCAGTTCTAGCTTGGGTAGCTGCCTTCTCTTTAATTGAAAGAGCTTTTGTTTCCACGTAGTTAAAATAAAACATGGAAGCGTGTAGTAATTAGTGAATATGTGATGTAGGAATGTCTTTATCTTGGCTGATTCTTTTCCTGCTTTTAAGATAACATTGCATTAACACATCTGTTTAGCAACACATTTCTTCCGTCTTCAGATGAAGACTGGGTTTTTGGGAGCATCTGGTTTTAAATTTAAGAACCAAAATGCTCCCAGCCCAGTGGAAAGGATCTTGTCTGGAGTTCAGGGATGCTGATGTTACTGTTACAACAGAAATGGGTGAAATTGATGAATTCAGAATTTCTGTTCCCCTGTTTATATTGAACTTCTCTGTGTTATCTTCTGATGGCAGAATTCTTTGTCTTGAAATTCAAAGTCACTTTCAGATCAGTTGTGAATATCTGGAAGTTCACAATTCTCTCCAAACCCATGCCCACGATGCAGAACTTTAGACTGCTTTAAAACTATCCTGAAACAGTTCTACAGATACCAGGTTCTTCCACATTTTTGTATATTAGAGCCCAGCCTGAATTTTGTTGAAAGAGCAAAGAAACCCCATAAAACCCATAGGAAATAGGGTGGCAGTCCTGAGTGCAGCAGGAGTTTGGTGTCACAAGGCTGAGATTGGATTAGGGCATCAGGAGTAACAGGGTTTGTGGAGAAGCAGCCAAATCAGCCCAGCCTTTCCCTGAGGCACATGAACATCAAGCATGTCCTGATGTCCTTCCCAAAGAGATTCCCATTGATTGGATTGTTTTTAAGATTTTCATTGATCACAGCACTGAGCTGCATTCTCCCTTCCCCAGGATGGCACAGAGTGCTGTCTTGAAAGACAGTTTTTTATCATTCCCAAATAATGCTTTCATGCTTCCTGTATACACAGAACAGTCCATATCTGCCTTCTAAAATTAAATTCCTCTTACATTGTTTCAGAGCTGGATAATATCACAATATTCACTTTCCACAGCTGGTGGCCCCAGAAGATGATATACAGGGTGTTCTTTAAATCAGACATATTCCAAGCAGGCCAAACTTCCATTTTTTGGAAAACAATCCCTTTTCACATATTAAGAAGTCTACACAGAGCTGTTTTATTCATGTGCTCGTGCAGGCTTTGGGCAGGTGAGCTGATTGGATATAATTTATACATGCTGGCTACTGAGACTTGAGTTAAAGCATCCAAGTAATTCAATATTTATTTCCCTTGTGACTTTGCTGGGAGTATCTGGTGGGCATCTTGTTCAGAGGCAATTCTCTCTGGGAGGCTGCCTGTGTCAGGAGCTCCACAGTTACCATGACAAAGACTTCTTTTATTTATTTCTCTGGGAGGGGAAGGCAGGAGCAGCAGAAGAAAGGAGAAGGAAGCAATCCCAGAGAGGTGAAGCTGCCATTGCTTTTGGGACCCACCAGGGCACCCTGGCAGGTGTGCATGGACTGGGTGAGGCTTTGCTGGGTCCTGCCCTTGTGTCCCTGCTCTGGACACACATGGAGGTGAATTGTTGTTCAGAGTTCAGGTCTTAAAGCCACTAACCAAATTTACTGTTGTTACAGCCTGTAAGGCCCTCTAGTCTCTCCATTTATAACATAAACCTGCAATTAGACCTTTAGCCATGGTTTCACCTTTGCACTGAGTCCAGTGTTGCACATTCTCCTTCTTTTCATCACCTTTAAAAGGGCAAAGCTTGTTTTTGTTGACTGTCGCCTTGGTAATTCAAAGCTGCTGCTTTCCAGTTTGAATTTTCTGGTTTTCTGTTGTGCAGGTCCTGTTTTACCTTGATAAGGGTCCCTGTCTGTTTGGGTTAAGGACATCTTTAGTGCCCAGTATTGGGGCCTTTTAATGCACCAAAATCAGCTCCTGTCTGAGCCCTTCTGTGACACTGAGAAAGGACTTTGTAGCTTTATACACTGGAAAAGGACTTTGTAGCTTTATACACTGGAAAAGGACTTTATAGCTTTATACAGTCCAGTGCCTCTTCTGGCCAGAGGCAGCTCTGATGGAAACAGCTGTGACACTGCTGGCATTCCAATCAAATACAAAAAGCCAGATTTCAACCCCTGTTTTTGGGGTTGTGCAGCCACAATCAAAGTCAAAGCTGGCCCTCAGTTTGAGGGAACAGCAGATTTGGTTTTGTGTGGTTCCTGGGGTCCTGGGGAATGGTACCACAGCCCCAGCATCCTCCTGCTGCTCATCTGCTCTAAATGTCTGTGTCAGAACAAGTGAGAGAGGCCTGGGCTGAAAGGAGAATATTTAAAGGATCAGAAATTAAATGCTTTAATAAAGTGTAGGTGAGACTGGGATACGATTCGATTTTTGTTGTTATTATTAATTCAAGGGGGGGGAAATACTGTAAAATGAACACAACCTCAGCTGAAGTTTATGGCTTTGAAGGAAATGGTGCCTCAGAGGAGTGGTAGGACTCAGGCTTGATTAAACTGGGATTTCAGAAATTCTCTGCACTGAACAAAATAAAAAGGCATTCAATCTAATTAGATAGAATTGTGGAAGGAGAGGAGGAAGAGAGGTATTTCTGACCTGTTGGCTTTTTATATAACCTTTAATCCATGGGATGTGTTTGCAGCTATTTTGGTAGATTTATTTTTCTTCTCAAGGGAGTTTGGCCTCAAATTGTAACCTTTTGATAACTTTGCTTAGGAAAATCTGAGGAGAAAACCTTCTCATGGTCCTGTTAATATATACAGACTTTCAGGAGGCCTGTTCTGTATTTTTTCCTGATGAAGGTTCATATTTTGGCCAGATCCTGTGCCTCTGTACAATTTCTGTTGGATTAAATGGCTTTCCTGCAGTTTTGATTTCTGGAATATGCATCTAGTTTAAGGACTGTTAATCCTTATATACTTTTGAGGAGCTAATTGCTACTCACTTGGCAGTTGCCTATTAAGGCATGAGTATAAAAAGATGCAGAGATATGTTTAGAGATAGCTAACATAATGCTTTTTAAAATACATTATAGGCACAATTTTAGAAATGCTAGCTAATATTTTTGGAAAATCTCTTCTGCATTGTGAATGTCCTCAAGAAACAGAAGAGGTTGCAATTATGTGCTTTGAAATGGAATTAATCCTTGACCCTTCAGAGAAGCAAAATGCTATTTGTGCTTAGAGACTGACACAGATTAATTTTGATCATTTACCAGTCATTCCAGTCTTTCCATCTTCTCATTTACTTCAAGTTATCAGGCTTCAAAATTCCCCCTGGACTCTGTGATAAACAGACCTAGGCCAGGGAAATGCTGTTGCCAGGGGGAGATTTGGAGTGACCCAGGGACATTGCACAACAGTTTCCCTTTGGAGTGACCCAGGGACATTGCACAACAGTTTCCCTTTGGAGTGACCCAGGGACATTGCAGAACAGTTTCCCTTTGGAGTGACCCAGGGACATTGCAGAACAGTTTCCATTTGGAGTGACCCAGGGACATTGCAGAACAGTTTCCATTTGGAGTGACCCAGGGACATTGCACAACAGTTTCCAGTGCTGGTGTTCTTTGCTCTTTCAGTGTAAATCTATGTTCATGTCATCCCTGAAGGGCTGAGAAGCCAAAGATGTGCTTTTAGTACCAAATTTCAGTTTGTATGGCCAGCTTGGCAATCAGTGAAAATACCAACTGAGGAGCTGTCCACATTTCAGGGAAAGCCTGCAGGGAACATTCTCTAAAACATTGCTTAGGCAAGGAATTCCTGGTGCCACGCTGTGTCCCAAGGTTAACCAAGGGTGAGCTGTGCTTCCTTTTGCAGCATTTTCTTTCTAAAATTGTGACGATTTCAGATCTGCAGCCTACGACAAAGGTCCAAAGCAGAGTTTGATTTACGATGGTTGAGGTTCTGTTGAAGCTCCTTTGCTGGTCTCACGTTTGCTGTTGTTCATTCGTGCTCCCTTGGCTTGCTGCTGGTGCTGAGCTGAGCTGTTAGAGCACATCCACTCTTTGTACTCGTGGTTTGGTGCTGGGACAGTTTGGGAGCAGGAGCAGCCGGGGCTCAGCTCGTGCAGGGTGCCTCGTGCTCCGGGTGATGTGCAGTCACTGTGGATTCACATCACTGCACTGGGGCAGAGTTGGCCTCTCCCTGAGGAATTTCACCATTCCTTCAGCTCCTGAGGAGCCTGATTAAACTCCATTCAGTGTGGGTTGTTTTATTTCCAAAATTGTGAAGGTTTCCTTGAAAGCAAAATTTGTGGTTGGGACTGCTTCCTATTTTATTTGTGATTGGTTTGTATGTACTAAGGATGGATAACAATTTAAACAATGAAATAATTGTTATACTGTTGAAAAGCTTTGTGATTAATATGGAAACATGATTTCATGTTTTCCAGTATGTTAAGCCACCAGTTGTGTTTGTTTCTTTTACAACACTTGATTCTGTTATGTCTAAATATTTAGTTACATCTATGTAACAGTGACAGAAACCACAGCAGAACATTCTAAAATAAATATGTTTTAGTAACAGAAGCATCTGTATCCCTGCATTAATAACAGCCCACGTAGTACCTCCAAAATTCAATCACTGCAGTGGCTTAAGTTGAGGATTTGGCTGCAGCAATTTGTGTAATGGAGAAAACACCTGTTACTGAGCAGTGGTGAATGACTGGATTTATTGGTTCATAACCAAACTCGGAGGTTAATATCTTTGTTGTGTGAAACAGATGTCTAATTCTGAGCCTGGGCAATTGGCTCTTTTCTGTCTGAAGAGGGAGAAACAATGGATGTGTTGGATTACTGCAGACTCTGTAATTGAGTGTGACAGATGTAATAAATTAGCTTTTCCCAGAGCTTTTGGTGTTTGCCTCTCTGAACTGTGAATTTTACTGGACTTTCTCCCTGCAGGTGGCATGGCAACATTCTGTGCATGTTTCCTGTTTCTCTGGTAGGACAGAATGTCCAGGGTTTGCTGTAAAGCCACAGCCCCTTCCATGTGGGTAAAAGATTCCCTGGGGTTCGTGCCTCGGACTGAGATGTGAGGGTGAAAGGGGAGAGCCCCTAACAGCAAATGCTGCTGTGCCTTTGGTGTTCCCCAGTGCAGGAACAGGGCAGTGCCCAGGGCAGTGAATGTGCCAGCGTGTGCCACAGCCTGGGAGCAGCAGGGCACCCAGACCCTGCTGAGGGTTCATGGCTGTGCCCAGCCTTCAGCTCAGCCCATCCTCATCCTCTGCTGATGGACAGACCAGGGCTGCACAAAGGGAGGGATGTTTTCTGTGTGTAGGCACCACTTGCAGGGCTTCATTTCAATCTGCTTTTCAACAACCCTGACTCAATTCAGCTACTTGTTACCTTGATATAACGGTGGAGCAGTTTCTGGGGGATTACTCTGGATTTACTTTGCTTTAACAGGAGAAGAATTAATCTCTTTAGATTCCAGCAGGAGGAGAAACTTTCTAATTAGAGTAATTTCTGCTTTCCCAGCACATATATTTGATACATGTGCTTTCCCTGATCTTACTTGCTAATATGGCAAGCCTTTATGGGGTCTTGAAAAATTGATATCTGTTTTGTTTTAAAAATGACCTTAAGAAAACTTTGCTTTTGGGTTCCTTGTTTTGTGATTTAGCTTTTTGTTGTATCAAAAAAGAGATTTATCACTCCCATGTTGGTGCTTTTGAGAAGTTTTGAGGATTTAGCTGTAAACCTCTCATTTATTACAAAAACTTCACATTTCTGTGGTTTTGGAGGAACTCTTGAACATATTTGAATCTTTAAGGTTTATGTCTAGAGACAAATAAAAAGAAATCCATTAAATTTCTGTGGAAGTTATTGCAATTGCTTCTTTCTGAGACACCAGAAGAACAGACTGAGACTACAGTTATGAGAAGTATTAACTCTTAATCCTGTAAGTGCAGGCTGAAAGATTAGAACTGTAATTGTTTTCTGTGTTGTTTTTTTCTTTGGTGATTTGAGTGGAAGGAGAAATTCAAGCAGGGCAAGGAAAAGAGTTGGTTTAAATCCTTGTTATATATATTTTTGCAAAGTTTATTGGATTATTATATTTATTATAATGCCTTCAGCATCCTTAAATAAGGCATGTTACAAGAAGGGGAAGTCAGGTTATATTGGTTGGTTGCTGACTTTATTTCTGGTCTGTGTAGACAAGAAAACAGGTGAAATATAGCTGCAAACTTGAAATTACAGATGTGTATGCATTTCCATCTCAGGCTCAACTAATAAAGCTTCCCAGTATATTTAGAATACTCTGCTGCTGGTAAAGTCAACAAAATCTCTGGAGCCCTGCTGGGGCCTTGACCCTAATATCTTCCCTTCTGCTGCTTCCCTGGACTGGGGCTTTAGCTGGGTTTGGCTGGGTCTTCATCTGTGCTGCAGCTCAGAGCAAAGCTGTGAGCCCAGGGGAGCAGGGGGCACTGGGCACCCACAGATCAGAGTTTGCTGTGGGCATCAGCATGGACCTGTCCTTCCTCCCAGAGCTGCAGTGGGAGGCTGGTGTGGCACTGCAGAGCAGGCACAGCAATCCCCACATCCCACTGCAGAAATGGATTTTACACACAGCTCCAAGTGCAGCAGGCACTGCAATCCCCACATCCCACTGCACAAATGGATTTTACACACAGCTCCAAGTGCAGCAGGCACAGCAATCCCCACATCCCACTGCACAAATGGATTTCACACACAGCTCCAAGTGCAGCAGGCACAGCAATCCCCACATCCCACTGCACAAATGGATTTCACACACAGCTCCAAGTGCAGCAGGCACAGCAATCCCCACATCCCACTGCACAAATGGATTTCACACACAGCTCCAAGTGCAGCAGGCACAGCAATCCCCACATCCCACTGCACAAATGGATTTTACACACAGCTCCAAGTGCAGCAGGCACTGCAATCCCCACATCCCACTGCATGAATGGATTTCACACACAGCTCCAAGTGCAGCAGGCACTGCAATCCCCACATCCCACTGCATGAATGGATTTCACACACAGCTCCAAGTGCAGCAGGCACAGCAATCCCCACATCCCACTGCACAAATGGATTTTACACACAGCTCCAAGTGCAGCAGGCACTGCAATCCCCACATCCCACTGCACAAATGGATTTTACACACAGCTCCAAGTGCAGCAGGCACTGCAATCCCCACATCCCACTGCACAAATGGATTTTACACACAGCTCCAAGTGCAGGGCTGCAGTTGCTCAGTTGCACTCACTGATGTTTTCATTCAGGCTCATTTCTTAATTCCAGTAGTATTTTTTGGCCTTTCTAACAATGCAGAAGCATTTTATGACAGAATGGGGAAAATTTATTCTCTTGATGCCTCTTTCTTCCAAGATGATGAAAAACTGATAAAACTGGAGTTTTGCTCTGACTCCAGCTCCAATTTTTCCCTGCTGAGGAAGAACCTCCTGCACCTGGGCTGATGGATGGCTGGCTGGAGATGAGCTGTACACCATTTCTGCAATGAACAGATTTTGCTTTTGAGTAACTTTGTCTGGAAGACATCTTTCTCCATAGCAGGGCAGGTTTGGAGGAGTGATCTGAGACAGAAAAGCTGTTTCACTCCTGCTGTGTTTGTCCTTACTTCATCTGAAGCACTGAGGCAATTTACCCAGCCTCCTTCAATGCGTGTTGTTATAATCCATGTTTCTGTGGAGTAAAGCTCACCACAAATCTCTGTTCTCCTTTACAAGGCTGAGCTGGAAAATGCTGTATTGAAGAGGTATGAAGTGCTGTATTGAGAAGCCCAGCACAAAAGTAATTTTTCAATTTGTTTTCTTTGCTAGATACCTCTCACTACTGAAAGCCTGTCTTTTTTTTCTTTCTTTTTCCTTGAACAGTTAGAAATTATCCTCCACTCTTAATGGCAGTATGATCACCTTTTGGGAGAACTAGGGGAGGCACGAGTTCATTTTATTAACTGTGACTTAAAATGTTTCCCTTGGTCACCAAGATTGAGTGCTCCAATATCCACCTGTGTGGTGTGAGGAGTGATGAAGGGGAAAAGTAGAAACACAGAAACTTGGTTGTTGAGCAAAGCTGTGACATTGTGCCTGGAGAACAGGCAGGGAGGGAAGGTGCTGTTCTAATTTTCTCTAATAAATTATCAAGAAATTAAATTATTTTCCCCCAACTCGAGTGTGTTTTGCTGGAGATGGTAATGAGTAAATGACCTCCCTGTCTTTATCTGAATCCATGAGATTTTCATCTTATTTTTCCCCCGTCCTGCTGAGGAGGGGAGGTGAGAGGGTGGCTGGGTGGGTGTGTGGCAGCCACCACCATCCTGCCAGGCTGTTTTGGATGCTGGGGGCCACTGCCATCCTGCCAGAGCTGGGATTTCATCTCCACCCAAGACTGCTCATGTCCAGGTCCTGAGCTCATCTGCTGGCCCTTGAGCCAGGCCATGGCATTCTGCTAAAACAGCAGAACTTGTCCAGAATTGAGTGATTGAGTGTTGTCTCTGAGCGTGTGCTCACCTGGTAAATACTAACATTATTACCTATATATATATATAATACTGCTAATTCAGGCTGTGCTTTGCAGACACAGACAAGGCATTGGCTCAAACTTTGGGAAGTGGCAGTTGGAATGAAACATGCACAGTTAGAAATGCCTGCAGAAGTTCCAGCAGTATTAGCAAAAGGAAAGGGAGATGATGAGGAGGAATTAGAAGAAGAGTGGGAGTTCTGGCTAGCAGCTTGTCAGCTCAGATTTGTGTGTGGAGCTGGGAACAGCAAGACTGGCCCTCCACGCTCTCAGCAGCTACAGAACATTAGGGGAGAAGCTTTTGGAAAAAAAAAGGAGAAATTACAGGGGTGCAGGAGAGTGATGGTGCTTCTGGGTGTCAAAGACAAGCAGGGATGTGCTCTGTGCAAATCCTGCACTGGGGCTGTGGGAAGAACACTGCAGGTATTTGGTAATTTGGTTTTTGCTGTTGCTGTCTGTGTGAGTACACATGAACCTTCAGTGGCATTTTGCAGCCTGTTTTCCCTCATGCTTCCTGGAGGCCATACCTTGGCTTTCCAGAATGTTTCATTCCATTTATTACTAACCCAGTTGTGACTTTGGCTCTTTAAGTGCTAAAAATAAATGCAAAAATACCATCCATTCTGGAGGGGGAGAACAGAAGGTGCTTTTCATTTACATGCTTGCTTTTCATTCATTTTTTGATATGTCTCAGTTCTCTGGGTTTCTGGAGCACAGTGATTCTGTACATGTCTGTTCTGAGGCTGAAATTACTGATTTCTTTCCCAGCTTCCCTGCAGTAGGTCCTGCAGACAGTTGAAGCTAATTTGATGGTGTCTTGCTGAGAACTCTCTCCAATGGCAGCCTGAAACGTAAAAGATACAAATGCCATCTGTATTAGGGGTGTAAAACACCCAGCTGTGAGTGGGGAATGGCAAACCGGTATGAAACAGGCACATTAAAGGTTTGTAAAGTGTAATCCATGGCCAGGAAGTGACAGCTGGCACAGAACCTCTCCTCCAGACACCTCCATGGCAAACTTCTCCCTGCTCTTGGCTCTCCTGGGGCAGGGGCATTGATGGGCACACAAAACTCTCCTTGGAAACTGCCTCAGGTCATGGAAGTCAAGTAAGATTTGACCCCTGCACCAGACAGAGATTGCTCCAAGCCCCAGGAATTACCACACCCCATGCCTGGTTTAGAGCACAGGGGCTGCTTTGCCTCCTGATCTTAGAACTGGACTGAAACCTGGTGGGTTCAGAGGAAACTGCTCCTGCCACAGCCTTGGAAATGCTTGATGTTAAGTGTTGTAATTCTGCAGAGTAACACTGTTGGACCAGATCATTTCTATGTTCTTTGCTCCATTGCTTCCTTAAGGCACTGAGTTTTCTTGTTAATAATCCTGGTCAGGTGAAATATGGAAGAAATGCTGGATGTGACCCTTAATATTCAGTTCTCTAATGTTTTTATTGGCAAACTGAATTTCTAAAGGCTCAGAGCTACAATATTTTCTATACTTGAAGCAGCAATTTCCCTTCTGCTGTATATTAACAGCCATATAGTAACATTTTTATTCTGTGCTAGGGGATAAAATGACTTGGACATTTTAATAACATCTGGCAAATCATTTTCATTTTCCCTCTTATATGATTAATAATGGTCTAGATAGATATGTAGATCTACTCTTTACTTACTATGTGGGTTCATGCATATATAATGTATAATATGGAGATGGGATGGATAGAGAAAATAAGCAACAGTATAATGGGTTATAGTCAAAAACTCTAATCTGGGCTGTTAAAAGACTTTGAATGAAATATTCTGGGATTGGAATGTGAGCTCAGTTCTGAATGCTGCAGTTTCAGTGAATCACACCTGCACATCCAGCTCCCAGGGCCATGTCCAGGGCTTTCCTGAGCTCCCCAGGGATGGGGGGACTCCAGTCCAGTCCTTGACAGCCCTTTCACTGCAGAAATTCCTCCTGATTCCCCCTGAACGAGTGTGAGGCTTGTGAGACACTGGCTGGGGCTTACCAGGGCTCAGGAGCACTGCCTGGCCAAGGGGAGCTGATGTTTGTGCTCAGTCAGGACTCGTGGGAATTTACACCCATGGCAGAAACAGCCATGGCAGAAACAGCCACGGCAGAAACAGCCATGGCAGAAACAGCCATGGCAGAAACACCCATGGCAGAAACACCCATGGCAGAAATACCCATGGCAGAAACAGCCACGACAGAAACAGCCATGACAGAAACAGCCATGGCAGAAACAGCCATGACAGAAACAGCCATGACAGAAACAGCCATGACAGAAACACCCACGGCAGAAATACCCATGGCAGAAACACCCATGGCAGAAACAGCCATGACAGAAACAGCCATGGCAGAAACACCCATGACAGAAACAGCCATGACAGAAACAGCCATGACAGAAACAGCCATGGCAGAAACAGCCATGGCAGAAACAGCCATGGCAGAAACACCCATGGCAGAAACACCCATGGCAGAAATACCCATGGCAGAAACACCCACGGCAGAAACACCCATGGCAGAAACAGCCACGGCAGAAACACCCATGACAGAAACAGCCATGACAGAAACACCCATGGCAGAAACACCCATGGCAGAAATACCCATGACAGAAACAGCCATGGCAGAAACACCCATGACAGAAACAGCCATGACAGAAACACCCATGACAGAAACACCCATGGCAGAAATACCCATGACAGAAACAGCCACGACAGAAACACCCATGGCAGAAACACCCATGGCAGAAATACCCATGGCAGAAACAGCCATGGCAGAGCTGTACAGCTGTGCTTGCTCAGGTTTGTGTGGTACTCAGTGCTGCTGCACAGAATGCTGCCTGTTTTATGATGGTCCTGATTTCTCTTGAAAGTCTCCTTCAATAGATTTGCCTTGCAGCTGTGTTTCAGCATGGAATGATTTTCAGTGGTAATAACAGAATTATTACAGATTTGTTCGTCTGGATTTGGACCTTTGGATTCATTCCTGCTCCCACCTTTGCTCCTGTTTTTCCTAATGGAAACAGAACCTGTTTCACTTAATAGGATTTTTCATCGTGCATGATTGCATGACTTGAACCTGCTTGTGTGGTAGTGGCTGATGGTTTGTCCCTGGACAGATGCTCTCTCTCCCACTGTCCTCTGATGTTTGCATCTCATTTTGCTCTTTCTTCATGGTAGCTTTTTTCATACTTTTTGTCAGACTGCACCCTTGTGATAAAATGGGGATCTCTGCTTCCATAGGGGGAACAAGAGCAGCTCACAAAATGCCCCCCCTTGCCTGTGAAGGATTATTTTCCAGTGCCAGTCTGCAAGCACAGCATTACAAATGTACCCTGAGTCTCTGTTCATCGCGGGTCTGCCAAATCCAAGGTTTGAAATCAACTTGGTAAATATCAGTGCTTTGTTTCTGTTCCTGTGCTCCTTCCAAAGGCCAGCTGAGGAGTTCAAGCTGCTTGCCTTCACAGGCAGCCCTTCTCCAGTATTTATTTAGTGAGAGCTGCAGCCTGTGCAGAGCAATCCCAGTGCAATATCAACTCGCAAACAATTTTCTAAAGCATCTTTAATGTACAGTGTTACTGTACCCAGAGGTGCAGGGGAGCAGTATTAATGCAGGCATGATAGTTCTGAGTGTTCACACGAGTCCTCCAGGAATAATAAACAGCTTGAAATAACAACCAACAAATTCTCCAGATGCTTTTTATCCATGTGTTGGCAACTGTGTTGATTCCAGATCAATGCAGGGTATTAAGACATTTATATGATTGAGCTAAAAAGCTGCCAGGTTGTACAAGCACTGGGCTCATAAAAAATAGGAGAGCTGAGTAAAGGCAGTGGTGTTCTATTCATAAACGGCAGCAATGGAGCTCCCTGGTAACAGAGCAGATAGTGGCACTGGGAGCTTGTGGGGTTTCACTGGGCAGGTGTGCTGGGAAACTCAGGGTGTGTGTAAGTCAGTGAGTGCCTGATCCCAATACTGGAATATTCTGCTTTTATAAAATGAGGCTCCTGGTAGGAAGGGCCAAGTCATTCCTTAGACAAAGCACACAGAGCCTTTATTTGAGATGGAATCCCAGCAGAGCTCAGAGCTGGGTTTGCCTCTCTGGTTCCTGGGCCAGCAGAGCTTTGGGACTCGTGGATGGGCACCATGGAACGCCTGGGAGAGCACAGAACACCCCAGTGCTCCTGGGGCAGCCAGCTGCTGCCTGGGCTGCTGTCATGGCCCAGAATCTGCACCAATTCTGTGATCTGATCTGAAGATGATGAAGGCCTTTGGAGCTGTGCATAATTGGAGTGTGGAGATTTGGACCAGACTGTATTTTTTTATTGCATGTGTCAAAACCACATATGGTTGGATAAAATGAAGTTACACCCAGTTTTTCTTTAAAATAATTAATAATAGGAAATTGCCATGGCAGTGTAAACCCAGAGAAGATGTTGATGCAAATGCCTGTGCAGTGAAATGGGCTCTGTTCAGGTCTTGTACCAACCTTTTAATGCCAGAAACATTACACAGAAAGCTCCAAGCTTTCAAAGGGTTTTGAAATGTTTCAGATACAAACTGTTTGCCTGCAGATGTGTCTGTAGCTGTGGGGGTTCAGAAGCTGAAAATCTTGGCTTCAGACCATTTGTTTTGGAAAGTGGCTTTATGTTCTTCTTGGGCAAAACATGGTGAAAAACAGGAGGGGTTTTGTTTCTTTCCATTTGTATTTAATCTTGCATGTATTTCAGAATATTCTGGAAACACACAAGTGCTGTCAGGTGTTTGAATTTCCTTGTTTTGCTTCAAGGACTGTTTTGTGTGAAAGCATGTTATTTGTTAGTTGTCATCTATTCCACAAAAAGTTTGTCAGCAAGTTAGGAGATCTGAAAGTATTTCTTTCATTTTATTGACCTAATTTCATTTTTAATTGCTTTTTCAGTTGACATCAAAATGAGATAATAGTCATCAAATAGAGAGACAAAACAAGCAAAAGAATAGAGACTTTACTTTTTGGCTTTTATGCTCAAATCGTGATCAGTATAAAATATTTTTAAAAGTGGATATTAACTTCTTCAGAACTCCCAGGCTTTCATGTCAGTCAAACCTTCTCTTCACAGGGATGCATTGCACAGTTTTAGCTGGATGCTGCACAAAGAAAAGCTTTCTAAACATCACCTCAGGAATGTCCTGAGGTGACTTTGTGGTGTTTGTATGTTTATGGTGCTGTGTGATGCTGGGACAACGTCCCAGGGCTCATTTCTGCAGCCTTACTCCTGTGACAGATTTACTCACATGAGTAATCTCATGGGCTTAAATTGAATCCTGGCAGGAGTAACAACTGGGTGAGTAAACTGGTGATTATTTTTATCCCTTCTTTTGAAAACTGTATTAGAATTCTTCCCTCTTAAATGTCTTCCCAGTGTCTCTTGCATCATTCAAGTAACACAGCACTACATAAAATTCATTACAACTCAATTATGAGGCTCATTAGGTAGGTAGTGGCATTTTGGCTATCTTACCAAGTTGTGAAACATATTCATTTATTATCCATGGTATTGTTAGAATCAGAATGGAACAATGAAACCAAACATAACAGAGGATGCTTCAGAACGTAAAACCGTGGATCTTTGCCAAGAGCAGGTTTTATGTAACCTGCTTTGAAATCTCCCTGTGCTGTGCTCATGGCTGGAGCACAGGGAGAGCTGTCCTTTGGAGGTGATAATGAACTCAGAGCACCTTTGACAGAGTGCCACTGCATGCTGGCTGGTGCTGGGCTTTATTCTTTTCATCTCCTGAATCCATCCAGCAGGTAGAGAGTATATTTATCTACCTGTACATCTTTAAATATGATCCAGCTCTGGCTTTCTGTGGTAATTAGCCCTGGTTTCCTCGGCAGAGTGCTAGCAACAGCAGAATCTGTGACAGGGACTCAAACTTCCTAAGCACTGCACAGAGCCAGCAGAGTAATTTGTCCTGTTTCAAGCAGGCAGGGACAGTGTCCCCAGCCAGGCTGGCATTTCCAGCATCCAGGAATTTCTTTACTTAGGGGCTCGTTAAGGCCAGTGGCTGCTGATCGTTCTCAGCACTGCCTCTGCTGCAAGGATGCTCCCAAGTGTGAGCTTTAGCAGCTGGCTTAGAGTCTGGATTAAAGTGTTCTGCCTGGAACTGGGTATTTCTCCTGGGTCTGTGCCTGTAAATGTTCTGTGTGGCACCCCTGTGTGCACATCTGTGCAGCTGGCACGGACCATGGCTGCCCTGAGGTGTCCATTTCATTGTGGTGTCACAGTGAGTGCTTTGGGGTCGGATGGAGTTTGAAGATCACCCAGTTCCAACCCCCTGCCATGGGCAGGGAGCCTTCCACTGTCCCACGTTGCTCACAGTCCCATCCAACCTGGTCTTGGTATCCCTTTGTTAACAGAAGAAACCTCAGTTAAAGCTTTTTCCTTATCCTGTTGTTTCTTGAGTCAGTTTGTCCTGAATCCCACCTTTTAATCCAATGAAATTCAGCCATCTCATGCCTTGTTGTCATTTACTGGGGCCCAACATCATGAAGTTGGAACTCCTTTGGGCTGTACGTCCTTTACACCGAGCCTGTGTCTCAGCTTGTGTTGTTTGTATTTTGATGAGCTGTCCTATCCTAAAACAGCAGATGGGAAGTGACAGCTTTGAGCTGCTCAGGAACAGGCACATCCCCATTGATGACTGAAGGCCTCCTGAGAACTGTATCACAGGGAGCCCTGACTGCTGCTCCTGTTCCAAAGGTGAAACCCAAAGCTGAGCCTGTCACGGAGGGCTGGATGCTGATTGCCCATGACGTGTGTGCTCCTGGGATGAGGCGAGGGCTGTGTCAGCCTGCACACTTCATCCCACACTGAGTGGAAAGGTTCCCAGTGCCCACAGGAGAGAAAAACGCCACTGAGCTGTGAGGAAATCAGAAGAGACTGCTCCCTTCCTTCTCCAGCAGCATCTCCTCCCAGAGCAGGGGCTCTGGGACTTCCCTCTCCCGGTACAATGGTCACAACCTGACTGCAGTTCAAGCCTGCCCTTGCAGCCTGAGGGAAATGTGTGCTCACCTCCCAGCACCGCACAGCACAGCCCAGAACAACTGGGCACTGCCAGGGTTTGCCCACTGCCAGGGGTTGCTCACTGCCAGGGGTTGCTCACTGCCAGGGGTTGCTCATAACCAGGGGTTGCTCATAACCAGGGTTTGCCCACTGCCAGGGGTTGCTCACTGCCAGGGGTTGCTCATAACCAGGGTTTGCCCACTGCCAGGGGTTGCTCATAACCAGGGTTTGCTCACTGCCAGGGTTTGCTCATAACCAGGGTTTGCTCACTGCCAGGGTTTGCTCATAACCAGGGGTTGCTCATAACCAGGGGTTGCTCATAACCAGGGTTTGCTCACTGCCAGGGTTCACTCCCTCCCTGCACACTGCCAGCCCCAGATGAGGAGTGTGCTGTTTGTTCTTTCCTCTCTCTGGGCTCTGGCAATGTCTGTGTCCTCTGCACCACTCAGAGACACTAAGCAAGAGAAATGGTGCTGTGTAAGGGGTGTGGAGGAATTCCACCAGGGTTTGTCCAAGTGGGCAGGGCAGCTCCTGGAGTTACCCACCATTGTCTGCAGATCCTCCTGCAGCAGGGGTTCAGACTTAGCTTTTGATGTTTAAACTGGAGCCCTAGTCCCACAAATCTCAGATTAAGTGAAGTCTTTTATAACATCTTTTCTTGCATGATCACTTCTTGTGCTTCCTATTTGAGAAGATAATGGACTCTGTAAATTCTGCTATACGAGCACCTGTGTCACTGAGAAACCGTGCCCCAGAAAATGAAATTCTTCTGCTGTATTAAATGCTTGGATTCCAAGCTAAAGAAACCTTATGAGTAAAAGCTACTCAGTGCACAGTTTCTCTATTAGCAAAGTGCTGTATACACTAAATTATATTGTGTGGCTGCCTCCAGTTTAGATAAGCACATAAATGAGATGTGCTGAATCTGCTCTTTTCACAGGCAGCAGTTCAAACTGGGTGTTGCACTGCAGCTGAAAACGTAAAATGGACATTATTCATATGAATGGCAGTGGTTACCAGTTAATGCTCACACCTTGATCAGGAAAGGAGCTCTGTGAGAAAAGTCAAAATTCCAGCAAAATTCCTGAAATTTCTGCCTGAATTGAGTGATGCAAAGTTTTGAGAAAAGTATTAAAATAATATGAGGAGGACATTGATTATTCTTTTGCCAAACTGTAATACATTTAGCTCCTTTAGCCCTTCTCATTTCAGTGTTCCTGGCAGACAGAAGGGTGTGCTCTGCACCAGTGAGTGCTGCTCTCCTCTGACAGGGTCATTTCACACCTGTGTGCAGCGTTTGTGTGGGGTGTGTGTGACCTCTGGGCTGGCTTAGCCCTCTCACAGGCTGATGAGCACAGGATAACAGCTTTACTTAAACCTGACCTCAGCATGGAACCGTGTGAGCTGCTTGAGCTGCTCTGTAAAGACTGCAGATCTCTGGTACTTGAGGCAGTGATGTGAACTCAGCTGTATTTTTGTCAACAGACACTGTCCATGAGACAGAGTCCTTATGCTTTGTAGTTTGTATCCATGAGACAGAGTCCTTATGGTTTGTAGTTTGTATCCATGAGACAGAGTCCTTACGGTTTGTAGTTTGTATCCATGAGACAAAGTCCTTATGGTTTGTAGTTTGTATCCATGAGACAAAGTCCTTATGGTTTGTAGTTTGTATCCATGAGACAAAGTCCTTGTGGTTTGTAGTTTGGTTTGGTTCCTGGTCTTCAGACATTGTTTCTTTAGTCCACTGGCTTCATATGAATGCAAGATACTGATGCCAGGAGACCATCCTAGCTATGGCTGAAGCAGAGAGGGAGGTTGTTTGTTTCTGGATCTTGACTATGCTTGCCCATAGTTCAAGGTTTGAGATTAAATTTCTGAGATTCTCTTGAGATGCGAAAATCAGACATGGGCAATCCTAGAAGAATTCTTTTGTTTGGAGCTGCACTTAAATCAGAACGAATTAAAAAGTGGTTTAAGATGCAGAGAAATGGACTCTGAGTACAACCATGGAGCCCTGTCAGCTCTAACGTTCTGCTTGTCTGATTTTGAGCTTCCCTTATGCCAACTAAACCTAGTTTAGTGGATTACTCTCCTCTTTCTTGGAATAATTTAACCACAGCCAAGCTGCACGGCACTGAAATCTCTTGTTACTGAAGTCCCAGGCAGGACAAGGAGCCTCAAAAGCTGCATAATTAAAGGAATTGTGCTTTGCTTTACTTTGAACACTGTTCTAACAAAAAACAGATTTGCTGTTCGTGTAGGTAAGACAATTATGGCCACAGGCTTGGATTTCTTTTCTTGTGCAGAATTCTGGGGTGGTGAGGGTAGTGATTGAACTCTGTGGTTGGCAGGGGTGGGACAGGAGTGTCTGTGTGGGTTTGTGACTGTGCACAGCCCAGGAACAGGGGCTCAGCACATCTACACTGCAGACATGAATGGTCTGATGGCTGCCTTGGGGGTGAACCTATGGAATTAGTTTGAAAGGCAACATAAATCTCTCCACTGCCTCCCCAGAGCCTTTTCACTGCCTGGCACTGCAGCATTACCAGGCATGGGGCAGTATTAGAAGGCCTGTGGGTCAGTGTCAGGTGGCACTGGAAGGCAAACAGCACCTGGTGCTGCAGCTCCTACACCTGCCCTGCTGGAGCTGAGCACCTCTGCAGTTCATAGCAGAGCTGCAGCTAACACCAAATGTACCACAGTCTATTTTCAGACTGATCTAATGGAATCATAGAGACAGCTGAAAATTGTGATTAGTCTGGCACTTAGTCTGGGACTCAGTGAGCTACAGCTGAAACCAATCTTCAAAGAGTTTATTCTTTTCAAATGCTTGGAGAGTTGTTACTTCATCGTGAGCTACTGCTCATGAAGTCAAATACTTCCTCTGGTCTTCGTCCTCTTAACAAGTTTATGAGAAGTTTTGGTCTTTGCTTCTTTCTTTCCTCCCCTTAAGTAATAAGGAACCTTTCCTGCTCAGGTCTCAATCAGCCTGCACTCCAATTAAGCTAATTGGCAACACGTTTGAAACACTCCCTAATTACAGCTGCAGAAATTTTCAGAGAACAACCTTTCTTCAATTTTTCCTTCAATCAAAATATAAAAAGCAATAAACCCCCTGCAACTCTTAACTCTTCCCTGAGAAGACTTGAAATACTTGCAGAAGGTCTTGGTGAAGTGACCCCTGCACCGTGAGGCTGCTCAGGGCTGCTGGAGGTGCCAAGAGGAGCTGGGTGCTCCCGGTGCCTTTCCCTTTCCTCCCAGGAGATCTGTGAGTGCCTGTGTGCAGAGGGTGCCAGCAAAGGCACTGCTGGAGGCAGCTGGTGCCAGTGTGAGTGCTGAGAGCATCAAAGCTGGGCAAGGCTCTCACAAACGAGTTTAACCAGGAGCAGCTGTGGGGTTTTGCTAAGTCATGCAATCAGCCAAACCAGCCCCAGGTGTGCCTTCTAATTAACTGCAGAGTTCTCCCTCAGTCCCCTTCATTTACAGAGCAGCTCCTGCTCACCTTCCTGTGTGCTGCAGCTTTGAAAGGACAGCGTGTTCCACAAGGCCTGCAGATCCTGCTTTTAAACAAAGTGAGTGGTTTGAGGTTCTTTGGGTGGTTTTTTACCTTTGGTTGTGGTTTAGTGGAGGAGAATTCCATCTATCCAAATTAAGACATTATTAATTACTGATGCTATCTCATTTGCTATTACCCTAAGACTGAGCTACTTTGGTTTATAAATGAGGCTGATGTCATCTTTTCTTTGATTTTTTGACCCAAGCAGGGGAAGAAGGTGCATCTCCTCTTTTACTTTTGTACTTCCTGTGGGTTGCTGGTTTTGTGTGTTGCCCCTTTCTGTCCTGCATTATTTATACTGAACTGCCTTGCCTTGTTTTGTGTCTCAGGAGCTGCTCCCAGCTCCAGCCTGCTCACAAAGGAGCCATTTGTTGCCTCGAGCCTGGTGTGTGAAGGGAGCACTGCTTGAGCAGGGATGGCACACAGAGGGGAAGCCAGTGACTCCTGACACTGGGAAATGCCAGCCTGTGACCTTCAGAGGGGCTGGAGGCACCAGCCCTAAGGGTGCTGTGCTGGGCGTGGGGTGCTGGCTGCCCTGGCTCTGGGAGCAGGGATGTGTGGTGCCTTGGGGCCAGCCTGGGCAATTCCCTGCTCTAGAACAGAGCCCGTGGTGTTCCACAGGGCAAGGAGAGCATCCTCATCCAGCTCTGAGAGCAGTGGTGTCCTGGGCAGTTCCCTGCTCTAGAACAGAGCCCGTGGTGCCCCGCAGGGCAAGGAGAGCATCCTCATCCAGCTCTGAGAGCAGTGGTGTCCTGTGCCTTGGGGCCAGCCTGGGCAGTTCCCTGCTCTAGGAACAGAGCCTATGGTGCCCCACAGGACAAGGAGAGCATCCTTATCCAGCTCTGAGAGCAGTGGTGTCCTGGGCAATTCCCTGCTCTAGAACAGAGCCCGTGGTGCCCCGCAGGGCAAGGAGAGCATCCTCATCCAGCTCTGAGAGCAGTGGTGTCCTGGGCAATTCCCTGCTCTAGAACAGAGCAAGCACAGCATCCTCATCCAGCTCTGAGAGCAGTGGTGTCCTGGGCAATTCCCTGTTCTAGAACAGAGCCTGTGATGTCCCCCAGGGCAAGCACAGCATCCTCATCCAGCTCTGAGAGCAGTGGTGTCCCGTGCCTTGGGGCCAGCCCATGGAATTCCCCTGTTCTCAGCACAGCCTCCTCCTATTTCTGTGTTATGATGGAACTCTTCACCTATTGTGAGTATTTCCTCCCAAGGTATTGCCAGGGAATCTGCTCTGGCTCCTTCTGCAGGTGGAGTAGTTGGGAACTGAAATTCCTTCCCATGTGTGGAGTTCCTCACTTGCAGGGACTGTGGGATCACTAATGCTCCTTGCTATTTGTACAATTTAAAGCGCTCAAGTCTTAAATTTTATATGTGGCACCTCTGTGAACCATATGTAATTTGGCAGAACACTTTTAATATGTCATTTTAATGCTTCTGATTTCCTTCACTTCCAGTGGTTTGTCTTGGTTGATTTATTCCTGGATATTTCCTAAAGTGCCAGGCAGTAAATGCCTGTACATTGTGTGATTTGTTCCATCAAGTCAATCCATTTTTCAGGGAAAGGGGTCTGAAGTACTTGCAGACTGCGTACATGGATATGTAAAGAAGCTTATCTTAATTTGTAAAACAAGAGATAGTAATGTAAATTAGATTAAGTAATCAGTACTTTCTGTTTGGTCTTAATTATATATTTGTTGCCTTCCAAATACAGGTTTAATCCTTCTTTTTGTTATGTAATAAAACAACAGTTGGTAGTGATTTGTGGATTATGATAACTAGGCATAGAAATCTTTCCTTGACTGTTTATTCCATTTATCCAGTGATTTTATTTTATCCAGTTAGGAGAATGAGAGGTAGCTGGTATGTTCAGGAGCAGCCACTCACAGCGAGCAATGTCAAACTTTAAATGAGCTGCCTTTGTTATGAATGTACCAAATTAAACAAAAAACAATTAAATTTCCAGTAGCTCTTACACATGTCAGTGTAGTAGAAAGGCTGTGGGTTAAAATGGAGATGTAGAATAGCTTTTCTGAGAAAGGAATAGTCAAAAAGTAAGATGGAACTTGAGAAGACAGGTTGGAGGCTTTCAATTTTTTCTTTTCAATTTTTAACTGGTAACATTATCCTTTCCTATGTCTTTATGAGGAGTTTTCCTTCCCTTTTGTAGTGCTGGGGTGCTGAAGTGTATTTCACTTTGGATTGACCTGAGAGAATTGTTTTTAGGTTTGGATTAGTTTGGCTTGGCAGCTGAAAAATCAGTTATTTACACAGACTTAGAGTAG
The DNA here is from genome assembly GCA_009764595.1 of Geothlypis trichas. Lineage (NCBI taxonomy): Eukaryota > Metazoa > Chordata > Aves > Passeriformes > Parulidae > Geothlypis > Geothlypis trichas. The sequence goes on along the minus strand of CM019918.1, from coordinate 13,655,476 downwards.
AACATATGAAAGTGCAGCAGCAGCTCTGTAAATGAGCACTGCTGAACCCAACCCAGTGGCCAGGGTGGGCTCCAAGAGGAGCTGAAATGGGGGGATCCCTTCTGCTGGGCTGCTCCTGCACACAAACCCCACCACCTGTCCTGCTCCACTGGGCAGACGCTGCTCCTTATTCTGGGGACATTCAATTAGAGAACTTCAGCTTTTCATCCCTTATTTACAGGCAGTGATGTGAGGCATCAGTCAATTACACAATTGTAGAATCAATTTGGTGCAGACTTGATATACACAACTTAATATGTTTGCTTGCAGCAGGGTTTGCACTCAGCTACACACAAACAGTGACATGAAATCTGAATGGAACTGTTTCAGATGTGCTCATGGACTCACACATGGAATACTGCCAGCCCTGGGGAGGGTAACTGGCTGCAATGTGTGGACAACCAGCCTTCAAGAGCTGCCTGTGACAGGGGCTTCTGGAAGTGTGAAGACCTCCTTGGCAGAAAGTGTATCTGTAATTTGTTTTAAATGTGCTGTAATTGTTTCTGGGCTTTCCATTGCGTGTTTTCCACTGCTGCTTCTGAAATCTCCTCTTGAAAGCCGCTCAGTGGGACCAGAATGCAAAACTATTCATGTCCAAGGAGCAGGGATTTTAAATATCCAAGCTAATTGCAGGGTAGGGGAAAATAACCTGAGCTCCCAGTGTTTTTGTGCAGCTCCCCTGCAGTCCCCATTGCTGCTGAGTATCAAACACCCTCCACGCTCCCCAGGAGGAGCTGTCCTGCACTAAAGCACCAGAGCAGGCAGATCCCTGCAATGGCAGCTCCCTGCAATGGCATCCTCCTGGGCATTCTGACTGTGGCACCCAGCCAAACATTCCATTTCTGGTCAGCCTTTGAGAAAACAAAGCATTCAGCTGAGGTGGGTTTTCATGTGACCTTTGGGATCTGTGAGGAGATGTCAAACTGGCTCAAAACCGACAGAACAAACTCCCAGAGAAGTGCTGAGGAAAACACTGGAGCCTTCTTCAGGCAAAATCTCTTTTTTGGTGTTTATGGAGTGTTGAATGCTGCAGCAAATCCATCAGGAGCAGCTCATCTAGAGAGCACTTTGAATAGCTCTGAGAGAATGAAGGTGGTTTGAAAAGGTATGGTAATTTCTGGAATGGGCTTTTGCAGATTTGCATGAGCAAAGAACTTTCCCTAGATTGAGTTAAATGAGCAGTGGATGAGTTTGGGGGTTCATGCCCTTTGGAGTTTGCTGGGATAGTGAAACAAAACATTATGGGACTGTAAAATGATAATTCAATCTTCTTGACTCTCCTCTCTGTTACACTTTGAGACCATTGAGAGAGGAGCACGCTGGTTGATTTCCAGAGCAAGAAGAGAGATTTTAAAGATAGAGGAACATGGCAGAATAAGACTGAAAAACTGCCTGATTAATTATTCTGGTGTTTGGGTGCTCTTTTTTCTGGCAAATTGAATTTCTGAGGGATCTCAGCTCCTCCCTTAGCTGACAGGAGAGGAAAAGGCTGGGAGTGTGTCGGGTTACCTTGTGGGAAGGATGGGGAGCAGCCCGTGCTGCAGGACACTCAGGAAGGCTCTGTCCCATCTCCGTTCGTGAGTGCAGCCTTTGCCTTGGGGAGGGGCTGGGGGCTCTGTGTGCCCGCGGGGGCCTCTGTGCCCGCGGGGGCCTCTGTGCCCGCTGGGGGCTCTGTGCCCGCGGGGGGCTCTGTGCCCGCGGGGGGCTCTGTGCCCGCTGGGCCTCTGTGCCCACTGGGGGCCCTGTGCCCGCGGGGGGCCCTGTGCCCGCTGGGGGCTCTGTGCCCGCGGGGGGCTCTGTGCCCGCGGGGGGCTCTGTGCCCGCGGGGGGCTCTGTGCCCGCTGGGGGCTCTGTGCCTGCTGGCAGATGTGGGGCTGCAGGAGCTGTTTCAGAGCAGCTTTCCAGGGCAGGAGTGAAGGCTTTGTTTCCTGAGGAGCCTGTGAGCACATTGCCGGGTGTGAGTGTCTGTCAGTGTCTGTCTGCAGTGTCACACAGCTCTGCCCGTGTCCCTGCTGCCAGGATCACATCAGCCTTGTACCTGTTTGTGTGTGTGTCTTCTCTGGTGCCCTCCAATTTCCACACTCCTCAGGTTCAAAAGGTGCCTGAACAGGGACCCTTTTCTATCTCCAGCTCTTTCTGAGAGCACACTCAAGTATTTTTAGGCTGCACTTTCTTTCTTGAATGTAAAATGTGTGACAGCGATGTATTTAATGAAATATTGCTGGGTTTATTGAAATTCCTGGAAATTTACTGCATATACCAGCGCTGTGGTGTTATTTAAATAAGACTTTAAAAGATTTTCTTAATTTTTTTGGTCTGGTTAGTGACTGTAGCCATTGAAGATCAATATTGTAATTGTTGGTTGTACAAATTCAGTATTAGGCACAGAGCCTGCAGCAAGATGTAGAGTCTTGATATGGATTAATGAAATTAAAATGAATTTAAAACCCCCCATTCTCTGAGGAGGAAGAAGGCTCAGCCAGCAGCCACAAACACTCTGTGCTGCAGTCCCCAGAGCAGGGGCCTGGCTTAGGGTGCACAGACATGGGTGCCTGAGGAAAGGGCAGCTCAGGACCTGCTCTGTTCTTCTCCTGACTCAGGTCTTTGTGGAATGCTTAGAATTCCTTTTTCCTCCCATCAGTAATGGCCTGGTGCAGAACTGCAGCCTCTGCACAGCCCCGGGTCCCTGCAGAAAATGAAGAGGGGATTCTGCAGACACACGAGGCAGAATTGTGATTGTCTGGTGAGCAGTGTAAGGCTGCTCCTGCCACTCCTGTACTTCTGTCTCTGTCGTGAGGAATTGTTCAGCTGATGTTGGATTCCTGGCACTCTGCACTCCCTGGTACTCAGCCTTGCTTCTCTTTCTATTGGTTCCCAAACATAAGCACATGAAGAAACTGTGTTTAAGTCAAGATATTCTTGGCAAGTATTTCAGCTTTCTAATTTTGTGGGTGTTCTTTTGCTCATATGTTTAACTATGTTTTGTTCTTACATCTCTGAGATCTTCATTTATTGCTTTCTCTGGAAGCAGAGCCATAAGTGAGGAGGGCAGGGCAGAAATGGAGATGCACAGAGTGTTGCTGCTGAAAGCCTCAGACATGTCAGTCTGCTGGACACAGCAGCTCTGCTCTCTGTCCTTCTGCTCCTGTAGTTCTGCAGCTCCAAGGGGCTCTCTGCTATCCCTGGGCTTTTTCACTGCCTTCTCCTCTCCTGGCTCAGTGAACACCTGCCCGGGGCTGCAGGAGCAGGGCTGGTGTGTGTCAGGAGGGTGAGCAGGGAGCAGAGCTCTGTGCCTGCTGGAGCAGTGACACACGGGAGCCCTGCAGCCTCTCACCTGTGTGGTACCTGCAGCCCTGGAGCCTCTCACCTGTGTGGGGTACCCAATCACCTGCAACCTCTCACCTGTGTGGGGTACCCAATTACCTGCAGCCTCTCACCTGTGTGGGGTACCCAATCACCTGCAGCCTCTCACCTGTGTGGGGTACCCAATTACCTGCAGCCTCTCACCTGTGTGGGGTACCCAATTACCTGCAGCCTCTCACCTGTGTGGGGTACCCAATTACCTGCAGCCTCTCACCTGTGTGGTACCCAATCACCTGCAGCTGATGGCCTGGGCCAGCCCTCACTGGTGCCCTGTGCCTGGGCTGTCCCAGTCCTCCTCCTCTGCCCCTCTTTCTCTATTCCCCAGTGCTTAGTGTGGCTGTGAGTTTGGTTTATTTATTGTTTGCTCTTTTTTTTTTCTGATTTTTCTCGCTGTAAACTTTGTGGTGCCCATCACTGCTTTGCCCTTTCATGTTCAGGCTGACATCATTTTGTGAACCAGTGTCATATCCTTTTATCTAAATACTTTTCTCTGTAATTATTACTTTGCTGCCTTTTCAGGTGGGAGTTTGCCTTTGTTGTGTGATCTTTCTCTGATCATTTTTGTATCACTTGCTAATATAAAGGTGTATGCGTTCCTCCGAGGCCTTTTTATTTAAATTATTTCTTTATCTGTCTGTCAGTGTGAATAATAAAACACCTTCAGGATTGCTCATCTCTCTCCCAATGAATGATGAGGTGTCATGTGTTCTAATACCAATGATTAATTTACAAGAGTTTATTCAGACTTCAGTAAAATGCGATATTCAAAGAAAATATTGTGTCATCAGAGCTCAGTGCTGTTGTCAGAAGGCCTTTGTGTGGCTGTTGGTGGGTTCCACGAGGGCAGCTGGCTTTGCAGTGTGTGTGTGTGTGTCAGGGAGCCCTGCCCAGCCCTGAGCCGGGTGCCAGGGGCAGCAGCAGCAGTGGGTGACCCAGGGCTGGGCACGACAGGGCAGCAGCAGTGGGTGACCCAGGGCTGGGCACGATGGGGCAGCAGCAGCAGCAGTGGGTGACCCAGGGCTGGGCACGACAGGGCAGCAGCAGCAGCAGTGGGTGACCCAGGGCTGGGCACGACAGGGCAGCAGCAGCAGTGGGTGACCCAGGGCTGGGCACGACAGGGCAGCAGCAGCAGCAGTGGGTGACCCAGGGCTGGGCACGACAGGGCAGCAGCAGCAGCAGTGGGTGACCCAGGGCTGGGCACGACAGGGCAGCAGCAGCAGTGGGTGACCCAGGGCTGGGCACGATGGGGCAGCAGCAGCAGCAGTGGGTGACCCAGGGCTGGGCACGACGGGGCAGCAGCAGCAGCAGTGGGTGACCCAGGGCTGGGCACGATGGGGCAGCAGCAGCAGCAGTGGGTGACCCAGGGCTGGGCACGATGGGGCAGCAGCAGTGGGTGACCCAGGGCTGGGCACGATGGGGCAGCAGCAGCAGCAGTGGGTGACCCAGGGCTGGGCACAACAGGACAGCAGCAGCAGTGGGTGACCCAGGGCTCCCGGGGCTGTGCCAGCAGCTGCTGCTCCCTGGGGCCCTGCCTGCTCTCTCTGCCCCTGTGCAGCCTGGGAGCCCCTTGGTGCTGAGGCTGAGCTCCACCATTGTCCTTCAGGGCAGCCCCAAGAGCTGCTGATGGTCAGGCTTGTGCAGATGATGTGTTTGTGTTGGCTTTGGTTATTGTCCTGCTTTGGGCAATCAGAGTGGCTCATGCTAGGGCCTGGCATTGTTTCTGTGCTGCTGGCTCTTCTCTGGTGGAGCAAGAGCTCCCTTTGCAGAAAACCTGAATGTAACATAACAAGACTCAGACGTGCTTTGCTGGGCAGGCTGTGATGTTCCCCCTTGCAAAGGCCTCTGTTCAAACATCAATAACTGACTTGTCTTTCTGCTCAGGCAGATCCTCATGAAGTTTAGGCATCTTGGCTCAGAGCACTTCCTGCTTTATCTGACTCAACACTGACAAATTCTTGGTTTCTCCCTGCAGTAGTGATGCTTGATAGTGTTCACAAAAAGAATGGTTTGAACGTGTGCAGTCCTTTCAGAAGTGATGGTACAGGTGATTTGTCTGCATCTTTGTGAAGTTCAATTTGCTTTATTCAGCATCTGCTGTTGTTAAGTGTATATTTTACTCTTTGAAATACTCGAACTTGTTTGACTTTCTTACAAGAAATGAGGAGTCACCTTTTCACCAAGAAGCTTTTCAGTGTGGTCTACAGCCTTGATGTCTAAATCATCTTTCCTTTACTTTCTGAAAAGGTCTGCAGAGAGATGCAGAACTGCAATGAGAGTTGGAGTAGCTGGGGAAGAGGGAGAAGTTGGCAGGTTGGGAACAGCATTGCTCTTGGAGAAGAATGATAATTTCCTGAGGATGGAACAGTCACAGGGAACGTTACAGAGTGAAGCAGGCAGAGCAGTCTGAAATGCTAATAAGGAGAGGACTTAAAAAGAAATTGGTGATTTTGGGCCTCGAAGCCATTTTTCTTTTTAATTTGTTACAGATAAATGCACGACTCTTGGGTTGCAGGGTTCTATTTTTGCCTCCCTCTTTGTGACACATCGATTTGGCCTTATCACTGCTCTCTGGGTACTTGCCCTTTAGAATGCTGCTGGTTCCCAAAAGCAGGAGGTTTTTTTGGGAACTGTTCTTCAGTGGTGCCACAGCACAGGGAGGAGAGATCAGGGTTCTTGCTGCATTCTTTGATTGCTGGTTCTGCTGATTTTCCTCTTCAAGCAAGGAGGTGAAGAATAATGGGAAATCAGTGTGAACAGTGACAGTTACTGGATAGTGATCAATTGTTTCAGCCTTGTGTGGCACAGCTGTGCAGGGAATATTGGGATGGCTGGAGACTTTTGAATACAATCGTGCATCCATAAGGAGAGGCTCCTTTGGAAGAACAAGTTCACCTGCAGAGCAGAAACACCTTGGGCTGTAGCTGGGGCAGGGGTGACTCTCACTGTGTCTGTGCTGGAGGGGGATGGCTCAGCCCCTCACCTGCCTGTGCCAGGTGTTCAGCAGGAGGGCAGGCTGCTTTGGTGGAGGTTGGTTTCTGTGTATTTATTGTGGGCTTGGGGTTTTTGAAATTTTATATGGCAAAGTAGGGGAAATCTACAGGAAAATCAGACTCCCCTTACTGCTTGCCTCTGTGTCACAAAGCTGCAGTAAAGCAGAGCCAGCTTTAATCCCAAAGAGAAAAGTGCACTCACTGCTGATGGTGCTGAGGAAGCTGCCACAAGGCTGGCAAAAGGAGGAAGATGGGAATTGTCCTTGGGAAGCTCCAGTTTGGCTGTGGAGGATGATGGGACCCAAGGAAGGAACAGGACAAGCAGCCTACAAACCCTTCAGGATGGAAATGATCCACTCAGATCTTCACAGCCTGAGCCCTCTCTGTCTGTGGTGACTCAAAGGGGCAGAGCAGATCATCCCCTGGTAAAAACTGTCTGAGCTGCCCCTGGGGAAGGGGCTCACTGTTCACAGCTTGGCTTTAAGATGCCTCCCTTTTCAGCATTAGCAGATTCAGCACCTTAACTGGGTTAAGGCTGAAATACCTTAATTTTTCAGAAGTGAGCCTGAAGTTCCATTGGAGCAGACATCTCCCACAGCATTACTTTCCAGAGCTGAAAATATATCGTGCTAGCAGATTTTTTTTTTCTAGATACTTTTGCTGAAATGATTTCAACTCATAGCAAACCTTGAAGAGCAGAAGTGTTCACAAGATTCAAGGAGAGCAGCTGAAATGAACTAAAAAGGTAAAATTTCTGGCCTTGCTGAAAAGAACCACTTATCTCAATCCCCAAGATACAGCAACAAATTCCATCTACTGCATTACCAGCCTGAGCCTGCAGCTGGGAAGGCAATTTCCCTAAGATGTTCCCTTCAATCTACAAGAAAAAGACAATTTACTTTTTTAATAGTAGCATTATATAATTGATTGGAAGAGTTTTATATCTCATGAATGCTGGATGATTGTGGATTGAACTGTTTTAACCATAAAGTAACTGTGAGGGCTGAAATCCCAAGGATTTGGCAGTAGAGAATGGGGTTAGTGGGCTGGCAGGTTCCCTCAATTTTCTGAAGCCGTGGTCAATACCTGCAGTAGGACTGAGCTGTGGGCAGTGTTTGTCAGTGAAAGCTGCTGTTCCATACCTGCAGTAGGACTGAGCTGTGGGCAGTGTTTGTCAGTGCTGAAAGCTGCTGTTCCATACCTGCAGTAGGACTGAGCTGGGAGTGTTTGTCAGTGCTGAAAGCTGCTGTTCCATACCTGCAGTAGGACTGAGCTGTGGGCAGTGTTTGTCAGTGAAAGCTGCTGTTCCATACCTGCAGTAGGACTGAGCTGTGGGCAGTGTTTGTCACTGCTGAAAGCTGCTGTTCCATACCTGCAGTGGGACTGAGCTGTGGGCAGTGTTTGTCAGTGAAAGCTGCTGTTCCATACCTGCAGTAGGACTGAGCTGTGGGCAGTGTTTGTCAGTGCTGAAAGCTGCTGTTCCATACCTGCAGTAGGACTGAGCTGTGGGCAGTGTTTGTCACTGCTGAAAGCTGCTGTTCCATACCTGCAGTAGGACTGAGCTGTGGGCAGTGTTTGTCAGTGCTGAAAGCTGCTGTTCCATACCTGCAGTAGGACTGAGCTGGGAGTGTTTGTCAGTGAAAGCTGCTGTTCCATACCTGCAGTAGGACTGAGCTGGGAGTGTTTGTCAGTGAAAGCTGCTGTTCCATACCTGCAGCAGGACTGAGCTGTGGGCAGTGTTTGTCAGTGAAAGCTGCTGTTCCATACCTGCAGCAGGACTGAGCTGGAGTGTTTGTCAGTGCTGAAAGCTGCTGTTCCATGGCACTGGAGAAATAAAGGTGGGAGGCTTTCAGCCAGGCTGCAGTACAGGGTGGGTGCCCTCGTGCCAGGCAGGGTGGGTGCAGCCCGGGCACTCAGCTGGTGCTGAGGGATTTGTGCAGGAGCAAACTGAACCTGCTGCCTTTGCCTCAGATGCTTTCACACTCACTGACCTACAAATCATTTGCTTCTTCCATCAATGGAAGTATTTTTAAACGGTATCAGCCAGAGGAAGGTTTACTGAGGAGAGAGGACACAAAACCATCCTGTGGAACGTCTCAGGTGGGCACAGACTGAAATGCTCAGCAGGCCCCAGAGCAGGGGGGCTCAGGCAGTCCCTGTGGCACTGAGGAATGGTCACTGCTGGCACGAGCAGGGCAGCAGCCCCAGGGCTGGCTGGGTCCCTTCCCTGCTGGGGAGCCTCTCCTGGAGCACAGTGCTGGTTCTGCTGCCAGGGGCTCTGTGTGGAGACATTTCCAGACACAGGGACAGGAAAGGTCAACTGCAGTTCTTGAATTTATCTTTTGTCTTGATGCTGTTTCCTTAAGAGCCCTTCAGCTCCCATCCTTTGTTTGGTTTGATGTACTTACAGTGAGAGACTCACTGTGTCACTCGTGACTTCAGGTGGGTTGTTCCAGTGGAACTTGGGTTATGATGCTATGGATGGAATGTAATATTTAGGATGATTATATAATTTAAATCTTTAAAATGCTGCTTTTCTGCTGAGTCTCACTCAATAACAAACAAAATGGTAATCTTCTGCAATTCTGCCTTTGTAAAAACATGCATAATTTTTACAAAAATAGTCATGGTTGTAATTAAGGACGCTGATAGTTGTTTTTGTTTTTAATTTCCTATCCTTCTGAATCCTTAATAAACTTTCACGGTCAAAATCCAGATGGTACAGCAGAGCTCAGTGTTGTTTTTGAGACTTTTTTTTTTGTTTGTGCTGATTATAACTCTCCCCAGATAAAAGTTTAAAATGGTTTGGATTTTTGGCCTTTGGCTGTTTGGAAAGCTGCTGTCAGCTCCCAGCACAAACCAGTTCAAATTCAGTGTGCATTCCCAGCTGGTGCTGGGGGAAGGGCACTGTGAGGGGACCAGTTTGCCACTGCCCAGACATGCAAAGCCAGGGCACTTGTTCCTATTTTCATATCCTTTCAATTCACCTTCTCTTCTTTCATTTCTCCCTGCTTGTGTTATTCTCCCGTTCTGAAGAGTCACTGATTTACAGAATCTGAGGAACATTGTCCTGTGGGGATGGGGAATGCAGAGGAAAAGTTTTTAATCCCTCAGATAATTAAGCACTAAAATAAATGATTAAAAAATTATGAGGCGAAACACTCTGGTAATTTTAATATAAAAATAATGTACTTTTCCCTGTGGATCACAAGGGAAGGGAGCTACAATCAAAATAAGGGGAATAAAAAATTGAATACTCAGAGATTTTTCCTCTTCAAGTTGCTTCTTTGATGCCTTGCTGTGCTTTGCCAAGATATTGGGAGGAGAATGAAATGAGTGTGGAATTTCTAAACGGGGCATTGGATGGGGGAGGATGCTGTGGGCTGGGTGAGCTGAGGAGTGCCACCGAGCAGAGCTCCAGCCCTGCAGCTCCCTGCCCAAAGCCAGCAGGGCTGGCAGGAATCTTTGCTGGAGGATTATCCAGAAAAGGGGCTTGGAAACTTCACTTGCTCTCAGTCAGTATCTAGAAAGAGTGGGAGCTCAGAGCTCAAAAGGCTGAAATGAAGGTGTGTGAGAAAGCTCTGCAGTTTACTCTTTATTAAAAATGATCTTTACAGCAGATCTCAGATGAATTTGCCCCCTCTGGGGGGGTCACAGGATTTCAGATTTTCAGTGCTCGTGCAGTTCAGTCTCAGATGCTGCTGTGTGCTGGGCCATTTTCCTGGTCCTTCAGAAAGACTTCATTTCCAGTTCTTTGGGGTTTGAGGGGACCTTAATGAAACCTCGTAATGTAAGGTTTTATTGCAGTTGTTTATTGGAAGATGACTTCCTCCTTTTCAAGATGTAGAGAAGGATTTTGTGATGCTCTGAAACTCTTGTGTAATCCTTTCTTCCTGCCTCTTCCATTCTGAGATGGGTTCCTGCTGAGAGATGCCCACCCTTATCTTGGGTTAGTTTGTTTTGGTTTGTTGCTGGTTTTTAGGGGGTTTTGTGGATTATCTTCTTTTAAGAAGCCAGATAGTTTTGCTTTTGTGTCTAGAAAGTCTTTTGCTCTTCTCTTTTTAAAACTTCACTTGGTTTTGCATTGTGTTGGGCATGGAGACCCTAACCAAGATCACAGCTTTGGCATTTGAGGTGCTGCTGCTACATAAATAGTAAGATAAGTTGGTATGTTTGCAGTCTACAGACAAAGGGTAAGGGGAAGGAAACAGTAATATCCTTTAATTTTTGGACATGGAGCAGCAGCACAGGAAAAGGGGCTTGTCTGAGGTTGGGAGAGGGGGCTGCAGCCCCCAAATGGAAGATTCATGGTTAGGAGTGACTGGCATCAGTTTAGGCCACCACAGCACTCATGAGCAGATAAATATTTAGGTCAGATGCTGAACAAAAAAATAAAGACTACTGAAGCATTTGTGAATTAGAGCTTGAGAAACTGGGTTGTCTTTGGATGCCTTTGTCCCCTTTCTGAATAAGGGTAAGGATTTGAATTTGCTGTGGGGAAAATAAAAAGGCAATTTATTTCATAATTAGGGTAGAGGATGTGAGCACAAAGGTCAGCTGTTCAAACAGGAAAGGTGATGCTGTATTTGCATCTGTATTTTTAAAGGTTCTGTGTTCTTTAGGGCTGCCAGTTCCTAGAGAGGATGCAGAGCTTGCCTGCCTCAGGTGATTGCTGGCTGGAGAGTTAAAACAGGTGCCCTGCAGTGGGAGAGGCTCAGGGCCATTGGAAATGTTCTTTGTGTGCAGTGATGTACAGCCTCCAGATAATGCAGCTGGGCAACAACGAATCCTGATGGTGATTTACAGAAAAACCCTTTATTCATGTATAAAGGGAAATAGAAGGGACTGTAAATTGGATGCAAATACAAGTCCTTTTGAAATCCTCCCAGAGTGATGTACAGGAGCTGTTGTGCCAAATATTTTTAAAGTGAAATTCAGCCTAGTGGAGGCAACCATTTAGAGTCCATGTATTGCTTGAGAGTGCTGAGAAGGTTGAAGTGAACTCTGGGCAGTGTATTTGCAGCATTTGATGTAAAATCATTGCATTGGATTCCTGCACAGGTGGAGCTGGCTGTACTGATCAGATGTTTCAGATGTGCCTGTGCAGTGATCTGGGGTTGCAGGTGCTGACTGGGTCATTTTGTCTCTGATGACAAATGTTCATTGCAGTGGAGATGTGACCTTTGGCACGTGTAAACCTCCACAAGCTACTTCTTAGGACCTGGCTGTCATGCAGAATGTATCATGAAGCATTGTTTTCCAAGCTGATTGGATAAATCACTGTCAGCCTAGGCCCCCTCTGCATGGACTGATGGAGTTTATTGCCACTAATGCCAGCTGCAGCACTGTCCAGCCCCTCAGTAAAGTCAGCCAGGTTATGCCACAGTATGACTTGGAGATCTGATCTCTTAAACTCTGCTTTCCTTCCAACAGTGACCGAGAGTCGAGGGATCCTGGAGAGCATCCAGAGGTTTTCTTTGCTGCCCACGTACTTGCCGGTGACCTACCGCATCCACAATGCCGACGTTTCCTTCTTTCTTAAGGAAGCCAACCAGGATATTATGAGGAACTCCAGCTTGCAGTCCCGGGTGGAATCCTTTCTGATCTACAAATCCAAGAGCCCACCCGTGCTAAACGCCAGCTATGGGCCTTTTTCCATTGAACAGCCAGTGCCCCAGGACTTAATGCTGTCTTCAAACCCCTTTGGATCCGCCGACAAGTTCACCTACAACTGGAAGCTGCAGGCCTACATCCTGAGCAGCAAGATCTACCTGAGCAAGCCCCGGGTGCAGGTGCTGTTCTACATCGTGGGCCGGGACTGGGACGAGTACAGCCCCGCGGAGCGGCTGCCCTGCCTGCGCGTGTTCGCCTTCCGCGAGACGCGCGAGGTGCGCGGCAGCTGCCGCCTGCGGGGGGACCTGGGGCTCTGCGTGGCGCAGCTGGAGCTGCTGCCCAGCTGGTTCAACCCGCCCACCGTGGTGGCTGGCCGCAAGAAACAGCTGGAGAGGTCTGAGGGGAGCCCCGTGGAGCTCTACTACTCCATCCAGGCGGGGGATGAGAGAGGGGAGTGCGCCAAGGAGGACGTCAGGAAAAGCAACGGGATCCGCTCGGGGCGCAACGACATCGACGAGTCGGGACCTCCCCTGCAGAGGATTGGAAGTGTTTTCCTTTACCAGACACACGCTGCCCCTTCTTTAACTGAAATGAGATTGGATAATAATATTGTCATCCAGTACGCACCAAAGGCTGTCAAGCAAGGGGACATTCTGACTTTCCTTGTGTCTGTTGCTAAAAACTCCACAGAAGATCAGTTCACGCTGAGGTAAGGCTGCTTTGTGTTTCTTCTGTACCTTTCTTTTTGTTTCTCTGCTCTTGGAGGTCACTTTCTCTGTGTAAATGGCCTAACAGTCCATCAGTTGCTGCTCTCCAGTTCTGGTGTTGCTCAGTCTGATACTGTATGAATTGTCTGAGGTGTATCTCATGGAGTGAGAGGCCTTTTCCTGAAGCTGTCCTTTGAGGAATACTCACAAAAATTGAAATGGTAGAGCTGGGACATATCTATGTACTAAGAGGTGATAACATCTAAATTCTTGAGAGCTGGAGTTTGCGGTTCTCCTAATCTCTCACTGGACTCATGTTGAGATTAATGAAGCTTAAATCCACAGAGTTATTTACAGGAAATGAGCAAGAATTGGGCATTTATGTAGGATTCACATGTTTCAGCATCTCTCCCCAGCTTGTCGTGAGCTCTGTTCTGTATTGCAGGATGTTTGAGGTTCCTAAAGATTATTGATCTGCCAAAACAATTTCTGACAGTGAGAAACTGCCCCAGGGGGTGGTGGCTGGGGTTTGGATGTGCCATTAGGTGCCACGTTGTTCACCTCCTTGTGTCCCAGCACTGAGCTGTTCCAGGGGCAGCTCCCTGTAAGCACCAGTACAGTCCAAGCCAGACCAGTAAGGACTGGCCATGGAGCAGGTGTGTGTGCCTGCAAGGGAGCCTGGCCAGTGGCTTTTCTTTCCAAGCTGGCCCCTGTGTTCAGCACTGTAAGCGAGGGCTGTGGGCTGATGGGTGGGACATCCACGTCTGCAGAGATGATTCCATTTTTGATCCCATACCAATGACTCGTGCCACCTCCTCCTGAGCTGAAGGTCAGTGTCACACTCTGGCTTCTGGAGTGAGACTGATTTGTCTCAGGTGTTTGTCCTGGACGTGGTGGGTGTGCCAAAGCTCCCAGAATGTTCCTAAAGCAGCAGGTGCATCCTGGAGGGAGCAGTGCCCTCCCCTCTTGTACCATGCCAGCCTGGGACCTGCATTCATGCCATTCATTCATACCCAGCTGTGCTGAGCACCAGGGACTCTTTGGAGCTGCCACCTAAGAAATCCTGGGAGGAAACTCCTTTCTCTGGTGGTTGCACATCTCCCATGCCAGGCTGGAAATGGAACAGTCGTGGACTCTTGTGGCTGCCTTGGCTGGAGTAAGGATAACTCAGACTGGGCACCACTGGCCTCGGTACCAAGAGCTCAGCCCAGCACCTTATTTCCCCTTCCCCCAGGGGGATTTGTGGGGAAATGGTTTGCCCTAAAATCAGGACATTTTCCCTTTGCAGGTGTGTGATGTATAAACTGAATAACCACAGCACTTGGCTGCTGACTCAAGGGCAATTATTTCTTTTTCATCTGGTGGAGAACAAGCCCATCTCCTCACCATATCAGCTGCTCATCTTCTGAGTCAATCTAAGATTTAAATTGTGTCCTCGGTACTGATTTCAAGCAGACAATCAAAGTTCCTCATAGCAAATGTTCAGGGATGGCTTTGTCTTTATTCTCTGTACTAATGACTTAATCACAGCAGCAGACATGGCAACTTCTGCTACATTTGAAAATAGCTTTAAATATAAACATTAAAAGCAATTAAGGTAAAAAATGTTTATTGTTTTTACTCTGTAAATGCAGAGTCTTAGAGATCTCACTTCAAAGCATCTCTGTTTCCATGAGCTGTAATCCATTAAAAGTGGAGCTGGTTACAACCATGATAATTGTTACATATGGGTTTATAAAATTTTCAAAAACCTTGCTTTGTTTAAATTAGGATGAAAATGCAGCACCTGAACTTTTTAAGGAATACTTCTAAAATGAATTTTCTGGAACAAAAAGGAAAAGATGTGTTTGAATTGTAGCTTTTTATTCAGAGATCTAAGGTAGCATAAAACAAAAATAAGCTAAAAATAGGGAGTGAATATCAGTTCAAAATGAAGAGTGTGGCATTCTTGTCTTAAAAACAGCACTTTGGTGTTACCTTTTAAAAGCAGACTTTTGTAACAACTTGCTGTTGCTTTCTTGAGTTTTGATTTCTCTTGACCTCGTTTTCTGAGAGCTCCTGGCTCTCAGACTGTGACTGCTGCAGGGTCAGAGCAGGTATAATATTGTTTAATTGTGCTCCCAGGGAGCCACTCCTCCCTTGGATCTGCTTACAGCATCTCGGAGGGGTTTGGGGTTGGGTTTTTTGGTCAGAATTGTGATTTCTGTGTTCTTCCCTCCATGGCATGGTCTCCATCTGTCTGGTCTCATTCTGCTCTCTCTGATAGAGGAAAAGGCCTCTTTCCCCCCCCCCCAATGTAATTGCTTTATGAGAAAAATGGTATTAATTTTTATTTCAAACCAGTCCATTATTTTTTGAAGTTCTGCCTTGAGTGACAGCAAGATTTGGAACTGTACTCATGAAGTGAGGCCAAGGGCTGCTGGCAAAATGCTTTTACCATTGCTTTTGCTCCACTGGACTGGAAACTATGGCTTGAACAGATGGAAAATATAGGATATACAGGTCAAAAATGAAGAAACAGACATGCAAAACAGCCAAAAGTATAAAATTACTCATCACTGCTGAGTATTTTCTGGTTCAGAGCTATTGTGCCAAGAGTAAACCCTATCCCCTTTCTAATAGGAAATTGTCTTCAAGGGGAGCCTTCTAGAAACTTCTGAATACTAAAAGATTTAGGGAAGGGTACCCTTGGTTTTTATCTTGTTCTGTTCTGCACGAGGGAAGATTTAGAGGTGTGAATGTGGAACTGATGGACTGTTTTTAATTTTGGCAAAGAGTTGGACCAAAAGAACCCAGGCCTAGGTTTTGTTTTTTAATGAGCTCGGGAAATTAAAAATATTTGTCTTGACTCCGTATGAGTGTGAGAGATGGAGGAAAGGAAGGAGATAAAATATAGATGATGGGTAAATATGGAATATTGCTGTAGCTTGAAAGCTTCAGCTGGGCTTAGGAAACAGGGATTTCTCAGCTTCATTCAGCACTTGCTTCCCCTTTCCCCCTTCTTTTCCTGTGCTGCTGGCCAGGGCAGGCTCAAGGCTCTCCTTCCTTCCTCCCCATCATGGGTGCTGAAAGTTTCCTGGTGTTCACAGAAAATATTCCAGTCTGTGTTGTTTTGCTGTGTTTCTGCAGTGTCACGGTGTGTGTATTGGAAACTGAAGTGAGCTGTTTATTGGTAGTGTATTTGCTGAGAAAGGAGAACTTGAATTATAATTCCATGTCAGTCCTTCCAAGTGCTCTCAGCAGTTCAGCCTCAATCTCTGGTGCAGCCCAGTGCAGCTGCAGTTTGCAGTGATCCCCATTGCTGCTGCAGCCCTGGCAGTCTGTGTGTGCAGGGATCACAGCTCCCAGCCTGGGCAGCACTGCTGCACACACTGCAAATGTCTGGCTTTGTTCTGCTGGTGTTGAACACAACCTTCTGATTCGTGCTAAAGTCAACACCATTGATACTTGCTGCTTGCGGCCTTTTCAATTTGTTTTCCTATTTCCGGAGATGAATCAGCAAAGAAATTAGAGACTTAGAATTGCCTGAAGCTACTGAGTGTTAGGCCTGGATGCATTCATGAGTGGAAAAAAACAGCAATTTTTTTTCTTTTTACAGTTATTCAGTTTCTAATTATGCTTCCTGAGTCCTGTGTGAGAGAATGATTGAAGGTTGAAATAGAAACTTGCAAACCTCCAATACTGGAGTAAAGTAAGGGTTTGTTATAAACTATCAATGCTATTTCTGCATTTGTAAACCCAAACTGGGGTTGGACATCTGTAGGTACCAGTTTTATAAACTCTTGGGAAGCTTTGTGGCTTCCCTCTGGTATTTTTAATGATGATAATTGTGGGAACACAGGGACGGGTGTGGAATTGTGGTGGTGAATAAGCAGTGCTTATTGACAATTGGGAAGATTTTCCCCAAAAGGCCCCAGAGTTTGTTACATGAGCTTCTTATTCTCTGTTTTATCTAACAATCAATGGACAGTAATCCAGCAAACATGAAAAGGGCTGCATAAATACATGAGGGGAGCAGAGTCCAGATCATTAGTACTCAATTTACACAGCAAGAACATTTGAACAAGACTGGCATTTTATCAAATTGCTTGTGTGTTCTTCTAGTGCTGGGCTAAATCGAATCTCATTCTTCGTGCTGGGCTGAATCACATTTAAACAGCAGAAACAGGAGGTGATCAGGAAGGTTACCAGCCACATGAAACGGAGATGGGCTTTTCTGCAGGCCTTGGATTATGTGGCTATTTCATGGTACCCCAGCCCTGAACTCTCACCTCCTGTGCCAGATTGAAAAGAATCCTATTGAACATTTTTTATTTATCCTTCCATAGCTCTGGTTCTGTCAGTTAAAGCATCCTCTTCCACATTCTGGTTTAAACATCTTCTAAAATCTTCTCATAACTGATTTTTTCCCTCTCTTCTAACTATGAGAGAAAAGGAAATAAAAAAACTAAACAAAACCTAAATTACCTCTTCTTTTAAATCCAACCTGTGCATTTCAGCTTTTTCCCCACTCAGTCCTGATGTAAAAATAAGATTGAGGTAGGCAGGAGCTGGACACTGTGACCTAAGAAGATGAGAGTCCCGTGTCTTTAGTGTTTTGTGGTAATTTCTTTATTGTTTTGTGGCAGTACCTGTTCTTTGCCAACAGGAGCTGGGCAGGGGTGTTTGTGCAGCAGGGCTGGGTGTGATCACCCCTGTGCTGCTGCCTGGGCAGAGGCTGCTCCAGCAGGCCCTGGGGCTTCTGCTGTGTTCAGCCTGCTGTGCCAGCAGGAATTAACTTTCAGAGCCTGTTTATGAGCTAGTCAAGCAAATATAATTTTTTCCATCTTCTGGATGGCAAAATAGCTTTCCTGCACTGCTAAGTGACTTGCTAATGGCCCAAAATTGTCAGTGGCACTGTGGAGACAAGTGCTTCAGAACTATTGACTTCCAGAGCACTGTATTACCTCCTGTTGGACTTGCAGATTATATTAAGAAGAAAATAGTTCCTTCTGTTAAAATTATTCCAGTTAACATCCTCTGCCTTGAGAATCAACTCACATTGCCTGAGCAGGTGTCAGAAAACGGAGAGACAGATCCAGGAAGGCATTACCCACATGAGTGGCCTTTGCAGCCATCTGTTATTTCAGGTTTGCTGCACTCAGGGCCCGTTCCCCTCCTGCCAGAGCCATCCCAGAGCCGTCCCAGAGCCATCCTAGAGAGCCGTCCCAGAGCCGTCCCAGAGCCGTCCCAGAGCCATCCTAGAGAGCGTCCCAGAGCCTGGCCCAGAGCCGTCCCAGAGCCGTCCCAGAGCCGTCCCAGAGCCGTCCCAGAGCCGTCCCAGAGCCGTCCCAGAGCCGTCCCAGAGCCTGGCCCAGAGCCGTCCCAGAGCCATCCCAGAGCCATTCCAGAGCCATCCCAGAGCCGTCCCAGAGCCGTCCCAGAGCCATCCCAGAGCCGGCCCAGAGCCGTCCCAGAGCCTGGCCCAGAGCCGTCCCAGAGCCTGGCCCAGAGCCGTCCCAGAGCCTGGCCCAGAGCCTGGCCCAGAGCCGTCCCAGAGCCATCCCAGAGCCATCCCAGAGCCATCCCAGAGCCGGCCCAGAGCCGTCCCAGAGCCTGGCCCAGAGCCTGGCCCAGAGCCTGGCCCAGAGCCGTCCCAGAGCCGTCCCAGAGCCGTCCCAGAGCCGTCCCAGCCGTGCTGGAGCAGCAGTGCCTGGAGCTGTGGGGGCTCTGCCCGGGTCTGTCCCAGGCAGGCTGCACAGGGCTGTGCTGCCTGTCCTGCTGCAGGGGCTCTGTGTGCTCCCCTGCTCATCCTGGGGGCTGCAGACATCAGGGAGCTCCTGACACTGCAGCTGCACTCTGGGGTGCACTGCTGCCTTGCTGGTCGTGCACCTCACAGTTCTTGTTCTGCTGCACTCTGTGAGATTTGACTCTAGCTTTCCAAAAGAACATCAGCAGAAATCAACTGAAGGAGGTTATAGCCAGGAAATACAGGTTTGGGTTGTTTTGTTGTAGGTGGTTGGTTTAGAAAAGGGGAGGTTTGGGGTACTACAAATGCCCCAGTTGGTGGAACAGGTGTCAGAAGTGTTGTTTTATTGCCCAGAGCTGCTCAGCTCTCTGTGCAGGACACGTCAGCAGCTCCTCTGAATCAGAAATGAAGCAGTGGAGAGGGGCTGTCAGGGCTGTGCTGGTGAAGGCAAGACAGATGGAGAGGGTGATTGGCACTGACAGGGCCTGAGCTGCCAGGGGGCACCTGCTGCTCCTGCCATCCATCACACCTGGGGACATGTCACACCTGGATGGGCTCAGTGCCTCTGCTCAAGGGCAGGGACTGCAGGTGAGTGAGCCCAGGTGAGGGCACTGAGGGCTGTACAGGTGTGTGAGTGAGCACAGGTGAGGGCACTGAGGGCTCTGCAGGTGAGTGAGCTCAGGTGAGGGCACTGAGGGCTCTGCAGGTGAGTGAGCACAGGTGAGGGCACTGAGGGCTCTGCAGGTGAGTGAGCTCAGGTGAGGGCACTGAGGGCTCTGCAGGTGAGTGAGCACAGGTGAGGGCACTGAGGGCTGTACAGGTGTGTGAGTGAGCCCAGGTGAGGGCACTGAGGGCTGTGCAGGTGTGTGAGCACAGGTGAGGGCACTGAGGGCTCTGCAGGTGTGTGAGCCCAGGTGAGGGCACCCAGGGCTCTGCTGGGCACATGTGTGTGACCTGTGCAGGGATTCCTGTGTTCCTCAGCACTGGGCATTGCACACCCAGGATGGTGAATGTGCCCTTACAGCCCCTTGCACTTCCCTAGGTACTGCTGAAAGGTTTAGGAGCTCTCTTTTTATCTGTATTTTGGTGTCTGAATATGTACAACATTCTTATAAAACTTTGGAGTTCTTCCTCTAATATTCTGGTAAAACATGAAATCTCATCCGGGTAAGGATTTTTTCCTATTTCTAAAGTACCTCTAAAAATAAAGGCTAAGTACATTGAGAATAAGACATTCCATGGGAGGCAAAGTAACGTTTGATTTAAAATTATTGGAAATGTTTGACTTTTCAAATGTTGCTTTCACATTTTTTAAGGGTAACATTAATCTGGGATGAGCACACTCATGTGAAATGCATCAGGCAATCTCAAAGTGCATTTTTGATCACAAAAAAATTGGAACATTAGTTTTCTACTTCTAATGGCAAATCTGAGCCCTTTCAGATTTTAAGGTTATTACTAAAACAGGTCTGTCAGATCCTTGTAACATCTTGTAAAGCCGTGGTGATGAATTGTCCTGTCACTATCAGATGTCAGGCTGCACAGCATCAGTCCCTCTGCAGCAGCTCCCTCTGTGCTGCTGCTCCCTCCTGGAGCCCTGGGCAGGTTTCACCCACAGCACAGTGTCCCCAGGCCTGCTGGGAGCCCTGGCTCCTCCTGAGCTGTCTGTCTGTCTGTCCCTGGCTGCTGCTCAGCTCTGTCTGTCTGTCTGTCCCTGGCTCCTGCTCAGCTCTGTCTGTCTGTCTGTCCCTGGCTCCTGCTCAGCTCTGTCTGTCTGTCTGTCTGTCCCTGGCTGCTGCTCAGCTCTGTCTGTCTGTCTGTCTGTCCCTGGCTCCTGCTCAGCTCTGTCTGTCTGTCTGTCTGTCCCTGGCTCCTGCTCAGCTCTGTCTGTCTGTCCCTGACTCCTGCTCAGCTCTGTCTGTCTGTCCCTGGCTCCTGCTCAGCTCTGTCTGTCCCTGGCTCTGCTCCCCCCTGTGCTGGTGCTCCATGGCATTCCCCACTGCCCTGCTGTTTGTGGCTCATTTCCAGGCTGCTGCATCCTCCCCCTGCCCATGGTGCAGATTCCCCTGGGGATGGAGTGAGGGGAGCTGCTGGTACAGAATCAGAGTTTGTGCTGCTTGATCTCTTCAACCCCATCACAAGGAATACCAATAGTAATAGCCCGGGGTGGAGAGTTCATTGCACAAAATAATTGATGTGCATTATGGTACAGAGAACCTGATCTAAATCTATAACAACTTTAACTGCTGAGGCAAGCCCTGGCTGGCAGTGCAGAAGTTTTGCCTTTGGGATCTTGGAGCTGCACAGCCTGAGCTGCTGGGGCATCATGGCCAGACTGGGGGGCCCTTGGACACTTGGTGCACACTGGGGATGTCCTTGGGAGCTTCCCCTCTGAGGCACAGGATTTCTGCATTTCTGTGTGATATAATATATATAATGTATAATATAATATGCTCAATAGCACTGAGAGCAGGCAGAGCTTGTGTCCAGTGTTGGGGGCACCCTGGCAGCCTGTGTCCAAGCCTGAGTGCTGTTTTGTTTGAGGGCTCTCTGGGTAAAGCTGTTGACATGTGAGGGACAATTCTGCCGTGTCCTGGGCAGAGCAGCACCCAGGGTTTGGTGCTAGGCAGGAGCCTCAGCCTGGGAGTGCCTGTGCTTGGCTGTGCTGGAATCAGAGCTGAGCTCACAAATCTGATGTGGCCACTTCAGTGCCTCTGTGACCTCTCCAGCACTGGAGTGAGCAGGACAAACATCTGCCCTGAAGTAATGCAGGGACCCTTCATTTTCCTGTTATTTTTAATTGTGGGCTTCCCGTTCCTTCCTCAGCCGTGCCTGCTGAACTCAGGTGCACTGTGCTCTGTAAAGGCTCATCAACAAAAGATATCTCCTCATAAATCCTGAGATCTAATGCCTGAAAGCTCTGAAGGGTTTGGGTTTAAGGATTGTCATCTTTTTGAGGAATTGCCTATTGCAAGTATTCATTACTCAAGCTAACAGATACTGAAAATGCCTTTAAATCACCTGCTGGGTTTTCCTTGCTTTTTTTGCTTTGTATGTTATTTTATTTCAGGGATAGGATTCCCTGCATATTGGTCCAGAACTTTTAGAGTTGATCTATGAAGGCTTTTTTTGTCTGCAGTTAGAAATGCTAATTGACTTTGATTTATCAAATAAAAATAAATTAATTCTGTGTCGAGAGACCCTTTCTAAACCATATCTGTGCTCCAGATTTAGCAGACAGTAACTGCTTTGTCAAACTATAAACAGTGAAAGGAAAATGTCACTCATCACCAGCTGGAGCCATTGTTGGTGGACAGATTTGAACCCAGGAGGGGAAAGGCAATTTTGGGTGTTCCACTGTTGATCAGAGGGGTGTTCAAAGAAACAGGGAGGGCCTGAAGGGGCTGGGCCGCAGCACCAACGCAAGTTCTGGCACAATTTTTGATTAATTTAAAAAATGCTCAAAAAGTTTTCAAAACCCAATTTTTTGTGACCATACAGATGTTCAGCCCTCACTGAAACTTGACAAAGGAACCAAGGTCTATGACCTGACACCTCTGCAGTGACTGGGGCCTTGCTTTGGGACATGCAGGGTCCTGTCCAGGGTGGCAAGTTCCAGGAATTTACTGCAAGTTTCTCAGGATCTCTTAATAATGAAGGAATGGTGGGAATTTCCTTTATTGTGTTATTCTAGCTTCTTGACCCATTTGTTAGAGGGAATATATTATTAGCTCAAAATTCCCAAAGTGAGATACCTGCAGAGAAAAGCTCTGTGCCTGGCTATGAGGTCTTGTAATAATTAGGTGGATAAAACAATTTGGAATGGCTGAAAAATCTCATTATTTAGCTAGAGATGTTTAGGCTTTCTTAGCCAGCCAGAGTTGGTGATACTTTGCAGCTGTGAGGGAAGATAGGAAGTGCTTGGCTGTGCACTTTTTGGAAAATAGACTTCAGGTCTCAGTTTGGGAAGGTTTTAAAATAGGAAGCTGCTCACCATGGCCTTGCAAATGGCTGAACTAGGAAATAACTGAATAAATAAGGTGGCTGCAGGGAAAGAACTGAGAGAGGGAAAGGAGGAGGGAGAAAGGGCATTCCCCAAGATAAATTAACATCTGTGAAACAAGACACTTCTAAATGTATGCTAATGGCCTAAATGTTTCCATATTCAATTAAGTAATAAGTCCCGAGTTGGCAATATCCTCCCCAAACATTCATTTACTGAGAGAAGGCTCTGCTGGGACAGCAGAGCACCATAATGAACTGGTGTGGGCAGTAAGACATGATAATGCCTACTTCAGAGGGAATTACTGCTTTCATAATGCAATTTACAGCAAGAATTTACTTGTTAGAGGAGTTTTTTCCCTCTTCATTATGACAGTGTAATTATGGCTCCAGTGGCTCAGAATAATTTTGAGAGGAATGAGTTCCCAAAGCTTTTGTACTGAGTGTTCTCAGGCAGTCTGAGCTCAGGTGCAGGGGCAGTTCTCTGTCCACAATCATTCCATGCTGTGGAAGCTCTCACACACAGCAGCCTGCGTGCAGCTCCCACCCTCCTTCCCTGGGCAGTGCATTTCCTGTGGGTTTCTTTCTTGCTGTGTCCTTGTTTATCAGTTTGATGTGAAATATCAGCCCAGTTCAGCACTGCCAGGCTCTGTGCAGTGCTTACAGGTGTGGATTTCCAGATGTTGATGCCAGTGTCACCTGCAGGGCTGGCCTGAGTGGGTGGCACTGGCCACTGTGAGCAGCCTGAATATTCCATGGCCACTTCTGGACAAGGGGCTCAATCCCTGGAATTACATCCTTTCAGAATTCATGTGGATGTAGTGCAGGATGCTTCCAGTGCCTGCTCAACGCCACAGCAATTTATTAAGTTATTGTCTAGCTGACAGTCTTTCACTTCAGCCTCTGAATTTGGACAAGTGCATTTGAGCATGGAAATAATCCTTGATGCTCTGTGCCCCCTCTGCTTGTGTTCAGGTTTCTGTCTGTGTTTTCAGACCAGCCAGGCACTATGGCAATAACTGCTGTGAACAGACTCAGTGTTTGTTTGTTTTTCTTCCTCCATTGTCTTAGGAGCAGCCTGTAAGGATGGCACTTGGCAGAGATTGCTCTGGCCTTGTCAGACAGAAGCAGACTGGCTGTAATGTGCTTTTGTGCTTTTTTCATTTCTCTGAGAGGCACCGAGAGGTTGACTGTGCATTTGTTACTTAAGACAGTATTGGTAAAATCTTTTTCAATTATGGCAGACTTCTCATCCTCAAGTGTGGCAGATGTGGCTTTTTCCAGAAGCTGAGCTGGGTGTGCTGGAGCCTGGAGAGGTGGCTCAGCTGAAGCAAAGCTCTGTGCTGTGGTGTGGCATTTATTCCAGCCTGAAATGAGCATCTCCAGTGGGATGTGAGTCAGTCCTGCATCACTGGCTCTGGCTGGGGGTGACTGCCCTGGACAGGGACAGGGCTCAGGAAGCCATTCAGGTCACAGCTGTCACTGATGGCAGCTTGTCTCCATGGCTGGCTGCAGCACTGCACCAAATCAGGGACCAGGAACTCTGAAACCCTGCCAGGGACATCTCCTGATGGCTCTGGGTGTCACCTGGGAAAAACCCTCAAACCAAGCAAACTGCATGTGTGAAGTGTAGAATTCAGTCATAGAGGGGCTGTGACGGTGGTCACAGGGGTTTTTAGAGGATGGAAGAGACAGGAATCTTAATTTCATGATCAGAAGGCTTGATTTATTATATTATGATATATATATAACATTATAACTATACTACATAGGAATAGAAAGGAAAGGGCTTCTTCCAAAGCTGCCTAAACTAAGAACAGAATAGAAAGAATAATAACAAAGGTCTGTGTCTGCAGAGAGCGAGAGCAGCTCCACCGTGAGTGGTCAGTGAATCCAAACACCTAAAGAAGACCAATCCCAGGTGGACCTGTTGCATTCCACAGCAGCAGACAATAATTGTTTACATTTGTTGCTGAAACTCCTCAGCTCCAGCAGGAAAAATCCTAAGAAAGGATTTTTCACAAAAGATGTCAGCGACAAGGTGCTGACAAGAAATCTCAGTAGTCAGAGATGTTCTTTGGAGGACTGTAGGAACATGCTGCTACATGTGCCAGGAAACTTTGGAAAAAAACTAGAAATTATTAGTATGTGGTTGTCTGATGATTTGTGTTCCTTAAATCTGAGTAAATGCTAAGGCAGAAAAAATAGATACAAGACTTTTGCACTTGTAAGATTGATTTTATCTTTAGGTTTCATAGCGTTTTACAAAAAATCTGACTGCATTCTGTAGTCGGGTGAGCTGAAGCAAGACGTGGGGCTGAATTGCCCAGTGTCCAGGAGAGTTGATAATTTCCCTTCAGTGCTACCAGGGTGCCTCACATCCCTGCTGCATCAAACACGCTGCCAGGCTGTGAAGATAGGTCAGACAATAGCGGGGAACAGCAAGGAATTCTTCTCCTTTTGTGGTTTAATAGACTCTTCTGCTCTGTTTGCCCTCTGAGGGAGCCAATAGATTTAATACCCAATTTCTCTCATCTGCTATCAGAATGCAAATGTGATGGCAGATGAATATACTTTCAAGAATGCTTAACCTAATGGGCATGTAAAGCCTGGTAATTAGCAGTTGTTTGTCTCCTCGTGTATAATGGTTTCAGTAATAGGCAGCACCACACACTGAGATCTTGGTGTGGGCCAGGGCCAGATTCCAGTGCAGCTTCTCCTGCTCTGCCAGTGGAAACAACAACAAAAAATTACAATGTCCTCATTGCAATTGTTCCATTTTCAGTACCCTGTGAGTACCAGCCGGAATAGCAGGTTAATAATCCAAATTTAGCATTCAATCCACCTTTGATCCAACACGTGCAGCAGCAGTGACAGAGTTTCTGTACTGTGTGTGCCACACAGGCAGGGATATGGACAGAGCAGACTTCGGGGCTTTGTGGCTGATGGAGAAAGGATTCAACCTGCAGATCCTGACCCTCCCAAGCCGCCTCTTGTATGGAAAAGAAGCAAACAAGAAACACAGCTCAAGGTTCATTACTCTCAAATTTGACAACAATGATAGCAGATAAAAAGCTAGAATGGAAAAACCGCAGACTAAATAGAAGTTGGTCCATCTTGCTCCCTGCCTGCAGCACCTTAAAGCCATTGGGAACAGTGAACTACAGTGGGCTGGGCTGGCAGTCAGCACCACAGTTGGTGTTGTATTTCATAATTCATGTTGTCACTGAGTGCCACCCTCGTGCCAGCGCTGGGCACGTTCCCGGCGCACACACCCGGGACAGCTCCGGGGCTGCTCGGACAGCGCAGCCAGGGCTGCCATGGAGCGGGAGGATGCAGTGGGACTGCGGGGCTCTGCTGCGGCTGAGCGACGGGCTGAGGGCTGTGGAGCCCTGCCTGGCATTGCCAGCGGGAAAGAAAAGGCAGAGCCGTGCGATGGGGGGAGCCTTGGCGCTGGAGGAGCGGCCGGGCAGGGGCAGCAGGGTCGGTGCCAGTCCGGTGCCAGCAGTGTCACAGCCCGGGCAGGAGCGGCTCTGGCAGCCCGGGCAGGGGCACCAGGGTCGGTGCCAGTCCGGGAAGGGGCAGTGGTGTCACAGCCCGGGCAGGGGCAGCAGGGTCGGTGCCTGCCCGGGCAGGGGCAGCAGGGTCGGTGCCTGCCCGGGCAGGGGCAGCAGGGTCGGTGCCTGCCCGGGCAGGGGCAGCAGGGTCGGTGCCTGCCCAGGCAGGGGCAGCAGGGTCGGTGCCCGCCCGGGCAGGGGCAGCAGGGTCGGTGCCTGCCCGGGCAGGGGCAGCAGGGTCGGTGCCAGCCCGGGCAGGAGCAGCAGGGTCGGTGCCAGCCCGGGCAGGGGCTGCAGGGTCGGTGCCTGCCCAGGCAGGGGCAGCAGGGTCGGTGCCAGCCCGGGCAGGGGCGGCTCTGGCAGCCCCCGGTGCTGCGGGGGAGGCTGCGGCTGCTCTGCCGTGCACGGGGAGTCATTTCCTCTAACAGGAGCTACAAAGTCTAATTGAGCCCGTAAATGTAACTCCCCCATCTCTCTTAAAAGTTAGGTGCAGTAATCATGGGTTTTTCAACTGAGCAATGTAAAGTTGAAAATGAGCTGCAAAATGTGTTTAAAAAGCCCTATTTTCTAAGTGATTAGCTCTCACTAAATCTGTGTGGCAGCATGTGATCCGTAACAAGCCCAGCTCTATTAGAATACTCTTATTTATGACTGACCAATATAGACTCAGCTGTCATCACTTCACTCTTACAATCTGTTTTCTAAATAAAATCCCAACTTAACCATATGCTTGACAGAATTATGTAGCAGCTTTAGTGTGTTTATTTTTCACTCTGCTGTATACATCAGTCCACACTCGGTTTGAAAGTCTGTTCTTTATTGCTGTTGTAAACTCAGCTGGGCCATTCATGCCCCGTGGGTATTCAGAGAACACACATTCAGTCAGATTTGTCCAATGATGCTGCAGAGGAGGCAGCATTCAAAATCCTTGAGGTGCATTGCCCTTCCTTCACAACAATCATTGTTTAAAGGGTTGAGATTTAGAGAAAATTGTTTGATGTACCTGTCTCTTTTTTTCCCCTCTCTTACTGGCAATCAATATTTCTTACAGGATGAATCAGAAGCAAGTTGTTCAGATGTTGGGCTTCTCTTTGATTTGGCCAGCATAAAACCAGGCTGGGTCCCTGTGCCACAATGGTTTAATCTGTGGAGAATGTTATCAGCTGATTGGGGGAATTAAAACCTGGCCAGCTGCCCTACAGAGCTCAGCAAGCCACCAGGAAATCTTGGTGGTTCCTAGGGGAAGATGGGCTTGAAGTCAAACCCCAGACATAAACAGAGAGAAAAGACAAACGTATATATTTCAATCCCAGTAAATTGGACTTTGGTACATGTCAGAATTGCTCTGTATTCCTTTGGAGCTGAAAACTGCAGCTATTAAGCCAAAAGAAGTGATTGCCTGAAATCCTGTTATAGACAGGGGAGAGGGAGATGGTGCTGCAGCCAGGTAGAAAATGCCAGCTCGTGGTGTGCCAGTCACCCAGGCACACCTTGCACATGGAGCCATTGGGGAGGGAGCTGTGGGCCTGGCATCCCCCTGCACTCAGGCTGGATGGGGCTTGGGGTTTTGAGTTTTTCTCTGCAGTTCATGGCTGATGGTTTCACAGTGTGTTCCAGCCCCTCCTGACTTTGCAGCCAGGCCCAGCTGATCATGGTGCTGTGTTCTCTTGGTGATGAGGAGCTGCTGGAATTGGGATATGGAGAAGTGCAGGGGGATAGAATATAAGAAAATAGAGTGTAGAAAGTAATCTCACCCCTAACGAGCTGCAGCTGGGCCAATTATCAAAGATCAGGAACGGGCCTGACTTTAGCAGCCCCAGCTGTACCCAGTGAGAAGAAGATGCTGTAACAGAGTGGGGTGGTGTGAGAAGGGAGCTGCAGTCAGTGGCTGCTCTGTGAGGAAGGCAGAGTCAGTGCTCTGAGAGCTGCCCATGAGAAAATACCAAGGTGTGAAACTTTTGTGATAGGAGACAACAGCATGGAGCCCCTGCAGTAGGATGACAACAGAGAAGGTAAATCTCGGGTGGAGACTGCAGAGCTGGGAGTGGGACTCACGTGGGGGAAAGGGCCACAAGCTGATTGCTCTGCTTGGCAGAGCCAGCCTTTGTAGGCAGTGGGGAGCTGAAGTGCAGGCTTTTCATCAATACATCTTTTAAAATGAGAAATATTTTCAAATATTTCAACATAATTTAGAGAAGTGTATGAACGTGTACCCTGCTGTTTGACAGACACAGCTTGGAAAATGTTATTGACTATAGCACTCTTCTTCAGAGTTAGAGTCTGCAATATAAACCTCAACAACAAATCAGGCTAAGTGGAGCCTGAGTTCATCAAATACAGCACAGCAGCACAAATAAATAACATAACACAGATCCTTGGAATCCCCAAAACCACCTACTTCTGTGTCAGAATTAAATTAGTCACATAGCTGTTGTGTTCTGATATTAATACATGGTGGCTTTGAAGCACAACTCTAGTCTAGAGGAGTTCTGCTTGGTGATAGAGAATTTAAAAATAGGTTTATAAAGGGAAAGATTAATTTGGTGAAGTGGCAATAATTTCAGAATAACTTATCCATAATAGATAGTGCCATCTCCTCTCTGTTCCTTTGTGTACACTGAGTTCGCCCTGCTTTTTATTTTATGCAAATGATGAACTACCTTGCACTGTCAGAGGTGCACTTATCTTTACTAAGTGCTAATTAGTAACTGCATGGCAGAGTCCCATTTTTAATGATCTGGAAACAATGCAGGTGGGGTTGGACAGTAGGGATAGAACAGGTTCCTTTCTCTGCTGTGCCAGGGAATCCTTCAGGGCACACAGAGCCCCAGGAGCTCCTGTGGCTCGGGACAGACAGACAGACAGACAGACAGACCTGGGACAGGGACGGGGCTGTGCGGGGCAGCTGAGCTCAGGTGGAGCAAACCACAGCCCAGTTTCTGTTTTGTTGAGAGCGTTTTGGGGAGCTGTAGTCCCATAAGAAAGCTAACAGGTGTGGTGCCTCTCAGGGTTTAAAATACAGGGTGCCCCCTGTTTCCATGGGAAATTTATGAGATCAATTAAAAACCCTTAGATTGAGAAGATACATTAAATTGTTCAGAAGTTTTATGAAAACAAAGTATGTTCTGGAAGTAATATGGCTTATTTTGAGATTTATTATGGATGCTGAAAGTGTTCCCAACCTTGAATAAATCATATCACATGTTTTTAACTACCTGTCTAGGAATTCTGAACTGAGAAATAGACATAATAAATAATTTATTGTGCAGACCAGGAGCAAATATGTATATTACACCCTTCGATTTCCAACCACCTCTTGCTGAGCAAAGGCACTTGGTTTAAAACAGCTTTGCAATATTCCCCAGTGTCTCCAAATCCACTTGTGTGTGATGAACCTGAGCTATCCTGAGTGAAACCCAGGGGCAGCTCCCAGCAGGGGCAGCTTTCCAACCCAGCACTGTCCTGCTCTGCTCTGCCATCCTGGAGCTGATTTTGGGAGGTGCTGCTTTCACATCAGCTCACAGACGTTTGAAGAAGCTCCCATTTGTGTCAATGGCAACAGCCAAAATTTCTGATAGAAATTCTAAGTTAACCAAAAAGAAATTAATGGACTGAGAAGTTCATCAGTCATAAATAAATATGTCTTCATTGGGTGAATGCTGAGAGGAAAAGACCAGGAAGGAGACAAATGATGATCAGGGACTGGAGATAGAATGGGGAGCTCTTCAGAGACAGAAATGGGAATGAGGTGTGCTGATTTCTGGACAGAGAAGAACATGCAGAAGTAGGAGTTTTGTGTTTAGGGAAATGGGATTTGGATAGTCCCTGGAAAACTACAAAGGAATGCATTCCAGACCCTGAGGATTGGTATAAAACTGAATAAACCTCATGGCTCCTATCTAATCCATGGCTTCTGTGTGCCAGGACAAGAGCCCTGCAGGGAGCCAATCTCTGTTCCTGGGCATGGCCTTGCAGACCTTTCTGGCATTGTTTTCCCAGCATGGTACAGAGCATTTCTTCTCTCAGTAAATATTTCTTCTCAAGAAGCAGCACAGAAGTGCCCTTTTCCTCAGAGCCTTGCTGGCACCCTGCTTTTTGATGTCCCTGCCACTTGCTTGGCATGGCATGGGAGATGATCCCAGTTCCCCCTTTCCCTCCCAGAGGTGAGGGATGCCATTGTTACAGGAAGGTGGCAGACTGAGGAGGGCAGAGCTCATTTTCTGTCTCCCTCTGTGCCAGCTCTGCTGTGATGCCATCAGAGCCCAGCAGTGCCAGGAGAGCAGGGTGAGGCTCCAGGGGCAGAGGCAGGGTGTGAGTGCAGCAGTTCCCCAGCTCTCAGACACCTCCCCAGGCTGAGCAGCTCTCCTGTCCCTGCTGGCTTGGTGGAGCCTCCTCTGTGACCTCTGGAGTCTGATGGGACTTGCAGCGTCTCTGCTTTCAAAGTGACTTCACAGAACATGAAACTTGTGAGAAGAACATTTAAAGTCTCTTGCTGGAATTAATTCTGATCTGACTTGGACCCAATTTCATTCAAATCAGACAGTGCAGATGAGAGCTGGCAATTTGCATAGACACAGTAATTTGGAGAGGGCGTGCAGAAGAGCTTTTTAAAATCCACATGGAGTTCGTGTCCTCAGTCTCTGAGCACGGGTAAAATTGAGGAAATTCTGAATTCTAAGTCATTTTTTTCCCCTCTGACTCTCTTGTTTGCTCAAGTCCAATTATTCAGAACCAAAATATCCTATTATATCATGGACTAAACAGGCACACTTTGCAGCTGTGTTGGGAAATGAATGAACATTCAAAAATGTGACTCTCTCATAGTGCTGTATTATCATTAGTTTGAGTATGTGCTGCAAATAACATTTTGAAGACCAGGTTTCCTTTTGACTTTGAAAGAGACACATGAATTATTGAAATAATGAGCTAAAATCTTATTTTAAATTGCATTCTGTTACTTTAAATGATATTTTGCTATAAATTTCAGTTTTGTCTAATATTGCATTTAGCCATCTTTGGTTTTCAGCAGGTAATAGTCTCTTGCTCCATCACCACTATCAGCAGCAGCTTCAGTTTTAATTAATTCCCTGTTCTGAGCACATCCCGAGGCAGTGCCATGGCACTGATCAGTCAGTGCATAACCAGATAAGATAATGGCTGTGATAAGGAGCAGCACACCCAGTGACCCACTTTGCACATGTCAGTCTGCCTGTGCTTCAAGGACAAGCCCAGAGAACATCTGACACAGGTCATTCCCTCCAGGGGCTCCCAGGCAGCGTTTGCTGGGCCCTGCTGGTGCTGGGCTCTCCAGGGCTGCCCGTGGCCTCTCCTGCTCAGAGAGCATTTCCCAGGCAGGGCAATGAATGAATTAGTGCAGCCCCTGTGCTGCTGCAGAACGTTCACACGAGCACTGATGGCCTGGCAGAAACTCAGCTTCCTAGAGGGAAGGTCTTCAAATTGGCCTTCAGGAGGGCCTGTCAGATTTATTTTTTCCTACTTTTCTTTTTCAGTGTGTATCATTTTAGTATTTCTCCTCTAGCAGTCACTCCCAGACTACCCAGTGGATATTTTTGGAAGAGGAAAAATTTCTTTATTTAGCAGAAAACCTTGGGGCTGATTTATTGCCCTGTGTAGCTCCAGCCCTGGTGCTGGTGCAGATCCCCCTTGGTGGCTCTGCCCCGTGCAGGGGACGGGGCTGGTGTGGCACAGGTGTGCCAGTGTGCCCATGGCATTGTGATAAATGAACAGCCCCTGCAGAGGAAGCTGCTCCCACACTCCCCATCCCCACGGGCTGAACAGAGTAGGGTGGGCTTCAGTGACTGCTGGGTTTAAGCTGGTTTTCCCCAAATTAGCCCTGTTAGAACAAGTAGCTCTCAAAGATGTTTTCAATATGAGCAAATAGGGATTCCTAAAACACATTAGGGGGGTTTTGTCACTGAGATAGGGCTGAATTACAGGCTTTGCCATGGATTTCATACAATCCTAATGGACTGTAATCCTTGTAATACGACAGGTTTGTGATGGAGATTACTAAAATATTTATCCCTGGCATCTTTCCTTTTTAATACATTTGTTTTCTCTCTCTTAAGTGAAAGCAATACATTGACAGCAAACTAGAGGTATTTCATCAGTCTGTTATCAGCAGCCAGCACTGAAGCCAGCCAGAAGGGTTGGGGTTGTGAACAGCATTTATTACACAGTGTTTTCTGTATTTCCTGACAAAGTTCCAGGAGAACCTTTGTAGCCACACAGGGCACACTGACTCTTGCTTTTCCAGCTTAGAGCAGCCTGTGCTCAAACACCTTTGTTCCCCAGCCCACACTGCACAGGTTTCACCTTCTACAGCTCTGCATTGTCACCTCTGTGTCCCAGGCTCGGGGCTCTGTGTCCCCAGCCCAGCACGCTGATGAAGAATGGATTTAAACCCAGATTTCAAATCCCCTGGGCTGTCAGTGCCTCCCCCAGCCCCTTGCAGGCCCGGCTGTTTCTGTGCCTGGTTTGCTGCTGCTGGGAGCTCGTGTGTGGTGTCAGCAGCAGTTTGCTGCTGCTGGGGCTGTGATGACAGGGCTGATGTTTAATTAGTGTCTCTCTGAGGTGCCTGGAGCTGGGGCTGCTGTTCTCAGGCCTCACAGAGGCACCTTTGCTGTGGGCTTGGAATGGGGCTTCAAAGGGAGCTCCCTGGAAAGAATCAGTGTGCAAAACACTCCAAAGTGCTAATTTCTGTGAGCTGTGGGCTGAATTCCTCATTGCCCTGTTTGTTGATTCATCCTTTGCCTCTCTGCAATTTGGGAATAAAGCAGTGATTTTCAGAGCAATAGCCCTGTGTGCACGTTTTGTGTGGGAGAAGTTCCAGCTCCAGCTGGGAGGATGTTCTTTGTGAAGCAATGTCTGCCTTTCCCCTGTCTCGAACTCGTGAAAAACCCCAAACCCACTCAAACAGTCTAAAGCACTAAAGCCCCAGGGCTGGGGCTGTGAAGACAAATCCCCAGCCAGACCATGGCTCAGAAAGGAGAATTCAGGTGTTGGAGGCTTCTGCTGCCGTTGGCATCGCCTCATTTGGGAAGGGGAGCTTTAATGGGCGATTCCTGAAACTGGCTCACATTCCTTGGTGTTTGAAACAACGAGGGGAGAGGCAGAGTTTGATAAATTGATGATTTAAGTTACTTTCCTGGGCTCCTTTTCTGCAGTTTTTCTCTCTGTTGTGGTTTCTTCAGCCTCATGTTCCATCACCCTCATCCCTTCATGACCCAGCCACTGTGGGGATGTTTCAGTTGCCTGCTGGAACAGCTTTTATCCTCCAGTGCTTTTTGTCCTCCGAGCTGGCAGCCAGGATTCAACCTTTTTCCTGTCAAAGGCAGCTGTCTAGTGGTCACTTCTTCCTGGAGGATTTTTAAAACTAGCAAATTAAATTAAGAGTGTTAATGTTTTTTGGCTACTGGGCTTTTCCTGCAGGAGTAAAAAATGTCAGTCCTTGCCACAAGTAACATCCTGCGTGTCTGCTCATTAAAACTTTTAAAACCCTCTATTTTCCATAGAGCAAATTGGTACCTAAAATTTTGATGCTGTAAATCTGGTGTCCAAGGCTACAAGGTTTTAATACAAAAGAGCAGAAAAATTCATGTGCACTTAAATTGTTGCTCAGTCCATGTTTTAAGTTCCTTTATTCTGTTTCATGGTGTTTAACTTGGAGCACTCTGAAGGACAGTGGGGATTCTCACCCATTTGAATCCCACAGAGGGTCCTTAGAACAACTGTGCTGGAACAAGAAACCTCTCACTCCTCATCTTACATTGAGATGCACAAATAGAATAAAGCAGTCCAAGAGTATGCATGAAGTGAGGCTGAGAGACGGAGTTACCATTTTTCCAGGATTTAGATGTGGAGAGGATTACCAGCTGCCTTTGTGCTCCTGCTCAGTAGCTCTTCTTGGAGAGCAGTCAACAGGGGGTTTGTGTTACTGCAAGGGATCTCTCCTGCTGGTTTGGATCAGCCAAGCCTGCTCCTGTGGCTCTTCAGGATGAAAGTCATCCCCATAGCTGTGCCCTGGCATGCACTGGGGCTGACTGCTGCAGCTGGATGCTGACAACACTGTGTGTACCCTACATTAAGGGCACAGGATAATTTTGAGCAGTGTCATTTTGGTATTAATTGAACTCCTTCTGCATCAGTGGCTTCACTG
This sequence comes from Geothlypis trichas, assembly GCA_009764595.1. Classification (NCBI taxonomy): domain Eukaryota; kingdom Metazoa; phylum Chordata; class Aves; order Passeriformes; family Parulidae; genus Geothlypis; species Geothlypis trichas. Next base: position 13,621,298 of record CM019918.1, on the reverse strand, counting down.
AGCTGTCAGGCTTTGCCTGCAGCAGAACTCCTTGCTGTTATTTAGCAAATGTTGCTTTGGTGGCCACTCGTGCAGATGACAGGAAGGTGGTTACATGTGGCACTATAAGAGCTGTAGTGTTCAGCCTGGATTTTATGTATATAACAAAAACTCCTATTTGAATTACTCAGTGAATATCTATTTTATGCCAACAGCAACTCTTTGGAGAAATGGAGGCTTTTTTTCCTCCACTGAAGAATCTGCACCCTTTATTTATACAGTTCCTTTCCTTTCTCTTTCCAGCCCTGGTGCTGTAAACCTTAAGTAATGCCATCAGGAATCAGTGCAGTTGCTCCCAGGAGGGAGGAAAGGTTTGTGCAGAAAGGGCTTTTCAGGCTCAGGGTTTTTGCAGCAAAGACTGCTCCATGGGTTCTGCCCCTCAGATGCTGTTCTCTGAACATCTGACATGCATGTCATTGAGTGAAGGACACATGGATCCCTGGGTTTAGTCTGGCCAAGCTCATGGAACGGTCCAGCTGCTGCTCCTGTGTCACCTCCTGCCGGGAGCTGCACGCAGCAATGGATGAGAGGATGCCTGTGAGAGAGAACTAAGCACTCACAATTTCTGTGATGTCCAGAAGATGATTTTATCTGCAGCTGTGAGAAGTTGCTAGGGAACAGAGCTAACTCATTTTTGCTGATGGCTCTTGGTTAGTGCTGTGCAGCAATGTTCCTTCCGCTCTGGGCGCTGCAGCGCCTCGTTCTGCATGAGGATGTGACTTGGAAATGCCTCAGGACTGTCCTGCTGCTGGAGTCTGAGAGGAACTTTTCAGTCAAGACCATTTTCCAGGTCACTTGCAGCAGCAGCCTGGTCAGCAGCAGTGCTGGCAGTTCCCAGGTGTCCCATGGAGGGCGGGAGGGGCAGGGTCAGTGTGGGGCCCTGGGCTCACAGAGCCTTTGTGGGGTTCAGCCCCTTCAGCAGAGGACAGGAACATTTCTGGAGGCTCGTGATGTTATCTGTGGTTGCTGGTACGTTCCAGGCTCAGCTAGAAGCACTTTCTTTAGGATGCACACTCCTTGTCACTGAGCATCAGGCAGTGGGGGCAGTTGGGGTGGTGGCTGCTCGAGGAGGCTGAATTGCTGCAGTTCTGATTGCTGGCAGCATCCCTGCTCCCATGTCTTGTGAAAGGCCACCAGCCAGGCTCTGAAGGAGTATCTGCATCCCTCAAAAACTGCCTTATGTGTGACCTCAAAGAGGCCCTGTACCAGCACTGCCCTTCAGATAAAACCAAAGAACTGGTGTGACCAAGCCCTTTGCTTCCTGGTCTGTACAGAGAATATAAAGTCTGTTCCTGTTTCTGCAACTTTTTGCAAGACTCATGGTGAACAATTCACCAGCTTTTTCTTCCTTTTTCTGTGCTCAGTGTTGTCAGCCAATTCAAATGAGCCATAAGAATTCCCCCACTTGTTGCTTTCCCACTCAGCAGAAATGCATATATGTACACATGTCTATACATGTATACACATGTATGTATGTACACAGAAACACAGAGGGAAGGCTCCTGCAGCTCTCTGGAAATGTTTTGTCGTTGTGTTCTCTTTCCTCCTCGCTCTGCAGAGGAAGGCTGGGTGATCCATCAGGCACTCATCCCATGGGCTGCAGGGCTCTGTGTCCCACAGCAGCCTCTGTCCCATGCTGCCTGTGCTCTGCTGGCTGTTCCAGAACGTGTTTTTCACCTGTGAAATGAGGCAGATGGCACTTTGTTTTCCCTGCACAGAGTGCCCAGTGCTGTGCTTTGTTTTTCCTGTCTTTCCTTAAATCTAAGTCTAATTTTAAAAAATTGCTGGTTGCCCAAGCTGTGCTGTTAGCAGCTTTGCTGCTGTTTGGCCAGGAATAAAAGGGATGTGCTGCATTGTTTGCTTTCTTACAAGCAATTTAGAAAGATTTCAGACCCTACACATTATTTTTTGCATTTATTTTGGAAACAGTACTTTGAAGCAGTCCACGGGGCTCCCAACCACTTTAAATCAGCAGGCAGCACTGTTTGTCTTTGCCTTTCATTTTTGTAAGCAAACACCTTCCTGCACAGCCTTGAATGCAGAGAGGATTTGCCCAGAGCTCTGTCCTGCAGGGAAGGGGCTGGGGAGGGATCTCCCCCTCCTCCTCCTCCTGCTGCCTCCAGCATCCTGAGCAGCCCAGAGCTGCAGGAGGGGCACCAGGGCTGTGGAAACCTGTTCCAGACCTTGGTGTCAGGTGGGGAGTCCAGGATGGCTCCTGCTGGGGCACAGAGTGCCACTGTCAGCTGGAGTCTGTGCAGCTCTGTGTCCTGAGCTTCTCCTCGCTCAGGGTCTTTCTGAACAGAGCTCTGGTTCTGCTCCTGAGGATGGGGCCCTCTGATGCCTTGTTTGGTGAGTAAATAGAGGTCAGAGCTGCAGACTCTGTATTTGTTTCTGCTTTAAATCGATTTGTATGCATCCTTTCCTTTTGGCTCTCCAGAGACTTGTGTGTTTTACAACTTGCAAAACATGTTTTAACAAGGACCTTGTTTGAAAGGCACAGGAATACAATGTGAATGTGTGTCTTGAGTGCATGTATGCAGATATCTGCACCTGTGTGCAGGACACAAACTTCAACCACAATAGGCAATTTTTGGCACCCTGTGAGATGCACATTACACAGAAATCTATTTTATTTAACTCCTGGTATGCACAACTCAGCTTCTGAAGCCTAAATAGTCTTGTGGCCTTTCACTAATTAAATTTCATTATAAATCCACCTGGGCTATGTTTTTGTAATATCTCCCTTTGAATGGCAGTGGCTTGGTGGCTGTGTGGAATGGGTTTTCCTCCTGAAATGTTAATTAGGTGGAGAATGTGTTATGCTTTGGAAAAGCTGCATTGCAAACCCATAGATAAACAGATTGATTTAATTTTAATCTGCTTTCATGGTGATGCATAATGAGAACTGGTTTCTGTCTCACAGGGCTGAAAACCACAGACCTTAATAAGAGTTTGTGGGTATATCATACAGCTTTAAATAGCTTCTGTTGTGCTAGACCGCTCTCCATAAATTATTCCAACTCCATCAGCATCTCAGGGACTCCCCATTCTCTTCTGCTGTGGATTTTCAATCAGTGCAACTATTAGTGTAATCTGAAGAAACTTGGAGGTATCTGCTCTGAAAACAACTGCCAAGGCTGGTTTGTACATCAAGTATTCAATGGGGAGAGCAGAACCAAAAAGGCCTTGCAGGAGCCAGCTCTGCAGATCAAATCACAGCATCCAAATCTACCTTCTGTAAGCCGTGCCAAAATTAATTATGGAATTAAAGCCCCACATTCAGATGGTTGCTATGAAGTGTTTGCTACCTGACCTGTTTTTTGTGATCTCCCTTTCCTGCTGAGCTGACAAAGGTGCAGTTCACTTCAGCCAGTGCTAGAACAGCTGCTTTAAACGGGCCCTTCTCCAATACAGTTTAATCCAGTGAAAGAATTTCAGCTTTAAAGGTTTGTTCCTGATGGGGAAATAGGTTTTGGGTTTAATGGTCTAAATTTCTTCAGGGGTTTGTGGTGGATACAGATCCAGAAAGCCTTTGTATGCTTGGTTTTCATGTGCTCCCAGCAAACATGCCTTAGGTGTGACAAAGATGGTGAGTTGTGCCTGTTTTCTCAATGACAGCCACGTTTTATTTTGGACTGATGTTCAAAGAGCCTCTTTCAGGCTCAAATTCTGTCCTATATTAACTTCAGCCATAAAAGCAAAGAAACTGCAGAGGGAGACAAAAGAAGAGTGTGACCTCAAAGTGCATAAATTTAACATCACCCCAATGCTGTACATAAAACTGGAAATGCTGGGAACACAAATTCCAGCCAGCCCTCCCTGTGCTGTGGAATGGTTAATTTGGTCTCATTTACTGAGGGTTTCTCAATTGGGAATAGATTTTGGCCCAAGGGGGGGTTTTCAGGGGGACTGGGCAGACAAGGGGCTGGATTACCTCTGGGTTTTGGTTTCTCTGTGAGTCTTGGCCTCATGCTTTGCCCTCTCACTGTTGTTCAGTCTGGTGGGCTCTGTAGCATTCCTCATTCCCATTCCAGTGCTGTCCATGAGTTTTCCAGCTTCTCTGGCATTCTCAAACTTGCTATCCCATATTGCCTTCAATTCTGGTACTCCAGGGTTTAAAAGAAACTGTCCTGAAGTAAATGCAGAACATTTGTTGCTGTTTTCCATTGTTTTGTGATATTTTCGTGCATTTGAATATGATTGTTTGAGCACAGAGGCCTCAGGGAGGGGAGGAGGTTGTGTGCAGGCAGTGAAACATCAGGATGTAAATGTCAGCAGAAATGTTCTGGTATCAAAATGGTCTCATTTAAGCAACATACAGCTCCAGCCTGACCTCAGATCCTGCAGAGATGTCTGCATTTAATGTAGCACAGCATTAACAGGATCATTGTGCACTTCTTGCCAGCCAGAGACAGCTCCCAGGGAGCTCTGTGAGTGCATCTACAGCTTAGTCATGCCACAGCTGCTGGATTTTGGATCCCAGGGTGGCACCTGGCCCCACACTACCTGGCTTTGAGCATGACATTTAATTCTGGTCCTCAGGAAGGCCCTGAGGAATCTGCCAAGATAAGTACAGACAAGATAAGGTGTTTCCAGCTCCAGCAGTTTGTTCTTGGATCCAGAGGAGATGTCACCAGAAGGAGCCACCCATGGCACTGTCCCCAGCAAAAATGGGCTGTGGGCAATGAGGGATGTAGGGCTGGGAATGCCTGCAGGGCTGTGCAGGGACTGTTGTGCTGCTGACTGACATCAGTGCCTTTGACTTGCAGTGGGTGAAAACTGACCTGATTCCTTTGTTTCGTGCCATGAGGAGCTGTGCTCAGGTCCATTCCTGCTCACATTTGCTGTCTTTGGTTTGAAATGGGCGGTGGGGCAGAGCCTGTCCCACCCTCCTGCTGCCACCCCTGCTGCCCCAAGGAGGTGGGCACTGGCACAGGGCAGGCTGCCATCCTGCCCTGCTCCCTCTCCGTGCCTGGGGTAGGGTCAGGCTCTGGGCAGGCAGAAACGCTGAAGATAAACAGAAATAGAAACCCCTTCTAGTTATTTCTGAAATGCTTTGGGGAGATGCAGTGACAAGGCAATCTCAGAGGGCACTGTGAGGTCTGGTGGGTGCCTCGGAGCTCTCAGAAGTGCCCCTGTGCACACCATTCATTCATCTGCCACCTTCTCCTGCTGCTGGTGACAAGATGACAAGCAGTGGTAGCAGGGTGTTAACAGGCTCCCTTTTCTTTTTCTCCTTTGATCTAGAAAGTAGCTCTCTTTCTCAGAAGCCCATGAAAGGTTCCCACAGATCTTTGCCCCGAGCACTTACAGTAATGAAAAGCTAACTTCAATGTCACGGCTCTGAAGCATCTTTATTTAGAGCTGTTTAGGGCTGGGATTGCCTGTTTGTTTGTGCCGTGGTGGAAAGGGGGGTAAATGGTGTGCTGAGAGCAGGGCACTGCCAGAGGGAGGTGGGGAGGGGAACCTGGCCTGGGCAGGGTGTCTGTGCCCATCCTTTGCAGGGTGTCTGTGCCCATCCTTTGCAGTGTCTGTGCCCATCCTTTGCAGGGTGTCTGTGCCCATCCCAGCCTGGCAGGGTGTCTGTGCCCATCCTGGGCAGGACATGGTGTCTGTGCCCATCCCAGCCTGGGCAGGGCAGGGTGTCTGTGCTCATCCTGGGCAGGGTGTCTGTGCTCATCCTGGGCAGGGTGTCTGTGCCCAGCCTGGGCAGGATATGGTGTCTGTGCCCATCCTGGCCTGGGCAGGGCAGGGTGTCTGTGCCCATCCCAGCCTGGGCAGGGTGTCTGTGCTCATCCCAGCCTGGGCAAGGTGTCTGTGCCCATCCTGGGCAGGGCAGGGTGTCTGTGCCCATCCTGGGCAGGGCAGGGTGTCTGTGCTCATCCCAGCCTGGGCAGGGTGTCTGTGCCCATCCCAGCCTGGCAGGGTGTCTGTGCCCATCCTGGGCAGGGCAGGGTGTCTGTGCCCATCCTTTGCAGTGTGTCTGTGCCCATCCTTTGCAGTGTGTCTGTGCCCATCCTTTGCAGGGTGTCTGTGCCCATCCCATCCTTTGCAGGGTGTCTGTGCCATCCTTTGCAGGGTGTCTGTGCCCAGCCTGGCCTGGGCAGGGTGTCCATGTGCAGGAATGACACAGGCTGCAAGCTGAGCCCTAATGGTTGTAAACTGCAGAGAGTGGAGGTGCTAAAGCAGCCCCTGTGATAAATGAGAGAGGATCCTGCCTGCATTTTAATTGCAGTTGCAGCCTCTTCCATCACCAGAGTAAACAGAGTGTTCAGTGGTCAGGGATAGAATTGGGAATCGCTATCTTTATGCACTTAGGTAATGCATTTCCTTGATTCCAGTTGTGATGTATTGATTCTGGGAGTTCCTTCTGTGCTTTTCTTTGCTTCTCCGTTCCCTTGATTTGTACCCTGTCAGCATTGACGAGTTTTTAGGGATGTGGACTCCCAGGGGCTTTGTTTGCCATGATTGATTTGGTGCGAGGGGTGAGCTGCTCAGGAGCCTGGGTAAGTGATGTGAGCACTGATCCAGAGGTAAATAACAGCCAGGAAGGAGGTTAGCTGGATGGCTCCTTGTTTGAAGAGAAACAGCAACCCCAGACCAGCCACAACTCAAACGTTTATGGCCTCCCTTTCCTCCTCTGCACCGAGCAGACTCTGCCACAGTGATGGGCACAGAGCACTGCAGGCACTCCTGCTGCAGCCCAGCCTGGGTGTGGGACCTGCTCACGGGGGTCTGAGCATGAGGGCAGAGATGAGGAGCTGACTCCATGTTCCACAAGGCTGATTCATCATTTCATGATGTATATTATATTAAAACTATACCAAAAGAATAGAAGAAAGGATTTCATCAGAAGGCTGGCTAAGAATGGGAAAAGAAGGAATGATAACAAAGGCTGTGGCTCGTACAGAGTCTGAGCCAGCTGACTTTGATAGGCCATTAATTAGAAACAACCACATGAGACCAATCACAGATGCACCTGTTGCATTCCACAGCAGCAGATAACCATTGGTGACATTTTGTTCCTGAGGCCTCTCAGCTTCTCAGGAGGGAAAATCCTAAGGAAAGGCTTTTTCACAAAAGATGTCTGTGACATTGGTGTTCTGAGCAAACTTCCAGGGTGTTGGCAGCAGGAGCTCCAGGCTGTGAATGAGAGCAGCCCCTCACTCACAGCTGGCAGGGCTGGAGATGAGCTCAGCTCCATCCAGGCTGGGCTCTGCACCCATCAGCCCAGCTGGGTCACCCAAGCCCCACGGGACCCCTGAGCCCCAGCTGCTGTGTCAGGGAGCTCCGGGTGGGGAGGAGCTCCTCACTCACAGCCACACACCTGCACAGCATTCCTGGGGATGGGGGGCATTCCTCTGTCGCTGCTCTGGGATGGTCCCCAGCAGTTCTCCTTCCTCGGGCTGCAGCAGGAGGGCAGGAGCAGCTGCCAGTCCCTAGGAGGGGCTGCAGACCCGTGCTGAGAAACGTTTCACCCAGGTTGTGTGGCCTCCTTGTACCTCCCTCTCTGAGACATCAGGGATGGAGTTTAATTTCCACTCTGCTCTGACCGCTGATCTCCTGTCCTGAGGGATGTCTGCTCCAGCAGCAGTGACTGCACCTGCTTAAAATTCATTTTGTCAAATTAGCATAGGAGAACTTGCACAGAAATTGGCAGCCTCCACGCATTTATTCTTCCAGGTGTGCTAAGGAAATTGCAGCCACTGCTACTGAGTTAGTGCTGGAAGAAAGGAGATTTAATCCTTTTTGTTCAAGACAGTTGAAGGAATCCTTTGGCTTTTTTATTCTGAAAACATCTGCGTGGATCTTGTCCTTCAAAGATTTCCTGAGCAATTTGGTGCGGGGGCAGAGCTGACGGAGCTGTTTTGCTGCTGTTTGCTGCTCTGCTGGCAGCAGCTGCTCACACAAAAGCCTCACGTACCTTTGGGGTTTGTGCCCAGAACCGAGAACTTGCTGTGGCCCTGAGTGCATTTTGTGTATGGGATTTTTAGCAAATTAAACTGTCATTTCCTGGCACCTCACGAGGCTTGACCACAATGGACTCCTTGTAAACACATTCAGGAACCAGGAGTTACCAGCAGCAGGGACTCCTCGTTCAGTCATTTGGCCAACATTACATTTATACCTGTGGGGTAATTCAGTGCTTCCCTGAGGTACAAATTTTGGAGAAGAGAGAGGCAGAATTAAAGAATGCCACACCTGATGAGAGGAATTGAAACAGATATTTGAAAGCGCATCTCTCTCCATATAACGTCCCTCTTCTCCACTTGTAGTGAATAACTTTTTATTCTGGTTGTTCTTTCACATGCAGCCCCAGAAGATTTATGCTAGCACTGAGAACTAGAAAGCACCTCTCAACAGGAGCCAGCCCAGTTTGCCATATGGCTTTTCTTGTTGTTTAACCTCTCATACATGGAAACGGAGCCCCAGAGAAATCAATTGCTTTAGGAAAAATAAAAATTTTTTAAAGTAAGTATTTTTAAGTTCAGAGCTGACAGGACAATGAAACACAAGAGCATTAAAAGAAAATGTTGTGGACTCCAAAAGATGATGAAAATAAGAGCAAAGCTAAGGATTGCCATGTTAGAGTAATCCAGAGAGGGAGGAGAGAAAGGGCAGATTTTGCTTGTAACGAGGCTTAGCAATGGCTCTTCACTCAGCACCCAACTCCTTTCTTTTTCCCCCAAAAATGGCACTTCCTGTGCCAGTACAATGCCTTGCAGCCAGGAGAGCCTCAGGGTGCCCCGTGGTGCCCAGAGTGTGGGTAAGGGAGCAGCAGGAGCAGGGAGCCTGCTCCAGAGCCCACCACCATCAATCCAGCCATGACTGAAGCTGTAATTACCATCAGTTCAGTCACATTTCTGTCTTGATACAATTTCTTCAAAATATGAATGTCTTAATTAATTCCCTCCTCTCCTTTCCCCGTCCTGCTGTTGAACTCTCCATGAGTGGTGGCATGTTCTGTGGGGCAGCAATGGGAACGTGCTGATGAGATCAGGAACAGGCTGAGCTGCATTTCCTGTCTCACTGGCAGCATCTCCCTGTGTTCCAGGGCCAAGGTGAAGCGAGGTGTGAACGTTGTCACTGTGAGAGCCAGCAGCCCCCAGCTGTGGGACATCAGGGACAGCGTGGATGACACTGGCAAGTATGCTCCAGCTGTGGTTGTGTGCCACAGGAGATCTGCTGCTGACAACAGGTAGGCCATGGCTGCTTTCAGTGCTTTTCAATGATTTTAATGCATTTTCTGTGGTGCATGAGGAAATGCTTTGGAAATCTGTGACTGTCGTTGTTTTGTGCTCATTGCTCAATCCACCACACAAATGTTACTCAGTCCTGGTGCTCAAAGGAAGTGAAAACCAACAGAAAATGCTGTTGTCACAAATTATTTGGAAGAACTTGTTTCATATCTTCGAGCTTGATTGTGAACAGTTTAATTTTTTAAAAATTATCTTCATATGGCTGTTTGTGGTGGATTTTTTTGGTTTGGTTTATTAATTTTGCTTGAGGCTTTCTTAGTGGATTGTGTCCCTTTTCTTTCTTTGTTGGGTTTTTTTCTTGTTTCTGTTTTGGTCTTTTGTGACTATATGAAAATGATGTTGAGGATGAGATGTATATGAATTTTTGATCTGCAGAAGAAATAGATTTTCTGTTTTCCATTCCCATTCTGCAACATTGGCGTGTCTTAAAATGCCTTTGTCTGGCAGGTGGATGTTCCTTTTTTAATCACAACTCTTTGGTTTAATGAATACATTTTTATATAATGTGCTGCTTCTTGTTCATTGCTTCTGGAACTGCAAGTCAAGTGCACATTTATAAGGACCAGACTGCCTTTGTTTGGGGCTGGCATTGCTGATAGAAAATTTCCCACTTTATGTGTGTGATTCACATGTGAAATGTTACAGAATCTAAAATAGAGTTTGGGGATTTATTACATGGTTTATGATATATAAGTAAATACCTTCTGAACATAATAATTAAGAAGTTTCATCTCCTTGCAATCTGCATGTATAAAAAAGAGAGGGAGGGAAGAAGTTCCCTTGGTAATCACTTTCTGCTTATAATAGCTCAGATTCTACACAGTTCCTTTGCTATAGATGCTGAATTTTCCTCCTCTAAAGCACATATTGTCATATGTCTGCCTGAATGGCACTGGGCAAAGCAGAAATGTGTGTGTATGCCAAGGTGGGAGCTCCCTGTGCCGGGCACAGTCTGTCAGATTCCTTAAAATCCCCCTTCAAACCTACTGGAGGAAAGGATGAATATTTCCATTGACAGAAATGGCACTGGATCAAAATCAGAGATTATTTCAGCAATGAGTTTTCCATCACAGTTTATCTTGTTGGGCCCACAGAGTGCATTTGCCTGATTTCTGTTTCTCAGCAGGAAAATGTAAAGCAGCCTCATGGGGAAATTGAATCTTGGCAACTAAACTTCCCTTCACTATTCATCATCCTGTGGCAATCCTTTAAAATGACCCCTGGTACACAAAAAATAAATTACTATGTCATCTTTCATGCAGTGGTTGTGGATTCTGTGTGCCTGCACATGCTGAGTTAAACATTGCTGGATGTTTATAAAGGAAAGCTGGGGTTGTACACAGATGTTACTGGAGAGAAAACCCAGGCAGGAGAAGGTGTGCGTGTGCCTCGCCTGTGACTCCTGGCTTGATTTGCTCCATCGAGTTCCCAGCTGAGATTTTCTGGTTTTCTCACTTTTGAGAACTTCTCCCTCCCTCTTTGTAACGAGTGCAAAGTGTTTGCAATTCATTACCCAGTGTATTGTTCTCCTCATTAAATTTAGTTGGCTCTGTTTAGCTCTGCATTTGAAGAAGCAAGATCAAGCATTACATGGGGAAAGAGCACATTACATGTGCTCTACAGTTTTTGGGAAATAATTTTCTCCTTATCTAGAAGTGTTTGATGTCACCCAATAGGCACACTGGGTCACAGTTAAATATTGATGTTCTTTACCAAATTTTTGGCCTTCGTCGTTCATTTAGAAATTACAGAAACTGTATTTGCATATTCTTGAATTTCTCCTAAAAAGCAGAGGTCTGATCACATGGATGCAAAGGTGGCAGTGTTAATTAACTGCAGAATCAGTACCTTTGTGTTCCTGATAGTTTTACATGGATCAGAAAATAGTGTTAATAAAGCTAACTCAGTGTGACAAGTGTAATTTCACGGCTTAAGGAGGCACTTGTGGAGTGACAAACCCGAGCAGAATGGCAGAGCCTGCCCAGCCAGGGTTTGAGATGTATCCGTCATTTGTGAGGAGAGGTTCTGGCACCGGCAGCTCATCGTAACAGGATTAACATAGAAATATTATCACAGCCAGCAGGGTGTTTTCGGATGAATATTAACAGCAAATATTATGGTTCTGTCTGGGAATCACTAATTAAGCCCATCTGTCAAATATGATTTGAAGTTCTCGTGCCTTGCTTATTACGGGCTGGCGACAGTGTTCCAGATTAACGGTGAAGAATTAGAAAGTTCTCCCCAGTTCTTCTGATTTCCTTCTCAGGCAGCAATAATTCTGTACCACTCTAAATCCCGACCCAGGAGATGATTAGAGGGGTTTATTCCCTGTAGCATCTGCACAGCACTGCTGCTGTTCCCCGTGAGGCACCGGGCCCCCAGCCCTCTCCTGGCAAGCAGGTGACCAAACAAGCAAAGAGAAAAGGGTATGGGAACTGAGCACTGATCAGAAATGAGACTGGGGAAACCCTTCCAGCACTGACTGAGTCTGGGAGATGCATCCCAATCTGTGCCATCCTTTCCTTCTGCCCTGGGAGCTGGCTGATTGTATTTTTGTGAGTTCCTGTGTAATGGGGTGAGTGGAACAGGAGGGTGATTCTCAGGTGTGCTGCATTTCCTGAGGGTTTCCTTGGCTTAGGGCTCCTCACCTTACCCAGGACGGGGCCTCTGTGCTGTGCAGTGCTGGTGGAGAGCAGGAGCAGCCACAGGTTCAGGGTCTGGATTCCTGCCTGTTCTCCCCAGTGCTGCTGCTGGGCTGGCACTGTGCCCGCTGGGATGGGCATGGAAAACCTCTGGCAGGGCTGGAGGTGAGGATTTGTTGGGTTTTCCTCCTCTGCAGAGCACGACAGCTGCTGGGGGACACTAGGCAAGACAGTCTGGTGTGACAGTAATGGGTGTCATGCTCCTCTTACAATATTCTATTCATGTTTGTATTTTGGGGTGTTTGTTATTCCCATTCCATTGCTGTGCTCTGTGCCTGTGGCAGGAATGAAGCCACTGACTCAGTCAAATACAGAATAATCACAGACCAAGCTTGGCCATCTCTGAGTAGAACCTTAATGAACATTTCCTGTTCTATCACCAAAAGTGTTTCAGTTATGTAATGGATAATTTGCTCGGCAATTTCCTTTCCCTTTTTCTGCAAATGTAACAAGGACAGCATTTGTTTTGATACTTTCCTCCTCAGTTCTGTAGCACTGAAGGAGTTGCTGGTTTGTGCTGCCTGAACCAGATGCTGCTGTCAGAGAAACGGATTCTCAGTTTGAACTGCGAGTGACTGAATCAGTCTGTGAGAACGTGAGCACAGTGAGAGACAGGAACAGGATCTCCCAGGCTATATTCTTCATTTACTCCTGCAAGTCTCATTTGTTCATGGTGCTGTATTTCAGGGCTTCATTTTCTTCACACTTTTATAACTGAAGAAATTACTTGATATTAAATAACAACAGGGGACTGGAAATGTATGCCAACACTGCCTTTGATTTTCTACACAATATTTTCTTTGTATTGCATTTATGCCATTGTCCTTAGTGCCCTGTTTCTCTCATTTTCCCATGCAATTATTAAATATTTTTAATATATTGTAAATGCAGTGAGCTATTGCCTCACTCTCTTACTTGTTGCACATGCCAACACATTTGATGGACTCCCAAGAGTGCTGTAGTCCTAAAACACTCTGAAGCCAACAAGAGCAACAAATTTAACATAAATAACAGCCTAATGGCCACAGTAATCACACTCTGTCTCTTGCTGGTGTTCATCAAAATGCTTCATAAAAGCAGTTTAATGTTTTAGATCACCATTAATTTTTTTCCTTGCTCCCATGTGCTCACATGACTTTGTCACCTAGAAATGGATTATTGCTTGGAAAGAGAAATTTCTACTCTAAAATAAGAGAAAAGGACGTGTGATGTAGTAAAAAAAATCCCTTTATATTTTGTCACATCCCACCCTGTGGGAATCACGTGAACTGCACTTTGTCACTGTGAAATAGAAGCAGGACAGAGATTGCAGGAATCAGGCTTTCAGAATGGAATGTACTCGAGGGTGATGTTCTCAGAGCTGGGCAGGCCCAGTGGAGGAAGGGCTGGGCTGGGCTGGATGTTTGGGGATTTTAGTGGCCACCCAATGATTATTTGTTTGTGTGAATTCTAAGCAAACAAAGATTTCTCCTATTCATTCTTTAATCCTGGTTTTATTATTGAGGGAAACAGGAGGGAAGGCAGAAAGGTGATGCTTTTATGTGGTTCCAAAATTGCTTTCTGAGAATAATTACTCAGCCCTAAAAATTGTCTGTTCACTCGGGATTGTTGGTGCTGATGTAAGACATTAGGATGTCTCTTGTTGGGCAGGTGGAATATGTTCATTTAATTCTGAAACAGCAGGGTTGAGCTGCATTTCTGCTTCTGAGACACGTGGGTAATGATCAGCTGCAAACATATTACCCTGGGTACTTTTAGAATTTCATGCTGTGCACGCTTTAGGTTTTTCTGTTTCCTTCCTGTGTTGCTAGAAACCTCCAGGCTTCCACGAGTTTGTCTGTTGTGATCATGTGAAAGTACTGAACATCTCACAAGTCATGTTTACATTCCTCTGTTTGAAGGCAATTAGTCACAAACCTCCATTTCTCATTTTAAAGCTTAAATGTGCCCTCAGAGAGAGAACCCCTTGAGATGTTGAGGCAAAATAAATTTGTCTGAACCAAGCCTCAGTGCATTATTATTTTACATGCTGACCCACTTTCCCCATTTTTTTAAAAAGAAAACTATTTTATTTAGCAACAAATGCAGAGTCTTTCTTGAAATCATTCTATGTGATGGTAATACACTAGAAAAGATGTTTATGGTTATCATCTGGGATCAAGCAAAAGGAAAGAGATGAAATAATAACCAATTATTCGATAAAGGCATTATTAGCCAACTTTTCCACCTGTTGGTTTGAGACATTGATTTAAAGAAAGCACTTCAAAGGCTTGGGGATGGCCTTTGGCCCCTCGGGGGCACTGCTGGGTCTGGCATTCCCGTGGAGCAGGTAACCCAGGAACTGCAGCTCAGAGGGCAGAGATGATTCCCTTTGATCTCAGCTCAGGCTCGGGCTGCTCCTGCTCCTTTGGTGAGCAAGATGCTGCTGCAAGTGGGAGAGGTGAGAACCAGCACCGTCCTTTGAAGCTGTTAAAGAAAATAAATTCCCTCCTTCAGGGGTTATCCTTTGGAAATACCAATGTATGAGTGCTGTGGTGCCCCAGATCTGCAGATCTCCTGGGACTGGAGTTCTTGGAGCAGGATTTTAGCAGAGCAGCTAATATTCACATGGCCAGGGATCACTGTGGGAGCTGTGCTGGCTGCCCACACACTGGGGAGAGCTGGGGCTCATGTGTGGGAATAATGATATCCTTCATGAGTAAATACAACTGCTGAAGATGTTGTGTTCCTTTCAGAGGCCTTTGCAGGAGGTCTCACTTATCCTGGCCGTTCTTATGTTTGGCTGTGCTTTAGAGAAGTGTCAGGGAATCATGACAGACAGGGGCACTGCAGGCTGGTGTCCTCAGGGCCAGGCTGTGCCCACACCTCCAGCACAGCTCTGCACTCCTCCTCTGGATATCCAGAAAGCCTGGCAGGAAATTCTGTGTTCTCTGCACTGTCACAGCTGAAGACAACCTGGAAGAATGTTCCTTAATTTGAGCTGGAGCAGTTCCATGTTCCCATATGGCAGCATCAGGGTAACCTAGCCCAGCTCAGCCAGCTGTGGCCTCGGGGCACAGCCTGCAACAGGGGAATTCTGGCTGCTTGTAAGGAGGATGCATTTCATTTCCTGGCCTAGTTCATCTGAAAGCATGTCACCCCTTGGTGTATTGGATTAGATCTTACTGGGCTTTACCTCACATATAAAACCAGTCAGGGATCCGTAGGTATTTCATGTATGGCTCCCAAAGGATACCAAAATGGAACACAGAGCAGGCACTCAGTACTCCCTGTTCATGAACTCTGCTGGAATGCCAGGAAGGCTGAGCTGGCTTCAGCAGCAGTGACTGTGGTGGGGCTGTGCATGGACCTGAGGGGTCCTGGGAGGAGTTCTGGTGATTCCTGTGCTCACACAATGACAGACCCTGTTCTGATGCTCTGTGGGAGGGGTCAGAGTGGCATTTTTGGCATTGCAGAGGTTCTCTGGCTGTGCTGTGCTGTGCTGTGCTGTGTGGTAACCAGGCTTGTTCTCTGAGTCACCCATGCAGGGCTGTGGGTGAGTGAGGTTCTGCAGCACCATGGACAGCACCAGCAGCTGCGGGACAGCTCTCGGGGACTCCTCTGAAGGCGCTGCAGCTCTGCGAGCAATTGATCTGCAAACAATAAACCATCTTGGGGCTCAGTCCCCTTTCACTGAGAGTTCTTGGCATGAAGAACTGGGAATAAGATAACTGGAGGGAAGCAATCTAAGGTGAAGTAGTTTGCTGCCAGAAGTCAGTTAGAGAAAAGGCAGGTAATTCGTGGATATGCTGGGAATTTTGTCCTCTCCCCCTGGGTGATGTGCAGGTGTTCTGGGGTGTTTCTGTCACCTCCCTTGCTGAGCAGGGACCCTTCTTTCTGTCTGGAGTTGAAGTAGCTAAAGGATATTTCCAATACTTTGGATAACCTAATTCATATTTAGTGGCTGTATTTTTACCCTGGTATTACCCAGTGTAATAAATATAATTTTAAGCTTGAGAAAGAATTATTTCCCTTAAGAACCTTCAGGATTCATCATTGTTATGCTTGCTCTGTGTTTGTGGTACTTAGCACTGTAGTTCTTAAACCTTTAGTAGCCCAGAGGCTAAAAATAACAATTCTAGTGGGACAAAACCAGTTTGCTTTCTATTACAAAAGAGACAGCAAGTGAGTAATCTCCTGTCTATTAAAAATCTAATATTAAATGCAAAAGTGTGTCTTGTGAAAATATCTCTAATGCTGCTGTTGATTTTTTTTTCCCCTTGGAGGAAATCTTGTAAGAAGTAATACTAATTACTGAGAGAGTTGGGAAGTTGAGTGGATGACTTAAAATATGAGCTGAGGCTAAAAATATGCCTGTTGCTCTTGAGACATGGGAATTCCCATGTTTTGGGTGAAAAAATCAATCTGCCACATCTAAATCCACACACGACCAAGTGTGGGCCAGAAGGTGAAGGGAATCATGTAACACAGCCTGGCATCCTTCTGAATCACAAAACCAGTCCTAAATAAATTCCCACTGCTAGTACAAGCTGAGTTCACTGGGCATTTGTGTGATTTTATGGCTTCAGCCCTTGCTGTGCAGATGAATCAATGGCACAGCTCTCTGGAGTTATTGCTGGTGTGTCTTAGATCTCTTTTTGGAGTTTCTCTTTTTGGAGTTTCTGTTGGCTTCCGTGCCAGTTAAAGAATCTGGGTGTTTGGGATGCCTTGTCTTTGTGGGTGTCACTCAGTCTGACATGGACCTGTGTGTGTGTAAAATGTGGGGTCTGAGCTGTGGGATTCCATGCAGAGCCGGGTGTGCTCCCTGGATGTTGTGGGTGCCATCAGGGAGTGCAGTGTGCCCCGTTCCTCCCTGCAGCAGCTGCAGCAGCACACTGCAGCCTGGCTGGTGTTGGCAGCCAAGGCACAGCCTGGAGCTGAATTCCATGGTGTTATCTGGAGCTGGTGCAGTGTGCAGCACACCTGGTGTGTCTGTCACAGGCTGGATCTGTTTGCAATCCATGCGTGTTGTGGGAGTGATGAATCCTGATGTGTGTATGATAGTTTGTCACTGAATGTGAGTGGAAGCAGAGCAAACATTCCACCAAAGTTAGACAGGAGCATTTTAGAGTGTGTGGCAGTGGGGATCCAGGCTGTACATCCATGGCAGTCAGTGAGCTGGGGAGGCACCAGTGGCTTGTTGCATGGTGCTTTGGAAAAGTGCAGGAGTTCCTGCAGTGTGTGTTCCCTTTGTTACTCAGAGCCCTCAGAGTTCTTCGTGTCAGAAGCAGAAATGTGGCTTTGTTTCAGGTGCACTTGGAAATGTGAGTGTTTGCAGCTCTGCTGCTCTGCCTGTGATGTGAGAGTGGCCCAGGCTGGGCGTTCAGATGGCATCAGGGGAAAATTCCCCACTGAAGGAGTGATTGAACTGCCTGCCCAGGGGGAGTCACCATCCCTGTCCCTGCACTCAGAGCCATGGTTTGGCTGGTCAGGTGCTGTGAGGTCGTGGGTTGGGCTGATGATCTCAAAGCTCTTTTCTACCCTGGTTAATTCTGCCATTCTCTTACTCAGTGATCACAAGTCCCAGTCCATGGGCATGTGGCCCTGGCAGGGGTGCATCTGCTGCTCCTCTGTTTCCAGAAGGATCCAGAGCAGATCTGAGGCAGTGCCTGGGGTTCTGTGCCAGGCTGGCACTGAGGGATCACCTGCACTTATGCAAATTGCTCGTGTTATTCTTAGTTCCAGGGGTTACCTGAAGCTAATATTCAAATGTGCAATTAGCTGAATGGATGGCTACTAGCTGCAGTGATTCTTGAGATAAATTTTCCCTGGCATGTTGCAGGAATGCCTGCCTGCCTTTTCCTCAGCTTTAGCTGAAATACTTGAAAATCCCTTCAGTGTTGACAAGATACCATCTTTTGTAGAAGTCTTACCTGAGACCCAGAGCCACACACTCCTTCAGCAAGTCCTTGGTCACAGGATGAGCAGAACCCTTGAAACTGGGACTGGAACAGGGCCTTTCACTGTGAGCTTGTGAAGAGCTGAGTGAAGTTCTTAATTTTCAGTTTATTATTACACTCTTCATTTAATCTCATACTAGAGAGAAAATAATTAGCTTGAATAATTTTCAATCCAAATAATCTATTCCTGAGTGGCAAATATTGTACCTGGAAACAGATCGATTCTGAAGTGTTTCCTCTGAGATGCATTTTCCTGTTAATTGTTGAAGCAATTAATTTTCTAACAGACACTTGCAGGTCTTTGTGTGAAGTAGTGAAGGCAAGGAGAAGAGCAGGGCTGGAAGGGAACAAAAGATGGCTGTAAGAAATGAGCACAGAGTGAATAAACAGAATGTGTGTGGGGTACATTCCCTGTGTTGTCCATACATTATGCACTTGTCAGCATCCATAGCAGAGAGCTTTCAGCAGCTGCAGCAATCAGGAGATGCTGGAGTGAATCTGCTGCATATTCATGAGGAGCAGTCTCACAGGAACACGTGGGATGTTCCACAGGACCATGGGCACCGAGCAGTTTGGCAGACAGGCTCTGAGTCTGGTGTGACACGTGTTTCAAAATAACATCTCCCTCGTGTCCTGAGATCGCAGCTTGGAAAAATTTGGAACATTTTTATAGGGAAAACAAAGTTCTGGTTTGCATTTTGGGTGCCAAACCCCAAATTTATCCAAATTGTGTCCCTTGCCAGTCTTTGAGTCTTTGCTTGGAAGCATAAGAAACTTCATCATGTTCTTCTATTTCTGAGGGTTGATTTCCAATTCTAAACGTCTGTTAATACACAGACAAGGCTGTTTAAATTCCACTGCACATGGCAAAATGGCTGCAGTTTAACTTGGTTTCCCAAAAGCTAGATCCACCTCTTACATGGAAATTTATATCTTCATTTTATAGCTTCATTTTTTTGCCAAGTTGTCAACTACCGAAGGGAGGATGGTGCAGTAAATAATTTTGAATTGTCCTAATTACTTTTGTAGCTTTCAAATCCACATGTTATATCCCCATGATCTCACCAATATCTATTTTATGTTAGAGATGCATTTACACATTCAGTGCATAGCTATTGTCTATATTGCAATTCTTTTTAGGTTCTGATAGATTGAATCAGGTTTGATTTTACACACACTCAATGCCAAGAAGGCTGAGGAAGAGGGGGGTTGTGGGTTTATTCTGCATTTGTTTTCTATATTTGAGTAAGATAAACCTCTGACTTAGTCCATAAGAGTCTCAAAGAGAATTACAATGTCTTGATGAAAAATTACTATTTGTTCGAAAATCAAGACTTTGTTCTCATAAAGGACATGGAAATAAATCTTGTTTGCAGTGGCTCTCAGCAGCAAAGGATCAGGAATTTAGCTGTCTCCAGAGTTTTGGGATAAATGACAGTTTTAGAAATGCAGCCTTATGATGAAATCTCTGAGATGGGGGAATCAGCAGTTGTTTTGTAAAAGCTGTATTTTTGCTCTTTACTTTAGGTGTGTGGATTTGGCACTCTCATCATTCTTATGTAATTCTCTAGGAAAATATCTCTTGTGCAGTGCTTTAAGGGATTAATCTTGTTTATGAAAAGAAATGCTTCTTCTGCTTCTTGGATAAACCACAAATAAAGATTTCACTCTTCAGTTGTAATCAGGACTTGTAAACACACCCAAAAGTCCTAATGAGCTGCTGCTGATCGCTGAGGTGCTTCCATCAGCAAGTGCAGAGTTTAATTGTGTGGAAATGCACAATTACAGGCAGGTGGAGGCTCTCAGGTGGGAGAGTTGCTGTCGGGCACAGCCCTGTCCCACAGTCCTGCTGGGATGGAGATGATGCTCTCACCCCCTGTCACTGCAGAGGCGGAATATTTGATTTTCCATTGCAAAAAAGATGTGGCAAATGGAACCTTTTAACTTCTAGTGGGAAAGGAAGAGTTGTGCCAGGGGCAGAGCAGAGAAGGCAAATATTTAGATGTGGTCTAGAAGGAAAAGCAGGATGTGCATTTATGGAGATGCAATGCAAACACAGGAAGGAGTAAATGACAGCACTTCATTGTCCCCAGCCTTGTTTGAATGCTGCTGTGAACTGGCCCATCCCAGGAACGAGCACTATCAGTGCTGTGTTTACACATCTGGCTCTGGGGCAGCACTCCTAAACACCAATTTCATGGCAAGCTTGCAGTCCCTCAGGTGCTGTGGTTTTTCAGAGCATAAATGTGTATTTAGATCCATCAGGAAAGGGGCGTTTTTGATCTGTGCCTGTGCAGAAGTCTCCTGTTCTAAAATTAGAAAGTCAATTTGTGTGTTAAGCCAGGGGAAGAAGCAGCTCTGCATGCCCTCTGAAATTAGCAGTGGAACAAGCTGTATTGAACCCTCTGCAGCTTGGCACTCCAGGGCAGTGGCTGTCCAAGACAGACAGTGTTCCTCCAGGCTGTCACAGCTATTCACAGGGAAAGGAGCAGGGAGCTGCTGTAGTCTGATCTCTCAGTGAAATAACCAGCTCAAGTTCTAAAATCATCCGGAAGATTAAAGGACACTTCAAACAGTCTGGTGTGTCAATTCATTCTGCTGAGTATCTCTTCCTTAATTGGCACAAAAGGAAGGCATTAAAGTTAACAGAGTCATGTGCTCTGCTAAAAGGTGCTGCTGCTTTAGAGAAAGGTGTTCCTGGGGACGAGAAATGCTCAGGGAGGTCTTTATGTAGTACAGAGCAAGGAGAAAAAAGGAAATAAGGCAACAATTTGAATGCATTTGATTTTTAACATTTTCTACAGATAGTACTTGGAAAGGATTTACCGTTTTTGTAGGTATGCAAGAGTCTGTGTCTGCAGTGAAGGGATATCACTGCAAGGGCTCTGCCAGCTGTTGGGCAGAGAGAGGCACCGACATAAACAGCTTCAATCCCCACAAATTCTGCAAAACTTCAGCCTGGAGAGGCCCAAGGACTTGGAAAAGTCCAGAAGCTTTCAAGGAAAAAGTGTGATTGCCTTTGGCAGTTTGTACACAACCACGAACAGGATGGGACATCCTCAATCAGAGTCAGAGTGGTTTATTTCACACATCAGGCTCATTACAGTGTAATGAGATGTGCTTGCAAAGAAGTGCACACAGCTTTTGCTGCTTCCCCCCAAAGGCCTGGGTAGAAATAGGAAAGAAATTTGTGCAGCAGCATATCAGGCCTTGAGAATGATTTCCATGACTAATAATTCAAATTAAGTTACATACATGTATGTGATATTAGGCGATTGCAATTTCAATATATTGTAGATTAAATTCACCTAATATTTGTGCTGTGCGGGCCACATCTCAGAGAATGTGCATAAAGATGTCAAGTCAACTTCTCAAGCTTTTTTCTCCCACAATATGAGATTTTTTTTCCATTAGCTCTTAATTTACATATTGTTTCTGCACTCTGTGGATATTGCTTTCTTTTTTGTTTATACGTCAACAATATTCATGCATTCTATTTTTAACATTATAATATTCCCCCTATTTCAGGGAGGTGTCAAGAGGCAAGTGGATATATTCAAGTGCTGTGGTGTGTTGTGCAGATCTCTCACTAATAATAGGTGTAGGATGGTTTATTTCAAAGGAGAGAACTTGTGCTTATTTCTGTCATAAATACAGCCAGCAGTACTGCACATGTGCTAGCTCCAGAAAACATTCGTCATTTTTAATGAAGGAAATAAAGCATGTAACTACAGCTAGGTCAGGTTTTCATTAATTTCATTAAGTTTTTCCTTTGGAGAAAAAAAGGGGATTTTAGCCAGGTTTGGAGAGCAAACAAGTCTCATGCTGCCTGTGCATGTGTGCCTTAGATTTGACAGCACCAAGCTGACTCAGAGATGGGCATTTCTTATCTGAGTCAGGAAAATAACACAGAGTAAACGAAAAACATAATAGAGTCTCCAGGCAGCTGAATTCTTATCAATAGGCAATTATGGAAAAATCTTAAATAAGAGCCTGTGGTTGCTTGGACACATGAGCCAATCAAGCTTGAGACAGAGTTCTGTAGGGAAGTGGCTTTTCCTTGCTCCATCCTCATGGAGCTTCTTCTTCTCCATGCTTAAATAATGCCAGAAAATCTTGGCTCTGTAGTGCAGAGCTGGCTTTGGGGCTTAACTCTCAACGTGTGGGACTGGGGAGGAGCTGCCAGGTGTGCCCTGGGAGGCAGGGGTAGGAATTCCCTTCTACTGGGAGGAGCTGGGACAGGCAGTGGGGATTCCAGTCCCTCCCTGGGTGAGGAGCATCCTTGCCTAGCCCTGCATCAGGGAATCTCTGCTCCTCCATTTAGGGAATCTCTGCTCCTCCACTCAGGGAATCTCTGCTCTCCCTTCTGTTCCCCCGGAGGATGGACAGGGCAGTAAATGCTGCTGGGGTGGATGGACAGTGCATCAAATGCTGCTGGGGTGGATGGACAGTGCATTAGATAATGCTGGGGTGGATGGACAGGGGAGTAAATGCTGCTGGGGTGGATGGACAGTGCATTAGATAATGCTGGGGTGGATGGACAGGGCAGTAAATGCTGCTGGGGTGGATGGACAGGGCAGTAAATGCTGCTGGGGTGGATGGACAGTGCATCAGATGCTGCTGGGGTGGATGGACAGGGCAGTAAATGCTGCTGGGGTGGATGGACAGGGCAGTAAATGCTGCTGGGGAGGATGGACAGGGCAGTAAATGCTGCTGGGGTGGATGGACAGTGCAGTAAATGCTGCTGGGGTGGATGGACAGGGCAGTAAATGCTGCTGGGGTGGATGGACAGGGCAGTAAATGCAGCTGGGGTGGATGGACAGTGCATCAAATGCTGCTGGGGAGGATGGACAGGGCAGTAAATGCTGCTGGGGTGGATGGACAGGGCAGTAAATGCTGCTGGGGTGGATGGACAGGGCAGTAAATGCTGCTGGGGTGGATGGACAGGGCAGTAAATGCTGCTGGAGAGGATGGACAGGGCAGTAAATGCTGCTGGGTGTGTCAGCTGGGTTGGGCTCTGCCTCCCAGCAGCAGGAAGGGCTTGGTGAGGCAGCAGAGCCCCGGGAGGTGAATTGTGGGTGAGCTCTGCAGTTCCCTGAGCTGGATGAAGGACAGAGCTCACCCTGAGCAGCACAGACACCAGCAGGGCAGGGGGGCACACCTTGCCAGCTCTGCTCCTCTCCCAAACCCAGAACACAAACTCTCTCAAGAGGGATGGGGCTTAGCAGGGAAAATGGAAGTCAGAATCTTCAAGGTTAAAAAGTTCTGTCTAACCTTTCATATTATTGCTCAGAAGAATTATTTTTTTGAAGTTAATAAACCACGTGCATTCACCTCATATGGCTATTTCCCTCCCCAAACAAATTGCTTTTATTGTCAAAGCTACAAATTCGGGCATTGTGATCGATACCATCGTTTTATGAGCTGTCAGGAAAGGGACTTGAAGATGCAGCTTTGCTTGATTGTGTAGGAATAAAGATTGATCAGCCCTGTTGCTGCTCCTGTATAGATCCTGGCTGATTCCCATCCAGAGTACAAAGAGTACAAAGCACCATCCCCTCATCCCTCCTCAGCATCACACAGTCGATGGCTTTCCCTCTGTGCTGCTCCTCCAAGTGCAGCCCCAGTTAATGGCTGAAGAAGGGCACAGAGGAGGAACATATTCTGGTGTTGGGGGTCTCTCCCTCATAGGAAAATGTGATTTTAATTCCAGGTTCATTTTGCAGAAGGTACTGAGCCAAGACTGTCTGCTTGCTCTCCTCCACGTTTCTGTTATTGCTTTTGAGTGGAGACAAGAGTGCAAGATGGGAACAGTGGGTGCTGGTCTGGAGGGGCACTGGGGGCCTGCAGTGTCACACCCTGCTCCAGAGGGAAGGGCAGTCTGCTGCTCTCAGGGTTTGCTGAATACAATTATTTCCAGTGGGAAAAAAGGAGATATTGGCTGAGATATTTTCATGTCTGTATTCATTTACCATAAGAAGTGTTGCTGTATTTATGGCACAGGTGACTTAACAGACTTGTGCATGCTGCAGGTTATGCAGTGCCCACAAGCTGGACCTTAGTTAGACCACAGGTAGGTCAGGAATCACATCCCCAGCTGCAGGTTTGTTCAATTCACATCCCCAGCTGCAGGTTTGTTCAGGATGCACATTTCCAGCTGCAGGTTTGTTCAGGATGCACATCCCCAGCTGCAGGTTTGTTCAGGATGCACATCCCCAGCTGCAGGTTTGTTCAGGATGCACATCCTGAGCTGCAGGTTTGTTCAGGATGCACATTTCCAGCTGCAGGTTTGTTCAGGATGCACATCCCCAGCTGCAGGTTTGTTCAATTCACATCCCCAGCTGCAGGTTTGTTCAGGATGCACATCCCCAGCTGCAGGTTTGTTCAATTCACATCCCCAGCTGCAGGTTTGTTCAGGATGCACATCCCCAGCTGCAGGTTTGTTCAATTCACATCCCCAGCTGCAGGTTTGTTCAGGATGCACATCCCCAGCTGCAGGTTTGTTCAATTCACATCCCCAGCTGCAGGTTTGTTCAGGATGCACATCCCCAGCTGCAGGTTTGTTCAATTCACATCCCCAGCTGCAGGTTTGTTCAAGATGCACATCCCCAGCTGCAGGTTTGTTCAATTCACATCCCCAGCTGCAGGTTTGTTCAGGATGCACATTTCCAGCTGCAGGTTTGCTCAGGATGCACATCCCCAGCTGCAGGTTTGTAGCAGCTGTGAGGTTTTTCCTGTTCCATGTGTGCCCTCAGTGACAAAGGGCTGTCCCTGCTCAGGGGGCAGCACCCTCCTTCCCCTCCTGCCTCTGCTGTGTCTGGCAGGGAGCTGCTTTGCATCAGAGTGCCAGAACACAGCCAGATATGGTGTTGTGTCCCCAGAGGGGCTCAGTGCCCGTCCCAGGTGGGTGCCAGGGCAGGGGGCAGGGGCAGGAGGGGACACAGGCTCAGGTGAATCCAGCTCCAGCTCCAGCAGCACGTTTGGGGTGCCCTCAGGCAGGGGATGATCCATTCCTGGCTGGGGTTTCACAGGAACAGTGCATCAAGAGAACATCAGTGCCTGGGTGCTCACACTGAGGAATGGTGTTCAACATTTCCTGCCTCGTGTCTGTAAAAGCTTCTGACACTTTTGGATAGGAGGCTTACACAAACAAATGTAGAGATTTTAGAGTGGCCATCATTCTGTGGCAGGTCCTGCTCTTGCTTAAGTGCTGGGTTCCACTGCATCTTCTCTTGAGTTTGTGCCTTTGCTGTTATGGTCTTACCAGGAGGCCCTCTGCACCTCTCCCTGTCCAAGGACCACTGCCCTAGAATCCCACTGAAATGGAGTGGAAAGCCCATAAAAATCTCACTGCATTTGCACTCAAGTGACATATGGCCATGGTGTTAATTTAAAAAAAAAGTGATGGTCCTGTAGTCTCCATGGAGACTGAGCATGCTGGAAGAGGTGGGAGTATAAAATATTTCCAATTTTCGGTTGAAAGGCAGAGATCAAAAGTTGTTCTGGTTAAAATGCTGGTGGGTGTCAACATGCCCAGTTGAATGATAAGGAATTTTGCACAAATGCTTTGCAAAATGTTTTGAAAATGAGATTTTAAAGCAGGTTTCCTGTAGCATTTTTAGTGGGTTTCTGGAATAGAGCTGGATGTGTACTGTCTGTGCCTTTGTCAAATTCCTACCAGAGTGCATGAGCAGGGAAGTAAAATACCCATCCTGGCAACAAGCAATCCTTGTTTTACAAGGCAGCATCCCAATTCTTTTAGAGGATCATAAAAAGTAAATGAAAGGAGAGCCAGCAGAAGTGGAGACATTCCATGTGATTAAGATGTCTGGCTGTCAAGGAAGCCAAAAAAAAAAAAAAAAAAAGAAAGAAAGAAAGAGCTTTCCCAAGCTTGCTTTGGGAAAGAAAGAGCAGGAAAACCACATGAGAAGCATTGAGCAAAGGAGCAGTAATCCTGTTTGTTGGTAGCTGGTGAATTTGGTTCAGTGCTGTTCCTCAGGCACTTGGAGAGCATTGCTGGGAAATGGGACTGGGGGAAAATCACCTTCCTGCTAAATGCAAAGTGGCAGCAGCACAGGATGCACTGAGCACCTTTGTGTGCCCAGGTAGCACAGACACAGCTCTGCTGACAGCAGAACTCGGGGTTTGTGAGCTGGGACTGAGCAGTCACTGATTCCATGGTCTGCACCTGGAATGCTGTGGGCAGGGCAGGGCTGACAGCCCAGGGACACTCAGTTTGTTTCCCTCTCAGGATGATTTCCATGGGGAGCACAGTTAAAACAGCAGAACTGGCAATTCTGCCTGCTCTTGCTGCTTCAGCTGAGGGAAGTTTATTGAGTCCTCAGTGGCTGACAGTGCATGGTACTTGTTTATTTAAATCTTTTACTATGGATCTGTTGCTAAAAGCCAAGGGTGTCAGTGGATCTAGCAGCCTGGGGGGAGAGGAGCAGAATTGGGAGGGGAGGGTGGGTGAGGGTCTGTGCAGTGGGTGAGGGGCTGTGCAGTGAGGGGCTGTGCAGTGAGTGAGGGGCTGTGCAGTGAGGGGCTGTGCAGTGAGGGGCTGTGCAGTGAGTGAGGGGCTGTGCAGTGAGTGAGGGGCTGTGCAGTGAGGGGCTGTGCAGTGGGTGAGGGGCTGGGCAGTGAGGGAGGGGCTGTGCAGTGGGTGTCTGTGCAGTGAGGGGCTGTGCAGTGAGGGGCTGTGCAGTGAGGGGCTGTGCAGTGAGTGAGGGGCTGTGCAGTGAGGGGCTGTGCAGTGAGTGAGGGGCTGTGCAGTGGGTGAGGGGCTGTGCAGTGAGGGGCTGTGCAGTGAGGGGCTGTGCACTGAGGGGCTGTGCAGTGAGGGGCTGTGCAGTGAGTGAGGGGCTGTGCAGTGGGTGAGGGGCTGTGCAGTGAGGGGCTGTGCAGTGAGGGGCTGTGCAGTGAGGATCTGTGCAGTGAGGGGCTGTGCAGTGGGTGAGGGGCTGTGCAGTGAGTGAGGGGCTGTGCAGTGAGGGGCTGTGCAGTGAGGGGCTGTGCAGTGGGTGAGGGGCTGTGCAGTGAGTGAGGGGCTGTGCAGTGAGGGGCTGTGCAGTGAGGGGCTGTGCAGTGAGTGAGGGGCTGTGCAGTGAGGGGCTGTGCAGTGGGTGAGGGGCTGTGCAGTGAGTGAGGGGCTGTGCAGTGAGGGGCTGTGCAGTGAGGGGCTGTGCAGTGAGTGAGGGGCTGTGCAGTGAGGGGCTGTGCAGTGAGTGAGGGGCTGTGCAGTGGGTGAGGGGCTGTGCAGTGGGTGAGGGGCTGTGCAGTGAGGGGCTGTGCAGTGAGGGGCTGTGCAGTGAGGGGCTGTGCAGTGGGTGTCTGTGCAGTGGGTGAGGGTCTTTGCAGCCCATTCCTCTGGGCTGGGGTCCCTGGCTGCCTCTGGAGCCCCCGTTCACTGCACTGACCCAGGGCAGCTGGAGATCAAGGCTGGGGCTTCTCTTGGCTGCAGGGAGGAATGTGGAATGTGAGGAATGTGAATCACCTGTACAAGGATTGTGAGTGAATCTTATTATTTTGGGATGGAGTTTCGCTGGTGATATAGCCACAACAAGATTTCTTTATTAAAATACTTTTTGAGCATTATTAAAAGAAAAATTAAAAGGCCCTGCCCTCTTTCTCCCTTTAAATCAGAGCAGAAGAAATACATAATTTGGGGAAAGACAGGAAGGAAAAAACCACACATGAAATGCAAAAATATATTCAGTTCTGTACCACTGTCTGCCTTGGAATTGGCTTCCTCTGTCAGTAAACAACTGAACAGATGGAAGAGGTCTGAAACAAAGGGAAAACATTACCCAACAAAAATGCTTGGTGCTTGTTACCTGGAGAGAGTGCTTGAGTGAAGGCAAATAGATGGGCCTTGGCTTGCAGCATAAGGAAAAAGGAGTTTTTACTGTTGGCTGTTTTGTTTTAGGAAATGTGGTAATCTGGAAAGGAGCAGGCATTTTGTGCTGTAGGTGCTGGCACCACCAAAAATAGAAATGGTTTGGTAGCTGTGAAGTTCCTCAGCAGGCAGTGCAGCGTTTTTCTCGTGCTGTTCTGTGTGGGAAACTCAATCAGTGCCTGCTCTGCCCTGCCTGGTCCTTTTGCTCTGGAGTCAAACCAACAGGTGATTCCCTGGGTTTCTCCATTTGCAGGAATAAGTCAGTAACAAGAATTTTTGTCTGTCAAGGATCCCTGTTCAAAAAATACTGGGTATTTTTTTGACCCTGTAATAGACTGACATCAAATTATGGCTTAAATTTAGGCACCTGGTTTTGCAAGCAGCACTTTGGACAGTAATTCATTATTTCTCAGAGGTTGGGAAATTACACCATTTTTTTTAATAGCTTTGATTTGTTTTTACATTCATATTGAATCTGTTTATTCTTCCCTAACTCCCTCTAATAGAAATTAGACATGTAATTAATTTAATAATAGCACCTGGGTCAAAGGAATTATTTCATGCCACCTCTCAGTTAATAGGAATGAAGATATTTTATTCTGAAGGCTATTGTGTATGCAGAAATTTTCCATTTCAGAAAGAATAATTAGGAGTATTGTTAAGTGAACTGGGTTTATCTTTGGTCAGCTTTGCATTGCAGAATGAGTGAAGAACAGAGCAGCTGAAATGTTTTCTGTGCTGTTCATTTGTGGCCTGGCACATGCAGTGTCCCTGGGTCAGGGCTGGTGCAGTCACTGATTTCTGTGCTCAGCCTGACTGGGAGATGGGAGCTGCTGCTGGTGTGCCCAGGGGAAATCAGTGTGCCCAGGGGAAATGAGTGAGTGTGCCCAGGGAAATGAGTGAGTGTGAGTGTGCCCAGGGGAAATGAGTGAGTGTGCCCTGGGGAATGAGTGAGTGTGCCCAGGGGGAATGAGTGTGCCCTGGGGAATGAGTGAGTGTGAGTGTGCCCAGGGGAAATGAGTGAGTGTGCCCTGGGGAATGAGTGAGTGTGAGTGTGCCCAGGGGGAATGAGTGAGTGTGCCCAGGGAAATGAGTGAGTGTGCCCAGGGAAATGAGTGTGCCCAGGGAAATGAGTGAGTGTGAGTGTGCCCAGGGAAATGAGTGATTGTGAGTGTGCCCAGGGGAAATGAGTGAGTGTGCCCTGGGGAAATGAGTGAGTGTGCCCTGGGGAAATGAGTGTGCCCAGGGAAATGAGTGTGCCCAGGGAAATGAGTGAGTGTGCCCTGGGGAATGTGTGCCCAGCTCCTGGGGAAGCTTTCAGCACAACCAACTTCTGCTGACTCCATTCTAATGTGGGGTGTTTGAGCACATGGGGCAGACCCAAATGTACCTTGCAGCTGAAAATCTCTGCTAGTTTGGTTCTTTTTTTAAAGTTCTGATTTCAGAATAGGAAGATGTTTTACCTCTCCCCCCAAAACCCAACTAAACCCCTTTTGTCTGTGTAGTTCAGACACAAAGCTCTTAAAAAATCACTCTGTTTGCTTGGAACATGGATTCGTTTGCCAAGGCTCTGAGTGGGTGTTTAATTTTATTTAAAGGACAGTGTGAATAGCCTCTGGGGCTTAATTTAGAATTTATACAATTTCCCACTTCTCTTAGATAAATCCTAGTGAAGGAAACATCTTTCATATGTAAAGAAAGTTGTGATTTCCACCCCATTTAAAGTCATGTTTTATTTAGACCATTCTATTTCCTCTTCTCTTGGGGCAGTATCTGAATTCCTTGTCAGGTCATTAACTACATTAGATGCATTAGATGAAAACATTTGAACATTTTTTGGTCAGAGAAACAACATTTAATGAATTAATGCTGTGTGCATATTCTCAGCGGGAGCTTTGTGCTCTTTTCCTGCCTGCCCAAAATTGCAGGAGCTTTTTGTCTTAATGGAACTGGAGTGGGCACTTGAGTGGGCACTTGAGTGGGCAGGTCCCTCTGTGTGCTGCAGCTCTTCAGGGATTGTGATGGTAAATTCTGACCCTTTTCCTGCTCATGCTCTGGGCTGGAGAGCTCAGCACTGAATGAGCCTCAGTAAATGTCATTTTGGAGAGGACATGGGGCAGCACCTTGTGCTGGGTGTGCTGCTCCATGCCCTGGCACCTCAGCACTGAATGAGCTGCAGTAAATGTCATTTTGGAGAGGACATGGGGCAGCACCTTGTGCTGGTGTGCTGCTCCCTGCCCTGGGCACCTCAGCACTGAATGAGCTGCAGTAAATGTCATTTTGGAGAGGGCATGGCAGCACCTTGTGCTGGTGTGCTGCTCCATGCCCTGGGCACTCCCAGCCCTGCCCTCCTGCCCTGGCCCCAGCAGCCGCTCCATGGACTGGCACTGCTTCCCTGTGCCTCCATCTCCAGCAGCACAGCAGGACAGCTCTGCCCTCTGGGGCTGGGAACACGGCCTGCAGCTGCACTGCCTCTGTGGGGACACGGGGACAGGGCAGGAGCAGGGGAGCTGGCCCTGCCTGGGCTGCCTGGAACAATGGGCAAGGTTCCATTGGAGTTGGGGTGCTGCTGTTTCATTCCTGGAACAATGGGCAAGGTTCCATAGAGTTGGGGTGCTGCTGTTTCATTCCTGGAACAATGGGCAAGGTTCCATAGAGTTGGGGTGCTGCTCTTTCATTCCTGGAACAAGGAGCAAGGATCCATAGCAGTTGGGGTGCTGCTGTTTCATTCCTGGAACAAGGAGCAAGGTTATAGCAGTTGGGGTGCTGCTGTTTCATTCCTGGAACAAGGAGCAAGGTTATAGCAGTTGGGGTGCTGCTGTTTCATTCCTGGAACAAGGAGCAAGGATCCATAGCAGTTGGGTGCTGCTGTTTCATTCCTGGAACAATGGGCAAGGTTCCATTGGAGTTGGGGTGCTGCTGTTTCATTCCTGGAACAAGGAGCAAGGTTATAGCAGTTGGGGTGCTGCTGTTTCATTCCTGGAACAAGGAGCAAGGTTCCATAGCAGTTGGGTGCTGCTCCTTTGTTCCTTGTCCCCGCACTGTGCCAGCCCCTTGCTGCCTGCACCAGGAGTGGCTCTGAGTGAAAGCTGAGCACAAACACACTCCCTGCTCTGGCTGGGCCTGCAGGATCCTCAGCTGGGGCTGTGCTGTCATCACAGAAATGAAAGAGCCCCGATGGAAATGGGGAGAGCAGCCCCAGCAGTGACCTGTGACCTGCACAGTGACAGCAGTGACCTGTGACCTGCACAATGACAGCAGTGACCTGCACAGTGACAGCAGTGACCTGTGACCTGCACAATGACAGCAGTGACCTGTGACCTGCACAGTGACAGCAGTGACCTGTGACCTGCACAATGACAGCAGTGACCTGTGACCTGCACAGTGACAGCAGTGACCTGTGACCTGCACAGTGACAGCAGTGACCTGTGACCTGCACAATGGCAGCAATGACCTGTGACCTGCACAATGGCAGCAGTGCCCTGCACAATGACAGCAGTGACCTGCACAGTGACAGCAGTGACCTGTGACCTGCACAGTGACAGCAGTGTCCTGTGACCTGCACAGTGACAGCAGTGACCTGTGACCTGCACAATGACAGCAGTGTCCTACACAATGACAGCAGTGTCTGGTGACCTGCACAGTGACAGCAGTGACCTGCACAATGACAGCAGTGACCTGTGACCTGCACAGTGACAGCAGTGTCCTGTGACCTGCACAGTGACAGCAGTGACCTGTGACCTGCACAATGGCAGCAGTGACCTGTGACCTGCACAATGACAGCAGTGACCTGTGACCTGCACAGTGACAGCAGTGACCTGCACAGTGACAGCAGTGACCTGTGACCTGCACAATGACAGCAGTGACCTGCACAGTGACAGCAGTGACCTGCACAATGACAGCAGTGACCTGTGACCTGCACAGTGACAGCAGTGCCCTGCACAATGACAGCAGTGACCTGTGACCTGCACGATGACAGCAGTGACCTGCACAATGACAGCAGTGACCTGTGACCTGCACAGTGACAGCAGTGACCTGCACAGTGACAGCAGTGACCTGTGACCTGCACAATGACAGCATGACCTGCACAGTGACAGCAGTGACCTGCACAATGACAGCAGTGACCTGTGACCTGCACAGTGACAGCAGTGCCCTGCACAGTGACAGCAGTGACCTGTGACCTGCACAGTGACAGCAGTGACCTGTGACCTGCACAATGGCAGCAGTGACCTGCACAATGACAGCAGTGACCTGCACAATGACAGCAGTGACCTCTTCCTTGGAAATGGGCACTCGTGCACTGCTCACACCTGAGGGCAATTTGAAACTTGCTTTGACTGGTTTCTTACATTCCTATTGATTTTACAGTTTTCCTTACAATTAACAGATAAGGTGCTTTTCTCCCTCCACTCAGCATGTTATTTATCCTTCCCAGACAAGGGTTATTACATGCTGTCTCTTTTTCAGGCAAAATCCAATAAATTTTCTGATCTCTGCTGTAAAACTGGGGTAAACGGATCGTGCAGAGGAGTCATCTGTCATGATTCCTCCTTAGTGTCTAGCAGGAAATGAGCAGCCAGGAAGAGTCTACCAAGGCTGAAAGATGGCATTTCCTTCTTTTAGCTCAACCTCCAGGAGCCCAGCCTCAAACAGTGGAGTTTATATCAAATTCTCAACTTATTTCTCTCTGGAACTGTTGTTTTGTTTTGAAGAAACTAAAAGCCTCACAAGCTTTTGAGGTTTCTGTTCTTTTTTTAAAAATGCTTATTGGATCTTTGGCTGGAAAAACACATCCCTTCAGTGAGCACTGGCACGTTGTTCAGCTGCACTTCATTAATATGCACATACTCAGCCTGCTCTTGATTGCTCTTGCTGCCACACCAGCGGTGGGGGATCAGCCAGTGGAACCAATATCCAGCTTTTGGCAGTAGATAAAACCATGGGAAAGCTAAACAAGGAGTGATTGCTCTTCACAGAGCAGCCCAGACTGGGGTGGTTAGCCAAGGAGAGAGGGA
The DNA here is from genome assembly GCA_009764595.1 of Geothlypis trichas. Taxonomy (NCBI): domain Eukaryota; kingdom Metazoa; phylum Chordata; class Aves; order Passeriformes; family Parulidae; genus Geothlypis; species Geothlypis trichas. The sequence goes on along the minus strand of CM019918.1, from coordinate 13,588,448 downwards.
CCATTCTGAGCCATACCTGAGTTTGGAAGGGTGGCTTTTGCATAATAAATATCCTGCAGTGTTCACTTGGCAACCTTCCTCTGTAAGGCTGCCCTGGAGCACAAGCTCTGTCCTTCCCTTGCTCCTGAGTTCCTGAAGTAGTTCAGTTTAACCTGAAATCTTGCTGGCATCAGTAGGATTTGGACACTTGCTTGAATTTCAGCAGTTATATTTTCTTGAAGCATTTATTGGAAATGAATTCATTGGCCTTGGAGCATGGGAATAATGTGGGCTCTTACAGTAAACATGAGGAAGATATTCTAGGGCAAGTAGAGGATTTTGGATGCATCGAATTTGAATTTTTCAAATTAAAAACTGAACTGAGATCTGATTTTCAGAAATGCTGGACTGCTGTTGGGTGGTGGTGAGGGAGGAGTGGAAAGCTCAGTCCTGTGTCCCCAGGCAGGCACATCACTGGTCTCATTAACAATCCTGACCAGGTGCAATTGAAATCCTTCTCCTTTTATCCCTGCTTGCTTCAGCTGCTCCTTTCCCTGCTGCTCATCAGTGGTGACACAGAGCAAAGAGAAGGAAGTTCTTTCTCCCTGGTCCTTACCTGGTTCCTTGGTGACCAACAGGAGATAAACCAGTCGAGTCCTAGGCCAGACTCTTGTGGCAGAGTTACCCTGTGAGGAGTGAATGCTGTGGGGTCAGAGTCAGAACAGGATCAGCCCTCACTGTGCCCAGAGCTGGGCAGTGCCAGCCCCTCACTGTGCCCAGAGCTGGGCAGTGCCAGCCCCTCACTGTGCCCAGAGCTGGGCAGTGCCAGGCCCTCACTGTGCCCAGAGCTGGGCAGTGCCAGCCCCTCACTGTGCCCAGAGCTGGGCAGTGCCAGCCCCTCACTGTGCCCCGAGCTGGGCAGTGCCAGCCCCTCACTGTGCCCAGAGCTGGGCAGTGCCAGCCCCTCACTGTGCCCAGAGCTGGGCAGTGCCAGCCCCTCACTGTGCCCAGAGCTGGCACTGGGGTGGGGAGCAGAGAATCCTGCCCTGGCAGTGTGGTTCCCCATCCCTGGGGCTGACATGCTTTCCATGCACACTGACAGGCAGATAATGCTGTGTTCAATGTTCTGGGGGTTTGCAGTATTTTAATGGGCAGCTCAATAGAGCAGGCATTTATTTCATAAAGCAAGTTGATGCCAGTCTGGTCTGACAGCAGAGTGAGCCGATTAAAGTTTGGCAGACCCTATTGACATTTCTAATAAAGAAATCACTACCACAGCATTTTTCTCTGCTTAAAGCAACAAGAGCGAGAATGGTGAAGAAATAAAACCTTTTGAGAGAAAGACGCTGTTGACAGCACCTTTTAACTTCCTCCATTTAATCACAAGTGCTCAGCTTTTGCCACCACTAGAACCCATAAAATGGCAATACTGCAATATATTCATTACTCACCATCCTGTGGAGTGCCTGGGAATTAGGGATGTGCAGGGGCTGACTCACAGGGGGAAGAAGAGCATGGAGAGTCTGGAGAGGCCATGCCACAGCCACAGCACAATCACCCTGTGCCACGTTTGTTCTGGAGCTGCTGCTGAGCTCACTGGCTTGCATCTGCCACCTTTACTCACCCTGCAGATTTGCCAGGGAGAGCTCCATCATTGGGTCCTTGGTGTGCCACTGCCCCTGTGAGCCCCCCTCAGTGGCACTGGGCACAGCCTGATCCAGGCTGGCTCCCAGAGCAGTCCCTGCCCTGCCAGGGTCCATGGGGGGTATGCAGAGGCAGGGTGTGAGCCCTGAGCTGATTCTCACAGCCCACAACTAAAGGGGCCTTTGTGTCCATACCTGCAGGCCACTTGGACACTGGGGATGGTTTAGTTAATCCTCATATTGCAATGCAGACTAGATTATTAATTGCACAGCAATAGTAATGGGGTAATAATGGTAAGAGTTAAATGAGAGTTTGAAAATGCATTCCCACACCTGTGTCTGCCCCTTGTGCTTGGGGATAACCATTGCTCTGTTCATTTTGCTAATGGGGCCATCCCAGTGGGACCCCTTGCATACTCAGGAGCTGTTATTTTGGTTTTCTCTTAGATTATCCTTCAGATTCCAAACAGGTTCCAGGGAATATCACAAAGTCATACTCGCAGCCTGGTTTTGAAGCCCAGGCTCAGCAGCAGTGCCGTGGCTGTGGCTGTGTCCAGAGCTGTGTGTGCCTGCCTGTGCTGCCCTGCACGAGTGTGAGAGCTGCTGCTGGGCTCAGGGGCTGTCTGTGGGCTGTGCTGTGCTCAGAACAGGAGCCATGGGTGATGTGTGGCTGCAGCAGGCAGGGCTGAGCTGCCTCTGCCCCCTGGGCATTCTCCTGGGAGCCCGTGCTGCTGAGAACAAAGCCAAGAGCCCTGTTGAGAGATGCTGTGCTCTGCCTCTGACCCCTCTGTGCTGGATGACAGTATCTGCTGGTAAATTTAGCGTAGGTTTTATCATCTGTATCTCTCACTTCATCCTATTTATCCATCACTTACCAGGCCATTACTCACCTTAAAACAGGTATGACAGACAAAAGGATGAAGGAGGGTTGTGAACGACAGCAATGTTCTCCATGCCATGTGTCCATCTTCCTCTCCTCTGAAGGAGCCAAGGGAATGTGGAAAATGGCTTTGAATTCTCCAGAAGTCTGTGTCCCACATGACACATGCTACTGTCAGGCCAGCCCTTGCTGCAGTGTATTTATGATCAAAGAGCACTTCAGTCATTGTGGATAGCTCCATAACACACTTGTATTGTCCAAGTTCTCTGTCCTGCACCAAGATTTATCTGCCTCACCTGAGCAGCAGACAGACAGACAGAAGTAACCTTGTAAATCTTACCATTCTTGTGGCAAATGCCTGTATGAGTAAACCTTAAAGAACTGGAAAATCTTTTATTTAAACTATCTTTGCATCCCCGAGGAGATGTTTTCTGTGCTAATGTCATCTTCCTTCACAGGAGCTTCTGCACACGTGCTGTGACAGTTTACATGGAAAAGGCATCTTTAATGTGCAGTTTAGCACCCTCCAACACGTTCCAGCTTGGAAATTGGGTGTGCAAAAAAGATGCAAAAATCTAATCTAAAAATACATCCGAGTGTCAGACTAAATTAAAATTCATGCTTCATTAAATGGGTACAGTACAACTTAGAGAAGTCTTGGTAGAAGCACAACTGCTTCTTCTGTTCAGCTTTTCAGCCAGCTGGGGCTGAATCTCCTTAGAAGTGCCTGTGGTATTGAGCTAATGGTGTTCAGCAGTTGTTTGTTCCTAGTTTGCCAGAATGCCTGATTCTGCTTTTCCAGCAGTTGTTATGGCACATCCTCAAACTGATTTTAGGCTTTACACATTGCCTTTATGTTTGAGTTAAAATACAGGCCAGCTGCTGCAGCACACCTGTGCTTTACAAACTGTTACTGGTCTGTGGAATATCAAATACCCCTTTGGTCACCCAGTGGGTGCTGTGTGAGCAAACACAGCCCGTGCAGCTGCTGTGGCTGCAAGCATTCTGTGGAAATACAGCCTTGGGAAAAAGGGGGAAAAAAAATATATATATATATATATGTCGGGGCTGATTTTCCCTGCCCTTTCATGCTCAGCACTGGGCCTTGCTCTGAAGAGGGATTTCAGAGCAGCAGCTTTTCTGCTTTTCTGTAGCAGGAGCTGAGGGCTCTGCCGGCTGGGGCTCTGCCTGCTCCCAACAGGTGCCTGAGCCTGGAGCAGAGTGCTGCTGCTCATGTTCCACACTCTCATGTTCCACACTGTCAATTTTGTGCTGTTTCAGCACTGGAGGTATCAGGAGATCTGAGTCCAGATCTGAGCAAGAGCCATGGCTTCTTTCAAGTATAAAATCAGCAGAGTGCTTTCTGAAATAGGCAAGTTGACTTCTGACACAGAAGCATCGATTGCCTCCCTGTCCTTTGAGGTCACGTTTTTACATTTCTTTGACTTCAGACATCTTGCAGATTTTTGCAAATGAATGTGGTGATAGACAGGAATAAACTGAATGAGAGAGTCAAAGATGAACAGAGGAATGCAAAGTAGGTCAGGGAAGGGAAAGGTGATGGGGGCATTCTGGCAGTGACATGAGGGACAGCTCTGCCAGACAGCCCAGGGAGAGGTTTCAGTCCTGAGAGCAGTCACGGGGCATTTCCACCCTTTATTGCTCATCAGCCTCACAGCCCAAGCCAAGTCCACTGCTGTCCTTCCTGAAAGGCAGGGCTGGGCCCAAAGCTGGCGTGTGCTCAGCTGGGAGGGGAGCAGGCTGTGCCCTGGGCATTGCTGCCCTGGCATCTCCACACTGGCATCTCTGCAGGAATGGCTGTGAAACTGGGAAAGGGCTGGCACAGCCTCTCAGTGCTGAAAGCAGATTGTGCCCAGTGCCCAGGAGGGAGCTCTGGTGGGGACAGGGCTGGGGCTGCAGAACCTTCCTGTTAACAAAGCTCTATAACTCCTGCAGAACCTTCCTGTTAACAAAGCTCTATAACTCTGCAGAACGTTCCTGTTAACAAAGCTCTATAACTCTGCAGAACCTTCCTGTTAACAAAGCTCTGACTCTGCAGAACCTTCCTGTTAACAAAGCTCTATAACTGCAGAACCTTCCTGTTAACAAAGCTCTGTAACTGCAGAACCCTCCTGTTAACAAAGCTCTATAACTCTGCAGAACCCTCCTGTTAACAAAGCTCTATAACTGCAGAACCCTCCTGTTAACAAAGCTCTGTAACTGCAGAACCTTCCTGTTAACAAAGCTCTGTAACTGCAGAACCTTCCTGTTAACAAAGCTCTATAACTCCTGCAGAACCTTCCTGTTAACAAAGCTCTGTAACTCTGCAGAACCTTCCTGTTAACAAAGCTCTATAACTCTGCAGAACCTTCCTGTTAACAAAGCTCTGACTCTGCAGAACCCTCCTGTTAACAAAGCTCTGTAACTGCAGAACCTTCCTGTTAACAAAGCTCTGACTCTGCAGAACCTTCCTGTTAACAAAGCTCTATAACTCTGCAGAACCTTCCTGTTAACAAAGCTCTGTAACTCCTGCAAAACCTTCCTGTTAACAAAGCTCTGTAACTGCAGAACCTTCCTGTTAACAAAGCTCTGTAACTGCAGAACCTTCCTGTTAACAAAGCTCTGTAACTCTGCAGAACCTTCCTGTTAACAAAGCTCTGTAACTGCAGAACCTTCCTGTTAACAAAGCTCTGACTCTGCAGAACCCTCCTGTTAACAAAGCTCTGTAACTCTGCAGAACCTTCCTGTTAACAAAGCTCTGACTCTGCAGAACCTTCCTGTTAACAAAGCTCTGTAACTGCAGAACCCTCCTGTTAACAAAGCTCTATAACTCTGCAGAACCTTCCTGTTAACAGCAGCCCTGACTCCTGTTTGACTGCCTTGGTGCATTCCAGGATGCACTGCCACTGTGCTCTCTGAAATATTGCAGCTCTCCGAGGCCAGGGCAAGTTTTCCACTGAAAATGATAATGTTCTCCTTGCTTTATTTGAATTAGCATTTCAGTGGAAGTGGGGAATTTGCTGATTTATGTAATTCTTTAAAAGAGGGCAGGGCAGCAAACTTCAGAGTAATTTATTTTTTGACATATATATTGCAGTGGTTTCGAAGACTTTTTGCAGCAGTTTGCAATCCTTTTCTGCAGAGCAAAATATTCACCTCAGACAGTGGAGTTTCACGAAGTCATCACTGGTTCATGCATTTCATGGTTATTTGCTATTTTTGCAGCCTCATCTTTGTATTTTTACTCCGTGGCATCCTGCAGGCATGTTCATTTCTATCTGCTGTGCTGAAGTATTAAGCAGTATTTAGGAATATGTTTTCAATCAGTTCAAGAAAAACAAACTCTTTCTTTTAAACAATTGTACTTATCAATGTTTTTTTTCTGCATGTGCAAATACTTAAAGAACAACAACGAAAAATAGAACTTGGCTTTTAGCAACCAGATGTGAATTTCATTTAGTGGATGAGATAACCATTTCCAGAAGTTGTCAGTACTCTCCCTCTCTCCAGGGTTTATTCCCAGCCTGCAGTTGTGCTCTCAGGAGCTGGCACAGCTCTGAAGAATCACAGGAACTCTCAGGAAAAGGGAGAAAAGGGGTGTGGATGGGGATCCTTTCAGTGATCTGGGCTGAAATCATTTCAGTGATCTGGGCTGAAATAATTTCAGTGATCTGAGCTGAAATCCTTATTATTTTACCCTAGCACCATGTGGCTCAGAACAACCCCTGGAGGGGCACAGGGAGCTGGGTTTAGCCTTGGCCAGCCCTGGATGGCACAGGGAGCTGGGTTTGGGGATGGCACAGGGAGCTGGGTTTGGGCCTGGCACAGGGATGGCACAGGGAGCTGGGTTTGGGGATGGCACAGGGAGCTGGGTTTGGGCCTGGCACAGGGATGGCACAGGGAGCTGGGTTTGGGGATGGCACAGGGAGCTGGGTTTGGGCCTGGCACAGGGATGGCACAGGGAGCTGGGTTTAGCCTTGGCCAGCCTGGGATGGCACAGGGAGCTGGGTCTGGGTTTTGCCAGCCCTGGATGGCACAGGGAGCTGGGTCTGGGTTTTGCCAGCCCTGGATGGCACAGGGAGCTGGGTTTAGCCTTGGCCAGCCCTGGGTGGCACAGGGAGCTGGGTTTGGGGATGGCACAGGGAACTGGGTTTAGCCTTGGCCAGCCCTGGGTGGCACAGGGAGCTGGGTTTGGGGATGGCACAGGGAGCTGGGTTTAGCCTTGGCCAGCCCTGGGTGGCACAGGGGCAGCTCCTGCTGCAGACCCAGCAGGTTCCCAGTGTCTCAGCCTGGCTGCTGTGCCCAATCCAGGGAGGGCAGAGCTCCTGTGGTGTTGAGCTGCTGGCACAAAATGACTGGCAATTGTCAGCAAGTGTTTCTTTCTCTCCCTTGACATTTCCTCCTAGCAACACGTGGGATATACATTTCCTGTAATTTGTAAGGCTTTTTTTTCCTTCTCCAAGTTTTGAGTCGACAGCAAAGTGTTGGGTACAGGGAGAGAGCACACAGCCACCAGGGAGGTCTCCAGGGCCTGCAGCAGAGCCCACAGGCAATGTTTCCAGGGCATTCTGATTTAACTCTCAGCTGTTCCAGCAGCTCAGAAGGAGATAAAAACCCTCCAAGAAATTTGCAATAGCTCTTGAGAAGCTGAGAGCACACAAAACTCAACCGAAACAAAATAACATTTCTTACACTTGAATGAGTTTAGAATTGGTGTCATTTACAAGAGAAAAATAGAAAAGTGAAGGCAAGAATGTTAATAAATTCCACAGTAGTCCTTAGCATTGAATTATATCAAAAAGTGAAGTCAAGGATGTGTGTGTGTTCATATGTGAAAGCCATAATTTATTTAAACTTAGTGTGCCCCTGGTGCTTTCAGCACTGGATAATGAGATGATGACGTTTCACCTTAAGGTCATACTTTACAATAAACTCCAGATATTATTATTTTCTTCTTGAGGTACCTGTAATATCTTAGGTGATTTTAAAATATTGCATAAGAATGTCACAGACTGAAATTTGGACAGACAGCTGAACAGTGGGAAAGGGCAGGATTGGTACAGAGTTTGTTTATCCAAGGCAAACCATAATGTTTCACCTGGGAGAAAGGCTCTGACAAAGGTCTGGCTGCAGACAGGGAGGGTCAGCACAGATCAGAGCTCTGGGCTGAGCTCACTGTGGTGTAGCTGCACCAGGCCCTGCAGCAGAGGTGCCTGGAGATGGGCTGGGGTTTGTCAGGATAAGTGTGTGAGGTGGGCAGGGCACGAGGAGATTGAGCAAAGCTGCAGCCCCTGCTCTCAGTGCCATGGAATGTGTGGCACTGCCAATGCACACACGGTGTGTGCTGTCCCTGAGCTGCTTTTCCATCCCAGCACCCTGAGCTGCTGCACTCCAGGGCCAGGGAAGCCCTGGTGCTCTCCTGCCCTGCTCAGCATCCCTGACCTGGGCAGGACAGGGCCCCTGGGTGCTCCATCAGCCAGGGCTGAGCTGCACCAGGGCTGGCACGGTTCTGGTACATCATTTATCCCTTTTTAGATCAATTTCCTGCTCATCTGCACCTCTGAATGTGCTGTTTCTACTGACATCTCAGGCCAGGGCTGACCTTTCACCATTCCAGAAGAACCCTGGGTATTTTCAGGCTTTTGAGCAATGGTTGTTGCTTCATGTAAAGCAAACAAAGAGCAGAAACCCAGCAATGTGCTCCAGACCAGCTCTGAGGAAGGGCCAGCAGCTGGAAGCCTGGGGCAGGAGCTGCCCCTGGGGAACAGGATGAAAACACAGCCAGGGCTCATGTTCAAAACCCAAAAGACACAAATGCAAACTGAAAATCCTGTAATAATACTGCTGACCCTTGCAATTTTTCACCCAAACATTTATAAACAGCATCTTGTTCTAAATGTTTGGCTCCCTATGCTGTTTTATTTCCTTTTCCCCCATAGAAAAGTGATAGTTGCCTGACACTTGTTTAACAGTTTCATCTCTCACTGCACCAGACTCAAATTGAAGCAAGTTGCTCTTGAAAATTGGAAGTGTGAAAGGTTGTGGAATTGCCCTCTGGAGGTCAGGCAGGCACTCAGCTCAGGTTGTGTATGTTAACCTCCTTTTTCTGGGCTCCTTTCTCTGTGTTCCTGCTGAACACAGCAGCAGGGGAACCCTGGAGCTGGTGTTGTCTGTGCCCAAAATCCACCAACAATTCTGCTGCATTGTGGCCTTTGCATCCTCCCCATGTTTCTTTTCCCTTCTTTTAATAGTGCACTTTGTCAACATATCAAAGCAATGTTTATTTACCTAGTAATTCATTTATGTCATTTAAAATCAAGATTATCCAGTGCTGACTGGATTTACCAGAGGTCAGGGGCTCCAAGGAGGTTTCTGATTATCCATTCTTCCTCTTGGAGAAAAACTTAGAAATCTTTCTGGTAGAAAAGACATCTGGAAAGGAGGGAAGAGTTAGTGGCAGGGGAAAGGATAATGTTAGACCTAAGCCACCTCAGTTTTATTCAGCTTTCTGCCAGAATGTCTCTGTTCATCTCCATGGCCCCTCCTGGCTTCAGGCAAGCTGCAGCCATGGGTGTGCCTGTCTGAAGTGCTGTGTGCTTTTTGTAAATCTCAATTAATGACCACAGGAGGATGAGGAGAGGATGGAGAGGGAGCTGACTGCAGCTGTGGTGCTGTGGTTTGTGCCTGGGATCCCAGGATCCCGGGTCAGAGGTGCAGAGCTGGGCTGCAGGCCCGGGGCAGGGGCAGCACCTGCTGTGCTGCAGGCTCTGAAACCCCTGCATTTGTGTGTGTGTGTGTGAGAGTGTGTGAGTGTGCACAGGGCTCTGAAACCCCTGCATTTGTGTGTGAGAGTGTGTGTGAGAGTGTGTGTGTGCACAGGGCTCTGAAACCCCCTGCACTGGGGTGTGAGTGTATGAGTGTGTGTGTGAGAGTGTGAGTGTGTGAGTGTGAGTGTGTGTGTGCAGGGCTCTGAAACACCCTGCACTGGTGTGTGAGTGTGTGTGTGTTTGTGTCTCTGTGTGTGTGTGGTGTGTGTGTGTGTGTGTCTCTGTGTGGGTGTTTGTGTGTGCACGGGGCTCTGAAACCCCCTGCACTGGGGTGTGAGTGTATGAGTGTGTGTGTTTGTGTCTGTGTGTGTGTGTGTCTGTCTCTGTGTGAGTGTTTGTGTGTGCACAGGGCTCTGAAACCCCCTGCACTGGTGTGTGAGTGTGGTATGTGTGTGTGTATGTCTCTGTGTGTGTGTGTCTGTGTGTGTATGTGTATGGGTGTGTGTGTCTGTGTGTGTGTGTGTGCTCCCACCCTTTGGTGGGTGCAGTGCCTGGAGCTGCATCTCCAGAAGGGGCTGAGGATGTCTGAGGAGGTGCAGACCCCCCGTGTCAGGGTTGCACTATTACCAAAACACATTCACATAAGCAGTTCTGCCTCCCGTGCCGAGCTCTCCACACACGAGGGTACAGTCTCTGCTTTATGGCTGCTTTGGTTCCCCCCTCTGTCTCTGTGCCCCCCTCAGTGTCTGGAAGCAGAATTGCCCCTGCAGCACTCAGGGATGGGGCTGCAGCTGGACTGTGTGAAGATCCACTCTGCTCCCACGCTGGGGTGGATAATTGACAGTAATGGCTGTAAAATCCAGAGCTCGGGGGCTGCTTTGGTTTGTTGGGGTTTTTTTGGTTTGCTTTTTTTTTTTCCTCCCAAGCCATCCCTCTGGAAAAGAGTTTGATCAATGGCTGAGCATTTCACACTGGTATTAATAAATGAGAATGTTAAAGAGCCACTTTAGGAATAAATAATCTAATTCAGTTCATAATCCTAACTGTTGTTTAAAAAGAAATACAAGTAATAACAAAACCAAATTACCCTTTATTTAAATATTAATCTTTGATGGTAATTGTGCCTGAATAAATATTTCAGTTGCAAAGAGTGGGTTGTATTGTCAGGCTGAGCTGTGTGTGAGTGGATGCAGTGTCCTGTGCTGTGCCTGGCACAGAGGAGCTGCTGCTCTGAAAGCTCCCTGCTGCCCTGGGACTGTCACTGTGCATTAGCAGCAGCTCCCTGAGTGATGGGGGCCTGCTGAACAGGGCAAGGACATGCACTGGGCTCAGGCTTCTCACTGGGGCTGCTCCAGCCACATCAAAATGATAGATAGATATATATATAGATAGATATATTCAGAAAAACCAGCAGCGTTCACAGCTCTGGGGCTTTGTGTTGTCCAGGAGTGCCAAGCACAGCTAAAATTCACTGTCTTGTAGTTCTAGGGGGAGCTGGTGTGGCTGATGCTCCCAGTTCCTGCTTCTCACCTAATCCAGTTGTAACACATGCACCACTGAGCTTTTCCTTATTTAACCAGGACTTGCATCTCTGCTCATATAAAAAACTGCATTATCAGCTACTGCTTTTATTTTTCTTCATTTCTGTTTCCCTCTGGCCCTTGTGGAATGTCATTGCCTTGGTGACTGCCTGGTGACTAGACCAGGACTACCACCCAGAGAGTCCCCAGAGCTGAGGGGCTTCAAAACAAACTGATGGAGGAATTGATATCTGTGTTTTACACTGTCAGGAAGGCAGAGGTGGCAGTGGCCTGGTGCAGATTTAAATGCAGTGGACAGGAGTGATCTAGCCAGGAAAGAGCTCAGCTCTGCAGCCTGACCCTTGGACTGGGACTGCCATGAGCTGTGCAGCTCCTGAGCTCAGGAGGGTGGGATACAGGTACCTGAGGTGGGATACAGGTACCTGAAGGTGGGATATGGGTACCTGAAGGTGGGATATGGGTACCTGAGGTGGGGTACAGGTGCCTGAGGTGGGATATGGGTACCTGAAGGTGGGATACAGGTACCTGAAGGTGGGATATGGGTACCTGAAGGTGGGATATGGGTACCTGAAGGTGGGATATGGGTACCTGAAGGTGGGTACAGGTACCTGAAGGTGGGATATGGGTACCTGAAGGTGGGATACAGGTGCCTGAGGTGGGATACAGGTGCCTGAGGTGGGATACAGGTACCTGAAGGTGAGATACAGGTGCCTGAAGGTGGGATATGGGTACCTGAAGGTGGGATATGGGTACCTGAAGGTGGGATATGGGTACCTGAAGGTGGGTACAGGTACCTGAAGGTGGGATATGGGTACCTGAAGGTGGGATATGGGTACCTGAAGGTGGGTACAGGTACCTGAAGGTGGGATATGGGTACCTGAAGGTGGGATACAGGTGCCTGAGGTGGGATACAGGTGCCTGAGGTGGGATACAGGTACCTGAAGCTGAGATACAGGTACCTGAGGTGGGATGCAGGTCCCTGACCATTGGTCAGGGCATTCCTGCTGGGTGTGCTGCAGACCTGCCTGATTCTTCCCTGTGAGAAAAGAGGGTTCTGCTCTTGGAGGATCTCAATGGTCAGGATTTGTTCCTTTGACAATCTTAATTTAGCCCTGAACTCTTGTTTTTGGCCTGCAGTGACAGATGTGGAGCCCTGAGCCGCATTGAGGATGTCAGAGCTGGGCAGTGATGAGTGGGGACGTGGCTGGCACGGGGTCACTCAGCAGAGCAGTGGCACAGCCAGACGTCTCCTGTGCTCCCAGCTCAGTGTTCCACGTCAGCAGCAATTTTTCATGGCTGTGTGGCTGCTGCTGTTGTGTTCCTGCTTGGCAATGGACCCAGTGCCGTGGTGTCCCTGAGTTCAGTCCAGTTCTGGCCCTGCATTTCACCTGCAGCTCCAGCAGTGCTGTGGGAGCAGTAGAAGTTTCTCTTCTGCCACCTGGGATTGCATTTTATGAGATAGATGAGAAGAGCAAAGGATGATCATGTTTGCATGAAACCTTCTGGTAGTAGGAGCCCCCTGTAATTTGTGATTTACACTCATCAGTTCTGGTGGAAGTGCCACATCCTTTGTGTCTATGGGAGAAATGTCTGCTCTGGAGCCACTCCCTGCTCCAGTATCTTCATTTCTCCTTCTTACACAAATAGCCTCCAAGTTGTTTCTACTTCATCTTTCCTCCACACAATTCATCTGCCCACTTCTCACATTCATGTAAAAACTCTGGCACCAATCCTTGGCTGTTTCATGTTTTAGATTATTTTACTCCTAAGCATTGGAAAAGTCTGCACCAGTAATTCAGATGATTTTGTTGCTTCTTGTTTTACATCTCCACAAATTCTGCAGAACACAATGCTTCTTTTATGAACAAAGAGTGAGAGTTGTAAATTATTAAACACAGAAATAAGAGATAGAGACATATTTTGTAGCGCTTTTCTTTTGGAATTGTCCAAGAGAAGTTTGATTCATTCATGTTACTGCATGCTTTTACCATGAAAAAAGAGTTATTCCTTTTCCTTGCTTCAGTTTTGGAGTTAGTGCTGTCCATTGTGTGTCCTAGGATGCTCTGATACAGAAAATACCCGTATTGCATTTTAAATTTCCATTAGCTGTGCTCGCAGCAGGAGCAGCCCTGCAGACAGGGAGTGTGCTGTGAGCTGAGCAGTGAGCACAAATGCAGGAATGCACAAATGCAGGAATGCACAATGCAGAAATGCAGGAATGCACAATGCAGAAATGCAGGAATGCACAATGCAGAAATGCAGAAATGCAGAAATGCACAATGCAGAAATACAGACATGCACAAATGCAGACATGCAGAAATGCAGGAATGCAGAAATGCACAGTGCAGAAATGCAGGAATGCAGGAATACAGAAATGCACAAACGCAGGAATGCACAATGCAGAAATACAGACATGCACAAATGCAGGAATGCAGAAATGCAGAAATGCTGTTTGTTCCTGCACTCCGCGGTGGTGCCCGTGCTCTGCTCCTCGTGCCCAGCGTGTTGGCAGCAGGAGCAGGCCCTGCTCTCAGCCCTGTCCCTGCTCATTTCTGTGCAGCCCTGGGCGAGGGCAGGAGCCATTCTCTGGGTATAAAATGGGTGAATTTACTGAGCTGGGGTGCAGGTTTTGCTGCTAAAGGAGAGCCCAGCTCAGCAGGCTGCTGAGGTTCATTGGTGCTGGCAGAGCTGTGCCCGGCTGAGGAGGGCAGTGCCAGGCACTGCAGAGCTGCTGTGGCTCTGGGCAGGGCCAGCCTGCAGCTGGCAGCCAGGGCAGGGCAGGGAGCCCTGAGATGGGAGCAGTGCTCAGCCAGCCCGGCTCCCCTGCCCCTGCTGCCCAGGGCACTCAGGGGCACTCAGGGCCTGCTCTGCATCCCTCCCACACAGGCATCACCCTCCCTCCTGTCCCAAAATGTAATCACTCTTCACCTCTGCTCTTCTCTCTCATTTCGTTGAAATGGGTCTAATGCACTGGAGGGAATGACAGGGACTCAGATGGACTGATTGCATAATCCTCTCTTTATTAAGGAGCTTGGAAGAAGGAAAACAACTCCCAACCAGCTTGTTATAGCCATCGATGCCACTGCAGAAATGATTTCATTCTAAGCATTTTGTCCTCTCTACTTTTAAACCTTCCCAGATATTGTGTTTTCCATTTCTTTCTGAGGCTCTTCCATTGTCCTTGTGCTTTGAATTTGCTCCATGTTTCCTGTTGTTTCTAATTATACTCTCCTGCCTACCTGCTCTAGCAATTTTCTCTCCTTGATGGATAAATCCTTGAAATATTTGTGGAAAGTGAGCACTTTCTGCTTCTTGTGCCTTTCAAGCCTCACCTACTGATTTTTTTTAGGAAAATCACCAACCTACCTTCTGCTCTACTTGATGTTCCTTTAAGTACTGCTCATTCAGGCCCTCTGGAAATCTGGCAGATTATTTCTTACCGTTTTTCTAAAAACCCTGCCCGTTTCCTGCAGTCCTCATGGCTCTTGTTTGTACCTTATCCTGCTGTGCAATGACAGCAGAACTAAAGTCAAGCAGCTTGAGCAAAACAAATGGAAAACCATGCCTGAAAACCCGTTTATATTCACAGACTGTAGTGATAATTCTGGCAGGGCTGTGTTTTAATTCTTCACATCATTTGGCTGCTTTTAATACCCATAACAGCTGCCCCTTGGATTTCTCCACACAAATTCCAAGAACCGTGGTGGTTTGGAGGTTTGGAGTAAGTTCCCCATCCAAAATTTCCATTTTGCTTGCTTGGAGCAGATATTCTAAGCCCACATTTTTGGTGATTTTGTGTCCCAGCTCGTACCCCCTGAAGGATTTTCATTGCAGGGAAAGAAGAGCAGTGTCTATATTTGCAAAGGTTCCATGTTAGCCTTGCAAAGAAAGAGAGTTTACATTCAATTAACTCATTAAAGACTCATAATTGGACTAAGAAACTCTGGGGCAGTACAGTAAGAGTGAAAACTAAATAAGAATGAGTAGTTCAAGCAGTCCAGTGTTCAGGTGTGCAGTGACATGTCACTGCAGCAGAAATTGAGCTTCACTTTCTGCTTCTCCCCCTTCCGTGAATGATTTATGAACCTGTTGAAGCTGTTAATGATGACTAACATTACTGAAATCATAATTATAACAATTAGGGTGTCCTTTCCCCTGCCTCCAGCTCAATAAAACCAATATGTCTTTCTCAAGGGCTGGATGTGCACCTTTCCACAGTCACCAGCACAGATTTGAGCTGAGGCTGAGGCTGCCCAGGCAGGAGCAGGGCTGGGCTGCAGCTCAGCAGTGAATCTGCTCTTTGGGGGTCCCCAGGCAGGAGCAGGGCTGAGCTGCAGCTCAGCAGTGAATCTGCTCTTTGAGGGTCCCCAGGCAGGAGCAGGGCTGAGCTGCAGCTCAGCAGTCAATCTGCTCTTTGAGGGTCCCCAGGCAGGAGCAGGGCTGAGCTGCAGCTCAGCAGTCAATCTGCTCTTTGAGGCGCCCCAGGCAGGAGCTGGGCTGAGCTGCAGCTCAGCAGTCAATCTGCTCTTTGGGGCTCCAGGCAGGAGCAGGGCTGGGCTGCAGCTCAGCAGTCAATCTGCTCTTTGGGGCGCCCCAGGCAGGAGCAGGGCTGAGCTGCAGCTCAGCAGTCAATCTGCTCTTTGAGGCGCCCCAGGCAGGAGCAGGGCTGGGCTGCAGCTCAGCAGTCAATCTGCTCTTTGGGGCGCCCCAGGCAGGAGCAGGGCTGAGCTGCAGCTCAGCAGTCAATCTGCTCTTTGGGGCTCCCCAGGCAGGAGCAGGGCTGAGCTGCAGCTCAGCAGTCAATCTGCTCTTTGAGGCTCTTTGAGGCGCCCCAGGCAGGAGCAGGGCTGAGCTGCAGCTCAGCAGTCAATCTGCTCTTTGAGGCTCTTTGAGGCGCCCCAGGCAGGAGCAGGGCTGTGCTGCAGCTCAGCAGTGAATCTGCTCTTGGGGCCCCACATGGGCCCTGCAGGCTGGTCCCCAAACCCAGCAGCTGGGTCTGCACACAGGGGAGGCTGGAGATGTGCTCTGGCCTCCCCAGCTGACAGCACGGGCTCCTCACCCTGCTTGGGATATTTCCTGTCTCAGGGGATATTTCCCATTCTCAGGGGATATTTCCTATTCTCAGGGGATATTTCCCATTCTCAGGGGATATTTCCTGTTCTCAGGGGATATTTCCTATTCTCAGGGGCATGTTCCTGAGGATTCCAGGGAGCCATTCCATGCCATGGCTGTTTTTCTGTCTCCTCCACTTCTCTAGTTATTAGTCTGATCATGTTGTTATTTACTGAAAGAGTAATTTCCTTTTGGAAAAGACAAACAAGTGCAGCCACGTTCTGCCAGAGTGCAGTGAGTAAGGTGCTGGGAGCCCACCATTGTCATCTGCCTCCTTAGATCAGGGAATATTTAAAGTCCATTTAAGTCTATCTGCAGTAATGGGTTTGTTTACAGCTGTTTGGCTGGAGGTGATGTGAGGACACAGAAATTGGAAGGAATCATTCTGGAGCAGGGAGCTGTTAGCAGCCAGTGCAGTTTCCAGAGCTCAGAGTTGCACTGGGAGCCCAGGCAGGAGGAGGAGCATTGGCCATTATCCCTGGTGTGTCTGGGGTGGGATGGGCTCTTGGAATTCTGCCCTCAGCTCCAGCCAGAGTGGCTCCTCTGGCTGCTTCTGCCTTTGGAATAATCAGCTTCTGCTAAAGTCTTTCAGGGCACAGGCATTTCAAATCCCCAAGTGCTTTTAGATGGAGCTGGGTGAGTTTATGGAGAGATGCTTTGGTGTGGTGGCTGCCCTGGCAGGGAGAGCCCAGCCCAGGGTGCAGCTCTGCTCCCTGCTGCCTTGGATTTCCTTCTGCAGGAGGGGATGTGCCTGCACAGGGGGCTCTGCCCTTGGGGTTTGCTGCAGCAGCTCCTGCACCCCTGGCTGCAGCTCCTGCACCGCTGGATGCAATTCCTGCACCCCTGGCTGCAGCTCCTGCACCCCTGGCTGCAGTGACAGTGGGCTGCTGCTGCTGTGGGGGACACAGAGCCACCCGAGGGTGGGACTGGGAGCCCCCAGGGACACCCAGGGACACAGAGCCCTGCAGGGACACCCAGTGCTGCTGATTCCTGCACTGATTCCTGCACTGCTCCCTGCCCTGGGGGGCTTTGCTGTCTCTGGGCAGCCCCCACAGGATAATTCTCTGCAGTGTGACTACAACCATCACCTGCCACTGCTAATAATAATAATATTATCATCATTATTATCAACAATAATATTATTAATAATAATATTTTCTATTTTTTATTGTTTTTGTCCCTGCCATCACTCCTGAGAGCACACCCAAGGCCTGCCTGACCCTTGTGTCCTGTGCCCCTGCCCAGCCTCGGGCTCCAGGGGGGAGCTGCAGGTGCACCAGCAAACCCCAAAGGATTGACTGCAGCAGCTCATGCTGATAAGAACATGAATTCTGAGAGCTTTTGAACTCACACGGATTTTGATGTCAGCAGTACATCAGGAGCAGTGATTTGGTTTGACAGGCCCTGGAACTCGGCCTCAGACCTGTCCCATCATCCTGTCTGTGTGATTTCCTCATGGCTGTCACATCATCCAAGGTGTGTGGAGGGGAAACATCTGCTCCAGCAAATGTACCACAGCTGGAGCAGGGACTGGGGCTGGTCCTGATTGCTACAGACAGAACAATTTACTGAGAAATAATCTGCCTTGAGAAAGGTGCTAGACCAGGTGGATTTCAAAGGGCTCTCCTAACCAAGATTGCCCTGTAATTCTGTGATTTAAAATATATTTCAGCCTAAAGCTCTTTCAGAAAGCTGGGTTTGGAGGGAGGCAAGCTGTATCTTCTCTCTTCAGTTTATTTTTCATATTATTGCTTAAAAATAAGAAACAAACGGGATTCTGAAAGCTACTATTTCAATATTAAGAAAGGTGGAAAGTATTTCCTCTCTTAATTCTAGACTTGGCAAACATTGGACAATTGTGTAAAGAAAACTCTTTCTAAAATTTTTTATTTTAATTGAAAAGGACTTTGCAGTTTTGGAAGATGTATGAGTTCAGCAGAAATATTTGCTGAACAGTTCACAGCAGAGGAAATTCCTGTAGCTGAGGGTACTAATCTCATATATTGGATGTGCCTTGGCAGCTATCTCCAAGTAAGTCACTAATTTTGAAATACTTGGACAGCTTGAGTCTTGAGCAATGTAATGCTGCTTTTACATATGATTGCATTTGTGGAACCAGTGTGGACACTAATAAGCAAGGCATTAAAAATGTGTTACAGATCCCACTGTGGAGAGCTGCAGCACAATGCTAAAGCACCACATCTGCCCCTCTGGATTCAATGCCACAATTAAATTTTTTAAATATTAGTAGGGGGCGTAATTTCAAAACCATTCTGAATTCCAGAGTCTAACCCCACATAAATTAATGCACAAGTGTAGATTTGCTGGTCCTGGGTGAAGGGGGTTTTTAGTGGGTAAGTATTTGCAGGATGAGGGGTGATTGTGCTGCAGGCTGTGTGCTGAGCACAGTGCCTGATCCCAGGGTGTGTGCTGGGGTTACCCAGCAGTGAATATTGGCAGGGCTGCCCTGCAGGGTTTTAGCAGGAGAAGATCCTGGGTGTGGGTCCCTCCGAGCAGGGCAGGGTTTGTGCATCTCCTGCCATTCTCAGAAAGGTTTCTTTCATTTCCAGGAGGCTGTGAGGGGTTAGCAGGCTGCCAGGTTGTCTGTGAATGAGCCATGGAGGGCTGTGTTTAGGGCTGTGTTTAGGGATGCTCGGGAGTGTTGCTGATGCAGAGGCTCAGCCCTGGGCTGTGCTGTGAATTCTCTCTGGGCAGGCTCTGCCCTGCCTCGTGTGCTGAGCTGCTCCTGGCTGGAGCCTTCAGACCTTCCTGCCCTTGCCATGGCAGCTGGGCTTCATTTTCCAGTGTCCCCCTTGTTCAGCCACATTCCCTGGTGATCAGGGACAGTGTGAGCCTGGGCTGGGCCCTGCAGCCCTTCCCACTGAACTGTGAGCACCTGTGCTGTGTGCTCACCTGTGCTGTGTGCTCACCTGTGAACTGTGCTCACCTGTGAACTGTGAGCACCTGTGCTCTGTACTGTCCACTGAACTGTGAGCACCTGTGAACTGTGAGCACCTGTGCTGTCCACTGGACTGTGAGCACCTGTGCTGTGTGCTCACCTCTGAACTGTGCTCACCTGTGAACTGTGAGCACCTGTGGCTGTGTGCTGTCCACTGAACTGTGCTCACCTGTGAACTGTGAGCACCTGTGCTGTGTGCTCACCTCTGAACTGTGCTCACCTGTGAACTGTGAGAACCTGTGGCTGTGTGCTGTCCACTGAACTGTGCTCACCTGTGCTCTGTGCTCACCACTGGACTGTGCTCACCTGTGCTCGGTGCTCACCACTGGACTGTGAGCACCCGTGGCTCTGTGCTCTCCTCCTCTGCAGCTTTCCCACTCGTTTACAAGTGAGTTATCCCACATTTATTGTCATTTTTGTGCCGAGGACAGTAAAGCAGCAGGTGGAGAGAGCTGCTCTGGGTGTATTTGCAGGGTTTATTGGACTTTGCACTGTCAGTAAAAGCATTTTTGTGGCCTTCAGCTCTGCCTCCTGCCCAGGAGTGGGGCTGTGCTGCCCGTGCCCCAGGTGGGGCTGCTGCTGCGTGATTATCGGATTTATTGAGTGATTATCACATGGCATGGAGTAAAGTCAGCAGATTTACCCTTCCCTTGGCCCCATGTGGGAAATGATCTCTGTGTTTGCCACGCCAGGGGATGCTCAGATCCCTGCTTTGAACTGAACCGCAGGCTCGGTGGGTAATTATGTTTTAAATTGATATTATATTAAGAGGTTTGCTAATTTTTGCACACTTCTGAATTGAGTTATTTGGGAAAAGTGCAATCAACAGCTGGAAAATCATATAGTGAATAATTTATTTGACAATAGCAAAGAAATAAAAGTCAAATAAATAATTCAGCAAATATTTCTCAACCAACACTACTGGTGTCAAGCTCCAGAGAGATGGATCAATTTTTAAAAATAACTCTATTACATGATTAGCAGACTCATTTTTTGGTGATTTTTCTTCCTAGTTGGTTCACTTCATATGGTGATTCCCACAGAAAAATGACTTTTCAGTCTACCTGTCCTGAATTTTTAATAGTAAGATGACACTGAATAAAGTTAAATTTTAATGTAGTGCTCTATGTACCACCTTCTGCTGGTACATCAGTGGTGAGTAATGATCTTTGCTGTAGCTCCAGGCTCTACCGACCTTGGCTTTACAGTGCCCTCCCTGACCTTGGGATGGGCTGAGCCCCAGGTCTCACCTTCCTGTCTGAAATATTTTAGTTTTTGTTATTTGTGTGCTGTGTGCAGGATGAGCTGTGTGTGCTGCCAGCCCGTGGGGCAGTGCTGCACCGTGCTGTGGGTTTGGGTTATGAAATTCCTGCTCTTGGGGTGACTCTGACACGTTCCCTTTGGGTGCCAGGCAGGCTGGGGGTCCTGCTGGCCTTGCCTGGCACGTGCCAGCCCTGCTGGGCGTGCTGAGCTCTGTTCTGGAGCTGGGCCAGCCCTCGGTGCTGGCAGGCACTGCCTTGCTTGTTTTACTCCTGCTCCATGGCAATTCCTGCAGCATTTGATTTTTCACCTTAAGTACCAGTTGTAGGAACAAAACAGTCCACAGAAAACCTGCAGTTGTTGTTCCAGGTGTAAAAGCTTTCTCCAAAAACAAGCTGAAAATACTCATGATTGCACTCTAGCTGGGTCAGTGGGATTGGATTGGTTAAATCAGAAATGTCTCTGTGTAAGAGCACTGTGGGGTTTTACCCTGTGGTGCCTGGGGAGGGACAAGGACCCAGAGGAGCTGCCCCAGCCTGGCAGCCCCAGAGGGGTCCTGGAGCACTCAGGGGTTTGTCCCTGCAAACAAACCTGGGCAGAGCTGGCACTGAGGGACACAGAACAGGGCAAGGAGCCACTGCTGGATGAGGGAATGAGAGAGAGGGGTTTGTACAAAGCAGCCGTGGGTCTGCTGAGAGGGGGAGTTTGGTACACAGGGATGGGAAATAATGGGAGAACCATGGGCTCCATGGGAAACTCACTGACTGGCACAAGGAGAGGGAAAGGGGTTATATATGAAAAGGGACATTAGCCATTAGGGGGTTTGGGGGGTCTGCAGCTCTCAAGCACCTCAGGCAGTGGGGAAGGAGAGAGGGAAGTGTGGCTGGGATAAAATTGGGATAAAAAGGAGGCTCCATCCTCCAGAATTTTGGGAGAGCCCTGGGAAATGCCCCGTGGGCTCTCCCTTTACTCAGGAGGGTTGCAGGACTGCTCTGGCTCCTGTCTGGGCACCAGCCCTGATGTTTGTGGGTTCCTGCCCTGCAGGACCCCAGCACTGAAGGCTCACAGCATCCCACGGGGCTGTTTGTGCTGCAGGGATGGCAGCTCTGCTCCCAGCACACGTGGACAGGAATGCAAATGTCCCTCCTGCCACAACACTGGGACTCAGATGTACAGGCTGCTTAAAACAAACAAAAACCCCTCACAAATGAAAGGATTCTCTCTCCTGAGACCAGAGCTGTGGATATTTTTTAAGAATCCAGCAAAGACTAGACAGACAATCTTTTCTTGGTGAAAATAAACTAAAAGATTATCGGGATTCTCTCCTGGCTACTTTAAATATAGATGGGATATATGTATAAAAATATATTCCTTCTGCTACAGGAGATTTTTCCCTCAGTGATTTCTTTTCTCTTAATATCTTCTAGTTTCCTCCTCCTTTTTTTCCCCACCCAAAATCTGTTTAGGTGTGAAGACAGTTTGTTACTGGGCTGCATGTTCCCAGGAGCAGTGCAAAAATATGGAGAAAATCCACTTTATTTAAAGACTTTGGCAGTGCTGGGGATCTGCTGCTCTAGGGAGTGGAAATGCAATGCCCAGGAGCTCTAGAGGAGCTCTAGGGCTGGGCAGAGAGGGAAGGAGGTACCCAAAAGCAAATATTCTGAAGGAAGGGCTGATTCTCTAGTGATCCTTTGGTTTCCTTTCCACCTCCTCATTCTTGGTTAGGAAACAAGTCCTGATCAGTGATGGCATCAGGAGTAATGGCTTAAAATTCCAGCAGAGAGGAGCAGAGAAGGTTTGTGAAATCCTTTTAGTGAAATTGTTTACATTCTGGGGAAAATGCCATAGAAAAGGGTCTTTTTTTCATTTTAAACAGAATCTGTATCAGAAATGAAATGTTTTTTCAAGAATACAGAGCTTTGCTCCAGCGTGGTTGTGCTTTGGCTTTCCAGGCATTTCTCCTGCATCTGCTGTGGGTTGATGTTGTTTCTTCCCACACAGGGAAGGGAACTTGGGGGTTTTGCCTGAATTACAAACCCAGCACGTGACCTCACTTTTACCCAAAAAATTAACTTCTGTCTGAAATGTCACCTTTTTCCACTTTGTGGTGCATAAATCATCTCATCCCCTCTTTTTATGAGAAAGTAATTTTCAGTTTAATTTTCTCTCCATGTAATGGTTTTCTCAAACCCCTCCAGGCCTGCTGGGGTCAGCTGTGCTGCTGCCACCCTCCTGTGTGCTGGGAGGTTCCCAGTTATCCCAGGGAACATTTCTGCCTTTCCTGAGCTCTGCTGTCCCCCTTGCCCTGGCTGAGCAGCGTTTCAGGGCACAGACTGCCTTGGTGCCCTGCAGGAGCTGTGCTGTGCTCGTTTGGGGGCTGCAGGAGAATAAAATAAAATAAAATAAAATTCCCTTTTGTGTGCTCTGCTGTGCCCTGGGCTCTGTGCTCCCTTTGCTGTGACACATCCTGGTTGGCACATTCATGGTTCAGGCTGCTCCTGTCCATTCCAGCGTGCTGCAGCCAGGATGGAGCCTGGTGCATTGTGATGGGAACGGTGCAGGGCTGCTCTGGGAGCTGCAGGGGAGGCTGTGCTGGGGGCACAGAGGGCACAGAGGGCACAGAGGGCATGGTGCTGCTTTGGGAGGGCAGCGTGGGAGCCTTGAGAGCACTGCCCACGCCCAGAGCTGCTCCTGGGTTTGCAGTGTCCCCTCCAGAGCAGGAGTGGCCATCCACATCCATCATCAAACAGGGTGGGACATCCTCTGAGCAGGGATCCCTGAGGGAATGTGGTGTCAGCGCTGGCCAGGTGTAGCCATGGTGTTTTCTGAAAAATCCTTTCCTTAGGATTTTCCCTCCTGAGAAGCTGAGAGGCCTCAGGAACAAAATGCAAACATTGATTATCTGCTGCTGTGGAGTGCAACAGGTGCATCTGGGATTGGTCTCGTGTGGTTGTTTCTAATTAATGGCCAATCACACTCAGCTGGCTCAGACTGTCTGTACAACACACAAGCCTTTGTTATCATTCTTCTTTTTCTATTCTTAGCCAGCCTCCTGATGAAATCCTTTCTTCTGTTCTTTTAGTATAGCTTTAATATAACATATATCATAAAATAATGAATCAGCCTTGTGAACCATGGAGTCAGCTCCTCATCTCTGCCCTCATGCTCAGACCCCCCTGAGCAGCCAAGGGCCCCGGGCACAGCCCCTGGCAGAGGCAGAGGCAGCAGAGGACGTGGGCTGAGCATTCCATGAGCTCCTGGAGCCCAGAGCTGGGCTGGGACACCCTGCACAAACCAGGCTCTCACCTGGTTTGCACTGCCCAGCCTGTCCCTGCTCACACCATCCAGGTAACTGAGATTCAGAGCTCACAGCTGCAGAAAGCAGCTTCTGATCCCACCTAGGGCAGCGTGAATTGAGGCTGCATTCAGGGCTAGGTTAGAAATCCTGCTCTTTTTTCCAGGCATGAAGAAATGAGAAATTGAGCACAGTGTGTTCCATTTTGGCTCGCTTTAAATTCCATCCAGGAGAGAAGAACAGTGCATCCACTGAAATATAAACCCTAAAGATGATCAGAGCAGCCTCTTCAAGAGGCATTGGTGAAGCTCTGAATTCAGTCAGCACAGTGGAAAGCTCTGAGGATCTTGGGAAGAGTCCCAATCTGGGGCTGTTGTCATAAATGGTCTTCATAAAAGTGCATCCTTGGTTTCAGCTCTTTTCCCACATCAGCTGGGGAGCCTGCTGGGGTTTGGGTGCATTTTGGGATTCTCTAATCAGCTGCTGAAATGTTCCTTTTTTCCTGGTTGCACTCTGCAGCAGAAATGCCTTGTGACACCTCGGTGCTGTGCCAGTCTGCCTCTCCTTGAGGATTATCCCTCAGAGAGAAATTCTGCTCTTTCCTTTCCCCTCCACACAAGCACTGAAGTTGCTTCAGCATTCGGTGCTTCAGGGGTAAAACCATTCTCAGTGTCCCCAGGATTTGTGCACTGCTAAGAAATCCCACATTGCTCTGCAGCTTTACAGGAAATTGAGTTTTTTCTTGTCTCTCTCGATGCCACTGGCCCCAGGAGCTCACCTCAACAATGCAATTTTCACTGCCTTTCCATGGAGTAGCTGCTTTTATAACAAACTTTACAGGAATTGCATCAATTCCCTTTCCAGTCTTACATCTTTGCATTTCTGCTGTATGGAATTCTCTGAGACAAACCAGGAACCCAAGGAAGGACAGCTCCCAGAGTGTGGAATTCTGTGACACAAACTGGAACCCAAGGCAGGACAGCTCCCAGAGTATGGAATTCTGTGACACAAACTGGAACCCAGGGAAGGACAGCTCCCAAAATATGGAATTCTGTGACACAAACTGGAACCCAAGGCAGGACAGCTCCCAGAGTGTGGAATTCTGTGACACAAACTGGAACCCAAGGCAGGACAGCTCCAAAGCCCCCAGTGCCCCACAATGTCACTCCCAGCAAGGCTTTGCTCCTCTCTGGGTTTTTCTCTCAGGGCTCCTGCCAGGCCTGGCTGATATTCAACAACCCAGTTCTGTAACTCTCACAACGAGCTCCATTATCTGTAATTCCTGGTTTAGCAAAGGACAAAAGGAGCTTCCCACTGACACTCACAGCAAGGCAGCAGCATAGCCAAAAATTAATTCTGAGTTTTGCAGTCCTCTGCTCCCTGCTGCCCTTGTTCATGGACCCCATCCTGAGCTGTGACCTTTCTTCTGTGACTGTATTTTCACTAAACAGAAAGCACTGTTGGTGCAGTGGTTTCCCCTGTAGCTTTGTTCACGTGCTGCTTTAGCAGGGGCTGGGAGGCAGCTGGGGCTGTGCCTTCAGCCTCTGTGTGCCTTTGGTCTGGTTGTGTTTTCTCCCCTGTGGAATGGAGCAGTGCACAGTGATCCAGTCACAAAGTGCTACTGAGCCACTTGAATGGGTGGGAAATAACCTGAAATCTTAAGACAAGTACAAATTATTAATTCATTGTTAAATCCATCATCCCACCAAATCCTCTCTTTGAAGGAGCCTTAATCCAAGGTATTATTAATATAAAAGCAATTATATTCCTGGCTTATCAGTGATGTGAATGAACATTTCATTCCTTTTTTCTGCAGTGCGGAGGGTCCTGCCTCTGAGATCATGCAGATTGATTTTGAAATTGAAGAGCTGCCTGACCTGCCTGAGACCCAGCTCATCACCTGGCAGGTGGAATATCCTGGAGACACCACATCAGACCTGGGCATCTCCAGGATCTACGTGAGCCAGAAGGACCTGGTAGGAGTTCTCCCTTTGGCTATGGTAAGGAACTGTTTGGCATTCTGCAGGGCTTTAGCACATCCAGCTGGGATGGACAGAGGGGAACACCTGGAGAGGCAGATCCTGCCCTGGGAGGGAGAGCACAGAGGGGAACTCCTGGAGAGGCAGATCCTGCCCTGGGAGGGAGAGCACAGAGGGGAACACCTGGAGAGGCAGATCCTGCCCTGGGAGGGAGACACAGAGGGGAACACCTGGAGAGGCAGATCCTGCCCTGGGAGGGAGAGCACAGCTCCCCTGGGAGCCCAGCTCCTGCCCTTGGGCTGCTGCAGGGGTTTTGGGGGGCAGGAGCTGAGTGAGCTGATGGCATTTCCCTGCTCAGAAGGATTTTGGGGCAGGAGCTGAGTTGATGATGGCATTTCCCTGCTCAGAAGGATTTTGGGGCAGGAGCTGAGTTGATGATGGCATTTCCCTGCTCAGAAGGATTTTGGGGTGCAGGAGCTGAGTTGATGATGGCATTTCCCTGCTCAGAAGGATTTTGGGGCAGGAGCTGAGTTGATGATGGCATTTCCCTGCTCAGAAGGATTTTGGGGTGCAGGAGCTGAGTGAGTTGATGGCATTTCCCTGCTCAGAAGGATTTTGGGGTGCAGGAGCTGAGTGAGCTGATGGCATTTCCCTGCTCAGAAGGATTTTGGGGTGCAGGAGCTGAGTTGATGATGGCATTTCCCTGCTCAGAAGGACTTTGGGGCAGGAGCTGAGTTGATGATGGCATTTCCCTGCTCAGAAGGTTTTGGGGTGCAGGAGCTGAGTTGATGATGGCATTTCCCTGCTCAGAAGGATTTTGGGGCAGGAGCTGAGTGAGTTGATGGTGTTTCCCTGCTCAGAAGGTTTTGGGATGCAGGAGCTGAGTGAGCTGATGGCATTTCCCTGCTCAGAAGGATTTTGGGGTGCAGGAGCTGAGTGAGCTGATGGTGTTTCCCTGCTCAGAAGGATTTTGGGATGCAGGAGCTGAGTGAGCTGATGGCATTTCCCTGCTCAGAAGGTTTTGGGGTGCAGGAGCTGAGTTGATGATGGCGTTTCCCTGCTCAGAAGGATTTTGGGGTACAGGAGCTGAGTGAGCTGATGGCATTTCCCTGCTCAGGGCTGCTGTGGGTGCAGCACCAGGTGTGCTCAGGCTCTCCTCCCTCGTGGTGCATCTCTGCCTTGAGCCAGGAGTGCTCTTGCCTTGGCCTGGACACAATAATCCTGAGAGACAGGACTGCCACGTTCTGAGTGCTGACTCCATGTCTGTTTGAGAGTGAGAAAAGAAATAAAAGGAGTGGCATGAGCTCTGCTGAATTTGAATTAGTGGGGAGCACAAAATGCAGTATGTAGCCAGCTGTCTGTTCTGCAGAGATGCAATCAGACAGGTACCCCATGGTCCCAGTGAAAACCAGAGGACTTGAATATGGCCTGATCCTTCAGCCTTGTTTTTACCTAAAAAATGCCTGTTGGATACCCAGGTTTCAAGTACAGTCTGAAATTTGTGCATTTCCTCTTCTGCCCCTTTCACATTTCTGTGTTGTTGGAGATGAAGCACACTTGTGTGAGGTCTGGCTGTGCCTCATTTCTGTTCTTAGGCAATCTGTTAGGAAATATTGACACGTTATTATTTAGTGCTGAAAGAAAAACAAAAATCAATCTCAAAGCATTTAAAAAAATGTAACCTGGATGTTTGCCTGGTGATAGCAAGTTAATTATGCCATTACTGAGGACTGGAGGTGTTCTCTGCACTTGGAGACTCCCAGAACTGGCTGCTCTTGTTATTTGTATTTACCAACTTGAGCTCCTCAGTTGCTGTGGTTCTTTATTTTCCCAAACCCACGTTTTCTCCCTGGTGGCTCGTGGCTGGGGCTGGCTCACAGATGAGAGTTGTGTCACCCTTTGCACGGCTGCATCTTCCTGCTGTGCTGGGAGGGCAGAGGCTCCCACAGCATCTCCTGGGCTGGGGCAGCACGTCCTGCCCTGCTGCCAGCTGGGCCCTGCACTGCAGCCACGGTCCTGGGTGGGGTTGGGGCTGTGGAACTGATCTCATGTGAGATGTGAGGTTACACTGGGTGAGTTCTGGGTGAGGTTGGGGCTGTGGAATGATCACACTGACATAATGTGAGATGTTGGGGTTCGCACTGGGTGAGTTCTGGGTGAGGCTGGGGCTGTAGAACAATCACACTGATCTCATGTGAGATGTTGGGGTTACACTGGGTGAGTTCTGGGTGAGGTTGGGGCTGTAGAACGATCACACTGATCTCATGTGAGATGTTGGGGTTACACTGGGTGAGTTCTGGGTGAGGTTGGGGCTGTGGAACTGATCTCATGTGAGATGTTGGGGTTACACTGGGTGAGTTCTGGGTGAAGTTGGGACTGTGGAACAATCACACTGACATAATGTGAGATGTTGGGGTTTACACTGGGTGAGTTCTGGGTGAGGCTGGGGCTGTAGAACAATCACACTGATCTCATGTGAGATGTGGGGTTACACTGGGTGAGTTCTAGGTGAGGTTGGGGCTGTGGAATGATCACACTGACATAATGTGAGATGTTGGGGTTACACTGGGTGAGTTCTGGGTGAGGTTAAGGCTGTAGAATGATCACACTGATCTCATGTGAGATGTTGGGGTTACACTGGGTGAGTTCTGGGTAAGGTTAGGGCTGTGGAACAATCCCACTGATGTCATGTGAGATGTTGGGGTTACACTGGGTGAGTTCTGGGTGGGGTTGGGGCTGTGGAATGATCACACTGATCTCATGTGAGATGTTGGGGTTACACTGGGTGAGTTCTGGGTGGGGTTGGGGCTGTGGAATGATCACACTGACATAGTGTGAGATGTTGGGGTTTACACTGGGTGAGTTCTGGGTGAGGCTGGGGCTGTAGAACAATCACACTGATCTCATGTGAGATGTGGGGTTTACACTGGGTGAGTTCTGGGTGAGGTGAGGGCTGTGGAACAATCACACTGATGTCATGTGAGATGTTGGGGTTTCTGTTCTCTCCATACATAATTGAAAAGATAAAAGGTTTCCTCCCCAGGGCTCCCAGTGGTGGCAGGAAGGCAGAGCTCTCCTCAGGTGTGCCCATGAGCTGTGATTGCTTTATTATCAAGTGATATAGTGGCAAAATATAGCTCTGAGAACAAAAGGAGCTGCTGCTGGCAGCTGCTACAAATCAGCTCCCTCTCTTAATTTCCATTAAAGATGAAGAAAAGCCCATTTTGCAGCAGCCCAGAGTTGTGCTCAAAGGTCACATGCAGCCTGTAAAGCTGCCAGAGGTGGCATTTGCAGGGCAGCAGGTGTGGGCATGTGGGGAGGAGAGGGGCAAGGACAAATGGCAGCAGTGCCTGCAACCCCCACAGGCTGGGAATAGAAAATCCTTCTGTGCCCTGGAGTGCCAGGAAGGAGCTCAGGGGATTCCCAGCTCCAGATCTTTGTGCTGCTTCACTGTGTGCTCAGGAAATGATGATTCACGTGCAGCCCTTTGGGCTCCAGCTTTGATTAGTTTGGTACTCCAGTTCTCCCTGTGCTCCTTGCAAAGCTGGCTTGGCATTTGCAAATTAAAGCGAAATTTAAAAATAATTTCTCCTCTTCCATTTAGAAAGAAGCACAATGAAAATAATGTGTTATGCTATTTCGCTGGTTTTGGAGACAGGAATAATTTGGGTTGGTTTTTTACTGGTCTTTATAGCAGAACATGTAATTTCATGTATGCCATTGTTTCAACCTGCTCCTGATGTTCTTTTTAAAGCTTTAATGAATATGCTGACAGAAAGTAAACTGTTCTACTTACATCAGTATGAGAAGCTGGATAAGCAGACCAGGTAAATAAATAAAATCAGCTGTGGCAGTAAAGAGGCTATTTATTATAAAGGAAACTTTCTTTGTACTACAGTTATTTCTAATAATTACAGGGATCGTGGCAGTGGCTGGCTCTGATGGATTCTATAAATACCCAGGGTATTAATGCCCTAATAAATAGCTGTACCTGAGTTATTTCATTGGTGAACAGTGCTGCTGGTGTTCTGCTGGAGACTGGGGCTGCATTCAGCCTTGGCTACCACAGTTCCAGTGGGAATGTGGGGCTGTCCCCACCCACCCTCTGAGCTGACAGCCAGGGTGCTTTGGGGTGAAATCTGAGCTTTTCTGAAAGCTGAGTGTCCCCCTTGGCAGGGTATGAATGAGCAGATTGATTTTGGGGGATCTGCTTGGCAGGGAGCAGCTGAGCTCTGCCTGGCAGCTGAGCAGTGCAGGATCTCCTCAGCCAAACCCTCTGTCCCACTCAAATTCAATGAGGGAATATTCCTAAAGACTTCACTGACAGCTTTATGAAAAAGAAAGAGATGTCTGGAGAGTAGATAAAAGCTTTTACCTTCCTAATTCATAGCTTTTAAATCGCAATTACAGTATTCGGCAAGTTTTCAAATATTTAATTAAAATGTTACCCAGTGCTGAAAAGGAGCCTTTTTAAATCAAAATGATTAGTGAATCACAGATGAAATCTACTCCTAAGGAAGGGAGGAACCATTGGATCACTGTGATATTGCCAGCAACCACTTTATTTTCAGAAATATATTCTATTGCTTCCTGAAATTAGACAGGTCAAGGACTCCAGATTTCACCCCATAAACCAGACTTGCCATTCCCCCAGTAATGTCTCAGCACCCCCAGTTCTGGTTTTGAGTCACCTTGCTTGGAAAGGGACATCCCAGATGATGCCACAATACCAGATAATGTCTCTTGCCATTGCTGTCCGAGTGTTTCTGCCCTGGAAATGTTTTGTTCTGTGTCTCAGAAGATGCATGCCAGGGTTTGGTTGTGTTTGCTGGGGTTTGTGGGGCTGCTCATGCTCCTCTCTGCAATGGTTGTCCTGTGGCTCAGTTACATCCAGATCTTTCTGCTGCTCTGTTGTTCCAGACTGGAGACTGTCGGAGCCAATTTCAGATAGCTGAAAGGGACCTCATTTTGAGTGGAAAAGTGCTCCAGCTGTGGGGGAGCAGCAAGGATCCAGCTGTGGGGCTCCAGCTGTGGGGCTCCAGCTGTGGGATTCCAGGTATGGAATTCCAGTGTGGGGTTCCAGCTGTGGGATTCCAACTGTGAAATTCCAGGTGTGGAATTCCAGCTGTGGGCTCCAGCTGTGGGCTCCAGCTCAGCCCCAGCCCCCCTGGCTCTCAGGCCATCCCTGGTGGCCCTGGCCTGGCCCCAGAGCTGCCCTGTCCTTGTCCTTGTCCTTGGCTGGGGCTCTGCTCTCCCTTGGCCTCCCAGCCCTTACCTGGCGTGCTGATGGAGGGATTGTTCCCTTCTGGCATCATGAAGGGATGCTGCCTTAATTGGGTCCCTTCAGATTGGTGATTTGAATGCAGCAGTGCTGAGGAGAAGCAGAGCATTTCTCCTGCTGAAACAGATCATCACCTCTGTGCTGCTGCTGGAGCAGACCAGGCTGCCATCTCTCTTTGCAGCTCCTTGACATTATTTTTAGATGTTCTTCCTCATTTGGGGGCTGGGGGTTTCTCTCTCTTTATTTTTTTTCTTTCTTTCTTTCCTTTTTTTTTTTTTTTTTTTTTTTTCCTCCTGGGGATTTAAGGTTTTGAAATTATTTATTTATGAGCCATGGAAATCCCCCCAAAATGGATTTTAACAAGTGTGTAATTGGATAATTTGACAACTGGTAAGCTGAAGCCCCAGAGATCAGGAATTACACTTCACCACAGAATAGTGGTTCTTCATGTAGAATTAATTAGATTTCCTCTAGATTACAAGTAGTAAGAAGAGTAGTCAATTAAGAGAATTATTCCCTGACTTTTCCATCCTTCTTCAAGCCGGTGGTTTTAAGAATTCCTTTTCCTCTGTGAGATGTTCTCAGAGGCAGGATGGCAGTCAGAGGATGAGGGCCAGTGGATTGAGAAGGAATTCAGGGTGAGCACTGAGCACAGGAGTTCAGGGTGAGCACGGAAATTCAGGGTGAGCACAGAGGACAGGAGTTCAGGTTGAGCACTGAGCACTGTGCACAGGGTGTTTTAGGGCTCTCAGGTGTTCTCAGGAGCAGCAGCCCAGGAGTTCAGGCTGTGCACAGGGTGTTTTAGTTGCTCCCAGATGTTCTCAGGAGCAGCAGCACAGCACAGGAGTTCAGGCTGTGCACTGAGCACTGTGCACAGGGTGTTTTAGGGCTCCCAGGTGTTCTCAGGATCAGCAGCACAGCCCAGGAATTCAGGGTGAGCACTGAGCACAGGAATTCAGGCTGAGGACAGGGTGTTTTAGGCTCCCAGGTGTTCTCAGGAGCAGCAGCACAAGCACAGGAGTTCAGGCTGTGCACAGGGTGTTTTAGGGCTCCCAGCTGTTTCCAGGAGCAGCAGCACAGCACAGGAGTTCAGGTTGAGCACTGAGCACTGTGCACAGGGTGTTTTAGTTGCTCTCAGGTGTTCTCAGGAGCAGCAGCACAGCACAGGAATTCACGTTGAGCACTGAGCACTGTGCATTGGGTGTTTTAGGGCTCCCAGGTGTGTTCAGCAGCACAGCACAGCCCAGGAGTTCAGGCTGTGCACTGTGCACAGGGTGTTTTAGTTGCTCCCAGGTGTGTTCAGGAGCAGCAGCACAATCCCAGGAGTTCAGGCTGTGCACTGAGCACTGTGCACTGGGTGTTTTAGGCTCTCAGGTGTGTTCAGGATCAGCAGCACAGGAGTTCAGGTTGAGCACTGTGCACAGGGTGTATTAGGGGCTCCCAGGCGTGTTCAGGAGCAGCAGCACAGCCCAGGAGTTCAGGGTGTGCACTGAGCACTGTGCACAGGGTGTTTTAGTTGCTCCCAGGTGTTCCCAGGAGCAGCAGCACAGCCCAGGCCTCCGGAGCCTGGTGCTGCTCCCCTTGCAGAAGGAGCAGTAGATGTGACACAGAGATGTGCCCAGAGGGAGAGGATGTGGACCCAAATCAGCCAGGACGAAGATCTCAGATTCATTTATTCAATTTAATGTTTCCTGAATGCAGAGAAGACAGATTTTGTAACAGCACATCTGTTTCACTGCCATTGTGACCTTCAGAGAAGGGATGAGGAAAGAGTGAAACAGGAAATCTGTGCAGCTGAGATTCTGGAATACCTAATGTTGTTTTATAATCACTGATGTCATTTCTAATTGTGAGGAGAATACCAAAAAACCCAACAACATCAAAATGTGGAAAGTGCTCATTTAAAAAAGCTTGACATTTAAAGAGACTAAATTATAGGCATATAAGAAATGTAAATGTTAAATAAAAAAAGTCTGGCTCTTTTTCATATCACTTACTAGTAGCTCTATCATAAAATAACAGAATCACTACCCTGGAGTGGGATTGTGCAGAATGACTCCCCTGGAGACACAGCAGTTACAGTTCAAAGTGACTCTGCTGCAATGCTAAACTTCCATTTCCTCCACCCATCAGCTCCAAACAGAGCGAGCATCAATATTGAAACCACTGCACACCTGGCCTGAAAATCAGTCCTGACAGTTTGAAAATAACTTGCTGGGCTTCCAAATGTTCCAGCTGGCTGTAAACCCCAATGATTGTTATGTTATATAGAAATATGAAACTTGCATAGTTGGATAAAGAAAGACAATACACTATAGTGATGAGACTTTCCATGGTAATTCAGGGTAAAAATTCCAAATTCTGGTTGTAGTATTTGTGAGGCAAACCAGCTTTGAATTTAAAAATAATTCTCCCTGTTTCAGTGAAATGAAGGTGTGTTGTTTTCACATGTGTATTTTCTCTTTGATCTTAAAAAGATGTCAGAAAAAGGAATTAATTTTCCTTGTCAGAAGTGGGTACAATCTAATGTATGTATAGCTCTTTGCTGATAAGGTGATAACAGGAACCACGAGAAAAAGTGAAAAGCTTAGACATGAGGGGGAAAACAAAGCATTTCAACATTTAAAACAGAGAGGAAAAAAGCTGAACATATGTAAAAATATGTAAAAGTATACATCTAATTTAGTGCTAAAGAGGAGCAGGAAAGAGCAGATCTGTACCTCAGCTGGCATCCAAGGAAGCACAGCTCTGCTTCTCTGGGGGCTGCTTGGGCAGATGCAGTAAAGCCAGTGCCAGGTTCTACAGGTTATCTTTAGGATAGGTTTAGGTTATAAGGTTTGGTTTATAGGTTTATTTATAGGATGTGTTTTCTGTTCTGTGCTCTGTCAAATGAGTTATGAATTTCTTATTGTGAAAAACTTCAATCTTTCAGACTTGGCTTTCTGAAGGGATTCTGAGCTGTGTCTCAGCTCTTACAGCGTGGGAGGGAAGTCTTCAGGAGGAGGCAAAGTCCAGTTCCAGTTATCTCCATTGCTGGTTTCCCTTTCCATACTGAAGTGGGAAGGACACAAAGAATGAGAGAGTGAGTGCTGTTGGTGTTCAGCCAGAGCAGGAGTGGACTGTGCTGGGAGTTTGCAGATGGCTCCTTCCCCTGCTCCTGCTTTCCTTGCCTTGTGTCTCCAGAGCCCTGTTAAACCCTGTGAGGAGAGCTTTAAATGTGGTGATTGAGGAGAGCTTTAATGTGCTTTAAACCCTGCTTTAAATGTGGGTGATGTGCAGTGGCCACAGTCCTGAGGAGAGGCTGCTTTAAATATGAATGATGTGCAATGGCCACAGTCCTGAGGAGAGGCTGCTTTAATGTGGATTCTGTGCAGTGGCCACAGTCCCGAGGAGAGGCTGCTTCAACTGTGGATTCTGTGCACTGGCCACAATCCTGAGGAGAGGCTGCTTTAATGTGGATTCTGTGCACTGGCCACAATCCTGAGGAGAGGCTGCTTTAATGTGGATTATATGCAATGGCCACAGTCCCGAGGAGAGGCTGCTCTAATGTGCATTGTGTGCAGTGCCTCAGCAGCAGGCTCTGCTTTCAGCTGCACAGCAGTGCTGACAGACAGCAGCAGGGATGGAGGGATGCTCAGGTTTGCAGGGGGCTGGGAGCAGCAGTCAGGACTCTGTGATTCTGGGACTGCTGGACAGGATTGTGGGCAGTAAATTCACATGTGGGGGGAACAAGCCAAACCCTTCAGTGTCTGGCAGCAGCTCAGCTGTCCCCAGGTCTGCCTGGCACGGGGCACTGTCCAGCCTGGCAGCTCTCTGTGCCTGGCTGCTATAAATGTGTGCCCAGAGGGGCTGGTGGCACCTGGCCCCAGAGCTGCTCTGTGCCTGCTGCTGGCCTGGCTGGGACAGGGACAGGGACCTCACCTCCTCAGGTATCACTGCAGAATGTATGAAAAGATCATCAGGTGATCCTCAAAATGATTTTAAGGGATTGAAGTTGGTTATTTTCGTTCATGTGGGAGTGTCATTTATATTGTTTCTGGCTGGAGGCTTTCCATAGGAAAACATGAACTGAGGTTCAAAGGTGTCTGTATATTTGCTGGTTTATTTACTATTTCTAGGCCTAAACCAGTAGGATTTATTATTTTCCTGGATGTCTGCAAAGCAAAAAACCTTTAAAGCAGCCTTGGTTTGTGAAAGATTTCCTTGTGAATCACATCTGAAGGGGAAAGGGAGGGCCAGGAGAGAAAGGCATTTGTCAGCTATTAGTAAATGCAGGTTTATTTAGAGAAAAGGGGATAAAGAGGAACTGATCCATCTGTACCATGAGCTGGGCCTTGGTGGCTGTGTGAGATGCTCAGCAGAGGCAGGGCTGGTGCTCTGTTGTGGTGCAGTCCCTGCTCAGCAGGCAGGGTGGGCTCACCCTCAGGAGATGGAGTTCACTGCTGAATATGTCAGCTGGTGGACATTGCTCTTGATTTGTGGACTATTTCTTCTCATTTTCTTGAAAAAGTGGATTTTCAGGTGTGTTTGCAGTTCCCAAGCAGATCCAGTGCAGGTGTGGTTTCTGTGCCCAGCCTTAGGGCTGAGCTCAGTGTGCTCTGCCTGTTCTCCTGAGCAATACCTTTGGCATGGAATGAGTGTTTCTGTGTCCACCTGCTTTGCAGAGTGCTCATGTTGGAATGGCAGCTAAGCCCCATTGATAGAACTTTCCATCAGAGCATTGAGAAAGAAGATTGTTTAAGTGTGTCAATTATGATGAGTCAATTAAAAAAATCCATGCTGTACAGGCAGTATGGAAACAGCTCATTTGTTTGCTGAAGTCAGGTATTCAGGGGATACCAACACTGCCATCATTACAAAGCCTCTGCTGGGAATAATCAGAGTATCTCACTCCCCATGACAGTTTTTTGGAAAGCAGCTTGTGACAGACTATTTAATGAAGCAGAAAGTGGAGTTGGGTTTGCATTATAGAATACTGACATGAAATCCCATTCTCAAAGAAAAAAACCCCTAACTTTCTAGCTCCTCTTCTTCAGATGTCTTCATTTAAATGCAAATAGCAGCTTCATCCACAATGAAATAAAAAAAGCCTTTTTTCCCTGGGAAACAATAATGAGGGTAAATTTAAGTAATTTCATTTTTGTAATAAGATAATCCTTTTCAATGCTCATGGTAATATTATGATAAAGGTTGATTTTAAAATTATTATTTTTGAGTAAGGGAATGTATTTTTGGCTTTAGTAGAAGCAGGAGTTCTGAATTCACTGTAACTGCCCAGATGCTGCTCCTGGGGTCAGGAAGTTCAAGGGTCTGATCTGGATTCCACTGAGCCCAGTGGGCAGATAATCCATAATATTATCTGCAACTAAATCTTGTTCCACCTGCACTTGATTTGCTGATGAAAATGCTGGTTTGGTTCTGGTGGGGGTTCCTTGTGCTGTTTCTGCACCAGCAGCTTTCAGCAGCCCAGCTCTGGGGCACTCCCACCTTTACTGACCTTGGGGACAGGCCAGGGAGGTGACAAAGGGACTGTGGGCTCCTGGAGCAGCTGTTTGTCACACACTGTCCCCAACAGCTCCCAGCATGGCCAATCTGTGCCAAGGGGGTGGATCAGAGGATGCTGTGGTGTGCTGTGCTGGGTGGCACCGAAATCCTGTGGCTGCTGAGTTCTGTGTTCCCTGAGAGGCAGGAATTGCAGCTGGATAGACTGCAGGGTCTGTGATAAACTCCTGGATGAACTCCACCAGCCTGTGATAGCTCCATCTGCACCTGCAGGGATTGCAGCTGGATACACTGCAGGGTCTGCAGCAGCCTGAGATGGCTCCATCTGCACCTGCAGGAATTGCAGCTGGATACACTGCAGGGCCTGCAGCAACCTGTGATAGCTCCATCTGCAGGGATTGCAGCTGGATACACTGCAGGGCCTGTGATAAACTCCTGGATAAACTCCACCAGCCTGTGATGGCTCCATCTGCACCTGCAGGAATTGCAGCTGGATAGACTGCAGTGCCTGTGATAGCTGGATAAACTCCACCAGCCTGTGATGGCTCCATCTCACCTCTCCTCCACAGTTCCTCCAACCTTCCTGCATCTTCCCACCTCCAGCAGCTCCAAATCTCCTCTCTTAGAGAATCCCAGACAGAAATGTTTCCTCTCAATGGAGTGAGGTCCAAGGTAGATAACAGGCATGCAGAGAAGGAACTAGAGCCTGTAGGTAAGAGGAATAAGAATTTTCTATAGCAGTTTAATATCCAGAACTGAAAATCTTGCTATTTAGCCATGGAAGATCCAAAAGCAATAGGATATCATGGAATATAGATAAACAGCAAGGTGGTTCCAGCAGTCCAGAGAGCAAAATATACTTGTATTGATGTATCCTGTGTTTCTCAAAACTCAAATTATGAATGCAGTTGCTGACAGATGTCAGAGCACTTGTTGGTAGAGGTCCTGAAGAAGAACGTGCTCCCTGGTTTCCAGGGATTGCTCAGGTCTCAGATGCCTTCAGCTGTCTGGGGGGATTTTCTGTCTGAAATAACCAAATTCCATTTTTTGGGCCACGTACAGATCTAATGGAAATGAGTGGGAAGATTTGAGATCAGCAAGGACCATTTTCTGCAGCTGTTATTTATGAGCAGCATTAGTTCTAACAGCACTGTCAGCAACATGCAGGGTGTTTGCTGGGGTCAGTCAAGACTTTCAGGATATTTCATGTTCGTGTCAGTAGTTCCTGGCTGATTCTTCAGATAACTGGGTTCTGTCGTGCATTCTGAGGTCTCTCTCAGCTCAGCAAGAGGGCAGTAACACAGATTATGTCCAAGATGGTCACTGCAATATGATATAGATATACATTACCTGCATTTGGGTTCTCTTTCTTTTGCGAATTTTTCCATTGTTAGACTGTAATTTGCACATTAAACACATAGTTTCCCTTTATGAAGCCAGAAGGGTTTTCTTTGCAGTGAAAATGAGTGGCTCAATTACCCTCCTACTAATGGATAAAATGTAATTAACATTGTCTTGGGGCTAATTTTCATTTATGCTGCCATTCTGCGTGAGCTGAACATCATTCTCTGGAAAAAGTCAATGTGTCACTTTTATTAGCCCAGTTTGCACTTTAACACCAAGAAAATTAATTCCAGATACATTAAAATACTTAACTTGAAATCCAGTGAAACGATCTGAGGGCAGCAGCTAACTCTGACTTTATGAAGTCCTGCAGTGGGGGTGCCTGGTGAGTGGGGTGCCCTTGGTGGGAAGGGCCCAGCCAGCTGCTGCTCTGAGCCCACCAAGGTTTGCACCCCTGAACAGCCAGAAAACCTTTTTGGGTGGGATTTGTTCCCATCAGCTTGTCCTCAAGGGCTGAAGCTGTGTGGTTGTGGTTGTTTTCAGGCCTGAGGAATACTCCCAGCATGTGTTGCATCCCTGCAGCACAATGCAGAATGTTTAACAATACATTCTGGGGCATGTTTCAGTGTCTTGGGAGCCCGTAAGGAAAACCACTTCAGAAATGCAGGCTGTGGTCAGAGCCTCCAGTGATTTTTGTATTCTGTATGTTTTTAAATATCTGCTCCATGCTGACATGAGTGGGACCAGGGCAGGTTTGTGCTCTCACTGGCATTTTACAGTCAGCTGTTTGTTAGGAAACATTTCTCCATGTTTAGTTTGTATTTTCCTTTGCCCACTTGAATCCCAAAGCTCCTGCTTGGGTCCTCTCTGGGCCCTCCACACCCCCCTGTTCCTGTTTGGTTTGGATGAGCCTCGTTCCCTGCTCTGGGAGATGCTGTGCTGTAAATGCAGAGTTCCTCTCTCCTGACCCACTGCCACAGACCCTTCCTGCCCTGTACAGCTCAGCTGAGCCTGCTGTGGACTCACCACCACCAGGGCTGCTGCAGGGACATCCTGAACCTGTCCTTGCCCTGAGCCCACCCCAAGGGCCCCCTCCCAAACCAAGGGGCCCAGCAGACCCCTGGAATCTCCCTCCTTCCCAAAGTGGCTCCTTGATTCCTCATGTTTTGTTCTGGTTGCAAAAGCAGCAGCCTGACTCTCAAATGTGTGTGGAAGTCAAGTGTTCTGCTCTTGTTTTCAGTGCTTGTGCATCCCCCATGGACAGGCATTCAGCACCTGCAAAATTGAAACAATAATAATGCCAGTGATGAGGAGAGGCTGTGTTGTGATGATAGTTTTGCTTTGCTCTCTATTGGGAGCACCTTTTCACAGCAGCAGCCTCTGTGTGGAGCAGTGTAAAAATAAGAGGGGTGAGGTGAAGGTGTGCCAGGGGTGCAGGGGAGATAGACTCACCCAGCTGTGTGTCCTGGCAGAACAGAGTGCTGGAGCAGAACGTGCCTTTAGGAGGGGCTGGACGTTCCTGCTGAGAATCGGCAGAAGAAAGGCAGGACTCAACATGAGTCATCAGGGAATCCCGACCTTTATTGATAGGTACACATATTTATATGGGTGTTAATGAGCTCATACAGATTGCAAAGGTGAGCTCATTATTGGTTAGTTACTTTACTGATAGGTACACATATTTATATTGGTGTTAATGAGCTCATACATATTGCAAAGGTGAGCTCACTATTGGTTAGTTACTTTATTGATAGGTACACATATTTATATCGGTGTTAATGAGCTCATACATATTGCAAAGGTGAGCTCACTATTGGTTAGTTACTTTATTGATAGGTACACATATTTATATCGGTGTTAATGAGCTCATACATATTGCAAAGGTGAGCCCACTATTGGTGAGTTACTTATCAGCCAGCTACGCCTACTTCTACATTCTTGTAGTTATTCTATTGAAACTATTCTACACATTTCTGCCAAAGATTTTCCTCCCTGTCCTGATGTTGCACCAAGGGCACAATGTCCTTGCCTGTTGTTGGACACTGACCACTGGCTCCTGTACTTGTCTCCTTCCAGCTCAGCAGTGGTGCTGTGTCGGGTGACCCTGCTCAGCCAGCCAGGTGTGCACAGAGCTCTGCACAGTTCCCACAGTGGCAGGCTCAGCAGTTTTAGCTGAGGGGGGCAGGCAGTGTGCTGAGAGCTCACCTTCCCCAGGCTGGCTCTGCACAGGGCACCCCAAAGCAGCGACTCCTGCCCCATGCAGGAAAGGCACTTTGGGGCTCTGCCACTTTTTAGGTCCCCAGGAGCAGAGTTTGCATTAGACTGTGCAGGATATGGGCAATAGCAGTGTTCAGAGTGAATCCCAGCATGTCTTTGAGTTCAGCAGTAGTTCCTCCATCCATCACCTGTCTCTAGAGTGAGAAAAGCAGAAACAATCACAAAATATCCTGAATGCAAACAGTAGCTATGATTGGTAAACTTTTCCTTCTCTGCCTGTTGGCAGGTGCAGGACAGGCCCTGACCCTGTGCTCTGCAGGAACTGGAGGGGATGGAATCCCCCTGGCTGCTCTCAGTGTGTGCACGGAAACTCCCTGAGCAGGGGAACTGCCAGGGCCTGCTGAGGCTCCATCTGCCTCCCTGCCCAGCCTGCCCAAGGGGCGCCTGCACGTCCTGGGGCTGTGGGGGGCTGTGGGGGCAGCCCAGAGCCTGCTGCCATCCCAGTCACTGAGCCAGGAGCTGCAGCTCTTAATTGCATTTTGGCAAAAGGCACAGGAGCTGCCAGAATGGCACAGAATGAGGCTTTAGCACAGCTGCCTCATTTCTGCACTTTCTCAGTGTTCCCAGCTCTTCAGGCTGAGCATGTGTTTTAATGATTTAGGTCCAAGTGCATCAAATATAGGAAGAAAAAGAGTATAAGCACTAAATCCAGAGATAAGGCATGGTTTGCACCAAAGCAACAGATTTCTTCTTATTTTCTGGATTTGAATGTGGTTAGAAAAAGAAATATGTTCCAGAAGAAATCCAATTGCTCTGGCATTAAATATAAATATATATCCGTGTGTGTGTGTTAGTGACAAGGCTGTAAAAGGCCTGCCTGACAAAGGGAACATGAAAAGACACTTTCTGTTGTAATTCCCAGCCCGGTCCTGTGTACAGATTATGTTAGGAGGCAGCTTCAAAGGGCAGGTTTTCTACCAGGATCTGATCCTGGCAGGAGCCCTCAGCCCACCTGCCCCTTATTGTGCTCATTAAATCCCTGAGCCCCATCTCAGCTCGTTTCAGGTCTGTCAGCATTTCCATTTCATACCCAGCTCATGGAACGCACAGCCCCTTCCTTTGTGCTGCTCAGGGGTTATCGGTATGCTGTGGACACTATTGTATTTTACAATATATTTAAGGAGCAACAGGATTTTAAATTTGCTGGAACAGTTTTGTCTGAGGTGGTGGATTAGCATTTCAAATATTTCTTTTGTGCTAACCTCTTGGGTAAACCCTAATTATTTAAAAGTAAAAAGCTTTCAGAAATAGATGACATTGCTAATTGAAACAGTCACAAACGAAAAACTAATGTAAATGCTTTAAGTTAACCCAAACAATTTGTCTGTCTATGGGGAACATTACAGCAATCAGAGGTAGATTAACTGTGGGGAGGAGCAGAGGGAAACAGGGAGTCTGTAGCAACATTTACTGTCTGAGAGCCAAAACTCGTTTGTTACAAAAGCTGTATTGCCTCGGTCTTTGTGTTATCTGATGGTGTGAATTATGAGTGTACATCATGGGTATCTTGCATAATTTCAGAATAGTATTCCTAGAAAATGGCATTTTGTTTTCCTAGTAGGAGAAAAAACCAAAATCCAGGAGACAATAAGAATCCAAAGCAATGTATTACCTTTGGACACCAGAATTCTGCCTAGTACTTTTGAGAAGTGTAATTATTTAAGCAGTCTTTCAAGCTGCTGTTTAAACTATTTTTTCCCATAAACATGCAGGGTCACAGTGGTTTTAGACAGCTCATTTAATCTGCAGCTTGAATGCAAAACCCAATTCCTGCATTACCTGGCAGCCAGAGCCAGGAGGGATCCAGCTCAGCACTGTCTGAGGTGTGCTGCCATGGGAGCTGGGAGGGCTTTCCCTCAGCAGCATCTCCCTGCACCCCTGGGAAGGGCAGTTCATCCCTGAGCATCTCCCTGCACCCTGGATGGCCAGGAAGGGCAGTTCATCCCCTGAGCATCTCCCTGCACCCCTGGGAAGGGCAGTTCATCCCTGAGCATCTCCCTGCACCCCTGGGAAGGGCAGCTCATCCCTGAGCATCTCCCTGCACCCCTGGATGGCCAGGAAGGGCAGTTTCATCCCTGAGCATCTCCCTGCACCCCTGGATGGCCAGGAAAGGCAGTTCATTCCCTGAACCTCTCCCCTCAGTTCATCCCTGAGCTCACGCTGAGTTGATCCCTGAGCTCTCCCTGCACCCCAGGATGCCCAGGAAGGGCAGTTCATCCCCTGAGCCTGTCCTTGCTCCCCTGGCATGCCCAGGAAGGGCAGTTTCCCCTCCCAGCAGGGAATTCAGCCTCCCCAGCTCCTGCTGCTCCCAGGGCACAAAGCAGAGGGTGGTGAAATCCTGTATCCAAAGGCCAGGCTCCAATTCATTCATTCCTTTCCCACTGTAAGGACACCTTCCTCTGTTCAGAGCCTCCTCCCCCCTTGCTGAGCCTGGTTCCTGCCCTGGCTCTGTGGCTGCACTGTTCCAAGCACGGCCCCAAAGGCCACAGCAGTGGAAGCAGAGCCAATCTTTGTTACCAGGCTCCCTGGAATTCCAAACCCTTCCTTGCAGGGCAGCAGGGCAGCACTGCCACCTCTGCATGTCACAGCTGAGGGTGTGTTCTTTACAGGGCTGGGCATAGTTAAGAATTGTTGAGAGAAAAGAGAAAGAAATGTTCTGGGCTGAACTGTGGACTTCTATCCTTCCATCCTAATGCAGTTTCAGAGCAAATCCCTGCATGTCATGTAAGCAGAGCATTAAAGCAAACAGCACTCAAGATGATGCTGTGAATGTGCTTTAATACCACAATCATTTATTATGCTCCTGTTGTATCTTTCATAATAATAATAAATCTGAAAGCAAGTGTTTATGCAACATAAACCTAGCTTAAGGCAGGCTGCAGAGTTTGGAAAGCTCCAAAAGCTGTTCAGAATCTCTCACAGGCTTTTAAAAAACTTAAATTCTCAGTGTAGGATTTTTCCAGTGAAATCCTTTCCTTTTCCTCCCGAGGACAGTCTTTCCCTCAGGTGGATGAGAGGGATATTTTTATGTCCTGGAGCTTTGCTCTCTGATCTGTGTGGAAGCCTTCGGAGTGCCCACAGCCCCAGAGCAGATATCTGAGTGTGCTGGGCTGGCTCTCACAGCTGTGTCTGTGCCCCGTGTGCCCAGCAGTGCCTGCATGGCCACACTTGGGCATTGCTGGGGCCTCAGTGCTGGGAGCCTCTGATAATGCACATTGCATTGGCCACAAGGACAGAAACACCCCAGGAGCCTCTGATAATGCACATTGCATTGGCCACAAGGACAGAAACACCCCAGGAGCCTCTGATAATGCACATTGCATTTGGGCAGAAGGACAGAAACACCCCAGGAGCTCTGCTATCCCTGTTGGGATGTTGTGTCTTTCTTGGTTTGGATTCTCCTCCTCCCTGTGTGCTGAGCCATTTGTGTTTCTGTGCTCCCATAGCTTCAAACAGTGCCTTGGCACTGCCCTGGGCTGGCAGGGGATGTCCCCTGGGCTGGCAGGAGTGTCCTGGGCTGGCAGGAGTGTCCCTGGTGGGGCACTGGCACTGCCCTGGGCTGGCAGGAGTGGCTGTGCCTGCTCTTACAGGACATGGATGTGGTTTTTGGTGTGCACATTCTGTAGGGTGGCAGCAGCTCTTTGTCCCTGCAGTGACCTTCACTGTTCCTCTGCCAGTTTGGGAAATAACTGACAGCAAAGCTTATCCCATGGGAGAGGATGGGAAATTCTCTGTGCAGCCTTTTGTTGTGTTTATAGCACTCTGTCCTTGTTCTGACAGGGCAGCCTGAGCAACACCTGGCTGGTGGGACCTGGCTGGTGGAACCACCCCTGGAAATGTCCTCTGAGATCTGCACTGCAATCTGGGAACACCTGGGGTTTGAAAGGAGCTGTGCACATTTCTAAATTGGTGTACGTCTCAAAATCGGTGTACATCCCAAAATTGGTGTACATTTCTAAACTGGTGTACATCTCAAAACTGGTGTACATCTCAAAATTGGTGACCATTTCAAATTTGGTGCCCATCTCAAATTTGTTGTGCTGGTTCCAGCTCCCTCCTGCCCTGCTGGTGCTGCAGCAGGTTGCTCTGGTGCAGAGAGGAGTGCAGGGAAGGGAAGGGTCCGTGTCACTCACTGGGGCTGCAGGTCCCTGTAGGGTCCGTGTCACATCCTGGGGCTGTAGGGGCCGTGGAATTATGGTATGTATTGTATAGTTGGCCTCTAAGTAAAAGATCAATGTATTGTATAAGTGACCCTGCCCTGATGCTCGTTACTGTAAATGGGCTGCAGCTGTGATGGGCTGTAGCCCATGAGAAGGTTTGGGATAAAAGGGGGCGGGGCAGCCAGGGAGAGCCAGAAGAGAAGAGCCCTGGCTGAGAAGCAACAACAACACAGGTATGGGACTCTAGAAATAGAAGAACAACAATGTAATAACTACATCTGGTGACCCCGACGTGATGGTGAATACGCAGCCTGAGAGCTGGGACAGAAAGAGCCGGGGATATGTATGTAACTGTGTTGTGTAACTGTAAAACCTGGTAAAAGAAAAGGGGGAAATGTAGCGGCCATGGGATTATAGTATGTATTGTATAGTTGGCCTCTCAGTAAAAGATCTATGTATTGTATAAGTGACCCTGCCCTGATGCTCGTTACTGTAAATGGGCTGCAGCTGTGATGCCCTTAATTGGGTGGCAGCTGTAGCCCATGAGCAGATTTGGGATAAAAGGGGGCAGGGCAGCCAGGGAGAGCCAGAAGAGAAGAGCCCTGGCTGAGAAGCAACGACAACACAGGTATGAGACTCTAGAAATAGAAGAACAACAATATGATAACTACAGGGGCTGCAGGTCCCTGTCCCCAGCACAGCCCCTGCCTCTCGCACACCGGCTCCTGCCCAGCTGCCTGGCGGTGGGTGATTATATTTTATATAATGAAGCGTGGTCTAGCCCAAGTATTTAGCATAATGGAAGAACAATAAAGCATTGTGGTGCTGTCAGCAGAAGATTTGGATGCTTTACATGAGGTAAATAAACAGTGCCTCATTAGAGCG
The DNA here is from genome assembly GCA_009764595.1 of Geothlypis trichas. Taxonomy (NCBI): domain Eukaryota; kingdom Metazoa; phylum Chordata; class Aves; order Passeriformes; family Parulidae; genus Geothlypis; species Geothlypis trichas. The sequence continues at coordinate 13,543,584 of CM019918.1, read as the reverse complement.
GGAGTCTGTGTGAAATCAGGAGGCAGGAATTGTATTACTTTGTTTCCGATGGGTGATAATTGTTTTAAACCATCGGAGTGAATAGGTTGTAATTCATTTGTACCTCCCTTTTGTGTGCTGCTGAAGAAGACTTGAGGAATTGCCGTGCTTGTAAGCAGAGCTGTGTGTCTGGCACTGATAAATGTATCAAACTCCAGCACGACTTTATCTGGGAAACAGATTTTGATAGCTCGCGAGGATTTAGGTCATTGGATAATTCAGTGCAAACTGCAAATCTTAATGCTATTGACAGAAGACAGAGCACAAATAGGCAGCACTTTCTATAAATCCCAGACCTGTAAGTAGCTCTCCTGCCACAGATTTATGGTAAATGTCCTTGAAAGCTGTTCAGGAAAATGAGCTCACGGGCCCTGGATTGACAGGTTGCCTTCTCAGATTCATGGCACCCGCGTTTGCCCCACAAGATGTTGTAAAAGATGTGGAACGTCTGTGGATCTGTGCAGAATACAAACTTTGTAGGATTTACAAACTTTCTGGAGTGCAGGTGTGACATCCTGCAGTGCTCAGGGAGAACTCTGAAATTCCTGGGGCCACATGGCTGCCAGCCTGATTTATCTGGGACTGGAGAAGGTTCCTCCTGCTCAGCTTTTTGAATGCTGAAATTCTAAACCAAGAGGCTGAGATACACTCAGCTTGTGTGGAGGAAAGAAGTCAAAGAAATTTAGAGCATCAAAAGGAAGGGTGACATTAGTGAAAAGATTTATTATTTTCTGGTACATTATTTGGTTTTATTTAGCTTTAATTAAAACAAACCTCCAAACAACAACAAACCACCCTTCAAGCACAGCATTAGCCAGGTGTGTCCATCCTCTGCACAATGGCTTTCTGAGTCTCTCTTTCAGAGGCTGGTCATCTCCTCCATGCCAGGAATAAATCTGACATGACATGTACGAGTACAAAGTTGCTTTTATTTTTTTCCAGAGCTTCCCGTGTAGCCTAGCATGAAACGCTGTGTGACAAGGGTGAAGTGACATATGTCACACCTCAAGGAGAGTGCAGCCCGTGTGACAGAGCCTGCTGGGCTCAGGCTGATCTGAGCCCTGCCTTGGACGTGCTGCCCCTGACTCTGCTTTAACCCAGCTCTGCAGCACGGGGGGAGGCTCTGCCAGCCTCAGCCCCTCTCCAGCAGCTGTAAAACCCCAGCACAGCTGTGCTGTGTTCTGTCACTGAAACACATCCCTGGGCTCCGTGTCATTGCAGTGAATCAAGGCAGTGAATCCCTTGTTTGTTTGTAGGGCCCGTGGGTTGGCAGAGCCAGCTGAGCTCAGCAGTCCCTTCCCTCCTGAGGAGGGGTTTGGACTCAGGAGTTGAACACCCCTGGTGTGCCTCAGCACAGCTCTGCTCTCTGAGCTGCTCATGGACTCTGAGCAGGAGCTTGGTGCTCAGCCCCAGCAGTTACTCCTCTGTACCTGCTGGAATTGCTGGGAGATTTTGGCAGATGGAGAAATCTGGGGGTGGAAGTATTGGCATTAATCATTTTGTCAGATTTAAAATCAATTAATGCCTGCTTTCTGCTTGTTCTGTGATCATGGAAGTTTCCTGATTTGAGATGCATGTTTCAGAGCTGCTCATTTCCCAGGAAAAATCAGAATAAGATTAGTAGGCGTGCAGTGTGTACATTCTCTGTAATGGCTGTGCTCCCTGTGATCAAAGGCAGAGCTTTTCAATATGCAGTTGCACAGTATCATGATCAAGAGCTGGCAAGAATAATCTCATCAGATCCGTGTAGGCAGGGCGATAACAAGTTGTTTATAGAAATTAATAGTGTGAGCTTAAATTTTTAAGATTTTCCCATGAGTGTGCTTGACCTTTTCTTCTTCAAACTCTGTCAGTTCATTTTCTGAGATTCTTTGGTTCTTCCTCACTTACTTAGAGCCTGAAGACAGAGTTCAGGTGTCACCTCTTGGCCAGGTGTAACTATGGTAACAAGGCTAGAAGCAGGGTTTGTGGGCCTCCAATGCAGATTTTGCCTGGGGTTAATAATGACCCCAATATTGGCAGCACTTCATATCCCCAAGCAATTACAGAAGGAATTGAAAGAAAATGAATGAGGATATTCATACTGATAATTCTGGACATGAGAGACCAGCTGGGGAGGAAATGAAGTTCTGTGCTGGGTGGGGAAAGCAGGAGTTGAGGTTCCACTGAGGCTTTTCTGAGGATCAGCCGTGGGCAGGACGTGGCCTGGCCCCTTTTCCCTGCAGGGTCCTGAGAGCCCCCTCAGCTGTGGGGGGACACGAGCAGCTGGCACCTGGGGCAGCTCAGGGCAGCCTGGGCAGGAACCTCCATCCATCCCCTCTGCCCGGGGGCTCAGAGCCCAGCCCAGAACTGCCCCAGCCCAGAACTGCCCCAGCACAGACTGCCCCAGAGTGCTCTTCAATCTGAGCAGAGCCCAGCCCAGAACTGCCCCAGCCCAGAACTGCCCCAGCCCAGAACTGCCCCAGCCCAGACTGCCCCAGAGTGCTCTTCAATCTGAGCAGAGCCCAGCCCAGAACTGCCCCAGCAGAAACTGCCCCAGGAGTGCTCTTCCCTCTCTTCCCTCTGAGCAGAGCCCAGCCCAGAACTGCCCCAGCCCAGAACTGCCCCAGCCCAGAACTGCCCCAGAGTGCTCTTCAATCTGAGCAGAAACCAGCCCAGAACTGCCCCAGCCCAGAACTGCCCCAGAGTGCTCTTCAATCTGAGCAGAAACCAGCCCAGAACTGCCCCAGCCCAGAACTGCCCCAGGAGTGCTCTTCCCTCTCTTCCCTCTGAGCAGAGCCCAGGGCTGCCAGGGCAGGAGCAGAGGGGCAGGATGTGCCAGCCTGGCTGGTTCCTCGGGGAGCTCTGCTATTTAATTAGAGGTGGATGGTGTCAGTTCATTGCAGATGAGCTGCTGACTCCTCTCTCTGCACTGCTGTGCTCAGGGTGGGTTCCTGAGCAGACCCTGGCTGAAGCTGAGCTGTGCCCACCTGCACCCTCAGCAGCCAGAATTACCTGTTCCTGCTGCTCCCCTGTTCCTGCTGCTCCCCTGTTCCTGCTGCTCCCCTGTTCCTGCTGCTCCCCTGTTCCTGCTGCTCCCCTGTTCCTGCTGCTCCCCTGTTCCTGCTGCTCCCCTGTTCCTGCTTGCTCCCCTGTTCCTGCTGCTCCCCTGTTCCTGCTGCTCCCCTGTTCCTGCTGCTCCCCTGTTCCTGCTGCTCCCCTGTTCCTGCTGCTCCCCTGTTCCTGCTGCTCCCCTGTTCCTGCTGCTCCCCTGTTCCTGCTGCTCCCCTGTTCCTGCTGCTCCCCTGTTCCTGCTGCTCCCTGTTCCTGCTGCTCCCCTGTTCCTGCTGCTCCCCTGTTCCTGCTGCTCCCCTGTTCCTGCTGCTCCCCTGTTCCTGCTGCTCCCCTGTTCCTGCTGCTCCCCTGTTCCTGCTGCTCCCCTGTTCCTGCTGCTCCCCTGTTCCTGCTGCTCCCCTGTTCCTGCTGCTCCCCTGTTCCTGCTGCTCCCCTGTTCCTGCTGCTCCCCTGTTCCTGCTGCTCCCCTGTTCCTGCTGCTCCCCTGTTCCTGCTGCTCCCCTGTTCCTGCTGCTCCCCTGTTCCTGCTGCTCCCCTGTTCTGTTCCTGTTGCTCTCCTGTTCCTCTCCTGTTCCTGCTGCTCTCCTGTTCTGTTCCTGTTGCTCTCCTGTTCCTGTTCTTGCTGCTCTCCTGTTCTTGCTCCTCACCTGTTCTTATTCCTGCTGCTCTCCTGTTCCTGCTGCTCCCCACCCACCTGTGGCCTGGGATGAATATGGATTAAACTGTGCTTTAAGTGTTACTTCTCTGATTGCAATTTCTGGTCCTCCTGCTGAAATGGTTCCTCTGGTTGGTTTGTGTTATCAATGGGAATGCTTTGAAAATTGCTTTGGTGCTAAGGAGAAAAGCTTGGCTTCACGGTGAGCATTTTGAAAGAGTGTTGATACCCAGAGCATCAAATTAATTTCCCCAAAGAACAGGTTGAGCTGATCAAAACCAAAAATGATCATTGGTTTTGCACATACTTGAATACAAATAATTTAATTTCAAGAAGTCTGTTAAATGCAGCAGCTCGTGGTCATTTCCATATTTCCTCAAGCACAACGTAATTATTTTCTTAGACTCCATTTTCTTGGTTTGAGCCATGGAGTGAGCTGCAGCATCCTTTAGTCTGGCATGCAGGCAGGTGTAAGGCAGTGGCTGGGCAGAGGCAGGGCACAGCCTGGCCCTGTGTTCCTGATCTCAGTTCCTTGGGGTGCCAGCCAGGGGAGTGGAGCAGCAGCACATCATTCCTGTGTTTGCATTTTTCATGTTTCTCTGCAAAGCTTCTGATCCTCAGTGGAACTCCTCTGAGAATCCTAATGGAAAATAGTTGAAAGCTTTAAAATATCTAAAAATTTTGCCAGATCTTTGTAGGTTCTCAGAAATCCCTTAGCATTTGTGAGAATTGACAATCAGCAGCACTCCCATACTGAGTTTTTAATACATTATATATATTTATTTATATTTTTTCTGTGTGCCTGTCACAGTGGTGAGTGAATTGCATTACAGCTGCCCCATGCCCTGCAGGCTGGAGGATTATGATCCTTTCTAAGCACAGAGGAGCTTAGGCAGAGTTCAGAAGTGTTCTGCAGCCCTTTCAGGGTGTTTGTGGCTGGAGCAGGAGTCAGTGTCGAGGGCAGCTCTCCTTCCTCTGAGTCCTTTGGTCCCACACTTGGTAATTGCTGCCTGATTCCTTAAACCTGTTCTGAACCTCATCTCTGCGAGGGCAGGGGTCACACACAGCAAAACAGAGTGAAAAATGCCAGGACGTGACTTGGGTTACAGCAGCCTGGATTTGTCCTCCCTAAAAGCAAAGTTATTTAACATAAGAAGGGCAAGAAGCCCTTGAGTGAAGGCTGCTCCTCTGGAGGGCTGAGCAGTCAGGGTGGAAGAGCTCCCAAATGAGGGAGAGCTGGTCCAGCACTCCCAGGGGATGAGGCTGCTCGTGGTGATGTGCTCTGCTCAGCTGCATTTAGCTGGCAGCTCTGACAGGAGAGTGCCCAGTGTCCTTTGTACCTTGTGAAAATGTTAGAGTGGAAAAGCAACCATTTAATTTGATTATAGGGAGCTTTACCAATCATTTCCATTAAGCCACACACTGCCAGGGCTGTGTCTCTCTCTGAGTCCATGCAGGTGTGGGACCTGCCAACACCTTTGGGAGACTGACACAAACCTCTCCCCATGGGTAAATGTGAATGCAATCACAGGCAGTTCAAGCAGGAACCCTGGCATTTGCAAAGCAGGGACCAGATTCTGATGGGCATTGTTCAAGTGTGACCCCCAAACTCAGGTCCAGACTCTGAATTTCAAGGAGCCTGATCAGCAAAGTTGCTCAGCAGGCAGTTCCCAGGCAGCTCACTTTTATTGAATTTCAATGGACTAAATTCACTTAAATACATCTGTAGAGAAGAATTTAGGTGAGTAAAGGCACACAAGTCTGACTTTTTGCTCGAGCTGGGACAGTGGAAGGTCTGAGCCCTTGCAGCCCCCCACTCTGGGAGCTGTGTGAGCTGGGATGAGGGGACACAGAGCAGTGAAAGGGTTACTTGGCAGACAGCAGTGCTCAGGATAGCAGAAACAACATTTTCCTAGATAATTACACAGAATAAATAAGCCTGGTACGGAATCTGTTCACACAGTTGAGGAAAAGCAGATTTTAATTTCTCAGCATACAATTTAATGTGAGCAGAATCTCTAAACAGAGAGTTGACATTGTTAACAAAGGTAATATTAGATTTGAATGAGAAACTTTGTATGGTTAATTAAAAATCAAAGGCACAGTTATAACAGAAGTAATTATCCGGGAGTATTAAATCAGTTGCAAGTCCGAGCCCATAAAAGAATTAATCAGGAATAATTTAATATTTGATACTGAGGGCTTATATTTTCCACTAATGCCACAATCCATTCCATTAACCAGTACAATTCCTCAAGCCTATCTGCAAACTGGGTCCCTAAAGCAGGACAGGAGAGGAACGATCCAATGGGAAGAAGCTTTAATTCTTGTTCCACAGAGCAGTTCCAGTAAATAGAGGGGTGTTCCTGATGAGAGTCCCTGTGGCTCTCAGGGGTTGTTCTGATCCATTGCTGCAGCAGTGGCTGGGAGCACAGGGGTGGTGTGAGAGCAGAGGCAGCTGTGCTCCAGCTGTGCAGCTCAGCCTGTTTGTGATCCAGGGCTCTGATCCAGTTCTCCTCCAGTAATTAGTTTGATTTCCCTTCAAATGGCAGTGGAGGTCAGTCCACAGAAACACCCCTGTTTTCTGTAGCCATGGATTTCCTGGTGCAGATACATTATTTGGAAAAGCACAGTTTGTTTTGAGCCAGCCAGCTGATAATTCTCCCTTTCACTTGTGATGGAAGACCATGAATGTGTGCTCCTGGTTCTGTGTCACCTCACCCCTGATCCTCTTGTGAATTCCTGCTGTAGCCTCTCTCACTCATCTTGTTTTCTTGCCTCACCTCTTTGGCCCCCATGGGGCCTTCCCAGTTGTCCTGGACATGCACAGGAGATAACTCAGGGAAATCAGAAGGGGTGATTTGCTTTTGGTGACAAGGGAGCTGAAATGCTGGGGGCACTGGGAAATTCCTGAAGCAGAAAACAGAAAGACACAAGAGCAGCAGAGTGCTGGGGAGATTGTGATCACCATCTGATCCCTCCTGAGTTACAGGAGATTGTGATCACCATCCCACTCCTCCTGAGTTACAGGAGATTGTGATCACCATCCAACCCCTCCTGAGTTACAGGAGATTGTGATCACCATCTGATCCCTCCTGAGTTACAGGAGATTGTGATCACCATCTGACCCCTGAGTTACAGGAGATTGTGATCACCATCTCTGAGTTACAGGAGATTGTGATCACCATCTGACCCCTCCTGAGTTACAGGAGACTGTGATCACCATCTGACCCCTCCTGAGTTACAGGAGACTGTGATCACCATCTGACCCCTCCTGAGTTACAGGAGATTGTGATCACCATCTCTGAGTTACAGGAGATTGTGATCACCATCTCTGAGTTACAGGAGACTGTGATCACCATCTGACCCCTCCTGAGTCCCAGCCTGGCTGAGCTCAGAGCAGGCCACCACAGGGTGTGTAGAGCTGATTTTGGAAGAGGCTTTTGTTGAGCCAGGCTGTCCTTGGCCAGGGTGGCTCTGGGCTTTGTTCAGATTGTGGTTGCAGGGCCCTGGGCTCGCAGTACATTTTGAGCTCCCAGGAGAACCTGGCCAGATGAAAGCACAGTCAGATTGTGTTGGTCAGACGTGTCTGGCAGTATCTTGCAGAAGCAGCAGCATTTGTTACTGTCACCCACAGGCTGCTGCCTTCCCTTGTAACCCAGTGAACCAGCTTGTCCCAGCAGCCCCGAGCCCCTGCAGCCATTTATCAGCTGGGCAGGCTGGAGCAGGGAGATAAATGTGGGCACAGCAGGCCCCACGTCTGAGGCACTTATTGATCCCATCAAGTGCTTTATCAGCTCTCAATAAAGAGAGATAAAATGCTCCTCACCTTCCCCTTCCTTCCTAACTGTGAACTTAGCCCCACACAGCTCACCTGGAAAAACCCCATTCCTCCAGCAGGCATTTCTTACCTTTCAGAATTTCCAAAAGGAACCCCAAAAGACCTTGGAGTGCTCCCAGCTGGGTTTGTTTCAGCACTCCCAGGTGACAGAGGGCAGGTGTGCTGGCAGTAAGCAGGGGATGTTTGCAGTTGGGGTAGGCAGAGCCAGGTGAGCCCTGGTCCCTGCTGGGTGTCTGACCTTGGGGCAGCTCCCCTGCACCCTCCAACACCCACTGACACCAAAAGAATTGCAGATCTCTGTATACGCCAGATTAGGAAAGTTCTTCAGATGTCCTGGGTACAAAATATTTGATTTGACGTCAAGCCCAGATTTATTTCCTTGAGGACATTGGGCTGATACCAACAGGAGTTCTCTAGCAATCCTTCTGGAAGGATTAGATGTTAAACAAGAGTCACAGGACACACAATATGGTCTTAAAGGCATTGAATCTGAAGCAAGCATGTTCCCCAGGATATTATTACAAGATTCTTCATGTCTTTTTTCTAATGGCTTTTTGGATTCCCTGCTTTCAGCCTGCCACAACCAGCTTTACAAGTGTCCAACCTCTCTTTTTCTCTGTTATTAATGTTTTTTCCTATTGTAAAGCATTCTTCTGTCTGTCTAACTGCTTCTTAAGTTTATTGCTTTTCTGTGGTGCTGTTAGGGATTTTATTTCCCAATTGGTATTACTTTTTAACTACTCATGTAAATCTGTATCAGTTCAGATTCATGCAGAAAAAACAATTTGTCACAAATCTGTAAGGGCTAAATGATCAAAGCAGAGCTCGCAGGCTCACTGCTTTCTTTCCCGGCCTACTTCTAGACCTAAAAATGTTTTATCTTCCTTCAGATTCTGATACTGCCCTTTACCACAGCCTTTATCTGTGGCAGGAGTCCAATGCACGGGTCACTTCCTTGGCATGTCTGTGAAATCAGCAGAGTGGCACCATTTATATCCTGGCAGTTGTCACTGGCTGAGCACAGAGAAGTTCTGAGTGAGTACTGAAGTCACAGCACCACCACTGTGGGCACAGAATTTGTGACTAGGGAGATTGTTAGAAATAAATCTTTGGTTGTTGTGTTCTATTAAAAAAAACCCATTGAAATAATAATTTTCTTCCCAAGAAGCTGAAGATGTGGCTCCTGAGCTGCAGGGCTGGCAGTGTTAGAACCAAAGTACCCAGGGATAAATGGGTTTGTGCCTGGAAACAGGGGTGAGTGCCCCTGTCAGCACCAGGCTGGGTGAGGTTGGCCAGGGTGGCAGGAGCAGGGTCCTTGTCCCCTCCCTGCCCTGGCTCTGTGCTGAGCACGTGCTGTGACCCACATTCTGTCCTGGCCACCGTGGTGTCCTCACCAAGGTCGTGCTCACATGTCTCAGAGCAGACTTTGGCCCCATTTGCCATATGGGAGCTGGAGCATCATCCTTTTCTGCATGTCCCCTTTGTTTATTTGTGTGTTTCTGTTTAAAGCTCAGCTGAGGAGCTAATTAGGAAGGCAGCAGAGCCCGCTGGCTGCAGGCTGCCCCCTGCTCTGCCCTGAGCTGCTCATGAATGAATTGTTGGGTTGCAGGCGCCTTTCCAAGGCCCTGTGATGGTCCCGATTTAGCTCAGGCTGCTTCTTGCCTGACATTCCTGAATGTGAATGTGCTGCTCAAACTGCCAGGCCAGTCTGGAAGGAGTTTTGGAGCAGCAGTTTGGTCACTTCTCTGCACAGTGACCTGCACAACTCGAGTTCTCTGCTCCTTATAACCTTCTTCTCTTTAGAAAAGTGAAAAACTGCTTTGGTCCTTGCTCTGTGGCTCTGCCAAGGGAGTTTACAGTAATTGCCACAGATTTGGGCAGATTTCATCCCTGCAGCTCTGCTGTTTTCTCTGGTCACTGCATCATTTTCTCCTGTCTTGACACCCCATTTGGTCCATGGTCACTGCTGCTGTCAGGATTTCCCCGTGCAGCAGGGATGGCAGTGGGATGGCAGAGTTCCAGGGATGGCAGTGGGATGGCAGTGGGATGGCAGAGCTCCAGGGATGGCAGTGGGATGGCAGAGGGATGGCAGAGCTCCATGATGGCCCCTGGCTTTGCCACTGGAGGCTTGGGCATCTCCTGACCTCCCTGCTTCTCAGCTTCCCCTCTGAAAGCTGCAGGAGCAGCAGCAGAACTGCTGAAATCATGGGAGAATCAGCTCAGAGTGGATAAATGCGTTGCTAAATTGATTTCTTGATCTGAGAGGTCTCTTTCACCGCTGTGGTTGTGTGTGCACCTTGATTTGCCAGCTTTACTGAGGGGTCCTGCTTAACCCCAGAGAGTCAAAGCAAAGCTGTGGGAGATGGGAGGAGAGAACAAAGGGGTCTCCTGTAATGATGGATGCTGGAAATCCTGACATCCTGTCCCATAGTGCAGCCCTCTGCAGCTCCAAAACCCCTGCAGCACTGAGCCTCTGCAGGAGCCTTCCTGCTGGCACAGGGACACTGACCCTTCCTGCTGGCACAGGGACAGTGACCCTTCCTGCTGGCACAGGGGCACTGACCCTTCCTGCTGGCACAGGGGCACTGACCCTTCCTGCTGGCACAGGGACACTGACCCTTCCTGCTGGCACAGGGGCACTGACCCTTCCTGCTGGCACAGTGACAGTGACCCTTCCTGCTGGCACACAGACACTGACCCTTCCTGCTGGCACAGGGGCACTGACCCTTCCTGCTGGCACAGGGACAGTGACCCTTCCCCCTGGCACAGGGACACTGACCCCACGTGTGAAACCCTGATTGCCTTTGGCTCACTGGGCACAGCGTGGCCCTGCCAGGGTCCCCAGCCCCGAGTGGCAGCAGGCACAGGGATCTCCTGTCCCTTGGGGCACGTTCCCAGCTCTGCCAAGAAGAAATCCTCCCCAAACAAACACGTTTGTTTGTTTGTTTGTTTGTGTGTTTCCTTTCAAGAGCAAGCTGTGCTGATGAGCAGCTCCAGCAGCCTGTCTGGAGACTGAAATCAAGGCTGCACACACAGCTTTGTGCAGTTACACTTTGGGGGCTGTGAATTAATTAGCAATTGCTCTGAAGAACCACAGCCTGACAGCTCTGAGGCTGCCTGGGTGAGACTGTGATAAGCAGGGAAGGTGCATGACAGCTCCCTGGGCTGGTGGCAGCCTAGTTAGCACTGCCAACCACCCAAAGAGCAAAGGACAGCTCCCCAGAAGGATGCTGGCACAGCTCCGAGGTGCTGCACATCAAAGGGACTTTGTCCTCTTAAACCTGAGACAGTTCAATTGACACTGCCTCTGCAGCGGGGAGAGTGACCTCCCCTGGGGGATTTGGCAGGGTGGGAGGGGGACCCTGGTGTGACCCCCCTGGGGGGTTTGGCAGGGTGGGAGGGGGACCCTGGTGTGACCCCCCTGGGGGGTTGGCAGGGTGGGAAGGGGACCCTGGTGTCACCTCCCTGGGGGGTTGGCAGGGTGGGAGGGGGCCCAGTGCAGCCCGGTGCCTTTGCTGTCTGTCCCAGCCTGTCCCCTGCCATCAGCTCACTGCCCTGGCCAGTTTGCCCCCAAGGCACAGAAATCCCAGGTTTGACATCCCCCCCTGCTCAGGGGAGTCCCTGTTGGAGCCCTTGGGTGGCTCTGTCCATCCCCGGGGCTGTCAGGAGCAGGAACCCCCTCCCTCCCCAGCACTCTGTATTTTCTGTGTTTGCCCTGCTGGACCTGCCAGGGAGCTCTCACTGCTCGTGGCTGCTCCAGACCTGGGTCTGAGGGGGCTGGACCCTGCACAAACACAAACCAAACCCAAAATCCCTGTTTAGACCCACTCCTGCTGAGCCAGCGAGGCTGACAGAGGTGAGGAGAAGGGACACAACAAGCAGATGTGTTTTTCTCTCCCTGGGAGTGAGATGATTTATTATTTCCTGGCTCTTTTCATCACTCAGAGCTGTGGAATTGCACCCTGCAATCACAGGCAGTGTCCACAGCTGGGATTGCCTGTCTGCTGCACACCCTGGGGAACAGGGGATTACCAGCCTGCTCCATGGGGCACTACAGCACAGCTGCCTTTGCCTGCTGAGATGCATTTCTGTCCTTCTCGAGCCTTTTCCTGACATCACAGGCTGTGCAATGACAAACCCCTCAGTGCTGGTCCTCTCCTAATGATCCCTGTTCCTCTGTGCCCCTGTCTCTCCTTTTGCTCCTCGTCCCCTCTCTCTTTGCTGCTCTCAGCCCTGTGTTACATCTTCAGCTTTTCTTCCCCACCCCTCCCACAGCCTCAGTGATAGATTCCATCTACACCCAGATGAAAGTTCCTTCATAAGAATATAAAATAGCTGCAAGGCTTTGGGAAAGTTAAGTCTGAGATGAAATATAATTAGGAATTTTTCCTGGATGCCTTGTGTGTGACAGTAGGAGGGGCAGACAGGCTCTCTGATTGTGCCACGTTGCTTTTTCCCTCCAGCACAACCCAGCCATTGGCTGTTCTCTGTTTTTAACTGGAAAATTGTGATTGCTGGGCTTGGTGTGTATTTGGGGTTTTGTTTCATCACCCCATCTGTGCCCTCCAGTGATTCTGCCCCAGTGAGGAGGAGTGGCAGCGTGGCTGGAGGTGCCACCACCATCACATGGAGTCAAAATTATCCCAGGAATCACAGGCTGGGGAGGAAAGGGTGAAAAATATATCCTAGTATTGATTCTGCCTCCCACTCCTTTCCAAACAATGGTTTGCAATCCCATTCTACCATTCAGAGAATCCATTTCCCCTCTCTGGCAGCTGTGGCAGAGTGGGACCAGGGGCAGATCTGTCCAAAGGTGCATTTGGGCTCCTGGGCTGCTCCTTCCTGCCCTGTGTCAGCACATCTGCCCCTGCCTGCAGCAGGAAAAGGGAACTGATTAAATAGCAAATGCTTCCATGAAATGTGATTAATTTGCTGATATCCCCCTCCTCTCTCCCATTCCCAGGGAGCTCAGATTTCCTTCTGCATGATGAAAGGTGCCCACATTAAACCAAACATTTAACCTTGGCGTTCATGTCGGGCTTTGCACATTTTCTCATTCAGCTTTCACCATGATTTCTCATACTTGCAGTATTTCAACTTGGACTTTGAACTCTGCTGTTTATATTAAAGGTCTCACAAATTAATTTGGGTTATTTCTGGCCACTGCTCCTTTATTCCCTCGGACACAGAAGAATTGCAGCTGAGTTTTCAATAATTTTTCCAGCGCATCCTAAAGAATCTGGAAGTAACAAGGGAAATAAGGAAATTAGAATTACATTTTCTGTATTTCAAGCTGTTTGCTGGCTCAGAGCTGACAATAATGTACTACAGGCGAGGAAATCTGCTTTGGAGCAATTTTGGTTTCTCTGCACCACCTTGTATCTAGCCCCACCAGCTGCCTCTAAAACTTGTACTTCAGCTGCCATAATCTCATCATTAAAGGTGGATTTAGGGTTTAAGAGGCGATGAAAAAACCCTTTTTCCTTGCAGCCAGGGCTGGGAGATGACTCTGCATTTCAGGTGCAAGCTCAGCTGTGCCCCAGCTCAGGGCTGATCCCCAGTGAGCAGGGCTGGTGCCACCACCCTCCTCAGCCCTGGGGCAGATGCTGCTCCGGGCTCTTCTCTTCAGCTGCTGCCTCCTGGCTCTCAAATCCCTTCTCTCTCGCTGGTTTTGTTTGCTGCCCTTGCAGTGGAGCAGGAGGAAAAAGCTGAGTTTGACCACATCCGTGAGAATGTCAAGCATTTAGACTTTATTGGTTTAGAAGCTTACTAAATTTAAACAGAAGCATTAACATGGCCTTAGGCTCTCTTGACAGTTATAAACTCTTCCTTGGGGGGATTTCTGTAATGCTTGCTAATCAGCTTAAGGAGTTAATTAAACAGCTGTCACTTAGCTGCTTAATTCTGAGACTTGATGCTAAATAAGATTTGAAATTAGTTCTGCATGACTGGAGCATGGATCCTCTGATATGGGCACGATGGCTGCGGGTGGGGCAGGAGGCAAATCCAGGGCTTTGCACCTCAATAGTGAGAAGATCCAAGGTGGGACCCTGCATTAATGCTCTCCGTGCTGATTTATAGAAAATACATTGAAAATGGAGAATTCGGGGAATGTCAAATGGGAGGGGTTTTCAGGCAGCTCCTCAGTCTCCTCTGTGCATGCCCTGGACTGCAGGAGGTTCAGGGCTCAGTTTATTCTCCCCCTGATTGCACCCTGTACATAACCAGGAGCCAAAATACCTGCTGAAACCCGAGAGGGACGTTCTTGATTTGTGAAATGAGATTTTTAGCCTGCAGATATATTGCACTGCTCTAATGAAGAATGTCTCTGGAGTCTGCTGTGCTTCCAGAACAGGAGTTACAGTGTCCTGGGGAGCTCTGAGCCTCCTTGTCCCTGTGCACTGGAGCAGGACAAGCCCCTCTCCTCCTGAGGGGCTGAGTGTGGTGGGTGGCAGGATCCTGCACTGCAGGAGAGGAGCAGCAGCAGTTTGATGGGTGATGAGTGCAGTGGGGTGAATGCAGTGGTGACTGTGGCTGGACAGGATGCAGGGCAGGGGTTATGGGCATTTCCAGCCAGCTCAGAGCAAACTGCCAGGGAGAGGCTCCTGTAGGGTCCTGAGGGGCTGAAGGGACCCCTTGTGTCCCAGGCATATATATATATATATATAAATATATATATATATATATATATATATATATATATAAATATATATGTGTGTATGTGTGTATATATATATGTGTGTGTGTATGTGTGTCTCTATATATATGTGTGTATGTGTGTCTATATATATATATATGTATGTATGTGTGTGTTTATATATATATACACACACATACACACACAAACTGTGTGTACACAGACAACATAAACAGACATTAGGAAAGATTTATAAAGATACTGCAAAGTCCTTTTTTTCACCCCCGGAAAGATAAGGCAAAAGATGTCTGAAGGGAAATTAAATTTCAGGGAAGCTACCTATTAAAATTGAAAAAACCTAATAGGTATTCACTTCTGCATTTCAACCTAAATTGATGCTCACTGTGTACATCTTCTCAATATGTTTCTGCTGGAGGGCTTAATATGCTCAGTTATTTAATATGAATCTCTTCAGTAAGCAAAGAACACTCGCTCTGGCATCTCCTTTAAAGTATTACTGTTTATTTACCGTGGTAGCAATTTCAGAATAAAGATTACCTGGTCTTCCATTTCTATTACATGCAGAGACATGTTTTTCTCTGATTATTTCATTTTATTATTGGAGGGGCTCAGTGTAAGTGAATTATAGAGCTGTGCTGTGTTAATAGTTAGAGAAAGTTCAGCACCTTTTTGATAGCTGCTGAGGGAATCAACTTTTGCCAGTGAGACTCTTTGCTGTAGCTTTGCAAAAGCAAAACTATTCCCATCCTGAGGTGCCCTGACACCTTATATCCTGTGATCTGTGTTAGTTACAGATAAAGAACATCATGTTTCTTCAGGAGATTCCTTTGCCACTCAAGCAGCAAAAAGCAACAGTTATAAATTAGTAACTATTTAGATTTATATCTTTTACATGCTGAGCCAATGTTGGTTTCCTCAGAATGCAGCAGTTTTCACATGCAGGGGATGTCCAGCCCTTCCTGGCTGCTAAACAGGGCCCTGCAGGGGCATTTATTGCTCTGTGCCCTGCAGGGTGGGCTGGGGTCAGTGTTGGTGTCTGTGCCCTGCAGGATGGGCTGGGGTCAGTGTTGGTGTCTGTGCCCTGCAGGGTGGGCTGGGGTCAGTGTTGGTGTCTGTGCCCTGCAGGGTGGGCTGGGGTCAGTGTTGGTGTTGGTGCCCTGCAGGGTGGGCTGGGGTCAGTGTTGGTGTTGGTGCCCTGCAGGGTGGGCTGGGGTCAGTGTTGGTGTTGGTGCCCTGCAGGGTGGGCTGGGGTCAGTGTTGGTGTTGGTGCCCTGCAGGGTGGGCTGGGGTCAGTGTTGGTGTCTGTGCCCTGCAGGGTGGGCTGGGGTCAGTGTTGGTGTTGGTGCCCTGCAGGGTGGGCTGGGGTCAGTGTTGGTGTCTGTGCCCTGCAGGGTGGGCTGGGGTCAGTGCTGGTGTTTCCCTGTGCCCTGCAGGGTGGGCTGGGGTCAGGGCTGGTATTTCCCTGTGCCTGGGGGTAGCAGAGCAGTGCCTGGAGAATCCATCCTCGAGTCCTTCCCTGGATAAAGGGAAACAGCTTTTCCTGTGCCTGGGGAGGGGCAGCAATGTCTGCAGGCAGAGCAAACAGCTCAGTGACTGCAGGGCAGCAGCAGCAGGTGCCAGCCAAGGGCAGGGCAGTGGGCAGGGCAGTGAGCAGGGCAGAGGGCAGGGCAGCAGCAGCAGGTGCCAGCCAGGGGCAGGGCAGGGCAGTGAGCAGGGCAGTGGGCAGGTCAGGGCAATGAGCAGGGCAGGGCAGCAGCAGCAGGTGCCAGCCAGGGACAGGGCAGGGCAGTGGGCAGGGCAGTGGGCAGGGCAGAGCAGTGGGCAGGGCAGTGGGCAGGGCAGTGAGCAGGGCAGAGGGCAGGGCAGCAGCAGCAGGTGCCAGCCAGGGGCAGGGCAGGGCAGTGAGCAGAGCAGGGCAGCAGGTGCCAGCCAGGGGCAGGGACGGCTGCCCTGGGATGCCCTCTGTGTTCAGAGCATCCAAAGCCAGCCCTGCAAATCTCAGAGCCTCAGAAGAAATTCGTGGAGCTTCTGAGGCTCACTCTCAGTTAGTGGCCCTTACCAGGGGAAATTCCATTTGCCTTTGGTAAGCAGAGCTCATTAATCACACTGCTTCAAAGGCTCAGTTATTAAAGCTCCCTTTGCTTTATGAAATAATTGTGAGGGACACACCGGGGGAGGCAGGGGAGGCAGGGAGCTGTGGGGGCCTGGGGAGCAGCTCTGGGCAGCTGAGCACGGGGTGTGAGCAGCAGCAGCGGGTTAGGGTTTGGGTTAGGGTTAGGGTTAGGGTGGGTGCTGTGACCTCCAGCACCCCAGGGAAATGGGGTTGGTGCCCGATGCTGCAGCACGGCTGGAGCAGGGCCTGACCCTGTGCTGTGCCTGCAGCGGGTGCCAGCAGTGCTTGTGCTGCCAGCTGCCCCTGCCTGCGGCTCTGCACAGCCCATGGGAGCAGCAGAAGGGGCTGGGGAGCCTGGGTGCAGAGCCCAGACCTGGGAAAGGCCACAGAACCTGGGAAGTTCATTGCAGACCTGAGCACTCAGTGCCTGAGCAGTGCATTCTGCACTGAGAGCCAGTGTGTGCTCATGACAGAGTGTGCAGGAAGGTATTCTCACCCCTGGATGAATTGCAATTTAAAAATATCTGAAGGGCTTTTGTGCTGAGGGAGGGAGAGGATTTTCTTCTCAAGTTCTCTTTTTGTGAAATCCTCTTTCTCCCTTCCCTAAAGATCACGGCGAGGATGGGGCAACCTTAGCAAAGCAGCTATCAAGTGACCAGGAGGGGTTTTTCTTTCTTTAAATATTGCTTTGAGTCTGAATAAAGTGTGTCTGTTTCTTTAAGTAAGAGGAAAAGGTCTTTTTGATGTGAATACTTTAGAGGAGAAAAATCCCAGCTTCTCCCCTTTAGCCCAAGAGGCAGTAGGAGCAGTCATCATCTCCTGGTAGCTTGGTTCCAATCTCCACTCCTGTCTTCCAGGAGTAAAATCAGGTCAGTCTCAGAGCTCAGAGTGGGAGCTATTTAGATAATGAGAATTTAGCACCTGGGGGGCTTTGGGAGCCTTCATTGCACAAGAGGCAGCTGAAATGAAGAGCCTCTTGTTCTACAGGATGGTCCCAGCTTCACAGGCACGGCTCTGAAAGGCTCAGAGACCCTTCCAGAAATGAGCAGCATCTTGCAGTTAGGGGTGGGGGCACTTGGGCAGCAGTTTGTGCTCAGAGTGTCCTGGCAGAGATCAGCCAGTCTGTGGCACAGGTGACACCCAGGTGACAAAGAGCCCTGGTTGGTCTGATGCTCTTCAGGTGACCAGAACTCAGCACTTTTCAATAAGAACTGGTAAATCAAACTGGAGGATGTGTTTTGCAGCAGGCACTGGTCACCACAGAGCTGGGTTTATTGGAGAGCCCAGACCCTCCCAGCATCCCCCCTCAGTCTGAAGGGGCTGGGTTTGCACAAAGCTCTTCAAAAGGTAAAGGAGGAGCTGTGGGGAGGTGCCAGGGTAAACCCCAGGAAACTGAGGAGGGTGTGATGCCACACAGTCCTGGGGGGCACAGGCACTTCCCCAGCACCTGAGCTGGGCTCTGATTCCCCTGGAGGCCACAGGGCCTGTCAGGAGAGTCACTGGCACTGCAGAACGGGCTCTGGGTGGCACTGGCACTGCAGAACGGGCTCTGGGTGGCACTGGCACTGCTGAACAGGCTCTGGATGGCACTGGCACTGCTGAACGGGCTCTGGGTGACACTGGCACTGCAGAACAGGCTCTGGGTGGCACTGGCACTGCAGAACAGGCTCTGGATGGCACTGGCACTGCTGAACAGGCTCTGGGTGGCACTGGCACTGCTGAACAGGCTCTGGGGTTCTGGCCTTGCCAAGATTGCATCCCCAAGAGCAGCTCAAGCCCTGTCCCTGAGCTGTGCCCACGTGCCAGCCTGGGTGTCCGGGCAGAGGGGCACTCCCAGCACAGAATGCCAGTGTTTGTAGGAAACCTTCCAGAAAAGGGGTAAAGCAGCAAGACTTGAGAATTTTTAGGTGATAAGGTGAGCTCAGGCTGGAGGTGTCCAGGTGTGTTTGTCCCTTTGTGCAGGGTCACTCTGGGTGCTGGCTGCTCTGGGGAACATTGATGAGACAGCAGGCAGGGCACAGACAGCAGGCAGGGCACAGAGAGCAGGGAGGGCACAGACAGAAATTAGGGCACCACAGACACCTCAGCAGCCCTGAGTCCCAGCTGGGAGCGTGGTCAGGGCTGCAGGGAGGAAATGTGTCTGTCCTGCCTGCTGCCCTGGGAGCAGTCCTTGCTATAGCCATGAGGAATTGAGGCTGAATGCAGGTGGTACCAATGCATTAATAGCAGAATATACATATGTAAATATATATATATATATACACACATATATATATATATATACACACACATATATATATATATATATATATATATATATATATATATATATATATATATATCTACTAAGTGGCCTTTGGTTTTCTTTTCTCTTAGGAGGCAGAGATCCTGAACACAGCAATTCTCACTGGGAAGACAGTGGCTGTCCCTGTCAAGGTGGTGTCTGTGGAGGATGATGGGACTGTGACAGACCTGGTGGACTCTGTGGAATGCAGCTCATCAGATGAAGATGTCATTAAGGTAGGCTCAGGCTGCTCCTTCCAGGGAGGCAGAGCAGTGCTGTTCTCTAATGGAACAAGTCCTTCCATTTTCTGACTGCTCTGCTGCTGGAACACCCAGATTTATTATTGCTGTTCTTGCTGTGTGGCTCGCTCCAGTGAAGCACCAAACCAAACAGCAGATCCCAATTTCCCATCCTGCTGGCCAAGCCCGTGGGGCTGGCTGACACCCCCGTGGGGAGCATTCCCAGCTGGGCTCTCCTGAGCCTGTGCAGCCCCTGGGCTGTGGGTGCAGGGCCCTGGCAGTGCTGCTGCCCCTTGGGGGGCTCAGGGCAGAGCTGGCAGGAGTCCCTCAGGTTCCCTTGGGGCTGAAATGGGGGGGTCAGGCTGGAGCCTCAGGGTAGTCCCAGCTTCTTGGAGGAGCTCAGCAGGTGCCAGCATTACCCTGGAATCCTGCAAGGAGTCAGTCCTGCACTGCTCTGTCTGCTTGGTGGGTGGTGGAGAGGAAGGAGCAGGGCCAGTGATGGTGGCAGACAAGGTGCACAGGGTTCAGAGGTGACACAGGAGGTGCCCTGTGTTCCAGAGGTGACACAGAAGGTACCCTGTGTCCCAGAGGTGACACAGAACATGCCCTGTGAGCAGCAGGTGCACAGAGGGTTCAGAGGTGACACAGAAGGTGCCCTGTGGGAGCAGGTACAGGGGGTTCAGAGGTGACACAGAAGGTACCTTGTGTCCCAGAGGTGACACAGAACATGCCCTGTGGGCAGCAGGTACAGGGGGTTCAGAGGTGACACACAAGGTGCCCTGTGAGCAGCAGGTGCACAGAGGGTTCAGAGGTGACACAGAAGGTGCCCTGCCTGCAGCACCTTTGATCTTTTCACAAACTCTCTGTGGCTGCCACTCGAGAAGAGGGAACAAGCGTTGCAGCTACTAATGGAAGTTAATATTGAATTGATTTTATATTATTTTTATAACCAGCATGTCCCAAAGCAATCACAAACCCTCCAGGCCCCCCTCCCAGTGGAGGAAATGGAATTCCCAGTGGTGTACATGGTTTGTACTGAGCTATCTCTTCTGACAAAAAAAATGCAATTTCTATGTGCATTGGACTTGTTTTAAATAATTTTGTCATGGTGATTTCTTATATATGAGATGAACCCCAGCAATTTCAAAGTTTGGTATTTGTAATGCTTCCCTTTTAGAATCTTCTCAGTACTCCTGTTTTCCTGGTTAGCCACCATGTTGGTATTTCTCATTAAATGTGTCTTTCTGGCTGTATTATTAGGAACCTTTGGGGTTTGGGGTTTTTTCTCTTCTGTGAAGCCTTTTTGGACCTGGTAAATCTGCCAAATAGAGCAAATTGTTGGACTTAATTTAGATTTGGAAACAGAAGGAAATTATTTGTCCTTATGTTGTGGGAGTTAGTGGACCAAGTCCTTACTAACACTCATCTTCTATTCCATTTTTTTGGTGAATTGGAAAAAAGAGATTTTAAAGCAAATACACAATTTGGAAGACATGTAAAAAAGCAGTTTTGCTCTCTGGTGTTTTAGTCGTTGCCTGTAGGGACACGAGTGTCCCAGCCAGGGCTGTGTGGTGTGTTCACATCCCCACCCCAGTGGCAGTGCTGTTAGTGCCAGCCTGGGGCACAGCAGCTGGCACCATGGGGATCAGGACATCCTGCTCCCCTCCTCAGCAGAGGGATCTGCACAGCTGAAATGAGTTGCCAGTTTAAAGTGAGCTCTTAATTGAAAACGTGTCTGGAGTTTGCAGTTTACCTGCTCTGGTTCAGAGCAGCCTTGTTCACAGGCACCTAATGAAGATAAAGATAGATAATTACTGGCCAGCCTTCAGCATGCAGCAGTAATTAGAGTTCTGTTCTCTGGGCAGTAGAGTGGGGAATAGAAAATGGAACCAAAACCTGCTTAAGATGCCCATTGGAATATAAAGATTAAGATTACATTTCTTTGGGTCTTTACTGTTGCTGTTTTTCAGTGCAGCTGTCAAGTAGCATCTAACAGATTGATTATGTCTGCGTGGCTTAGCTTTTATTCCTGGTTTTTTGGTGTTGATTAATGATGAGGTTAAGCTCATTTTCCTTGCAGAATGAGGGTACCTCATTCTTCTTTTCGTTTCAGGGTCCACATTTATTACTCACTTCTTTCATCTGAAACTTCAAAGAACTTTAAAGAGCTGGTCCAAACCATGCACTGACTCTTTTTGTGCCAAACTGCACCTGCCTGAACCTGGTTGAATATGTCAGAGCAGAATTTAGTCCATTGAAACAATATTTTTGTTGACAAATAATTATCAGAAATTACTTGGTCCAGCCTGACACAATAACCAAAAAATGGAGGTGTGTTATAGACTGTGTTCCTCTAATGAGGACTGAGACACAGAAAAGTGAAGGTGTGAATTTCAGAGTGCTGTCAAGTACTGACCACTTGTGGATAGTAAAACTCCTACTGAACTAATGGGACAAAAAGAGAGAGATTTTTGAGCAGACTTTATTTTTGTGGAGTTTTTAGTAAAGAATAAACTCTCAAGATGATTTTAATCAAGAATAAGGAGAGAAGAAAAATCAGCACCTCAGCTAACCCCTGGCACCCAGTGCCACATGCAGGCTTTGTTAAACACACCCAGGGATGGTGACTGCACCACCTCCTGGGCAGCCATTCCAGTTCTTTATCACCCTTTCAAACACCTTTTCCTGTACCCAAGCTGTGTTTCTGTCCCTTGGCCAGCTTCCCCCGAGCTGTGCAGCAGTTGTGGGGCTCGCCTGGCACTGTGCTCACCCTCTGCAGGGTCTGGTGTCCCTGGTGTCCCAGCTGAGCTGTGCAGGGATGCTGGTCCCCCCTGCTCCCAGGATGCTGCAGCCTGGGCACTCACTTGTGGCCCAGGGAAGGGCTGGCAGCTCTGCTCTGACACTTTGGAGCGTATTAGAGGGGAGAGCAGCACACTTGGCAATTTGTAAAATATTACTGCAGGCTAATAAATCTTTCACTAACACTTAGTGTGGCTTTATCAGTGGCAAAATAACATCTTTTTAACCATGTGACAGACTTTACAGAAGCTGGAGTGTCAGAGCATGTGAAGTAGCCTGAAGCAGACAGTGTTTTAAAGCATGAAACTTTTAACAGCTGTTCCTTTTCTCCCTTACACTGGTGCACTTCAGGGAGAAGTTGAGTTCTTCTAAAGTCGCTGGTGTGACAGAGTGAAAGATCAAAGGGAGCAGAGAATGGAGTCAGGATGCTCTGTGCTCCTGGCTCAGCCTGGCAGCTGCAGTGCTGCAGATCTCAGAGCTCCTGCATGGACAGAGTGCTCCTGGGTGTCTCTGGGTCACTCTGTCTCCACTGGAAGGGCAGAGGGTGAGCTGCCCATGGGGGCACTGACAGGGCTGCAGGACTGACCCCAGGGATCCCTCAGGTCTCAGCTCAGGGTCAGCTCAGTGCTCATTGTGGCCTGTGGGGCTGAAAACTGAGCAGGACCCAGTGCTCAGCCCAGTGCTCCAGGATCAGGGCAGGGGTCACAGAGGGAATCATCCTGCCCAGGCCCAGGGCACAGGGGAGAGCATCATCCTGCCCAGGAACAGGGCACAGTGCAGAGCATCATCCTGCCCAGGAGCAGGGCACAGTGCAGAGCCACCATCCTGCCAGGAACAGGGCACAGTGCAGAGCCATCATCCTGCCCAGGAGCAGGGCACAGTGCAGAGCATCATCCTGCCCAGGCCCAGGGCACAGGGGAGAGCATCATCCTGCCCAGGAGCAGGGCACAGTGCAGAGCATCATCCTGCCCAGGAGCAGGGCACAGTGCAGAGCCACCATCCTGCCAGGAACAGGGCACAGTGCAGAGCCATCATCCTGCCCAGGAGCAGGGCACAGTGCAGAGCATCATCCTGCCCAGGCTCATGGCACAGTGCAGAGCATCATCCTGCCCAGGCCCAGGGCACAGGGGAGAGCATCATCCTGCCAGGAGCAGGGCACAGTGCAGAGCATCATCCTGCCCATGAGCAGGGCACAGTGCAGAGCATCATCCTGCCCATGAGCAGGGCACAGTGCAGAGCATCATCCTGCCCAGGAACAGGGCACAGTGCAGAGCATCATCCTGCCCATGAGCAGGGCACAGTGCAGAGCATCATCCTGCCCAGGAGCAGGGCACAGTGCAGAGCCAGCAGCAGCAAGCTCTTGTCTGAGAAGCAGTGATCTGTCACACTGCCTAACCAGAATGTGCAATATTTTATATACATAATATATAACACAGCTGATGGATCTGTGACACATTCATCACTGATGATCTTGAGAGATCTTCACTGAAGATCCACGTTGTGCCATGATTTTCCATAATATAAAGGGATTTCTCCCACCACCTGAACTGCCTTATTCCAGCCCCCAAAAAAATTTGATCCATCTTGGAAACAATCTTGATTTAAGTCAGCAAATGTATGTTTTTATTTTCTGCAATGTCTAAACATTTCATTTTGATAGAAAATGATGAAATCATGTCCTGTCATTTCAACTCAGTTTCAGTATTCCTGGCATCAGAATCCATCTGACCTTTTCACCTTAGGATGGAGACACTTAAAAAATGAAAATGCTTTTTGTGCTCTGCTCTAGGAATACAGGACACACTCAGAAAAATGCACTGTCAAAACTAAGAGTTGTAATAATAACTGTACAGTTCAGTTCATGTGCTGCTGGTTATGAAGGGAGAAGGCCCAGCTTTAATCTCTGTCTGGTATGAAAAACAGACATGGCAAAGATGAATTCTGAATGTGGAACCAACACAACAGACTTGCACCTCCCAGGAATTGTCTGGAACTCACCTAAAGCTGTTGGAGTTACTGGATTTGTCTCTTTCATATTCTGCCAATTCATCACTCTGATGTGAGTCCTGGGAGTAACGAGGTTTCTGTGGTGTTATTTGCCTTTTTGTAATCATCCATGCTGAAAACCCCAGTGGGGCTGCCACAGTCACTGTTGCCTGCACTTCCTTTGTGTTTTTGAAAGGCTGGAAGCTTATAAGATACAAAACTTCTCTGTAATGGAAAAAAACCCCAAATAATTTCTGAGTTGAGGCTTGTTCAGAATTCTCCAGAAGATACCCAGGAATCTGGGGTTTTGTGCTTCATGGGAAAAAATAGGTGTGGAAGGGGTTGGTGTTGCTAAAATAGAAACACATGTGCCATCTTTACAAGTAGAAATACATGTGCCATCTTTACAACTAGAAATACATGTGCCATCTTTACAACTAGAAATACATGTGACATCTTTACAACTAGAAATACATGTGACATCTTTACAAGTAGAAATACATGTGCCATCTTTACAACTAGAAACACATGTGACATCTTTACAACTAGAAATACATGTGACATCTTTACAAGTAGAAATACATGTGCCATCTTTACAACTAGAAACACATGTGACATCTTTACAACTAGAAATACATGTGACATCTTTACAAGTAGAAATCCATGTGACAGGATCTTTTCAGCTGATTCAAACGTGCTCAAACCCAAGGACTGTGTCAGTATCTGCTGAGGGTGGGGCTCATCTTCTGGAGTTCATAGAGAGATGATCTCAGAGCTGGGGTACCCTGAACACCAGCTGTGGAATCCTGCAGGGTACCCAGGGCTCTCAGGGCAGCTGGAGGAGCCAGGGGTGACTCTGGGCATTAATTTATCTGTGCAGGGGCAGGGGAGGGTGAGTGGGGAAGGCTGGGGTCGGCAGGCTGGAATGAACCTGAATTTTCTGCCTTTGCTCTAATGAAGGAAGGAATCGTGCTCCAGTGGTTAGAGCTGGATGGGATTTAGGCATTGCAGGTTTGATAAGGGCTCAGCCTGCACACAGCCTGTGACACTGATTTTCATTTCTCCTTAGTAAGAGTGCACAGTTGGCTGTCCTGGGTGGGCTCTGCCGTGCAGCTGGGCCATGGCTGGGCCATGGTGGGCCTGGTTCATCTGCTCTGTCTCAGCACACACAGAGGTGTCCTGGGGCTGAATTAGCCTGGCAGACAAAGAGCAGTGATGCTGAATCCCCCAGGAGTGCTTTGGGATGTAAAATGTCATGGATGAGCAGCCTCATTAGGGTTGTTAATAACATCCATAACCCTAACTGGGACAGAGCACAGGCTCTCCAGAAATCTCCTGTTCCATTGCACTTAATCACAGCCCATACCAAATTCTGTCATGATAAAACATGGGTGGCTGAGTAAGGAAGGATTTAGAAATATTTTGAGATTTCTTATGTAACAGACTCTGTGCAGGTCAGTTGACTGAAGGTTTCTTCTCTTTTATTCACTGTCTGGACCATTTTGCATTTCTTTTAGGATGGTGACTTTTGGCTACCCATGGACTTTTTCTCTTTGCAGTTATAGAAAAAATTATGCAGTAGTTAAGGATTTCAAGAGAAAAGAAAGCAAAGCAGTGAACCACATCTGAGAAGTGCTGGAGATGCCAGAGCACCAGGAGCTCCCTGGGTGCAGTTTATGAGCAGAGATGATTTGTGCAGCAGCTCCCACTGTGCTTTACCTGTGCCACAGGCTCTGCTCTCTGGGCTGGGTTTCTCTGCAGGACTCACCAGAGCTGTTGGTTTCCCCATCAGCTGCCCAAGAAATGCTGGACAGCTCTCCTGTTTCAGCCTGGGTTTGCAGCATCCTGTTGAAGTGGTTATTGGATGACAAGCTTGATTTCTGAATCAATTTAGGCATTCAAATCCAATTAATTTAATTGCAAATTAGAAACCTAAGCACCTACAAAAAGTGGCTTTAATGGCTCTTCAATTTTAACTAAAGTGTAACTGTGTATTTAGAGCAGGTGGGTATTATACAAAGCTGATATTTTCTCCCAACTTAAATAATCTGTTCCTTATAATAACTATTAAAATAATGTGATTATTTGCAAGCAGGTAATTATTTTGCAGCTGTAAAGGGGTTTTGTTTGAGTAAATTTAGGGCATCTTCTTTAGACTTGGGGATTTGAGTGCTCTCAGCAATTTCCTGGAGCATTTGTGAGCGTGTGAAAAGCTGCTGTAGTGTTTGAGACTGTGCAGACCTGGAGCTGATAGCACAATGGGATCTGTGAATGTGACGTGCCATTACATGCTCCATTTCATTCCACTGAGAGGCTGAGAGGGAGAAGTGAAACTCCAGTGATGAGGGGAAGTATCATTGGCCTGCTGAGGAGGCTTCTAGAGGCACAGTGGATGGCACTAAATGATATTTTATGCATTGTCTGTGGGCATTATACTAATTGCACTTGGCTGTCAGTAAAAGCAGTCAGTCTCACATGCACCCACACGTCCAACCTCTGTTAATGACTGGATCTCATTTCTGCCTCTGCAATCCCAGTGTAACCCAGTGTGGTTAATGGGATTGCTCTGCCCTTTATGGGATGAGGAGAGGAGTTCCTCCCTGTGTTTGTGTCTGAGCAGGGCTGTGGCTGGCTCTGCCCCAGCTCAGAGCAATCAGCAGCCACAGCCAAGGGCACTCATTCCAGTGCCTCAGCCACGTCTGCCCCTGTTCCTTGAAAGTTCTTCACACTTTGTGATGATGCTGAGCTGAGCTTCAGCCTTGTCGCAAATGCTGAAAGGCAGCGTTTCCCCAGGGCTCAGAATGCCACCCCAGGATTTCACAGGGCTGCAGAGGAGCAGCACAGCCCCTCTGGCAGGGCAGTGCCCACACTGCTCATTGCTGGAGACACCTTGACAGGCAGCTCTGTGATGGTGCCCTGTGCTCCAGGTTACACAGTGTGTGTGTCTGCTCTCATCTGGGGCTCCCTGAGCACACTGGGCTGGGCACATTCATTCCCTGACCCTCCTGCTCTGAGCTGGGTGCAGGTGTCACTGACAACCTGCTCCTGCAGCTCCTGAGCTGACAGCTGCCATCTGATCTCCACGAGGCTCAGCACTGACAGATTTCCTTCACAGCCTGCTTGGTTGCTTTGTTGCTGTTGAGTGGATGAAATGAGACACTGAACATCCTAAAGTGTGCTCAGCACAGGAAAAGTGCAGGGAAGGAATGTCTGGGGAAGAAGAAGGAATGGGGTGGCCCCAGAATGTCACCGTGTGAGGGGGGACCCCCTTCCCTGAGCAGCACAGGCAGCAGTGAGGAGCAGGGAGCAGTGAGCACCAGCAGTGAGGGAGGAGCTGCTCCGTGCTGTGGGGCCAGCCCCAGCCTGGCCAGTGTGTGCTGCAGGGCTGTGGGCACTGCAGGCTGCCCCAGGAGCCGATTGAGGCCACCCTGAGCCAGGCTTTCCTGGAGCTGGGTTTCCCTGAGCCCAGCCTGGCCTGTGCTCAGAGCCTGCAGGGACCTGGAGCAGCTCCTGTGGCTCCTCTGCCCTCACAGCAGAGCAGGACAGGGCTGGGCAGGGTCTCTGAGGAGGAGCTCTGACATATTCCATGCTCCTGGAGGAACAAAACAAGGAATAACCTCACTGAAAACAGCCTGGTTGTGTCCATGGGTGTCATGGCAGAGCAGAGGCCAACTGCAGGGCAGGATTTACCTGGCACAGATATCAGAGGAGTGCCAGCCCACCCTGGAACAGACCCAGCACCAGGATCTCCCACTTAGGAATTCTCTGCTCCTCTAAAACCTCCCGAGCCTGGGGCTCTGGGGCTTTCATCAGGCCTGCCATTTGTCAGAGGCAATTTTACCCTTTCACGTGCAGTGTGGCCTGAAATACAGAAAGGAGCAGCTCCTAATTAAACTCCTGCCCAAATCCATTCTAGCTGCTGAAGCCATTGAGACAGGGAGATGAAAAGAACCTTAATGATCCCAATATGTAAATAGAGATGTAAAAGTTTGTTTGGAGGAATGAAGGTTGGAGGCCAGATAGGAAACCAAACATAAAGCCTCTCGGTAGAAATTGAATCACTGCATTAGTTATCATGGATTTTCATAAAAATAAAGTAATAATGCACATCCAAGTTTCAGTTCGTAAATACGAAGTGACAGCCTCTGAGTAAGGCACTGAAATTATATTATAGACCTAAAAAAGAATAATAGAGGAAATTGAGAAAGCATAAGAGGGAGTTGTAATAGAATTGGGCATTGGTATAAATACAAATCATGAAAGGAAGATTGATTTAGTGAATGATGAAACTCAGGAACTCGAGGTGTTAAAAAGATCATCTGCTCATGTGGTAAAGAATGCCTAAGGCTGCACAACTTTTAGCTGAAACAGCCAGATTTGCTTAAGGTAGATAAACTTTGAAATTGTGTGAGGAATTATGTATTGCCAGGGAGCTTGCTTCTGCAGGACACAGTTGCTGTATTAGGGAAATTACCTTTTCTCATCAATTTAGTCAGAAGTTTCACAAGGAGTTCTGGGAATAAGAGTTGCTGTTTCCAAGGAGGACATTCCATGGCAGCCAGCAGTGGGGACCTGCAGGAAGCCCTGGTGGGAAATGGTGTCCAGGCTGTTCTCTGATGCTGAGATGGTGTCCAGGCTGTTCTCTGGTGGTCAATGGTGTCAGCTTCTGGCATGGCCTGTTCTCTGGTGCGTCAATGGTGTCCAGGCTGTTCTCTGGTGCTGAGATGGTGTCCAGGCTGTTCTCTGATGCTGAGATGGTGTCCAGGCTGTTCTCTGGTGGTGAATGGTGTCCAGGCTGTTCTCTGGTGGTGAGATGGTGTCCAGGCTGTTCTGTGGTGGTGAAATGGTGTCCAGGCTGTTCTCTGGTGGTCAATGGGTGTCCAGGCTGTTCTCTGCTGGTTCTGTGTCCCCACAGGAGGAAGGACAGCCCCACATTGTGTGTGGTGCCTCTCCCGAGGGTCCCCTCACGTGCAGGGATGTGCTGAGCTGGTGAAAGCCTTGCAGGAGTGGAGCCCACCCAGCTCTGCCCACAGAGGGATGGAATCCCCCTGCCTGCCCCTGGCTGAGGGAAAGGCTCAGAGATCCAGGGGATCTCCTCTGGAACCTCCTCTCCACATCTGAGGGGACAGAACTACTCTGTTTGGGTTTGGAAACCAGCAAATTGGAACTGCAGCTTTGTCCTGAAGGGATGAATATCTGCACACTGAGATTTGCAGCAGTCATAGTTCTCTTGCAAGTATCACATCTCCATTTCCTTCTCCCTCCCTTGCATGGAATCCTGCTTTCCAAACAAATGGCAAGCAGAGGATGAAGGACCCTGTTCTTGCCCTCTGTATCTCAGTTCACTGGGTTTTGCACATCCATACACAGAGGTTGGGGGGGACAGCAGAGAGGAACTCTGCATGTCCTGTAATCAGCTTTTCTCTTCTTTCCATGCTGGGGATCACCTCTGCTTCTGAAAAGAAATCTGAATAATCTTAGTGAGTCCAGAGCATCCTCCTGAGGCAGAGAGCCCCCGTTCACCCTGGGGATTGCCCAGCCATGAGAGTTTGTCATTGCCATCATCAGTTCCCAAGCCCAGAACGTGCAGGGAGTGTCAGCACAACAGGCACGTTGTGTTCAGGTGGAGCCTGTTTTAGAGGCTGGCTGTTCTTTCCCCTTGCTTGTTTGGAGATAGTTCAGATATCAGGCTTCAGGACTCAGCTCAATTTCCCAGTAAATAGATCCTGCTATGAGTGCTTGTCAGGATGGAAGGAGTGTGAAAGCATTTGAAAGATCAAAGCAGCACGACTCCCATCAGAGTCAATGGGAACAAGCAGCTAAAATCTTACAAAATGCTTTCAAATTATCCTCCACCTTCAATTCCCTAGCCTCCCTGAAACCAGCTCCTGAAATACTTTATTGAATGTGTTCTCATGTCATTTCTCTGCAGTAAAAGGAGGCTTGGAGGAGCTGTGGGCTGAGGTTGGCAGAGATCTGTGCCTCCCCTGGCTGCCCTGCTGTGCCACCCTGGGCTGCCCGGGGAGCTGGGCACAGCTGGGCTCTGTTACCTGGTTTGGGGAGAAAAGCTGATGTTGCTGTGCTCTGCAGGGAGCTTGGGCAGGAGCTGAGAGCTCCCTGTGCCCTGGGCTGCCAGAGCCAAGCCCCAGGGCTGTGTCTGGGCTGTTCCTGGCTCTGGCCAGGCCTGGCTCTGCCCCTTTGGGCACATTTTTATTGGGAGAGCTCCTGCAGCATCTCCCAGCAGCACTGAGCTCAGTGCAGGGGGTGCAGAGCCCCTCAGAGCCTGCCCTGGGACAGGAGCAGCCATGAATAAAACATTGATGAACAAACAGAGCACAAAAATCCTTCTGTGAGGTCAAATGGCAGAGGTGAAATAGAAACTGCATCTCTGCCGTCCTCACCTGGACTTGTACCCATTCCACAGGTGTGGGCTTGTTAGTAAGTGTTTCTGGACTATGTGAGAAATGTTTCTGGCCTGGCTTTCCTGTTGATGCTAAATGCAGCTGTTTTCATTGTTTGGTTGATTATTCTCCAACATCACAGTAAAGAGACTTCGTGTCTCATCTCAGGTAGCACTTGCAGATAACACTGCCCAGCACTTGTGGCCATGGGAGAGCTTTGTAAACACTTAATTCCTTCACTCCCACAATGAGGATAATGCTCTGTGTGCTACAGAAATGGGTGTTTCTATGAAAAATGCACACAGGGACACACATTTGTGTCATGAGCACTGAGCCCTCGCTCTGATGTGCTCTACAAAGTGCTGTCAAGAGGTTTTTGCAAAATGCTGAAATGCTGTTGTATAATGGGAGTAGTTCAAATATAAAATGTTCATCAGCAGCACCATTGTTGTTATTATTTTACTTGGCTGTGCAAAGAAAGAGACAGAAATGAAACTATTGATCCATAGGGATTGCACTGTCCTGAACCCGGCTTTTGTTTAGCTGTCTGAGGAAAACAGGATGCCTTTTCTTCCATCTTCTTAATATGTTTTTTCCTTGAATCCTCTTGATTTAATGCAGTGTGATCAATTTTCAGGCAGTGGTTTGTCTTGCACGTCAGGATGCTTCACAACCAATGCTATAAATACAGGTGGGAACAATATCTTCAGCATTTTCTCACATCTAAGAAGGGAAGAAGGAAGTTTGAAGTAATATTTACTTTGTGCACTGCCAACTTATTTACCTGCATGCCAGCACCATCAATCACTGAACTTTGGTGCCCTGGTATGGTGAGGAGGGTGCTGAGCACACTCTGCCCTGTCCCCTCTGGGGCTGGGAGGGGAGGACGTCCCAGGGCTGTGTCCTGCTGCCTCTGCTGCTGTGCAAAGCACATTTCCCACTGCCACAGGGCCATTTGCTTGTGTGATCAATATTGAATCTGAGCAACAAAGATGAAATACGTGTGTCCTTTTTACCCAGAACAACTCCAGTTCTTGTAGATGGCATGCATGGACTACAGACAGGAGAAGTTGTGCATCCCTTCTCTCACTATGAGGTGTAAAAATCACTGGAATTTTCCAGCTGAAAAGAGCATGAAAAAGAGATTAAAAGAGCAACATCCTGACAACTTCCAGCTATGGAAATATTCTCGAAAGTCATTTGTGTGAGCAGTTTGAAATGTTACTGCAGTTGTTAATTATCATCTCAGTCCTCCGTGGTCCCTAGAGTTTTTAGTCAGATCCTGTCTAGTTCAGATCCTTTTCTGCACTGATGTCACCAGGCCAGTCTTCCCCATCCTGCACTTAATTGTTTCTATCAGCTTTGTACTTTGCCCTTACCTTTCTTCAATCTCTTCTATTTATTTCAGATAGTTTTCTGCACTACAAAGATCGTTTTGAATTCTAAGCTTGTTCTCCAGAGAACTTCTAACCCCTCCCAGCTTGGCATCATCTGCAAATTTAATGAAATTAATTAAATGAAAATTAAATGAAAGGCTCGCATTGACTTCAAGGGGCAGTGGAGTGAACCCAACCTGTCTTACATCTTTCACAAGTGGTTCAAGTGAAATACACTTATTGCTTCACAGCCCGTTTTTGTAAGGGAGGAAGACGGATGCGTGTTGAATAATTCAGGCTCCTCGTTGCTGACTGAGAGAGATTTAACTAATTTGTCAAAATAATGACTCCTGCTCCCGGCAGGGAGCAAGTGGCTTTGGATGGTGGCTGTCCCCAGAGAGGGGCTGGAGCACCTGGCTCAGCTCAGCCCTCGGGGTCGGGGTGTAAAGGGCAGGATGGGCACAGGGTGTGCAGGGCTGTGCCAGGCGAGAGCAGAGCTGCTGCCAGGGCGGCCAGGCTGCGACAGGGCACCCACTGAGCCAGCCTGGGCCCTGCGGCACAGCTCAGCGTGGCACAGCTCAGAGCCTGGAGCGGGTGGCACAGCTCAGCGTGGCACAGCTCAGTGCCCAGAGCGGGTGGCACAGCTCTGCGTGGCACAGCTCAGTGTGGCACAGCTCAGTGCCCGGAGCGGGTGGCACAGCTCAGTGTGGCACAGCTCAGTGTGGCACAGCTCAGTGCCCGGAGCTTTGGCACAGCTCAGTGCCCAGCTCTCAGGGCACCCCGCACATGGCACTGAGGGAGGGGAGCTGCTGTGGTGGCTCAGGGGAGCACAGGAATGCCCTCTCTGCTCTGTGTCCCCTCCCTGCTCAGTGTCCCCTCCCTGCTCTGTGTCCCCTCTGCTCAGTGTCCCCTCTGCTCAGTATCCCCTCCCTGCTCGGTGTCCCCTCCCTGCTCTGTGTCCCCTCCCTGCTCGGTGTCCCCTCTCTGCTCAGTGTCCCCTCCCTGCTCGGTGTCCCCTCCCTGCTCGGTGTCCCCTCCCTGCTCTGTGTCCCCTCTGCTCGGTGTCCCCTCCCTGCTCGGTGTCCCCTCCCTGCTCAGTGTCCCATCCCTGCTCTGTGTCCCCTCTGCTCGGTGTCCCCTCCCTGCTCGGTGTCCCCTCTGCTCGGTGTCCCCTCTGCTCGGTGTCCCGTCCCTGCTCTCTGTGGTTCAGGGTCTCTGTCCCTCTCCCAGCTCTGGGGTCCCTTTCACATCAGGGGAGGGTTGGGAGCATCCTGTGGCTCTGCAGCCTGTCCGTGCTGGCTGCTGGCAGCTTTCATCTGGCACTTGTGTGTTGTGGCTGCTGCTGGAGCACAGCCCTGCTTATTTATGCTTCTCTGCAAGTGATTCTTGGCTTTAAAAGGCGTAGGACTCTTTCAGAAATTTTTCATGCTTTGCTGTTGTGTTATTTTCCCCCTGTCACTTCAAAGTGTTGGCCAACTTTCCAGAGCCTGCCGTGTGTGCATGAGTGTATGTATATTGCAACAGATTTTTCCTTTTTTTTCCTAAGTTGTGGTGTTGGATATCTGAACACTTGCCAGAGGAGTAGAACCAGACTTTTCCTGGGCAAACTCTGTGGCAGAAAGAGGACTGGATCCTTAACTCTCTGAAGTCCTCCTGTTACCAAGATGGAAATCTCTTTGACCTCCCAGCTCTGAAGTCTGCCATTGCTGAGATATTTCATCTCCTTCAGGCTGTGCTGAAGTGGCTGAAGGGCAGTGCCCTTGCTGGGGTGGTGTCTGAGTCCCACAGGGATGCCAGCAGTGTTTGGGCACTGTTGTGTTCCCCAGGGAATCCCAGCAGTGTTTGGGCACTGTTGTGTTCCCCAGGGGATGCCAGCAGTGTTTGGGCACTGTTGTGTTCCCCAGGGAATCCCAGCAGTGTTTGGGCACTGTTGTGTTCCCCAGGGAATCCCAGCAGTGTTTGGGCACTGTTGTGTTCCCCAGGGGATGCCAGCAGTGTTTGGGCACTGTTGTGTCCCACAGGGATCCCAGCAGTGTTTGGGCACTCAGCATCCCTGTGCCCGCTGCCAGCCCAGGTGCCCGTTCCATGCCCTGTGCATTCATCACCTTCCTGTCCTCACAGGTGTTGGGAGGGCTTGGCCAGGCCACGTCTCCATCTCCTCCTGTCCCAGCTGTGCCTGCCTTGCCCTGCTGCCTGCCTGGTGTGCAGCCCTGCAGGGCCAGGCCCTGCCCTCCCTCTGCACAGGGTGAGATGCTGTTCTCAGCCCTGCCTCACCACCTGTTGCTGCAGCACGAGCTGCATAATCAGAACTGACAATCCCTGTCTAGAGATTTCTTGGAAGCTGGAAAAATGAGAATGTTGTCAAAAAAATACCAACGCTTCCAGTCTGCAATGCAGTGATGGAGATGAAAGATGAGTGAATGCAAGGAGGCAGGGAATATATCAGCCCAGTGCTTTTTTCTGACTAATTTAGGAGTCCAGAATGGTCTGGAAGAATTTACATTTCTCTTACAGTTTTAAAGAAAAAGCATTTAAGCTGGTTTCTCTATTTCTTTTTCTTTACAAAGAAATCCAACAGCTGTTGGTTTGTCAGACCAAAGTTTAATAGCAGTCATGCATAAAACTACAATAAGACTGGTAATTTCTTTTTTCATCAGTTGATGCAGAAGAATTTTTATATTTTATTTGCTTTGAAGCAATTTTCCATAAAGTTATGAAAACCTTTTAAAGGAGGATCTAATTTTTTTCTAACAGCAAACATAAATTTCACTGGGGATGAGCACAGGGTGTGTGGAGGAGCTGCAGTCCATGGGGATGGGCAGAGGAGCTTCAATCCACACTGCTCAGCACGTGGTGCTGGCCCCAGCCCCTGGAAAGCAGCACCTGTGTCAGAGGTGTTTGTGTTCTGAGTGAGGCACAGAGCCCTGCACAGCACAGCCTGGCAGAGCTGGGACAGGAACGGGCAGGAACAGCTCAGTGGGGCTCAGGAAAGGGAAAAACAGGAGTTCTTCACCCAGAGAGGGTCATTAACATAACTGTGGTGTGTGATGGCAGTGCCAGCAGGGCGGGCACTCAGAGCAGGGCATGGGGTGTGTGCAGGTGTGGCAGGGATGGGGACAGCATGGGGTGTGTGCAGGTGTGCCAGGGATGGGAACAGCATGGGGTGTGTGCAGGTGTGCCAGGGATGGGGACAGCATGGGGTGTGTGCAGGTGTGCCAGGGATGGGGACAGCATGGGGTGTGTGCAGGTGTGCCAGGGATGGGGACAGCCCCAGCAGAGCAGGGCACGGGGTGTGTGCAGGTGTGCCAGGGATGGGGACAGCCCCAGCAGAGCAGGGCAGGGGGTGTGTGCAGGTGTGCCAGGGATGGGGACAGCATGGGGTGTGTGCAGGTGTGCCAGGGATGCAGAACAATGGGACCCTGCTGGGAGGAGAGCCCCGGGGTCTGGGTTTTCCTTTCTTGGCTGGGTCACAAATGCCCTGTGCAGCCCTAGGCTGGGGTTTGTCCCTGTGCCCATGGACTGTGGGACAGGCAGGCAGGACTGGGTTGGGGAGAAGCACCATTCCCTGAGGCCCTTCAGCTGCCCTGGGAGAGTACAGGGATTACAGGAAACACTTTGCTTTGCTCACACTGGTCCTGCAGGCCGGGGGCAGGGGTCTCACACACAGGTGACAGCCCCTGGCTGTTCCAGGCTCTGTGTATTCATTACCTTCCTGTCCTCACTGGTGCCTCTCTGGCTGTACCTGACCAGTCTGGGACCTGGCTGTGCCCTTTGCAGCCTGGCTTTGGTGCTCAGCCCGCTGGGTTTGTCACACTGCTCACCAGCTCTGCTCCCTTGGCCAGCAGGTATTTATTGCCCAGAGAGCAGTGAGCAGCCTCCCTTCACGAGGGAGAAGCAGAGTTTGTTCTGTTGTCATTCCTGCTGTTTGAGCTTTGCTGTTGGGGGCAGAAATGCCATGCTCAGTTCAGAGATGAGAGGCTCGGGGTGCTGGCTGTGCTGGGATGGCTGCAGTGGGTGATGCAGAGAGGGAGATGGAACTTCATTAGCAGGAGCAAGACAGCGTTGTCATGTTGATGACAAACAGTTGTGGCTCCTACAATGCAAAGCACGAGCTGGGCTGAGCCCAGCAGGCTGCTGGCAGCTCCTCAGGAGTGCCAGCCTGGCCCAGGCCCTGCTGCCATCCTGTCCCTGGCTGCCAGGAGCAGTCACTGAGCATCCCGGGCAGCAGGTGGGCAGGGAGGCTCCTGGTCCAGCTGGAAACAGGAATTGGAACAGCCAACAGCAAAGCAGGGGGATGCTGTGGCAGCAGGAGGGAAGGATTGAATTGTCTGTGTGTGCCCTGGACAGAGCTGCCCCTGCCCCAAAAACTGCCC
Source organism: Geothlypis trichas (assembly GCA_009764595.1). Classification (NCBI taxonomy): domain Eukaryota; kingdom Metazoa; phylum Chordata; class Aves; order Passeriformes; family Parulidae; genus Geothlypis; species Geothlypis trichas. The sequence goes on along the minus strand of CM019918.1, from coordinate 13,507,766 downwards.
AGAAATGGCATCAGCACAAAGGTGCAGCTGGGAAACTCCAGCACCTGAGCTCTTCTTGTTCCTTACAGATCAGGCTTTGCAGAATCCCTGTAAAACAAGGGAGGGGAGCCTGATTGTACAGATACATCAGAGGAGATTAAAGGCTGGATGCTCAGAGAGCTTTAACACCAAACTCCCCTGGAGTTCAGTGGAGTTTAACACTTGAGCATCCTTCAGAGTGTTGATCTCAATAAATGACACACAGCCAGCTGGAGGTGTGTGAGGGAGCAGGGGATTGATGCCAGGCTGGTGCACAGTGCTGCTGTGCCTCCCTGTCCCCTCCTGCACATGGGAATGGCACATTCACTGTGCCAGAGGTACCACGGCTGCCATGAGATTGCATTTGAATTGAGCAGGTTTCATCGTGATGATTTTGTTTTGATTTGTGGCCCCAGTTGATTAGGGCTTATTGGGGAAATTTGGCAGAGTTTATTCAGTCAGAATTTGTTCTCCTGTAAAGCAGCTTCGTGAAATGATGCTAATTTCCTTGGAATTTCATCTTTGACAGAAGAAAACAAGGAGAAAAGGATGCTACCAGGTTCTTGTTGTGTCAAGGAAACAACTTGTTTTGACATTTCCAAAATGAAATGTTTTGATTTTTTTCATTTTAAAATAACTTTTTCCTTGATGTTGTGGTATTTTTACATAATTTTAATCATTTGAAATTGAAATGAAACTGAATTTCGTGACCCAAAAATGAAAGCAAATGTAGGTGTCTTGCAAGCCCCGCTGAAATGCAGCATTCATCATCTGGAGTGGCAGTGCCACGGGAGAGGGGACACAGCACCAGGGAGGGGACAGGCTCCCAACAGGCAGCCCATGGACAGGAGTAAATCACAGCTGAGCACAGAGTGTGCAGAGATTGAAAAATGTGTTCACAAGGGGCTGGGCAGAGGCTGCTCTGCTCTCATGCCACCCCAGAAAATGTGTGAAACCTGTGTGAAATGTGTGTTAAATGTGTGTGAAACCTGTGTGAAACCTGTGTGAAATGTGTGCAAATGCACTGCTCAGAGAAACTTGTGGTGTTCACAAGGGTTTCAGGATGAGGGAAGAGAGGAGAATGTTGACTCCATGTTTCAGAAGGCTGATTTATTATTTTATTATATATATTATATTAAAACTATACTAAAAGAATAGAAGAAAGGATTTCATCAGAAGGCTGGCTAAGAATAGAAAAGGAATGATAACAAAGGTTTGTGACTGAGACAGTCTGAGCCAGCTGACTGTGATTGGCCATTAATTAGAAACAACCACATGAGGCCAATCCCAGATGCACCTGTTGCATTCCACAGCAGCAGATAACCATTGGTGACATTTTGTTCCTGAGGCCTCTCAGCTCCTCAGGAGGAAAAATCCTAAGGAAAGGATTTTCCATAAAATATCATGGCTACAGAAACTGACTGTTCTTAGTAGGGGAAACGGGGGCAGAAGAAACATGGAAGGGAAAAACCCACTGAAGCTTCATCTGCCAAGTCTGGATTTTAAAAAGCAAAAGGTGATTTCTGAGGAGAGGCTGTTAAAGAGGGGATTTTTCAGGTGGTAACACCGACCCAGCAGACGTTGTGTCAGACCACAAAGGAGCTGGATGTTTGCCCAGGATTGTGAGTCCCCAAAATGTCCCATGGCGTGCTTCACTCAGGGATGTTCACTGAGGATAATACATTGATGTTTGCCACAAAGCTGCAGAGCAAACCAAAATACTTCTTAGACATTAATTGGTATCAAGTTCCCTTAATCAGTATGCTCTACGAGATGCTTCGGGTGGATTAGTGCAGTAAAACCAATTTTTCATGTGCACGGGTCTCTGCTAATATCTGTGTACAGCAGGGCTGGCTGGGCTTGCACCGTGTCACTGTGCAAAGGCTGGCAGCAAGCAAGGCCTTGGGAACTGAGAGGTGTTTGGGCAGAGAATCCTCGAGTTCCTGATCCCTTGGGCTGGGCTCAGCATCCCCGGAGCCCTTGATCCCTGCCCTGCAGCTTTAGGCTGGGCTCAGGGATCCCTGCCCTGCTGCTTTAGGCTGGGCTCTGCATCCCCGGAGCCCCTGATCCCTGCCCTGCCACTTTAGGCTGAGCTCAGGGATCCCTGCCCTGCTGCTTTAGACTGGGCTCAGGGATCCCTGCCCTGCAGCTTTAGGCTGGGCTCAGGGATCCCTGGAGCCCCTGATCCCTTGGACTGGGCTCAGCATCCCCGGAGCTCCTGATCCCTGCCCTGCAGCTTTAGGCTGGGCTCAGCATCCCCGGAGCCCCTAATCCCTGCCCTGCCACTTTAGGCTGGGCTCAGGGATCCCTGCCCTGCAGCTTTAGGCTGGGCTCAGCATCCCCGGAGCCCCTGATCCCTGCCCTGCAGCTTTAGGCTGGGCTCAGCATCCCCGGAGCCCCTGATCCCTGCTCTTGCAGCTTTAGGCTGGGCTCAGCATCCCCGGAGCCCCTGATCCCTGCTCTTGCAGCTTTAGGCTGGGCTCAGCATCCCCGGAGCCCCTGATCCCTGCTCTTGCAGCTTTAGGCTGGGCTCAGCATCCCCGGAGCTCCTGATCCCTGCCCTGCCACTTTAGGCTGGGCTCAGCATCCCCAGAGCTCCTGATCCTTGCCCTGCAGCTTTAGGCTGGGCTCAGGGATCCCTGCCCTGCTGCTTTAGGCTGGGCTCAGCCATGCCCGGGGTTCCTGATCCCTGCCCTGCCGCTTTAGGCCGGGCTCAGCCATGCCCGGGTTAAGCGCGGCTCAGTAAAGGTGACTCTGCCTCCCCCGAGTCATTCGTTAGTGACTCACAGAGCCGATAATGGCCTCATCCTTTTGTACCTTGGTACACAGCTTGTGTTCTGGAGTCTGTTATAGCTCAAATGAGCTGCTTTTGCTTATTTATTTCCCCGCTCATTCATTTTTAATGGTGAGCAGAGCCTCCCCCATTCTCCTCCTGGCAGCGGTGATTTAGGCAGGGCTCATTATCATAACTTACCTTACTAAATATCCCCATTTGTGCTGCTAGACCCAGGAAATGTGTGCAGTGCTAAATCACAAGAGATCCCATGAGCTCGCCTCGGTGGCAGGGCCGTGTTTGAAGTGTGCATTATACACAGAGAGCACTTGGGGGAAGGATCATTTACAGGGACAGGGATGGCACAGAGTCATTCCCAAATACTGATTTTTGTGGGGAATACCAAAGGCTTTCCTTCCCAACTGGCCACCCTTGAGATGCACTGACCTAAACTGCTCAAGATATATTTTATTGTCAAAGATATATTTCATTTTCAGAGATATATTTTATTTTCAAAGACTTATTAGCTGTGACTTCCTGAGAGTTCCAACAGAATTACTGTGGCAGGAAAGCAGTTTCCTGTGAGGGCTTTTCTGTTATCCCGTGGGAATTTATTAATGATAACGAGGTGGGGAAAGACTGTCCCAGTTATTTCTGAGAGCTGGCAGTGGGGTTCTGGGTGCCTCCTCTGGGGATAGGATGTACATTCCCCTTTCCCTCCCTCCCTTTAGGGCTTTGCATTCTGTTCAGCCAGAAGCTGCCACTGGGTTTATGGGAGCAAAGGAATCTCAGCCCAAATTCAGATGTCCCACAGACAGCCTGCACACAGGAGAGAGGGAGAAGCATAAAGTGCTGTTGGGAGAGGGATGGGGCAGTGCTCATTGGAGGGCAGGAGGGCTCTGTGGCAGGGAATGTGTGGGGTTTGGGCAGGGCCTCATTGCTGCTCCCCACATTCCCCCAGGTGAGTTTGGTGTTTGATTCCACAGATAATGTGAACCAAAAGAGGAGAAATGAATACAAACCAATTGCTCTGGTTGTGATCACGCCCCAAGAGCATTCAGAAGGGGGGAGTTCAGAGGGCAGGGGTGAGCCCTTCTCAAACAGCACAGTCAGGCTTTCCAGGTGAATGTAGAACTGCCTTGGAGCAGCAGTGCCCCGGTTGTGTCTGTGTGTGCAGGAGGGGCCCAGCAGCATCCCTGCATCCCCAGCAGCATCCCTGCATCCCCAGCAGCATCCCTGCATCCCCTGCTGGGGCTGGGTGTGAGCTCAGTCACTGCCACAGAACGTGCAGAGTCAATTCCAGGTGTGCTCAGCCCTGCACTGACCCCAGTGCCAGCAGGGGCTGTTTGCTCTGGGCACGGGGCAATGTCCTTGCTGTGCTGGTACTTTGGCATGTGGAAATGTCATTTCTGGCTCTGTGCTGTGCTGGCAGTGTGGGACAGACAGACAGACAGACCTGTGCTCCCAGAGCCAGCCCTCACTGCTCTGGGTGTCACTCACAGGAGGCTGCCTCAGCTCTGACTGCTGGAAGAAAAAGAGGGGCACAGAGCCCAAACCTGGCACTTTTATAACCTGCCAGGTTCATGCCCCAAAAAGCCATTCAGAGCTCAGTCCCTCAAGAGATAAAAGCTCCCTGTGCTGAGAGAATTTCTGGGCATCTTGTGAATGCTAAGTACAGTCTCCCCTAATTAATGGACCAGCTCAGTGCAGGTGTGTGAAAAGCTCCAGTGACACAAAGCCTGAAAAGCTTCAGCAAGGCAGCACAGCACCAGAAGGGTTTAATGGCATTATAATGTCCTTGGATTGCAGTGGCCACAACACAGAGATGTATTCCAGCAGTACATTAGCAGGAAAAGAAAATCTGCTCTTTCTCTCTCGAGCCCTTGTCACCTGTACTGGAAGCTGGAGTTGGCATCTCTGGGACAGCAGAACCCAAAGGGGGAGGAGGGGAATTGAGAGATGGGGGAGTCCCTGGGTTTTGGGAAGGAAACAGATTGGCTTTCCCCACAAACCAGCCACCTCTCCCCAGTCCCTTTGTGGCTGTGCTGCCTTTCCAAGGTGCTCGGTGGCTTTCTGCAGTGGCTGTGTGTGCCCAGGCTGCTGCAGACCACCCTGATGTGCCCCAGGAGCTGAGCTGGGCCAGGGCAGAGCCCTCTTGCCCCGTTCAGAGCTCTGAGAACACAACCTCAGGAGATGTTTCAGTTTTCTGCTCCCCTGTGTGTTTCCAGCCCTTCCCTCGTGCTGGGGATGGATGGCTCAGGTGTGGCTGCAGGAGCAGGGCCTGGCTGCTCTGCTGCCCCCTGAGGACCTGCTTCTGCCCGTGCTGCTGGTTATGGACATGCTCTGGGCTTTGCCCCGTGCTTGGCTCTGCTGGGTCTGCATGCAAGCTGCAGCAGAGCAGTGCTGCCCATTGATGGGGCAGGGAGGGAGCTCAGGGTGCTGCTGCCTTCACCCACGGCCAGGGAAACGGGCACCAGCAGGGATCCCAGGCACAGGCACTTCTTCCTGAGCATCAGTTTGTTCTGTAAATCATAATCTTGAAGGCACAAGGTCATGGTATTCATTTAATCATTCATACAGTAGTCTTTTAGGGATGGATTCTTTTTATAGCTCTCTTTGTGCACTGAACCCTGATAAAGTTGGAATCCAGGTCTGTTTGCCTGCCAAATTTTCTTTCTCTTGTTGTTGCTCGAGCATTAATGAATTTAGAATCTGAGAGTCTGATTGCCATCTATGCCCAGCCCAGTTCTGCAGTTCTCTCTGGGGCCTGGGAGAGTCTGTGCTGAGTTCCAGCCCCTGTGGCTGAGCTGCTCTTCACAGGCTCCCAGACCAGTAAAACCAGCAGCAAAATCACCTAAAGTCCCTGTTCAGGCAGTGACACCTGAGCCAGGTGCACTGCCAGCTGCCCTGGTGAAGTGCAGAGCAGGGGACACCAGGGGACATGAAGGGAACCCAGGGGACATGCAGGGGACACACAGGGGATACATGGGGACACCAGGGGACATGAGGGGAACCCAGGGGACATGCAGGGTGCCCAGGGGACATGCAAGGTGCCCAGGGGACATGCAGGGAATGCAGGGGACATGCAGGGCACACCCAGGGGACATGCAGGAGCCAGCAGCTGCCATGGCAGTGCAGAAGCTCAGCTTGAAAGCAGGCTCACCTGAGAGACAAACGCCATAAATCTGCTGTAAACAAACTCCTTACTCTCCTGCTGAAAGCAAGAGAAACTCAAGGGTTTGACCTTAAAGCAGAGGTGGCTTGGAAGGGAGGCACTGCCAGAGCCATGATAACCTTTCCTTGGTGTGTCACCTGGGCTCAGACAAGCCAGGATGGAAATGCATTTGCCATGGGTCTGCCTGTGAGGGGGTTGTTGTTATTTAAAGATAATAATGTTAGGAATGCCAATTATCCTACAAAAGCTGGTGATATTTAAATATGATTTAAATTCATTCAGCATTTAAACAGAAGAGTAGAAAATGGCATTAAACTCAGACAAGGACGAGACTATACATTGCAGAGTGAGAAGTATGAAATCCATTGATGGAATGGAATAGAAGGTCTGGCTGGTAATGGATTGTGAAAAGAGCTCAGGGTTCTAATAGATCATTCCTTCAGATCATCAGCACGGTAAAGTGGTAGTTAATAAATTATTTGACGTGTACATTCACTCATATATTTTAACTAACTGTAATGAACAGGTCCTGTCAGCTCACCTGGATCCTCGCAGTGACTGCTAAATTGCTTGAGTGAGATTTACTAACTCCCTGCAATATTGATGTCCAGAGCTGCAGGTGATGGATGGAGGGACACCAGGGCTGGCTGCTGAGCGTGCTCTGCCAGGCTGGCAGCAGGGCTGGAGCTGGGCCCTGTTTGGGGTTTGGTTTGGGCACCCCTCAGTGCCCGGTGCCCGTGGCAGCACTCCTGCAGAGCCCTGTCCCGTTCTGGGGTGGCTTGGAGGGCTCTGTCCCTCTCAGGTCTGAGTGCAGCACTCCTGCAGAGCCCTGTCCTGTTCTGGGGTGGCTTGGAGGGCTCTGTCCCTCTCAGGTCTGAGTGCAGCACTCCTGCAGAGCCCTGTCCTGTTCTGGGGTGGCTTGGAGGGCTCTGTCCCTCTCAGGTCTGAGTGCAGCACTCACCTGCTCCCCCAGGGCAGGGGCTCTGTGGGCTCTCAGGGGAGAGCAGAGGGCTGGGGACCCTGAGCTGTGGGGAGAGGAGAGGAGAGGAGCCTCCTCTGGAGTGGGAATTAAGGACCTAGAAAAAGCTGTTCCCTTATCTTAGATTGTGCTAGAGCTGTTTACAGCAGGAAAAATCAGCCTCTTAAAGTGATGCTGAATTACACAGGCTATTAAGGGCACACCAGGCACCTTTCTCATTATTCCATGTTGTCCTCTGAACCTGGAGCTAGTTTAAACCTAGATCCCTTCTCTTCCTCCCACTCACTTACCCAGCGTGTGGTGAACTTTATAATTAGTGAAGAGACTCATTAATTTTTTTTTCCTTGTCCTTTTTATTTTCAGGTTTCTGACAGATGTGACTATGTCTTTGTCAACGGGAAGGAAATGAAAGGCAAAGTGAACGTCGTGGTTAATTTCACTTACCAGCACCTGAGTGCCCCTTTGGAGATGACGGTGTGGATCCCTCGTCTCCCGCTGCAGATAGAGGTCTCTGACACAGAACTCAATCAGATCAAGGGCTGGAGAGTCCCCATCATCTCTAATAAGAGGTAGGTTTCATTAGAGGATGCTCACTCTGGGCTGTGCACTTGCCAGGGACCTGTCAGGGCCCCTGGATCTGAACATGCTCATTTGGCCTTAATGCAATTCTGCTGTAAATTTGAAGGTCACCAGACATTTATTCAATAGGCTCCTGCACTGCACTTGTAAGGGAAATGGAAGCTGCAGATGCATGAACCTGGATTGGAAATCAATTTCCTTTTGTAGCACTAATGACTGAGATGGGAAGAGCCAATTGGTCAGGTTAGGCAGGATCAGGCACGAGGCAGCTCTGGCAGGGCTGGTCGGTCTCCAGCCTGCCCACAGGTCCTGGCAGCTCCTGGATCCACTGCCAGTGTCACAATCAGCACAGAGCTGCTGCACACCCCGTGGGGTGCATGGCACTGATCAGTGCCCACAGTCAGGACACAGAGCTCTCAACACTGTCAGTGCCCACAGGACACAGGGTGGACAAAGCAGGTCAGAACTGGCTGCATCTCTTGTCAGTGTTGTTAAGAACAAGAGGAACAAGCTGATAAAGGAGGTACTTGGTATTCCCACCTGCAAATGAAGCCATTTATTACAGGTTTCTGTTAGCATCAGAGCAAAGAATCTTGGTGGAGATGTGGTTTCAAATTGTACTGTACAGAGAGGGATGTGTGTGTAGGTGCAGAGGAGATTTCCATGGCAACACCAAGATGTTTATGGGAAGATCCAGAAAGAAAAGAAGTGTGAAGGTCCTGAAAGCAAGGACTTTGCATGGAAAACAATGGGAGATGCTGGGGAGCACAGAGTGGTGGCAAAGCTGGGAGGCCAGAGATGGTCTCAAGTGCTGTTTCTGAGTTATGAACTGGGAAAACAAGATAAGAGTGGGGGAGAAGCTGAAGGGAGCAGCTGCAGGAGCAGGCTGAGGGCAGCAGCAGCTCTCAGCACAGCTGACCCTGTCCCCTTGTCCTGCAGGCCGGCCAGGGACAGCGACGACGAGGACGAGGACGAGCGCAGGGGCAGGGGCTGCACCCTGCAGTACCAGCACGCCATGGTCAGGGTGCTCACCCAGTTTGTGGCTGAGCCCCCCGAGCCCGGGGCCCAGCTCAGCTTCCTGCTGGGCTCAGACTGGCAGCTGGACATCACCCACCTGGTCAGGGACTTCATGCAGGTGGAGGAGCCCAGGATCGCCCGGCTGCACGAGGGGCAGGTCCTGGTTGGGCTGGAGCTGGGCATGACCACCATCCAGGTAGGGAGATCCCTGGTGTGCCCTGTTCCCCTGCCACCATCCAGGTAGGGAGATCCCTGGTGTGCTCTGTTCCCCTGCCACCATCCAGGTAGGGAGATCCCTGGTGTGCTCTGTTCCTGCCTTAATTCCCTTCCACCATCCAGGTAGGGAGATCCCTGGTGTGCTCTATTCCTGCCTTAATTCCCTTTCCACCATCCAGGTAGGGAGATCACTGGTGTGCCCTGTTCCTGCCTTAATTCCCCTATACAATCCAGGTAGGGAGATCACTGGTGTGCTCTGTTCCCCTGTCACCATCCAGGTAGGGAGATCCCTGGTGTGCTCTGTTCCTGCCTTAATTCCCCTACACAATCCAGGTATGGATGTCACTGACCTGTTGTGTCCCTCCCTCAACTCCCCTCCCTGCCCATGGGTGCTCCAGCATTAACTGAAACTGGAGCCATGAGCTTCTGAATGGAACAGAATTGGAGCAACTAGAAGACATGGCAGAGATGGTTTTCTCTCCTTATCTGCTGCCCCAAAGTGTAGTAGATCACAGTTTCATTTCATTTAATCCAGGCTGTCTATTGGGAGGCTTTTTCTGATTATTTTTGTCTAAGGCTGCTTCTGAACCTGGAGCCAGGATTTGATCACAAGGCATGCAGCTGCTGGAACAGCTCAGTGTTCTCCCAGCCTGCACTACAGAGCAAAGGGGAAAGTGAGAATTATCCAGGTTAAGGAAGTGAGACTGGAATACTAATCCAGATATTAATTAAAAGAAAAGGAAAAGGAGATGGGGAGAGAGATTATTTCAGTGATACTGAAGTAGAATGCGTGTTAACAAACACTAGAACAGGGAGAAAATCTCTCTCCAAACATGCTTATCATCCCAAAGTGTCAAAGCAGAAAACAAGCAGCACACCTGTCGATAACGAGGTTGTCAAGGCTGGAGAAATGGGATTTGAGATTTTTGACTTTCTGTAAAATCTGCAGAGATTTTCTGAATGCCTTTCTAAAGCTCTGGAATTTACAGTGCTCCAGCCAACGTACATAAAATTGTGGAAAGAAAAATCCAAGGGTAAAAAGCTGAGAGCAAATTATATTTAAAGAATACCTCTTATAAGCTGCTTCAGAGATGCTCTGTACCCTGTATGGATCATTAAATTCAGCTCTCTGCTAATGAGCACCGTGGATGCCATGTATCACTGCACTGACCTCTGTGTGTATTTTCTTAACCAAAACAAATTCTCTCTGTCAATTTTGCATTCAGTACCACGAGAGGTTGTTGTAGCAATACATTACCCTTCATTTCCACAGGATAGAAATAAATACCATTTATTCAGTGGATTTATATAAATCTACAGACTACATTATATTTATGCCACCTCAAAACATGAGGATTAATCAAATACTTAAATTTCACATGAAGATTACATTTACAGCTAGTTACTGCATGTGAGGCAGATGTGGCAATTACATTTACAGCCAGCACATCTGAAGCAGATGTTGGCTCATTGCAGAGGGGAGTGGCACAGCTGATCACAGCTGTTCAGGTAAAAGGTGTTATAAGGCCCCTGTTATTGCAGAAGAGTTACAAAATGTGAGTAGCCCTTTGTAATCATGTTTTAATAGTGTCTGCTGTGAGAAATCCCATTGCCATGAAGATCCCTGATGTGTGTTCCATGAATGCTGTGCAGTTATTCACGTGGTGCTGTACAGAATGCTGTTGGTAACTGCAGTTTTCCTTTCCAGATCCTGTCCCCCCTTTCAGATGCCATCCTGGCTGAGAAGACAGTGACAGTCCTGGACGAGAAGGTGACAATCACTGACCTGGGAGTGCAGCTGGTGACAGGCCTGTCCCTCTCTCTGCAGCTCAGCCCGGGCAGCAACAGGGCCATCTTTGCCACTGCAGTGGCACAGGAGCTGCTGCAGTCCCCAAAGCAGGTCTGTGCCCAGCTGGGGCTCTGCCCCTGACCCCTGCAGCTGCTGGAGCTGAGCAGGGTTGTACTGACAGTGTGTAATGAAACATTCTGTGTATGGCACTTCCCTGAGGGCCACCAAGGGTCCTGAACAGCAGAGCAAAGGGCTCACAAAGAGCGCACTGAGTTTGGACAGCCCTGGCACCAAACACCCCTCCTGTCATGGCTGATCCACAAATAGCAGGCAGTGATGTGTCAGAACTGAGCACCAGCAGTGCCCTTGCACACACAGACACAGACACACACTGACACACACTCACACACTCACACACTCACACACACTCACACTCACACACATACACACACACAGACACACTCACACACACTCACACACACCTTTTCTGTCCCATCCAGCACCCTCTGGATCCCAGGGTATCCTGCCATGTTCAGCCTCCCAGCACAGGTATCCAAACCATCCCTTTCATTCCACCTCTACATGAGAGTGCCTCGTGTTGTGCCAGACTCTCCTTCCTTCAGTCACTTCCTGTGAGCACTTTAAGGAGTCAGGGAGCATCCCTTTCATTCTGATTCATTACTAGAATATGAATCAGCATCACTGACTCATTTCCTGATTCATGATTTCATAAACCATTTTTTTCCCTTATTACTCTTAGTTCCTTTATTAGGGAACCAACAGTTACCAAGGGCTTTTGGACTGTGCCATGGCCTCATCAGTCCCTGCTTGGTATTTGTCCTTGTGCTTCTGTACACATTTGAAATGTAAACTTGTTTTTTCCAAACCAAATCCATCAGTCTGGGACTTTCATCAAGGATACACTGGGCTCTTAACACCTAAGCATGTTCTGAGCTTTAAAGGCAAATGGCATCCCCATTTGAAGTTTGGCCAACTGCTGAGATGCTTTAATTCATCATGGGGTGAATTAAAATCCTCATTTTCCTTGGGATGCAGGATGAGAAATAATGCAGAGCTGCTGTCTTTATAGGGTGATAAAAATGTGTAGTGTTCCAGGAGGGAAGGAATCGATGGCAGGCAGGTGGAGGGAAGGCCAGTGAGCTCATCCATGGCACAGGGGGTTGGACAAAGTGCCCTGAGGCCAGCCCAGGGGCAGGGGTTGGTGCCAGTCAGCCCAGGGGCAGGGGTTGGTGCCAGTCAGCCCCACTGTGTGCCCAGCCCAGGCATTTCAGCCCCCAGAAATGGAGTCTGGGCAGATCCTTCTCTGCATGCAGGGCTGCAGTCAGGGATCCACAAAAACCAGAGAGGAAATTCTGTGCCCCACAGTGTGGCAGGGCTGGCTCTGCTTTCAAAGGCAGCTGAGTCCCTCCAATGCTCAGGATGTGATTTTCAGAGCAGTCCCTATAAGCAAAGCAATGCAAAATTATTAAATGATTATGCAGGTTTAAGCAACACAGTGGGAGGATGAGAGCTGATGACATAAATTCTGTGCAGCCTTCAAGAAACAGCCAAAGATTAATAAACACAAAGCTGGGATTTATGACAGTGTCAGCAAAGTCTTAGGGCTCTGGCCTGAAATAGAGACAGAAGCAAATCTCCCATTGAAGCAGGGGGAGCTTTGTGGCTCTGAGGATTTCGGAATCAGGCCAGTGGAATCAGCACCTCCAATCCCAGAGGGCTGGAAGCTCATTCTCCATGCTCTGAACAGGTGAATGACTTTGTGCTGTGAGCAATTTAAAGGATGATGTGTTTGTTCTCTGGACATATGTGGAGTTAGAATGTAAATGCTGTCTGTATGAAAATTTGCTAATTTAAAGAAACAGGACTTTGATATTCACGGTTTTCACAAGTTGATTGGTTGGTTGGGTGTCTGTCTGTCTGTCTGTCAGTCAGACTCTCACAGCAAGGTGATCCCAACTCTGACCATAGAAAAGCTCCTTTTAGAGAGTAGAGAATCACTGATGGAGCCAGGTGTGTCTGGTGGGGATTCTCCAATGCAGATCCCCAACCAGGGCAGCTCACACCATCAGAGGCAGGAATGAGATTCCAGGAGAATTTTATCTGTAAATGATCGATGTAGGAATACAAAGATGTTTTTCAGGTGGCACAACAATTTTCAATAGCCATTTGAGAGTCCTTAGAGGACCTGATTTTCAGAAATGGGTGAGCACAGGTTTTCTGAAATTCAAAAATACTTTAAAATGTTTCAAGTTAGAAGCCAAAAGTCAAGGATCCCAGGAAAGCTGCAGCATGAGGCATGTTCTGAGGTCAGATTCATTGGCATTCAGTGAAAGCCTCCATGCACACTGGAGTACACAATCTGCATTGCTGTGACACAAGATTAAACTTTATTATTGTCTTGCTTTTAATTGCTAACAAGCGTAAAAATTGCCCTGGCTGTTTTCTAAAGAAGCAGCTGATTGGTTTCCTCTGCTTACACAATCTGCTAATTTAATTTGAGAGACAGGAATCAAGGAGAGAAGGTGTGGAGTCATGTGTGGACCTGTTTGCTGCATTAGCCATCTTTTAACATGTGCTTTGTGTAATAAGAGGAGACTTTGTATTTTAAGCAGTTTAGAACTAATGTTGGGGTTTTTAAATGTAAATACACAACAGTAAATGATCTCAGTCACTGGTAATGCTTCCTGACATGCAATTTATTATGGTGCTGAAGTAGATTCTGCAGAGCCCAGGGGATACAGCTCCTTTAAGCACCTTTGTGGAAACCAATCTTATTATCAACGAGCGTTTGAGCCCAGTATTTCTCTTCACACCTTGGCAAGATATTAATTTCACTGCTCTCCCTTTTTATTTCTGTTCTGATCACTAATGGTGTGTGGATCCTGTGAGGAGGTGGGAGCAGACCAGAACAGAGCACATTTCCCTCGAGGATCACTCTGAGTGGATCTGTATTTGTTTTATGTATTACAGGAAGCAGCCATCAGCTGCTGGATCCAGTTCAGTGATGGATCTGTCATGCCCCTGGATATTTATGACTCCAAAGACTTCTCCTTGTCAGCCACCTCTCTGGATGAGAAGGTGGTGTCCATCCACCACGACCCCAGATTCAAGTGGCCCGTGATTGCTGCTGAGACCGAGGGCCAGGGCACGCTGGTGAAGGTGGAGATGGTGATCAGCGAGTCCTGCCAGAAATCCAAGAGGAAGAGCGTCCTGGCCGTGGGGAGCGGCAGCATTAAGGTCAAGTTTGGGCAGAGCGATGCCAGCCCCAACGCCAGCGACAGCAAGCACAGGGGTGTCCAGCTGGAGAGCCACGGCAGCGAGCGGCGCCACAAGAGCCCCTGGCAGGAGAGAGGGGACGGGCACTACTACAGCTCCTCCATGGGCCACGAGCAGGGCAGGGCCACCACCACCCACAGGTCTGTCCTGAGCAGGAAGGAGGACAGAGAGAGCCTCCTGGACGATGCCAGCCAGAACGTGCCCCTGGACTTCACCAGCTTCCCCGCCCAGGTGGATCTGCCCCGGGCCGGTGGGGACACGGGGGACAGCGAGCTGCTGCCGTCCCCACGGGGGCTCAGCGACCTGGAGATCGGCATGTACGCCCTGCTGGGCGTCTTCTGCCTGGCCATCCTGGTGTTCCTCATCAACTGCGTCACCTTCGCACTCAAGTACAGGAACAAGCAGGTGCCCTTCGAGGAGCAGGAGGGCCTGAGCCACTCTCATGACTGGGTCGGGCTGAGCAACAGGACAGAGCTGCTGGAGAACCACATCAACTTCTCATCCCAGCAGGACGAGCGGATCACAGCCATCGACAGGGGAGTGGACTACGAGGAGAGCAAATACCTCCTCAGCACAACTGCCACCAAAAATATCAATGGACAGTCCTTCAGGTCTCCTGAATCCACATTCAGTGAAGGCAAAGAACAGAAAAGTGAGCCAACCACTTCTCCTACCTCCAAGAGGAAACGGGTGAAGTTCACCACCTTCACCACCATCTCCTCTGACGATGGCTGTCCAACTGTCAACTCAATCTTGATGAGTAATGAGGATGACATTAAATGGGTCTGCCAGGACATGGACCTGGGGGAGTGCAAAGAGCTTAAAAACTACATGGAGAGGTTACACGAAAATGCGTAATGAGACACAAAAGACTTTTTTGGTTTGGTTTGTTCGTTTGTTTGTTTTTCACTCACCTTCTGCCTTTAATTTTGGGTAGTGGGGCAAAATGTTGTATTCTAACAGGAATCAGCTGGTGGATAATTACTCACTGGAGCCCCAAGAAGCCACCCAAAAGCAGCTGGGAGAGCAGAGATCCTGGACAGCTGTTAGAATTCAAGTCTTCTCTGTGCTCAGAGATGGAAGTGAGAGATGTGTGTGGTTTTTTGATACACGATAACATGAAAAAAAACTTAGAAAAATAATACAGTCTCATTCTCTGTGCTTTCCCAGGAAATCAATAAATATAACAAACTCCAGTGCAGTTTGGATATTACAAAGCTCACACAGCTCTGCTGTTCGATATTGCAAGCTTTGGTTAAAAGCAAAAGATTGGTTTCAGAATAAATAGATCCATGAGAAGAGCGTGTCGTTCAGGCCACGTGCAGAGAATATCCATCCAGGAACATTCAGTTAAAGCTGACAAAAACCAACAGTGACCGAAGCAGCTCCCAGAGCTGAGGAGTCAGGAGTTCCAAAGAGTCTGGAGGGGATAAAGGCGTAACTGGGCTGTTTACAAAGCGTGTTTGCCTCCCAAGCACTGACAATGGATACACAGACACAGTTCAAACTGAAACTCTCTTTTTAAGTAGATGCCAAGGTAATAAACTTTGCCAGCCAATTTTGGGTATTTCTTAATTTGTAAAATAGGAGAAGATATGATCTATACTCAGACTATCACTCATCCTAAGGAAGGTCTTTTGGAAAGTTTGAGAGAATGAGCTATTTTTAAAAGCCCGCTTTGTTTGATTGTCCTGTTTTGGATTTGTATTCCCAGCCCTTTCCCTGGAGCTCCCCATCTGGTATCCTGAGGGCACTTCCCAGAGCAGTCAGCCTTGGAGCTGTGGTCCCTTCCTTCCCTTCCTTCCCTTCCCTCCCTCCTGTGCACATCGCTGCAGGGCTGCTCCTGCCGAGCCCAGCCCTGCTGGTACCGTGCTGTCCTGGTCCTGCTGCTGTCCCCTGCCAGCGCTGGCCCTGTCCCTGGGCTCAGTGCCCGTGTGCTGAGCTGGCCACCACCACCAGCAGCTGCCTCCTGGTCCCTCCCCTGCCCTGGGGGAGCTGGGGGTGTTCAGCTCCTTGTGCCCCCTCTGCTTAGCCCAGCACGTGTGGAGGGCACCGGGAGGTCACGGGGAGAGCTGCACGTTCCACATTGAGCCCTGCACAGCTCAACTCAGCAGATAACATTCGTTTCTCCCAGGGGTGATGATTATCTTCTGTTTTCTTGATAAGGATGTACATACAGTAGGATTTCAGTGATTACCCTTCCAACCCGACGTGCCCTCCAGCCTCAAACCAGGACATGTCTCGTGAGGTCCAGCAGCAGCCTCCAATGGCCAGTGGCAAAGTGCCAAAGCACTAACTAAAATCCAGGTAATGGATTTGGTCTAGAAAAATATTTCAAGTTCCCCTTTATTTTCTGGAGTCAGTCCTTGCCCCCTTTTTGTTAAGTCTTCCAAGATTGAATCTAGGTTGCTCAGTTTAATACACACCCGCCCTCCCACAAACACTTAGATTGAATCCCTCTATATTTAGAATGTACTGTAGATTGTAAGAATGTAATATATATATTTATAAACATGCCAACTGTGAATAAAATTTGCATTTTAGTGGCTTCATCTTTTTTTCCTACTCCGCACGCCTCTTTCCTCTGGCTGTCAGCATTCACCCTGAGCAGCCTGGCAGCAGTACAGACAGGAGGGCTCTGATGGGTGCACGAGGCACAATCCACTCACAGAATTGTACTGGCAGTGCTGGGGGACAACAGGCAGCACCAACAACCTGTCATGCTACAAATGTATGTGCACCAAGCCACCCTAACAAGATTTGGAACTATTTGCAAATAAATCCACGTGCTTTATTTCTAGCCTGAAAGCCCAATATGTGAGTTTGTGGGTTTGGGGTCTGCTTTTCTCCTCTGGGTAGATCCTCCTTTGGCTATACACCTTCTAAGGGAGTAGGTGAGTAAACAGAGCCAATGTGCCCAAAACTTTAGAGATCAGGTGCTCTTTGCTTTCTTACAGCACCTCTGCTCAAGGCTTGGGTGACCCAGGGCAGGACAGGGTGCAGCAGTGACAGCACAGGACCAGGAGCAGCAGTGCAGGACCAGGAGCAGCAGTACAGGACCAGGAACAGCAGTGCAGGACCAGGAACAGCAGTGCAGGAGCAGGAGCAGCAGTGACAGTGCAGGAGCAGGTGCAGCAGTGAGGACAGGGCAGTGCAGGCTCCACACAAGCTCTGCCTGAGCTCCCAGGTGAGGTGAGCAGCCCTGCTGCTGCAGCACAGCCTGGCAGCCTCCCCCCAGGCCCAGCCCAGCCTTGCCTCCAGCTCTGGGGCTCTTTTGGGTGCTTTTTGCCCATCAGGACGTGGTGTCTGCAGTGAGGCAGGCAGGGTGACGGTGCCCAGGTGTCTCTGGAGCCCAGCAGAGCCCAGGTGTGAGTGCAGGTTTGCCTTCCCAACCTGTGGGAGCAGGTGCAGACTGTGCTGGGAGCAGCCTGGCACCCTGCTCTGCCCAGAGCTGCCCTGCTCCATCACATTCCTGCTCCATCACATTCCTGCTCCATCAGATTGCTGCCTCAGCTGCCTCTGGGGAGCAGGAGCCACTGACAGCAAGTTCCTCTGGCAGCACAAACCACAGAGATGTTCTGTGAGCACAAACAGCCTCCAGCTGCAGCACTGGGGATGCTGGCAGCAGATCTGTGCCTGTCTGCTTGCTCAGAGCTGCCTGTGTGTGCAGCAGCTGGACTGGCACTGTCATAGGGCAGGGCTATAAATAATGCAGATTATTTCTAGTGCTCTTTCCCATGCACCTCACAGTGTCTGAGCAAGGTGTGTTCCTTACTGACCTGGGGAGTCCAGGGTGAGGGGATGTGCCCAGAGTCACTGCACATCTGTGACAGAACCCCTCTGTGCAGGATCCTGAGGGTGACCTGTGGCCACCTGTATGCAAGCAAACACCCTAATTAATCTGCTAATTAGCAGAATACATCGAGTTCCTGTAGGGATTTTTGCATGTGTTATATTTGGGAGGGGGTGTTGTGTACATTCCCTTTTTGCCCTGTACAGGGCCCACACTGCTGAGCAAAGCCCTCTGCACCCTGAGCATCCCGGGAGGAATTTGTGTTTCTGGCAATCAGCTGAGATCCCAGCTGGCAAACGGGGCCCAAACCCCATTCCCATCACTGCAGCAGTGCTGGTGTTGGTGTGCTGCTCACACACAACGTTCTGCAGCTGTGGCTTCCACTGGCAATCTCCTGAACCTGATAAAGAGCCCTGCTGACAGCAAGCACTCTCCCGTGAGAGTTATTAATTACCTTATTGTTTTCTTCTGTGCAGTTGCCTCTTATTTTCATGTTTGAGTCTCTCTTCCTGTGAGCAGACTGATTGAGGCATGTTTTTGTTAAAAAAAAAAGATTTATCTGATACAGTTTGGTTCTTTTTAGAGACTTTATGCATGAATACAATCAGGAGTAGAAACTCAATGGTCCTATAAATCAGGTAAGCTGGTTCTTTACTTTCTTCTTTCATTTTAAAAGCTTCCCCTTCAGCAGTCTTAAATATATGGTGGTTTAGACTCAGCTGCATTAAACAGCAGTGAGTTCAAAGTCTGAGCAATGCAGCTAAATAATTGGTTTGAAACAAGACTTCTCTGGAGTTGACTTTAAAACCCAGAACAGGAATTAAATTTCTGTGCAGCCTGGAAGCCACTTTCACACCTCGTTTCTGTACTGAATGGGATGTGAATGAGATGAGCACCCCAGAGGCTGTAGCTGGGCTCTGTGTGTGCCGGCTTTGCCCAGCAGTGCCCGCTCCCAGCTGTGCTGTGGGAGCTCCTGGCAGAGCCCTTCACCCTGCAGAGTGCAGGAGAGGGGCTGGCTGGGCTGCTGCTATTGATCAGAGTGAGTGAGCATCGCTGAGGAGTCAGCTCGGGGAAGGAGCTGCCGCTGCCAAATGGTGCGTTTAGAAACTGCCTGCAGCGTTTGAAAACTCCCAGAGATGAATTTATTTAGTCCTGGAAGCCCAGGACCTCTGTCACACATTTCGACATGTTCATTGTGCTGCCAGAGCCCTTCCCTGAGTGCTGCAGCCGCGCATCAGTGCCCGAGAGCAGTGCCAGCAGCACCCAGAGCTGTGCCGCTGTCCTCCTGTCCTGCTGTCCCCCCGTCCTCCTGTCCCCCTGTCCCCCCGTCCTCCTGTCCTCCTGTCCCCCTGTCCTCCTGTCCTCCTGTCCCACTGGCAGCCCTGCCCAGCACAGGGGCGCAGCTGGGGGGCTGGCAGGGGGGACAGGGGTGTCCTGAGCACAGGTGAGTCCTGAGCACAGGTGTGAGCACAGGTGTGTCCTCCTGAGCACAGGTGTGTCCAGCAGGACAGGTGTGTCCTGAGCACAGGGGTGATCAAAGGTGTGTCCTGAGCACAGGGGTGTGCAGCACAGGTGTGTCCTGAGCACAGGTGTGAGCACAGGTGTGTCCTGAGAACAGGTGTGTCCTGCAGGACAGGTACAAGGTGCCAGCCCAAGTTCCCCATGCAGCACCAGCCATCCCTCCCTGCCCTGTCTGGCTGCAGCTGGAGCTGTCCCCTGAGCACAGGAGAGCTGTAAACCAAGGTTGGTATCACTGCAAACTGCTGAGGAGACAGGATTTGTGTTCTGCTTCCAGTTCATTTCTGTTGGAGAGCTCCCAGGTGGGCCCTGCCTGTGCCCTCACCCAGCCGTCTGCTTGAGCACCTCTGTGAGCAGCGCTTGGCTGCCAGCGCCCATCACCTTCCTCATGCAGAAATGATGCTCCTTCCCGTGGGAGCAGGGACGTGCTCTTTGGAAGCTTAAACAGGTGAAGCTCCAAGCTGGCAGCACTCATGGCCTGAGAGGAGCAGAGCAGCCGGGCCCTGCCCATCCCCAGCAGCATCAGAAGGGCCAAGGTCACTGGAGTCAAGCAATGTGCCTGAATCAGGATCCTTTCCTCCCTTCTTGCTGATGTGATATGAAGACCTCTGTCAACAAATGCTTCATTATGCAGGCTCCCTGCTCCAGCTCCGTGAGGAGCAGCAAATTAAGCATCCCACGAATGTAATATTGATGGCTGGAGAAGCAGCAGTGCTGTGTGTACTGCCAGTGCTCATTAGGAGATCCCCAGCACACGGCCGAGGTGGCTGCGGGATTGCACAGGACAGGTCCTGCCCTGGGAGCCTGCAGGGACCCCAGAGCCACTCTGGCTGGCACAGCCCCAGCTCGTGGCTCCCTGCTGAACACTCTGGGTGCTCATGGGGGCTGCTGCAGGCTCCTTTCCGCAGCCACAGACCCGGCTCCAGCTCTGCCTGGGTGTCAGATCTCTGTGCCTGGATTCCCCAGCTCTGCTCTGTGCTGGTTCCAGCTCTCTGTGCCTGAATTCCCCATCCTGTCCATGCTGGTACCATCTCTTTGTGCTGAATTCCCCATCTCTATCTGTACCTGGATTCCCCATCTCTCTGTGCCTGCATTCCCCATCCTGTCCCTGCTGGTACCAACTCTCTGTGCTGAATTCCCCATCTCTCTCTGTGCCTGGATTCCCCAGTTCTTTCCATGCTGGTTCCATCTCTCTGTGCTGAATTCCCCATCTCTCTGTGCCTGGATTCCCCAGCTCTCTGTGCTGAATTCCCCATCTCTCTGTGCCTGGATTCCCCAGCTCTCTGTGCTGAATTTCCCATCTCTCTGTGCCTGGATTCCCAGCCTGTCCGTGCTGCCTGGCCCTGCCATGGTTCCACCCTCTCCCTGTAGCACTGGCACAGCCCAGGGCAGTGTCCCCAGCAGCAGAAGGCTGCAGCTCTGAGGTGTAACAGGACTGTGCTTGTTCATGTTCAGGCCTGTGTTCCCAGTAATTAAATTAGAGCTTCCTACACTCAGTTAATGACAGAAAAAGCAATCCAAGGAGCTTCACTGCTCAGCCCTGCTAATAGGAGGGTGCAGAGATGGCTGAGTCCCATTGGCAGCGTTTTCCTGAGCTCAGTAAGGGCAGAGGGGAGCAGAAATGAGCACAGAAGGAAGGGGGCTGTCCTTGCACCCTCCCTGAGCCCTGCCCAGGTCAGCACAGTCTGGGCCCAGCCTCACCTGTCTGCATGAAGAGCTCAGCTCACCCCCTGTGCAGTTGTGCCTCCGTTTCCTCAGCAGATCTTTGTCTGATGCCTGTGGACACACATTTTCCATCCTGTGCTCCTCTTGGCCATGAATAACTCCTTACAGCTTTCTTGCATCACTCCCTCTCCCAGGCCTAATCAATAGCTTTGCTTTTAGAGTTTGGCATTCCCTCCTGTGCTGCCCAGCAGGACACCAAGGTCAGACCAGTCCCTCTTGTGTTCCTGCCTTCCATAAGTGCTGCCAGCCTGCAGAGGATTCTGCAGCAGTGGAAAATCCTGTCAATTGATCAGCTCTGTACCAGGCTCTCTCCATACAGCCTTGACTTTAGCACAGCACTCAGGAATTGTCTTTGCAGGAGCAGCTGATGCAGCTGGAGGGGCATTTTTGGCAGGCTGCAAGTGCAGGCTCAGAAGGATTTTTTCCATTGCACTGCACAGTCCTTGCACAGTCACCCCAGCCCCTGAAGAACCGTGGGATTTTAATCATCTCTTCTGATTGTTTTGTCCCCTTATCTTCTGCAGAGCTGCTGTCCCCACTCCCACTGCTCCGTGAGGAGGGGCTTTAATTGCAGGGGTGCTCTTTAACCCAGCTGTAATATCAAATGTCAGGCTGCTGGGAGGGATTGCTGCAAAGAGGGA
Source organism: Geothlypis trichas (assembly GCA_009764595.1). Classification (NCBI taxonomy): domain Eukaryota; kingdom Metazoa; phylum Chordata; class Aves; order Passeriformes; family Parulidae; genus Geothlypis; species Geothlypis trichas. The sequence goes on along the minus strand of CM019918.1, from coordinate 13,486,246 downwards.
GGACAGACAGACAGGCTGAGCACCACCACACAGATCAGCCTTAAAGCAGGGGAAATTTCCAGCTTTAGAGCAGGAGTCAGGCCACGCTGCTGAGAAATTTGCAAACAGCTAAATTCTGCCTCTCTGATACTCCTAAAGAGAATAACATCATCTCCTCCTTCGGAGTCTCACCCTTACATCTTGGAAGACTGGTGCAGCTTCTCACCCTCCCCTGCATGCCCTGGGCTATAAACAGCCTCTCCTCCCCTGGCTGTGGGCTGGGGAGCTCCGAGGGGAGCACAAAGGGAAAGCAGCAGAGAGGGGCAGAAAGGAGCCAGAGGGGACAGGGGTGGCTCAGCTGGGACCTGGGGGTGTTTTGGAGCCTCCCTGCAGGGAAGGGAGCAGCAGGACACACAGAAATCCCTGGGATGGGGACGTGCACCCAGCCCTGCCCTGGGAGCAGCCCAGACTGGGGGCACTGGTGCCACCTCCAGCAGGAGCTCTGGTGAGCCCAGAGTGCCCAGCCAGCCTGGGAGGGCTGGGCTGTGCCAACCATGCCCAGAGCCCATGTCCTGCTGGGAAGGTGCTGGATTGACCAGGAGCTCCCAGCCTGCTGCCCAAGGGGGCTCTGGGGGATGCAAAGCCCAAATCCCTGAGGGAGATGCCCCAGTCCCCAAGGGAGATGCCCCAGTCCCAAGGGAGATGCTCCAATCCCCAAGGGAGATGCCCAAATCCCAAAGGAGATGCCCCAGTCCCAAGGGAGATGTCCCAATCCCAAGGGAGATGCCCCAATCCCAAGGGAGATTCTCCCCTCTCACACCCATCAGTGTTATCAGCTGCTGTGGCTGTGGATGCAGCAGGGGATGGGAGATGGTGATTTTCTATTCCAGGGCAGCAGGAGGCCCTGAACAGCTCACACTCCTGCATTTCTGTGGCTGTAAATGCACACGTGGGTGCCCCAGGTACACCCAGCACTGCCTGCCCTCGTTTCTGCCTCCAATTCATCCCTTGCTTACTACAGCTGCCCCACCCCCACTTTAATATTTTCACTTACTGTCCCTTAAAGAGCCAGGAATAGCTTGTCAGATGGAGACAGCTCTTGAGAAGTTTAATTTTCCTAATGCTTGTTGGAAATCCCCTTTCTGAATCTGCAGGAATATTAAGGTTCTTAGCATGAGCTGGGCACAGGGGGAATTTGCAAGTAAAGCTGGCAGGGAATTGCAGCTGGGTCAGGAGAGGCTGGATGGAGCAGGGTGGGTTAGGAGAGGATGGATGGAGCAGGATGGGTCAGGAGAGGATGGATGGAGCAGGGTGGGTTAGGAGAGGATGGATGGAGCAGGATGGATGGAGCAGGATGGGTCAGGAGAGCATGGATGGAGCAGGGTGGGTCAGGAGAGCATGGATGGAGCAGGATGGTGAAGCTGGGTTAGGAGAGGATGGATGGAGCAGGATGGATGGAGCAGGATGGGTCAGGAATGTCCCCAGGGAGGGCAGGGTGCCCTGGAGCTGGGGGTGGCAGGGCTGGAGCGGGTGGGTCAGTGCCAACCATTTGATTTCTCCCTGCCAGACCTGGAGAGCTGAGAATTGGACAAAATGAGAGCAGAGGCACACAGAGCACAGGCACACAGAGCAGAGGAACACAGAGCAGAGGCACACAGAGCAGAGGAGCATTTACAGGCAAGGTAAGAGCTCTGAGGGTTTCTGCTGCTGGTCCCCACCTGGATTTGTGTTGGCACAGCTGGAGCAGCCTGCTCTGCCCTGGCTCCTGGCTGGCACTGCCAGGGCTGCTGGCACAGGGGCCCTGTCACATTCTGGGGGCAGGGACGGGGCCAAAGGAGGCTGGGATGAGAGCTGGGACAGCAGAGGGCATGAGCTGAGTGCTCAGTGCTGTCCCCAAAGGCAGTGCCACTGCTGGGGGAGTGTTCCTCATGCAGAGAGAGGATACAGAGGGGTTTCACACCTTTGTGAGTGTTCCTCATGCAGAGGGAGGAATCCAGAGGTGTTTCACACCTTTGTGAGTGTTCCTCATGCAGAGAGAGGAATCCAGAGGGGTTTCACACCTTTGTGAGTGTTCCTCATGCAGAGGGAGGATACAGAGGTGTTTCACAAAGAGCCAGGGCACAGTGAGTGTCCCCAGTGCTGGCAGGGTCAGTGGGCACAGCCGTGGACAGGCTGGCAGTGCCGGGTCCCTGTGCTCTGCTCTGTGTCTCTGTGTCCCCGGTGGCTCTGGGGACTGTCTCAGGACAGGCTGGCAGTGCTGGGTCCCTGTGCTCTCTCTGTGTCCCTGTGTGCCCGGTGGCTCTGGGGACTGTCTCAGGACAGCCTGGCAGTGCTGGGTGGCAGTGGCAGCCCCAGGGTCCCCCCAGGAGCTCTGAGATGCAGGGCTGGGTTCAGCCCCTCTCCCTCCAGCCTGAGCAGCAGCAGATGGTTGGGATCAGGAAGGCTGAGAGTTCTCCTCCTGCCCTGCTCCCTGCTGGCCCCAGGGCACTGTGCAGGGCAGTGGGGCGGGTGAGGTGCCCACTGTCCTGCCCTGCGGGTGCCACGGTGGCACCTCTGTGTCCCCAGCCATGGCAGCTCCCGGGCTGTGCTGCTCACACAAAGGGCTCTGCCTGGAGGGACCTGGAACGAGCTCCTGCATTATTCACTGCATTTATTGGGATACAATATTTGGAGCCACTTCATTAAATTCCCTCACCATGTCCTGTCATTTTCCCCTCTCCTTGCCAATGCCTGGCTCGCACAGATAATGCAGCAGCAACAATGTGGGGTGTGGGGAGGTGGGGAAATGGATTTGTTTTCTATAAAAGAGGAGAGCTGTGAATGATTTCGCTCACTGATCTGAGGATTCTCTCTCTCTCTTCCCCTTTTCCCCTCCAGAAAAAAAGAAAGAAAAAAGAGAATGAGCTTGGAACACATAATTTTTGGGTAATAGATCCAGGCAGTGAATACTCAGGGCAATTTAGTCTGGAGCAAAGAGAAAAGCCTCCAGCTTCACAGCCCAGGGGGGTGTGCAGAAGAGAGGGTACACAAACATTTATTTCCTCCACTGAGAAATGAGCCCCTGCCCCCTTCACCTGCCAGTGTGTTCACAATGCAACAGATCAGTCTCATGAATTGGTTTTTTCTTTTTAACTGTGGTGTGGGAGGCACTGATGGAGCACAGGCTCTCCTGGCTCAGGCCCTGCAGGGTTGGCAGAGCTGCCAGGGGTGGCAGGAGCTTTCCTCCAGGTGTGCTCACACATTGCTGGAAGGGAGACTTGCTCAGCACTGCAGACTCTCCAGTGAGCAGGAGGGAGGGGGAAGAATAAATGGAATTTTATGCAGTGCGGTTCAGAAATCAACACTCAGCAATTCCTCCCAGGTTAGATGGATTTTTTGGGATTTCTGTCCTGTGCACACAGTGCTTAAGGTGCAAGGGTTGAGTTTGAGCCCCTTGGCTGCATTTGAAGCAGCTTCACAAGGTCTGCTCTCCTCCAGGCTCTCTCCACCCCTTTGGGGCTGTGCTGGCACAGTCAGGAGGGATCTGTGTCTGCAGGTGAGGCTCCTGCTCTGCTCCCATCCCTTTGGGCTGTGCTCTCCTCCAGCCTCTCTGTACCTGGCACATTCAGGAGGATCTGTGTCTGCAGGTGAGATCCCTGCTCTAATCTCCATCCCTTTGGGCTGTACCTGGCACATTCAGGAGGGATCTGTGTCTGCAGGTGAGGTCCCTGCTCTGCTCCCATCCCTTGGGGCTGTACCTGGCACATTCAGGAGGATCTGTGTCTGCAGTGAGGCTCCTGCTCTGCTCCCATCCCTTTGGGCTATACCTGGCACATTCAGGAGGATCTGTGTCTGCAGGTGAGGTCCCTGCTCTAATCCCCATCCCTTGGGGCTGTACCTGGCACATTCAGGAGGATCTGTGTCTGCAGTGAGGCTCCTGCTCTGCAGCCCCTCATGTTTTACACGAGCACAGAATCAATGCTGTGGCAGTGGCAGAGGCTCCCTCAGTGACTGTGCAAACCAGGGTTCACCTGTTTGCCTGTGCATTTGTCTCTCCCTTCATCATCCAAAGGCCAAACACCCGAGGAAAGGTCAGCCCTGACTTGGAGAGGAAAGCAAAGAGCAAACAGTGGAGGTGGCTGTGGGTGCACAGCTCACAGTCAGTGTGAGTTCAGTGCAGAACGGCCCTGCTGGGGCCAGGCTGGGACAGAGCTGCTCTGAGCATGGCTGTGCCCTCTGACCTCTGACCTTTGCCCTCCTCAGCCCAGGGCAGGAGGAGCTGCTCACAGCCCAGTGCCAGCCTGAAGGGACAGCATGGTGAGCGTGGGACACAGACAGGGACAGTGAACACCTGAGCAGGGACAGCACAGTGAGTGTGGGACACAGACAGAACAGTGAACACCTGAGCAGGGACACAAACAGGACAGTGAACACCTGAGCAGGGACAGCACAGTGAGTGTGGGACACAAACAAACAGGAACAGTGAACACCTGAGCAGGGACACAAACAGAACAGTGAACACCTGAGCAGGGACACAAACAGAACAGTGAACACCTGAGCAGGTATAGCATGGTGAGTGTGGGACACAAACAGGGACAGTGAACACCTGAGCAGGTATAGCATGGTGAGTGTGGGACACAAACAGAACAGTGAACACCTGAGCAGGTATAGCATGGTGAGTGTGGGACACAAACAGGAACAGTAAACACCTGAGCAGGGACAGCACAGTGAGTGTGGGACACAAACAGGAGCAGTGAACACCTGAGCAGGGACAGCGCAGTGAGCGTGGGACACAAACAGAACATTAAACCCCTGAGTATTTGTTATTTTTTGTGCTTGTAGCATTAACAAAGCTTGCCATTGCCATGTGCTTGTAATGAGTCAAGCAGTGGCGATGGAGCCGTGTTTGGAATAATTCTGTTTTCTCAGGAGAATGCTGAGCCTCAGCCTTAACCTTCCCAGCAGTTCATGGCACTGTCAGCTGAGTTATTTGATTCAAATATTATTTTTACCAGCTCCTTGAGAGCCCTGCAGCAATGTGATTCCTGCTCATTGTGGGCTGTGTTTGTGAGGCTCTCAGGCACAGTGAACTCTCCATTCATTGCACTGATGCCAAGGGAACTGCTGAATCCCAAAATAATGGGGCAGAATGTGCAGAAAACCTTCTGCTCGTGCAGCTGCATCCAGTGGGAGTTACCTGGTGCTTCAGGGAGTTAATCTGCATTCCCTGGCAGTGGGATTGCAGCCCACAGTGATGCCCAGTCCCTGGAGGAGGTCAGAGTGCATTTATATTAAGGGTCTCTCTGTTCCCAGCACATAAAGCAGCAAGGTTTTATTTCAAATAAGTTTCTCTTGCTCAGCCCTTAATGGCTTGAAGTTTTATTATATTTATATATATATATATATATAAATATATATATATTCATAAATAGAAATATATATTTAGAAATATATAACATATAATACATAGTATATAATATATATTATATATAAAATATTTAATATATGTAAATATATATAAATATTTTTTAAATATTTTAAAATTATTTTATTATTTTATTTTATTTTTTATTTTTTATTTTATTTTATTTTATTATTTTATTCCCTGAGGAATAATCTGACTTATTTTCTCTAATTTTCTAAAGCAGAGCTGCTGCACAAATCCTTCCCATAGTAGAGCCAGATTCCCCAGTCTTCCCCTGAAAACCTTGTGCTACATTTGCTTTTGAAGCCTCCCCAGCAGACAGGAGGTGCACGTGGTGCAGAAGGTGCAGCCTGTGCAATAATCCTGGCTGGGGCAGCAGGGCAGTGCCAGCTGCCAAGGCTGCACGAGCAGGACTGATGGAATTTTTGAAGTGATTTCAGGTGAATTCTTACCTAAACCTGTTCTTAAAAACAAAAATAAAACGCGAGCTGGGAGGCAGCTGGGAGCTGTGGGGATGCAAAGCCTCCCTCAGGCTGAGCTCTGCTGTGAGCCCAGGTTGAGCTGCAGCTCTGGTGACTCAGCTCCCTTGTGGAGCCCCAAATAACAGTGGGGATCTCAGTGCCAGGGATTCCCTCCTGAGGCACTGGAGCAGCATTTGGTTTCCATGAGTGATGGAACTGGACTGACTCAGACAAATGGAATAAGTGACCTCTGTCTGGCAAGGTTATCCTTGTGGCTGGACTTTCTTAAGCAGATTTAAGTGCACAGAAATAGGAGTTGTGTGTTAGAAGCACATTAAATATCCTAAAAGGGGAGCCAGCCCTTGCTCTGGAGCAGGAAGGGTTAAAGGTGCCCATGGGGTGAGTGCTCTCTCAGGTCAGGTGCCCACAACTTGGATTTCTCAGTGCCCAGATGTTCTCTGCTGGTCTAATTAAAATGTAGTGTTTAATTTCAAACACGTGTTTTAAATTAGCTCAATGGCAATGCTCTAGGGGAAATGAATTTCCAGAGCCATTGTTTCAGGCACTGGACAGAAGTGCTGGCCTGCAGTTTTTGGAAAGGACGTGAGATTGGAAGTGCCCTCCATATTTGCTGCCTAAAAGAGATGTCACAGGAATGTCATGGAATAATTACTTGATGAAAATATGCTCCATTTAGAGAGAATTAAATTGCAGATGATCATCCACCCCTTTGGAAAATGTAACTGGTTTTTTAAAAAATGAGGAATCATGGGTTTTAGTGCAGTTTGCTCCTATATTGATGACTGTGAGATTTGTAATTTTACTAATTAGCTGCTTTGTGTAAAATTCTCAGTGCAGTGGAGGCCCTGGAAGGTGCTCAGGGTTTTTCTTGCTCTGTATCTGAATTAAGGGCCCTGAGGAGCTCTGGGGCAGGGCAGGGCTGCAGGAACTGCTCCCACACCAGGTTTGAGTTTCAGACATTAAAGGAACTGGGCTGGGACCAAGCAGGCAGAGGAGGGTGGAAGTGAAATAAATCCTGGAGTGATGAAATGACTTTGGACAACTTAATGAAAAAAAAGCTCAGATCCCACTGAGCCATTAAATGACTGAATTCCACATGGAAGCACCCATCTCCTCTGACAAGCCTTTGACAAAACTGTTTCTTTATTTTCATGGGGAGTGATTCCTGACCTGAAGATTAAAAAGACTGAGGGGAGAAAGGGGCAGAAGGGGTTTTGAGCCCAAGAGACAGGAGAAAATGCATTGAAAATGAACACTGAGGTGCCTGTGCATTTATTAATCCCAAAGGTACATGTGGGTAACACTGGGGCTACATTGGTGCTAAATGATTTGCACAACAGGCACAAATACTTTTAAATCTCCCAATATCCATTTGAATGTTTTTCTTTCACATTTAAGCCCTGATATGATTCCAGCAACCCTTCAAAGCAGCTGCCTGTGCCAGGCTGAGCTCTGGGCTCTGCAAATGGACACCCCATGGTCAGCACCCCAAAACTGGGCAAGCTGAGCCCAGCAGGAGCGTCCTGGGGCAGGCTGGTGGGGAAGGTGTGGGATGGGGATGCTGTGGGATAATTGCAGTGGAATCCCAGTGCCATGGCTGGGGTGGTGGGGAAGGGGTGGGATGGGGATGCTGTGGGATAACAGCAGTGAAATCCCAGTGCCATGGCTGGGGTGGGTGTGGGATGGGGATGCTGTGGGATAACTGCAGTGAAATCCCAGTGCCATGGCTGGGGCTGTGGGGAAGGGGTGGGATGGGGATGCTGTGGATAATTGCAGTGAAATCCCAGTGCCATGGCTGGGGTGGTGGGGAGGGTGTGGGATGTGGATGATTTGGGATAACTGCAGTGAAATCCCAGTGCCATGGCTGGGGAGGGTGTGGGATGGGGATGCTGTGGATAATTGCAGTGAAATCCCAGTGCCATGGCTGGGCTGGTGGGGAAGGTGTGGGATGGGGATGATTTGGGATAATTGCAGTGAAATCCCAGTGCCATGGCTGGGGTGGTGGGGAAGGTGTGGGATGGGGATGATTTGGGATAATTGCAGTGAAATCCCAGTGCCATGGCTGGGGTGGTGGGGAAGGGGTGGGATGGGGATGCTGTGGGATAACAGCAGTGAAATCCCAGTGCCATGGCTGGGGTGGTGGGGAAGGTGTGGGATGGGGAGGATTTGAGATAATTGCAGTGAAATCCCAGTGCCATGGCTGGGGAAGGTGTGGGATGGGGATGATTTGGGATAACTGCAGTGAAATCCCAGTGCCATGGCTGGGGTGGTGGGGAAGGTGGGATGGGGATGCTGTGGGATAATTGCAGTGGAATCCCAGTGCCATGGCTGGGGAAGGTGTGGGATGGGGATGATTTGGGATAACTGCAGTGAAATCCCAGTGCCATGGCTGGGGAAGGGGTGGGATGGGGATGATTTGGGATAACTGCAGTGAAATCCCAGTGCCATGGCTGGGGTGGGTGTGGGATGGGGATGATTTGGGATAATTGCAGTGAAATCCCAGTGCCATGGCTGGGTTGTGCCCAGTCCTGGGGCTGTGCTGGGGCAGCAGCATCGTGGGGCCCTGGATCCCATGGCAGAGTAACTGCAGGTAAATCCATGCCATGGATTCATGGACAGCACATTTCCAGGTCCTGGCAGGCAGAGGCAGCCGTGGGGTGGGTGCACAATGGAGTTTTTCCCTGCAAACACAACCAGGGCTATTTCTGGAGCTGCATCTCATCGAGGTGTGCTTTGCTTCCAGAGCTGCCTGGCTGGGAGTGGGGCTTTGAAGGGGAAGATAAACACTGTAATTAGGGCTGCAGGACAACAAAAGGATTATTCTTACCTATAAAATCATTTGAGTGAAGTTGCTGCAAAGATAATTACACCCAAAACCACTTGCATGGGTGTCATATTTTCCTTACAAGGACTTACAAGACTCATTGAATATTTATAGGCCTGGAACATGAGGCTGGGTGAGATGCAGCCCATAAATGCAGTCGCAGTTGATGATGATGAAATTCCTGCAGTTGCTGGCCAGGCCTGGTGGGAGAGCAGAGCTGGGCTGGGTGTGCTGGGCAGGGCTGGGACCTCACACCCTCCTGTGGCTCCCAAACCTCACCTGGGGCTCCCAAACCTCACCTGGGGCTCCCAAACCTCACCTGGGGCTCCCAAACCACACCTGGGGATCTCAAACCTCACCTGGGGCTCCCAAACCTCACCTGGGGATCTCAAACCTCACCTGGGGCTCCCAAACCTCACCTGGGGATCTCAAACCTCACCTGGGGCTCCCAAACCACACCTGGGGCTCCCAAACCCCATCTGGAGCTCCCAAACCACACCTGGGGCTCCCAAATCTCACCTGGGGATCTCAAACCTCACCTGGGGCTCCCAAACCACACCTGGGGCTCCCAATCCACACCTGGGGCTCCCAAACCACACCTGGGGATCCCAAACCTCACCTGGGGATCCCAAACCTCACCTGGGGCTCCCAAACCACACCTGGAGCTCCCAAACCTCACCCGGGGCTCCCAAACCTCACCTGGAGGTCCCAAACCTCACCTGGGGCTCCCAAACCACTCCTGGGGCTCCCAAACCTCACCTGGGGCTCCCAATCCACACCTGGGGCTCCCAATCCACACCTGGGGATCCCAAACCTCACCTGGGGATCTCAAACCTCACCTGGGGATCCCAAACCTCACCTGGAGCTCCCAAACCTCACCTGGGGCTCCCAAACCACACCTGGGGATCTCAAACCTCACCTGGGGATCCCAATCCACTCCTGGGGCTCCCTCATCCCCCCCTGCCTCCCTTGTGCTCCTGCCTCTGTTCCCACATGCAAGTGAGCATGCTGCTTCCCAGATGCAGATTTGATATTTGGAGATTAAATACAGCCTGAAAAATCATATGTTAATTACATTCTGAGGGCGTCGCAGAATTTCTCACTTGAACATATTTTGTTTTGCTGGGAATAGCACAAATTCCAGATCAATATATTTATAGTTGGAGCTCAGTAATAAATGGATCAGGCACAGGAGAAGCTTTCTGATCATTACTATTACTAATCACAGTCAGCTCGGTGCTTAGGCTTCTATCCCACACTGTGGATTTGTTTATTTGCTTTTAAAAACCTCCTTTTCTCAGAAGATAACCAATTCTGTTGGAAGGGGAGAGGGGATGGCTGAGGAGCAAAGCCAGTCCAGCAGGGCATCAGCAGGAGCTGGCAGAGATCTCTGAGGGTTGAGAGGAGCAGGAACCCTGAGGTTGGCTCAGTTGGGTGGAAAATCCCTTTTTATTGCCACACAGGTGTGTGGTGCTGGAAATCCCCCTGCAGCGTGTGCAGGGCCAGGAGCCAGCAGGGCCCTGGGGCTCCTCAATGCCCATCTGGAGCTGCAGCTCAGCCCAGGGCTGCTCCTGCTGGGGCAGCTGCACTGGCAGCCCTGGCACGGGGCAGCAGGGCTGGGATGGAGAAATGGGCACAGGGATGGAGAAATGTGGGCACAGGGATGGAGAAATGTGGGCACAGGGGATGGAGAAATGGGCACAGGGGATGGGTAAATGTGGGCACAGGGGGGTACAGCAGTGCTGGGATGGGTAAATGTGGGCACAGGGGAGGGCAGCAGGGCTGGGATGGGTAAAGTAAATGTGGGCACAGGGCAGTGCCCTGGGGTGACCCACAGCAGGGCTGGGCTCTGAGTCTGGCTTTGTTTGCCCTGGGGTTGTCACTGAAGGGCTGAGCAGCCCCAGCACAGAACAAGGAGGGAATTGGGCAGAAATCAATGCACAGCATTCCAACTGCTCTCTTGTTTACTGTACCAGAACCTTGCAAAACATCAGAAATAGAGAGGAAAGCTTAAAACACACCGTGAATTCATTATTACAAAGGGAAGTCTGACACAACAGCCACTGGATCAACAGAAAACATTTCACAGGCTCTCCTTGGGGCAGGCTGAGAGCAGACAAAGCAAACAGGTTCCTAAGAACAAGTCATTACAAAGATGCCCCTTTTTTTGTTTGTTTTTGGTTTTTGGGGTTTTTGTTTGTTTGGGGTTTTTTGTTTGTTTTGTTTTTGTTTATTTTCTCTAGATGCAAGTCCTTGGATGGCAATTGCAGACTCAGAGATGAGTCCATAATCCCTGGGCTGACAGGGATGAGCAGTGTGGACTTCAGGCAGAGCTCAGGCTCAGTTTCAGACAAGGCTGCTGCATTCTATTGAAATAAATACATCCTGAAAAGCCACAAATCAGAACAAACAGTACCAAAACACACAGGAAACTGAAAACACCTCCACCCCTTTGTACAGGTCTCATAAATCTTTCAATAAATAAGCAAATCACAGAGGTACCAAAGGAACTGGCAAAGCAAGAGGTAGTTTATGTAACCAAGCATCTCTGGCACGGCTCTGGCAGCTGGGCCCAGCTCCTGCCCTGTGCCAGGGGCAGAATGCAGGCTCAGGGGAGCTGGGCTGGTCTCAGGGGCTGCACAGAGCCCCCTGTGCCCCCCCTGTGCCCAGCAGCAGCTGTGCCCAGGCTCTCTGTGTTTCCTGAGCTGCTCTGAGGGGCTCAGGGCTCAGCACAGAGCCCCCTGTGCCCACCCTGCGCCCAGGCTCTCTGTGACCCTGGGCTGCCTGCAGGAGGCTGTGCTGTCCAGAATTCACCCTCTGCTGGTGCAGCTGGGCTGCAGCAGTGTGTGAGTGCAGCTGGCTGTGGGCAGGGCTGGCAGGGCTGGCAGGGCTGGCAGGGCTGCAGGGTGGCTGCAGGGTGGGTGCAGGGTGGGTGCAGGGTGGGTGCAGGGTGGGTGCATTGTGGGCAGAGCATTCCCTGTGAGTTCTGTGTGCCAGGAGTGCCCCGGGCTCAGAGCAGCAATGCTGGCACTGCCCAGGGCTCCCTCCTGCCCCAAACCCAGCCTGCCTGGGCCCAGCTGCAGCAGCTCTGCCCTGGGCTGTCAATGGAGCAGCAGTTCTGGCTGTTTTTCCAGCAGGAACCCCAGGAATCCCACCCCAATCACGTCCCCATCCCTGCAGGGCCCTGCTGCTCCTGCAGCTCACTGCAGTCCCTGCACCAGGCTCTGGTAGGTTTTCCTCTCCCCTTCCCAGGAGTGATGCTTCTCCACGTACTCCTTGGCCCTGGTCACAATCTCCTTCTCCAGAATGGGGTCATTCATCAAACTCTTGGACAGTGCAACAAACTCCTAAAAAAGATGAAATAAAGAACCAGTTAAAATTCCTTTGCAAGGTCCTGATGACACTGCAGGAGCTGGTACTGCCCAACTGTGAGGCAATGAATGGAGCTGTCCTGAGTCCTTTCTCAAGGCCAAGTACCATACTTTATTTACAAAAAGTGATCAATAATTAATAAAATTATTATTTTACACAGCCCACCAACTAAGACATTAAAAATCAAAGACAATTCACATTTCATGACACAGAAATTGTCTGCCTACCCAATGGCTGGTTATAAATGAATTGCAGTTCTGCATGGAGGACAACATCAGATGTTTGAGCTCAGCTAAACTTTTACCCCATTGCTGCTGCACCTTCAGTGGATTTCATGGTAAAACTAAGGAAGTCCCAACACAAACCCAGTGTAAGGTGGGAGCAGCACCTGGGCAGGTACAGACACAGCAGGGTCAGCTCAACAAACACCAAAAAACCTTCACATATTCCATTTAACTTCACTGGGCAAAATAGCCAGAGAGCTCAGAGCTCACAGCTGTCCCCTGCCTGCTCCTCTGCCCCTCACTGACTTCAGACAGGAGAAACTGTGAACTTCAAACACCTGAAGGGAGATCTGATGTCTGAACTAATCTGTTCTGAGCAGCTGCTCCAATTTCCCATCAAGACACAGCTCCAGCCTGATTGCCAATGGGCTCAGATGTGTGCAAAGCAGGGCCTGGGTGCAGCTCAGAAAGCAGCTCTGGTGTCTGGGCAAGGAGGAAAATGTCAGCACAGGATGGGCAGTGAGATCAGTGCAGGGACACAGGGCATGGGAGGAGGAGGAGGAGAGCCAGGATTGACACATGAACAGTGCAGCTGTGAGGGAGACAGCCCAGCCAAGAGCAGAGCTCACATCAGCATCAGGTTAGGGACACAGCAATTCCTGAACAGCCAAACACAGAGTGAGTGTGCAAATACATCCACAGCAATCCTTGAACAGCTAAACACACACAGAGTGTGCAAATACATCCATAACAATGCTTCAACAGCCAAACACAGAGTGAGTGTGCAAATACATCCATAACAATCCCTGAACAGCCAAACACAGTGTGCAAATACATCCACAGCAATCCTTGAACAGCCAAACACAGAGTGTGCAAATACATCCATAACAATCCCTGAACAGCCAGAGTGTGCAAATACATCCATAACAATCCTTGAATAAACACAGAGTGTGCAAATACATCCACAGCAATCCCTGACCAGCCAAATACAGAGTGAGTGTGTAAATGCATCCACAGCAATCCTTGAACAGCCAAACACAGTGTTCAAATACATCCATAACAATCCTTGAAAAGCCAAACACACACAGAGTGTGCAAATACATCCACAGCAATCCCTGACCAGCCAAATACAGTGTGCAAATACCTCTATAACAATCCTTGAACAGCCAAACATACACAGAGTGTGCAAATACATCCATAACAATCCTTGAACAGCCAAACACAGAGTGTGCAAATACATCCACAGCAATCCTTGAACAAACACAGTGTGCAAATACATCCACAGCAATCCCTGACCAGCCAAATCCAGAGTGTGCAAATACATCCATAACAATCCTTGAACAAACACACACAGTGTGCAAATACCCCACAGCAATCCCTGAACAGCCAAACACACACAGAGTGCAAATACATCCATGACAATCCTTGAACAGCCAGAGTGTGCAAATACATCCATAACAATCCTTGAACAAACACAGAGTGAGTGTGCAAATATCCCACAGCAATCCCTGAACAGCCAGAGTGTGCAAATACACTCATAACAATCCTTGAACAGCCAAACACACACAGAGTGCAAATACATCCACAGCAATCCTTGACCAGCCAAACACACAGTGTGCAAATATCCCACAGCAATCCCTGAACAAACACAGAGTGAGTGTGCAAATACATCCACAGCAATCCCTGAACAGCCAAACAGAGTGTGTAAATACCCCACAGCAATCCCTGAACAGCCAAGCACACACAGAGTGCCCAGGTACCCCCACAGCTGTGGAAGCTTTGGCTGAACTCTGGATTCTGGGGTGCCTTTGCAGCTGCAGTGTGACCCTGTGCCTCAGTCATGGGGCAGTCTCTGGGCAGGGGATGGGCCCTGCTGGGCTCTGCCTGCCAGGACAGAGCAGCAGGAAAATTCCACACCCAGAGCCACAGAGCCCTGCTGGGTAAGGTCTGTACCAGGCAGGAGAATGAGGAGATTTTCATCACACAGTGAGCAGTGCCCTCTCACCCTACACCAGGGCAGTGCTGGGCTGAGCTGGGCTCTGGGGCTGCCTTATCTGGGGTTTCAGCCCCTTCCCTGGGGATGCTGTGGCTGCCAGAGCTGACCCAGCCCCACAGACACCTCAGGAAGGGGGAAAGTCTCACCTGACCCCTGCTGCCTTCATCCCATTGCCTGGAAAGGCACAGTAATAAATACTGCTCCCACTGAACCACATCCCCAACTTGAATTTTATGCCTCTGTGGAGGATTTTATTTAAAGTAATGTTTAAAAGTAATTTATGTAAATTACCTAAGAGCAGAAGCAGCAATGTAACATTTCTTGACAGGTAGTCCTATTAGCATTCTTTTAAATTGTGGATATGGAGGACAAAAACTTGGAAACATGTAAATGATAGAAGAAATGAGATCCTTATTCACAGTTACAATACTTAGGGCTGAGGATAATTTCAGGAAAAAATGCCAAACTGAGTCCAAAGCCTTAAATTTGAGAAAATGCAGGAGAGAGAAAAAGCAAATGGAGAAATCCCAGGGGGTGGTGAGTGAGGACTCCCCAGCTTTATCCTCCTGCTGCAGTGAGAGCCCACAGGTCACTGCCTCCCCTGGCAGTGGGAACATCCATGGGATCTCTCTGGGTTTTACCCTGCAGCCCTGGCCTGGCGTGCCCAGGAGTGGTGCTGGGTTCAGAGAGCAATAAACTCACATTCAGGTGTCCCCCTCAGCACAGTGCCCTGGGTTTCAGCTGGGGTAGGGCTGAGTCTGGGTGTGCAGCTGCAGACATGCACAGCTCTGAGCTGCTGCAGGAAATGCAGCACTGCACTTTGCTTTGTGACACACGAAGTGGCTGCAGGCAGGTGACACACCCCAGCAGCTCTTCTGCTCTATTTGGGGTATTTGCACAAATATTGTGCACTCCCATGTTTTGTTGGAGCTCCAGTTTTGGTGAAAGAGGGGTCAGATCCACAAATGCCTGTCAGTTACACAAGCTAAGGCATGGCTTGAGGAGCCAGTGAAGGAGGTGATTTCTATCCTACCTGGGGCCATCCATGCCTCAACAGAGCTTTGCTCCCTCCCAGGAGTGGGGACAATGAATGTGCAGGTGGAGCAGAGCACAGCTCTCAGCTGGGAGCCACAACCCACAGAAATGAGAGCAAATCCACTCCTGTCCCCCTGCAGCTCTCACACTGCCCTTCCATGGGCAGCTCCAGCACCAACACAGCCTTTCCCAACAGCAACATCCATAACACAGCTTTGTCCTGGTGAATTGACCAATCATCCCTAAAGAAAATGTCAACTCCTGTGTGCAGCACCTCAGATAAATCCTGTCTGGTGTTCTGCAGAGACACAGCAACACAGGTACCAGGAGATGAGCTGGGAAATGAGTGCACTGAGTCAAAAAGGTGAAAAATTCCTCAATTACCACCAGAGCTGCGCTGGGGCCGCAGGTCACACATAATGAAAATAAGATGCATGGTTAATATATTATTTATATCAGGAAAGGAAGTCTGCAATTAAAGCAGTTCAGAGCAGCCTGAGCAGGCAGAGGAAGAAGGTGATTCTCAAAGAGCAGCCCCAGGGAGGCAGAGGCCAGGTGTGCAGCAGTGCAGGGGGACCTGGGGAGGCACCTGGGGGCAGGTGGGGCCTGTGTGCTGCCCCAGGGCTGGAACTGAGTGCTGGCACTGCCACAGCGGGCACAGGAGAGCTCCATGGCACAGGAAGGCTCTGGGGGCACAGGAAAGCTCCATGGCACAACAAAGCTCCATGGCACAGGGAAGTTCTGGGTGGCACAGGAAGGCTCTAAAGGCACAGCAGAGCTCCATGGCACAGCAAAGCTCTGGAGGGCACAGAAAAGCTCCATGGCACAGCAGAGCTCTGGGGGCACAGCAGAGCTCCAGGGCACAGCAGAGCTCCATGGCACAGCAGAGCTCCATGGCACAGGAAAGTTCCATGGCACAGGAAAGCTCTAAAGGCACAGGAAAGCTCCATGGCACAGCACAGCTCCAGGGCACAGGGAAGCTCCATGGCACAGGAAAGCTCCATGGCACAGGAAGGCTCTGGGGGCACAGGAAAGCTCTGGGGGCACAGCACAGCTCCATGGCACAGCAGAGCTCCAGGGCACAGCACAGCTCCAGGGCACAGCACAGCTCCAGGGCACAGCACAGCTCCAGGGCACAGCACAGCTCCATGGTACAGCAGAGCTGCTGCTCCCAACCCTCCCAGGGGCTGCCCAGTTCAGTTCTGTCCCCTCTTAGTGCCTTGGAAGTTTATTTGCCTCCTTCTCTTTATTTAGGTCCTTCTCTGAGCTCTTACAGGCATGGGAGATGGAATTCTGGAACCCAGCCTGCTGAATAACTCCTTGTGCCTTCCCTTTTAGCACAGTTTTGCATTATTTATTGCCCTGTTCTTATCTCTTACGTTTTTTTACTTCAGGTCCCATTAACTCAGTGTCAAATATTCCATAAACTTGCAAATTCAACAGCAGCAGGATCAGCCCATGATTTCAGTGATGTGCACAGTGATGTGCACAGGTGATGGAGTGAACAAACCCTCCAGGTTTCCCTTCCCATGAGCTGTTTCCTCTGAGTGCTGCTCCAGCACTGCCAGGGCTTTGCTCTTCCCAGCCAGACCCAAATGGTGAAGGATGAAACAACATTTTCCACTTTGCTGGAAGCCACAAACGCTCCCTTCCAGCACGAAAAGCCACCACAAATACCCCACAGCACTCACCATTGACAGCAATTCTCACTGCATAATGGTCAATTAATATCCCCCTAATTTGGCTTTCACAAGACTGCAGGTACAACTGATCCTACCCCACAGCTTTCCCTCCTCAGATCAGAAACAACTGAAAATAAGCAATGCTTACAGAGCCATACTTGAATTGGAAGAGTTTTTCTATTAAAATCTTCAAAACCAACCAAGGGGATTCACCTTCCAGAAACACAACTTGATAGGATGCATTAATCACACAGTCCACAAAGTAAATAAATAAGATACATTCTCTACTTTGCAAAATCATCAAATGGTGAATTCTAGCATGGTTTTTTAATCTTGAGTTGGATAAAACTCTGAGGGAATCTTTTTCTGGGAGTCATTTTCCATGGCATACATGAATACGTAACAGCAGAGCCCTAATGCAGGAAAATATGCTCAAATGAAAATTTCCAGCATTTAAAAATGGGTAGTGTTCCTCTCTTCCCACTCTTACTTAACTTCCCTGAGACCTCATCCTAACACTTGGCTTAATTTTATCATTAATTTCTCTGACTGAGCAATATCTTGCCTCTAAAAATACTTTCCATTAACAGTGCCTGCTAGAAATTACAGAAATGTGCCATCTGAAGCTGCAGCTCATTCTCCTGGTGTCTGACACGAGCTCCTGCTGCAGATATTCCTGCAGGGAGCCTGGCACAGGCAGAGCATCCCTCAAACCCACGGGGCTGGAGCAGCTCAGAGCCCTTCCCAAGGCTGACACCTAGGCCAGGCTGCCCGAACTGCAGAGTGAGCAAAACCTGGGCAGGAATCCCCACTGATAGTGGAGCCCTGGAAATGTTAAAGACAGAACTCTAAAATGTCAGGCTTTGTGTTTGCTCAGATCACTGCACCTGTGTAAGCAGTATGATAAATGATATAATTGTTAGATGTGATGATTGTTTAGTAATTAAGTATAATTATTATATAACCATAAGAAGAATCATGAGAAAGTATGTTGGAAATTTAACAGGGGCTATGTTTAGCTGAAATCTCTGTATACAACAGAACAATGTAAGTTTAATAATTAACATGAAAGTTGTGTAAGGATAGAGTATAAAACACGTTCACCTCGAATGTATGGTGGGAATCAGATTTGGGTTGTAATACCCCAATTCCCAGAGCTCTCAATAAAAAGCACCGCATATAATCACTCTGTGATTCTGTGTTTTTGAACACCACGGGCACAGAATAGCCCAGGGCTGGGCTGCTCTCACCTGGGGCGTTGAAAACAGCAGCCCTGTCTCCTTGTGCTTGATTATTGCTGCATTCCCAGGGATGTTCCTGGCCAGCACAGGAACTTCTAAATCCATTGCCTGCAGGGATACGGAAAAAGAAACAACAGTTTGTAAGGATTCGTGGATTTTGAGGTGCTAACAATGACAATTTTAATAAGAAAAGCACAAACAACACCCCAAACTTCTTTCCCACCTCTCCAGATTTTTAATTTTAAAATGCCCTTCCCCAGAGAGCCCTGCCCAGGCACTCCACAGCTGCAGCTCTGGGGTGTGCAAACCCTGGCTCAGCTCTGCTGCTCTGGATTTAATCACTATTGATGGGCTGGGCACTCTGGAGATGCACTGACTGTAAAAGCAGAAATATTCATTTTGTGCAATTATCACAGTGTCAAATGAGGAAGAAATTCCCTCCCCCAAGTCTTCAATGTGTTTCACACTGATTCCCTGTCACTCCAGAGTCAATGCAGTTTTAATTGCTGTCATTACAGTCCTGCATGAGGAGAAATTTGCTTCAGTCCACACAGCAAGGAAACAAAACTCCAAGGAGAAAACCATGACTTTTTATAGTCTGGACAAAACTGAACAGACAAATACCCAGGGCTGATAAGGTACAGGAAGGGACTGCTGGGACTTAGCAACATATTTTAATAATTTAAAACCCCCAAGAAATCACTGTTTAAATCACCACTGCAGGTGTATTAGCCTGACCATAGCATTTCCATAGCCCTGGCACAAACATCTGCTCTGCAGCAGTTAGAGCTAAAAATAACAGCCCTTAATGATAAAACCTGTTCTACACTTGGTATCAGAAACTGCCAGATTATCTGGGGTCATTCACACACATTAATGAAGCTACAGAGCTGGTGACTGATTGCAGCTGAGCACCAATATTTCATTTTCTGTCATTTCCAAACTCTAAAGGGAAAGACATTTGTTCTGTCTCAGACTTGGAGGGCAGGAGTTGCCACACAAGAAAATCTCCAGGCCCCCAAATGCACAGGTAGCAGTGAATTACAGCTGCTAAAGGCAGGACAGATGGCCAAAGACTTCAGATGCAGGGCTGCCTTTATGCCACTGGCCTTAACAAATGGACTGGGCTGTAAATAATTACTGCAAGAAGTGGCTTCAAATTTAATTTAGATACTTAGACTATTTCCAAGCAGTAAAAAGAACCATTTGCATTGTTGAAAAGATGTATAATTTACTGACCTAGCTTCCAGGAATAATAGCATCAAACAACATTTCAGTCCACTGGCCATCTGTTTTGTTCCATTATTTTGAGTGCAAATGTGTTTTGCTGTTCCTGCAGGAGGATGCAGGGTGTAAATTGGAGCTGGGGATGCTCCCCTGTAACATCTCTAGCCAGCAACAAGGGCTGACAGAGCAAAGGCAGGGTTTATTCAGCACTCTGTCTTTGCACTGTCCCTCAGTTCCTTCCTTCTAGCCCTTCATGCATCTTGGTGGCTGCCCAATTTCACTGCTCTACAGCATCCCCTCCTCTCTGGTGTTTTACTTTTATAATCTGGGTGTTATTCCACTCTGCAGCTGCTGCACACGTTGGCCAAGAGTGGACTGTCCTCACAGCACAGCAGAACCTGTCCAGTTTCCTTTTCTACCATTTCAAATTGGCTTCGTTTTGGTAAAAGCCTGAGCCTGTCATGATTTCTGCAGCAGCTGGAGCATTCCTGGGAGCACAGGGAAGGGCTGCAGTGCAGTGGGGCTGGAGCTGTTCTGCTGTTAGCAGGAGCAGAGGGAACAGAAACCTCCCAGCACTGGAGCCTTTCCCACCATCCCAGGGCCAGGAATGTGCACAGTCCTGGGCTCCCAGAGGAGCAGATGCATTTTTAATGCCTGCTCTAATGCTTTGTGTTCTCCTCTCCAAATGCCAAACACAAACAGATCAGTTCCACTCAGATCTCAGGGATCTCAGACCCAGCTGACAGAGTCAGCAGTGCTGGCTCCTGGCTCTCCATACCTCCAGGCAGGTGGAACTGCATGGGATTATGCATTTATCTCATTTATCTATTATATATTTATCTCACTCTGAAATACTGTTTACAGATTCATGACCTTGTTAAATGTTGAACTTTGAGGACAATGAGAGCTGCATTTCCAAACTCCAGCCTGTTTTCTCCAGCCTAGGACCAGAAGACTTTGATGCAGAGTTTTCTGCCTTGTTATCCAACAAGCTCTCAGCAGATGGCCCAGGAAAGCACTGCAGGGTCCTGGGCTGCCACTTCTGGGAGAGAGGGCTGTTCCCAGCAGGGCTTTATCAGCATGGCTCAAATCCCACTGAGCAAACACACAAACCCCAAACCCTTTGGGATCTGCCCCCATGTCCTGCCAGCCCTGAGCCTGCACAGTTTGTACCACCCTGTGACAAACTGAACAAACACACAGACCCCAAACCCAACGTCCTGCCAGCCCTGAGCCTGCACAGTTTGTACCAGACTGTGACAAACTGAACAAGCACACAGACCCCAAACCCAACGTCCTGCCAGCCCTGAGCCTGCACAGTTTGTACCACACTGGGCTCACAGGCACTGCTGGGTGTCCCCAGAGCCCTTCTGGTGTGCCTGGCTGCTGCCTCTCAGCCCTGGCACTCTGGGGAAATTAATAAATAAAATGAATCAGGTTGAATTTTGGTCAAGTGTTCTGTGAGCAGCCCTGAGGGGAGCCTGGAGCAGGTGAGGAGGAGGTGGCAGAGACTGAGCTTCACTGGGCAGGGCTCTGAGCTCCACCCCAGGCCTGACACAGCCCAGCTCTGCAAATGGCACAGCCTGCAGCTGCTGCACAGAGCTGGGTGCTGTGCAGGAGCAGCTGCACCTCTGAGCTTGGCATTGGGGATGGAAATGCACCTCTGATCAGGGCAATTTGGGATGGAAATGCATCTTTGAGCAGGGACATTTGGGATGGAAATGCACCTCTGAGCAGGGCATTGGGGATGGAAATGCATCTTTGAGCAGGGACATTTGGGATGGAAATGCACCTCTGAGCAGGGCAATTGGGATGGAAATGCACCTCTGAGCAGGGCATTGGGGATGGAAATGCACCTCTGAGCAGGGCAATTTGGGATGGAAATGCACCTCTGAGCTTGGCATTGGGGATGGAAATGCACCTTTGAGCAGGGACATTTGGGATGGAAATGCACCTCTGAGCTTGGCATTGGGGATGGAAATGCACCTCTGAGCAGGGACATTTGGGATGGAAATGCACCTCTGAGCAGGGACATTTGGGATGGAAATGCACCTCTGAGCAGGGACATTTGGGATGGAAATGCACCTCTGAGCAGGGACATTTGGGATGGAAATGCACCTCTGAGTTTGGCATTTGGGATGGAAATGCACCTCTGAGCAGGGCATTTGGGATGGAAATGCACCTCTGAGAAGGGGTATTTGGGATGGAAATGCATCTTTGAGCAGGGCATTGGGGATGGAAATGCACCCCTGAGTTTGGCATTTGGGATGGAAATGCACCTCTGAGTTTGGCATTTGGGATGGAAATGCACCTCTGAGTTTGGCATTTGGGATGGAAATGCACCCCTGAGTTTGGCATTTGGGATGGAAATGCACCTCTGAGCTTGGCATTTGGGATGGAAATGCACTTGTGCTGTCCCACCAGCACCTGCCCTGCCTCATTCCTGGGATGCTCCCTTGGTTCTTACTCGTGAGGACTCTCAGATGAGTGGAAATGCTGGAAATGCAGCTCATTACAAACAGAAATGGGAGGCTCATTTATATTGCATAACCACATACAAATGGTGTGATAATTTGTGATCATGATGAAGCAACGTTCAGCACCCACCAAACAAATGGAATAGTGAAAGGCATTTGCCCAAAGAACTTCACTTCAAGTTCACTTATTTTTTCCTGAGAAAGCACTTGATACTAAGCAGTGCCCTACTTTGACAGGTATGAAATAAAACTGGTTATTAATTTTCAATACTGATGGCAAAAGGATTAACTGAGCGTGTCATTCATTCATTAATCATTTCAGAATTAAATAACCAAATACAGCTCTTAGATTGCTTTTTGAAGGGATGTAAAAATAAATGAAAGTCCATTCTAGCAGCATTACAAGGAAGTGGGTGTTGAATCAAGCCTAGTGACAACCCCAGGAAATCAGAGTGATTTCTGCATCTCAGGTCTGCATTGTTAATTCAGCAGGATTGATAAAATTACCTTCTATCCTTTGAAAATAAATAGAGAAAGCATAACAAACTGTCAGTTCAAGGGAAGGAAACCTTAATTGCTAACACTTGGAAAAGGAGATGTTTCAGTTGTGCCCTCACTAGCTTTGGCATGTGCCCATGGAAGGTGGCAGCCGTGCCAGGGACAGGAGGTGCTGCAGAGGGCAGAGCTGTCAGGAAGGGGCCTCACCTCCAGGATGGCAGCAGACATGCCCTCGGAGCTGGAGCTGTTCACCAGGGCCAGGCAGCTCCGCAGGGCAGCGTGCAGCTCCGGCTGGGACAGCTCCGGCAGCAGCAGCACCCCGGGGGCCCTGCGGGGACACACAGAGGGACACAGAGAGAGGGACACAGAGAGAGGGACAGCCTGAGGGACACAGAGAGGGACACAGAGAGAGGGACACAGAGAGGGACACAGAGAGGGACACAGAGAGAGGGACACAGAGAGAGGGACACAGAGAGGGACACAGAGAGAGGGACACAGAGAGGGACACAGAGAGGGACACAGAGAGAGGGACACAGAGAGAGGGACACAGAGAGAGGGACACAGAGAGAGGGACACACAGAGAGAGGGACACACAGAGAGAGGGACACAGAGAGAGGGACACAGAGAGAGGGACACACAGAGAGGGACACACAGAGAGGGACACACAGAGAGGGACACACAGAGAGGGACACACAGAGAGGGACACAGAGAGAGGGACACAGAGAGGGGGACACAGAGAGGGGGACACAGAGAGAGACAGCCTGCAGGGACACAGAGAGAGGGACACAGAGAGGGACACACAGGGACAGCCTGAGGGACACAGAGAGAGGGACACAGAGACAACCTCAGGGACACAGAGAGGGACAGCCTCAGGGACACAGAGAGGGACACAGAGAGGGGGACACAGAGAGAGGGACACAGAGAGAGGGACACAGAGAGAGGGACACAGAGAGAGGGACACAGAGAGAGGGACAGCCTCAGGGACACAGAGAGAGGGACAGCCTCAGGGACACAGAGAGAGGGACACAGAGAGGGACACAGAGAGGGACAGCCTCAGGGACACAGAGAGGGACACACAGACAGGGACAGCCTGCAGGGACACAGAGAGAGGGACACACAGACAGGGACAGCCTGCAGGGACACACAGACAGGGACAGCCTCAGGGACACAGAGAGGGACACACAGAGAGGGACAGCCTCAGGGACACACAGACAGGGACACACAGACAGGGACAGTCTCAGGGACACACAGACAGGGACAGCCTGCAGGGACACAGAGAGGGACACACAGACAGGGACACACAGAGAGGGACAGCAGCTTTAACACGAACTCCTCACCTTTTAACTCTCTCCTCAACTTCACTGGTAAAAAGGGGATCAACCTGCACAGGAGCACACACAGAGGTCAGTGGCACTGCAGCTCATGGTTCAAACACCCAGAGAAATAAACAAAGTTTAGCATAAACAAACATAAACATAAATAAACAAAGTTCAGCACAGTTTTAATCCAAAATACTTTAAATGCTGAGCTTTAAAATCATCCCACAGATCTGTTACTCATTGTGCCAAAGGCCTGGTGTGACAATTGCTGTGTGAGCCAGGGGCAGGGCACTGATGTGCCCAGGGACTGTCCCTGTGCCCACTGAGCAAAAATGGGCTCAGGAGGCAGCCTGGCTGCAGCTGAGACACTCACAGGGATGCCACTCACATGCCCTGGCAGGAAAACTTGATGGAAATCCAATAAAACACAAAATTCTAATCCCCAGTAAATAACAAACACAAAATTCTAAACCCAGTAAATAATAAACAGAAAATTCTAACCCCAGTAAATAATAAACAGAAAATTCTAACCCCACTAACAAATACAAAATTCTAACCCCAGTAAATAACAAACACAAAATTCTAACCCCAGTAAATAACAAACACAAAATTCTAAACCCAGTAAATAATAAACAGAAAATTCTAACCCCAGTAAAACAACAAACACAAAATTCTAACCCCAGTAAATAACAAACACAAAATTCTAACCCCAGTAAATAATAAACAGAAAGTTCTAATCCCAGTAAATAACAAACACAAAATTTTAACCCCAGTAAATAATAAGCACATAATTCTAACCCCAGTAAATAACAAACAGTCACGGGTAAAAAACCCAAAAGGAGCTCTGAGAGGAAGCTGAATGCTTAAAACAAAACTTTAAAGCTTTTTGGCCTTAACTTTTTTTTAAGTTTCATAAGCTCCTATTCTTGGAATACAGAGCTGCTGAAAATGAGCTGCTGTTCCAAATTTCATGATAGCAATGAACAAAAGGAAAGCTGGAAGTGGAGACAAATGGTGAAAGTTTTACATAACACAGACTCAGTCCTGCAACATTACCTCGACTGCACCACCTGAGACAATCAGGCACAGAAAACCCAGGGAATAGAATACAATCTTATGGCAGCAAATAGATCATCTCATGGGAGCAAAGCAGAAAATAGAGTGGGGGCCTTTGTTCTTTCTCTTCTTAATTAATATACTCTTACTGCATGGGCTTTTAATATTCACAGTAAAAATTACATGCTTCATAGATGGTGGCACTGATTTTCTTAAGATTTTTGTGGTTTGAGAAGCAATGTGAATAAGAAGGGTACAGTTAAATACCAATAGAGTTGAGATGCATTTTTTCCTTTAGAAATATTTTAGTTCCATCAGAGAAATATGCTCTAAAATGTTTTAAGGAGGTTCAGCCCTTGATCCAGCCTGTGCACTGCCACTGGGTTATTTCTGGCCTGTAAAGACATTAGCTTGTGAAAAAGTGAAGCAAATTTAGAAGGACGACTGAAATGTTCATAAAATCCTCACTGGAGGCAGCAAGTGCATCTTCTGACTCTGAAGCACATTCATTACACCTGCTCTAGATCTGCCTTCCACACCAGTTCACTTCCACAGCATTTTGTGTATTAGCGTGGAAAAAAGCCCAGATAAAATAAAAATGTAAAAAAGCTTCTAACAATAAAATCCTATGTCCTTAAATTTGCAAACAACAAAACCGAATGAGAAAACAGAGAAATTGTTCTTATTTACCTATTGAGTGTCTATTTGTTTTTTATAAAGCAAATTGCCTGCAAGTTTTCAGGCTCGTGTGGAGATGGATCAGAGGTGAGGCTGATACAGAGGGAGCACATTGCCCAGATGGGCCAGGGAAGCTTTTGGTGCCCTTCCAGCAGCAGAGAGAGTTTGCTTCCCATGGCTCAGCTGCCTCCTCAGTTCTCCCTGCTTGACCCAGGGCTTCAGGCTGCCTTTTCCAGCCCTGTGCTGCAGCATCACTGAGTTCCCTCTCAAAAGCCCTGAATTACCTGTGGAACTTCAGCACAAAGTTCCACAAGAGCACAAGAATCAGGACAGAGGGAGAACTTTAGGATTATTCTGAGATGGAGATGCAGAAGAATCAGGACAGAGGGAGAACTTTAGGATTATTCTGAGATGGGGATGCAGAAGAATCAGGACAGAGGGAGAACTTTAGGGTTTTTCTGAGATGGGGATGCAGAAGAATCAGGACAGAGGGAGAACTTTAGGGTTTTTCTGAGATGGGGATGCAGAAGAATCAGGACAGAGGGAGAACTTTAGGGTTTTTCTGAGATGGGGATGCAGAAGAATCAGGACAGAGGGAGAACTTTAGGATTATTCTCACATGGGGATATATAAACCCCTCAGTTTATCCCAGGCTTTAGTGCTCTGAGGTTCTGAATGGCAAAGGAGCCAGGCTGGGTTTGTGAGCTCCAGCCCTGTCCTTGCTGCTGGTGCCAGACAGAGGCTGAGGCTCATTTTAATTGTGTTAATTGTGTTAATTGTGTTAATTGTGCCTGAGCCCAGCAATGGCAGCAAAGCCCAGCTGGAATGGAACAAGGACAGTGCTGCACGTGAGCAGAAGTGAGAACAGGGATAACAGCACTGAAACACCTTCACAGCACTGACATCCTCATTAGCAGGGCCTGTGGGAAAAAGGGAAAAAGTTCTCCTAGATGGCAGCTGCTGCCTTTCAGAACATTTCATAGGCTCATCTCTAAGTTATTCCCACTGAAATGGGCATTGCTGGTGGCTGATTTGCCAGAGCACACGTTTGAGCAGTTTGGGAGTGTCTGAAACCCCACAGGTGTAACAGCAGTGGCCAAGAGTGGAATCCAAACATTCTGCTGGTTTTTCTGTTCAGAACTCCTCCCTGGGGTGGAGTGAAGCAGTGAGGAACAGGCTGGGCTGCCCCAGTGCCTGCTCCTGGAAAAGCCTGGGAGCTGCTGCCCCTGCAGTGCAGAGCCCCTGCATGGGAATGCTGAATTGAGGAATTCTGGCCCCTGCATGGGAATGCTGAATTGTGGAATTCCGGCTCCTTCATGGGCAGTCTTGGACTGTGGAATTCCAGCCCCTGCATGGGAATCCTGAATTGAGGAATTCCAGCCCCTCCATGGGAATCCTGAATTGAGGAATTCCAGCCCCTCCATGGGCACTCTTGAATTGTGGAATTCCAGCCCCTTTATGGACAGTCCTGAATTGAGGAATTCCAGCCCCTCCATGGACAATCCTGAATTGAGGAATTCCAGCCCCTCCATGGACAATCCTAAACTGAGGAATTCCAGCCCCTCCATGGACAATCCTGAATTGAGGAATTCCAGCCCCTGCATGGGAATGCTGAATTGAGGAATTCCAGCCCCTTCATGGGCAGTCCTGAATTGAGGAATTCCAGCCCCTGCATGGGAATCCTGAATTGAGGAATTCCAGCCCCTGCATGGGCAGTCCTGAACTGTGGAATTCTAGCACATTTATGGGCATTCCTGAACTGAGGAATTCCAGCCCCTTCATGGGCACTCCTGAATTGAGGAATTCCAGCCCCTCCATGGACAGTCCTGAATTGTGGAATTCCAGCCCCTCCATGGGCAATCCTGAATTGAGGAATTCTGGCCCCTCCATGGACAGTCCTGACTGTGGAGCTCTGGCCACTGGAGCCACTGCCAAGCTCAGACCTGCTGGGAACAGCCTTGACCAGGTCTGGGCTTGGAGTTTCTCATCTCCAACAGAAATCCTCTGAGCCAGGTTCAGTTTGGAGGAGAGCTGAGGCGTCTCAGATGAGTTAAATGGAAATATTTAGAAATAAAAATTACAGCTGCAACTTACTGCAGGTCCAATAATGCCCAGATGGACAGTGGGATCCTTCCTGTGCCACTCTGAAACAGAAGAGGAACAGTTGTTTTATTAATAAAAATTATTACTGTTTTAATCAGTATAAATATCTCCATGGTTAAAGAAGAATTAGACAAATATTGTATTGCTACTTAAAAGACTGAATGTGCACCAGATTCACACTCAGCCCTCACATTACTCCTCAGAATTCAAATATTAGCATATCTGAAAGTTAGTATTTAGCCTTTCTGCTTCATGCAATCTCTTCTGACTCAGGGGTTATTTAACTAAGCTCAGATATTAATTTTGAATCACTCAGGAGAACAATGCTCTGTATAATGCAGTGGTTCTGGCCACGAAGCCAAAATTACTTGAATATTTTCCTGTGCCAAGGAACATGTGGAAGCAACTGCAGCCATTACAACCATTACTCAGTAAAATGCACAAGAGACATGTGCTGCTCCTTAAACCCAGAATTTACCAGTGCAGCTCACTGCAAGCTGCATTTGCTCCTCAGCATCACAAGGCTCCAAGGGTTCCAACAGTCACTTGAACAGTGCAGGCTGAATTTGCAGCTCAGAATGCCTGAACCCCTTACAGACACAAACAGAGCCTGACAAAATATTCCCTTTTGTGCTACCAGGGAACTTCAGCCTCGTCTGAGCACTGAGCCAGAACAATGGGTGGTAAAATTTGTTTGCAGCTTCAGTGGCATTAATTAGCACACATGCAAATCAATGTAACAGCCACGGGACAGCAAGATAAAAAAGTTATTTTGAAGTAGACAATCTTTTCTTTTGTCTTCCATCAATATTGCATGTAACAGCAAAACAGTTTTCTCAGCAAGCAAAACCATCAAATATTGCTTTGATTTGAATGCTCTGTAATTCCCAGCAGGATGGAAAAGACACGGCACAGAAATAATGTGTTGGACAGATCAATGCTTACATAAGAATTCCTTTTTTCAAATGTAAATATGTGATGATGTTTCCTGCAATGAACAAACCAGCCCATGCCACACTTACCAACGTTAGAAGAATGCACTGATGACAAACAGGAATGTTCAAATATCCAGAACTCACCTGAGAAAGCTTCCACCAAGTACAGAGGGTCCTTGACTCTGCGCAGCCCACACACCAGCAGGAACAGATGGACAGGGCCTGAGCCTGCAGGAATGCCTGGGAAATGATTGCAAAAACCAGCCACTGAGGCAGGGCCAGAGCTGAACACTCCCAACTGTCCATCAGAGAGCACAGACAATGGTGAAAGCACTAAAGAGTGGATCATGAGCAATTCTCACTATTCCCCGTTTCCTGCTCTGCATCAGTCCTAGGCTGAGGATGTACCTCACTCCTAGGGCACAGGGGTGTATTTCCAGAGACAGGCAATGTGCAGGACTTGGAGAAAGCTCTGGTGCTGTTCTTGGACCCCAGAACCACCTTTGGGCCCTGAGCTGAACAGCTCCAGGTGGTTCTCAATGCTTTCACCCCTTAGGCTGAAGAAGTTTTTCCTGATCCCCAATCTAATCCTGCCCAGCACAACCTGATGCTTTTCACCAATGAATAGAAGTTATTGGGATGTAGTTAATGAATTAGGATCATGCTTTGTTAGGAATATATAAGCTGGAGAACACGTAGAATAAAAAACTTTTTCCTTCTTGGACCCTGTTGGTGTGTGTGTCACATCCAACCTGAAGGTGACAGCTCCTCCTGCCCCAGCAGGCTCTGGGTGCAGCCCAGGGGCATTTCCAGCCTGTGCAGAGGTGCTAAACCCCTCCTGCCCCAGCTGGCTCTGGGTGCAGCCCAGGGGCATTTCCAGCCTGCCCAGAGGAGCTGAATCCCCTCCTGCATCAGGCTCTGTGTGCAACCCAAGGGACATTTCCAGCCTGCCCAGAGCTGCCAAACCCCTCCTGCCCCAGGCTCTGGGTGCAGCCCAGGCTCTGCTGGCACAGAGGCTGGCACAGAGCCCAGCTCCCCTCCTCTCAGCAATCCCAGGATGATTATTCAGAGCCCAGATGTTTATCCCTGTGCCATGTCACCCCACAGTGCAGTTTGCTCCCTGCAGGGTGAGGGGCAGTAACTTCATCCCAAGTGCTCCCACTGCCCTTCCCAGCCAGCAGTGAGTCCCTGCTGGGGCTGCTGATATCCTGGTGAACACAGAGAGTTAAATCAACCTGGAAACTTCCAGGGACAGGCTACTAATGCAGAAAAAAAAATCAGACTGCAAAATTCTCAATCAATTCTTCTCTCCCCTGCTTCTCATTATTTCTAACAGATCAGACAACAAGAAGCTCTGCACTTTCAGATCACTTTGGGAACTCAGTTTATTGCTGCTATCATACAGTTTTTACTACACTCAGCAGGATAAGTGCACAAACTTTTACTGTTCAGTTTTTCTTATGTGGGTCTCTCTTTCCAGCACAGCTCCAGGAAAATCTAATGCCTCTGTAAAACCCTGCCTGTGCCATGACAGGTTATGTAAACTTCTCCAGCTCAGAGAACAGCCCTGCCACCAAGCAGAAATTACAGGAGAGTTGAAAAATCAAACTACAAAAGCAGATAAATAAAACATTTTGCATGTTCCATTTGCTGCTGCAATAGGCATGTGATGACCCTGAGGTTCCACACCACCATGGGAGCAGCTTTAAGCCCTGGCTGCTGCCTAAACAAAGATTTCTCAGTGTGTTAGTGCAGGCTTTGTTGGTTATCTGCATCCTCTCATCACATGATGTTCACTGGGGTCTGTATCTCAGCCCCACTGAAAATCAAAGGCAGCTTTTCATCCTGCAGTGATATTCAGGCCTGCCTGATCAGAGCTGCTCTGCCCCAGCCTCGAGCTGTTGGAGATCACCCTCAGCTTTTTCCTTTTCTTAAACTGCTTTGCCATTTTCTGTCAGTCTGTCCCCAGCACGAGGCTGAACTTCCCCTGACTCTCCCAAATCTACAGATGGGGTTTCTAAAGCTGCTGAACCCAAACAGACCGTGCAGCTTGGACACCCCTGCAGTGCAGGGTTTGACATCTGCCCTGCTCTCCAGGCTGCAAACCCTGCTGAGCCCCAGAGGGGCTGCAGTGCTGAGCTCCTGCAGCTGCCCTCTCACTGGGTGCACTGTCACCCTGGTCTTTTCAGGCTTTCTAAGCCCTCTGATGTTGACATTCTTGTAGGGAATTTTCTCACGAACTTTCTTGTAAATATCTCATTGTTTTGCATTCCTTTATGGAGGAGGAGCTGATGGACTGTTGGTTTAACCAGTGTCATTGGAGAGGTGGCACTGTCACCCTCCAATCTGCTGTCACCTTTGTAAAACTAGAAATATTGGAGTCAGAAAAATAAAATTCCCTTTTTCTCTCACCTTGAGAGCAGGTGTGCTCGTGTTCCTTCATGTCCTACAGGGACAGTGCAGCTTTTTGCTTTGGCTGCTGCTGCTCACAGTCTCAGCCACACAAACAAACTGTGAAGCTGACTGTTAACCACAGTGCAAATTTACTCTAAAAACTCTTTTTTTGTGTGGGTTTAGCCAGCGCATGCTGACCAGCCAGCCCCTGGAGATTCTGCAGCCAGGAGACAGCAACAACCCCACACCATCACCTCTGCACTCCCAGGTGTGAGACTATGAAAAATACCAATTCCATCATTTTTGTGCTGAGATTGTACTGGAATAATAATAATAATAATAATAATAATAATAATAATAATAATAATAATAATAATAATAATAATAATAATAATAATGATGTAATAATGACAACAGCAAAAACCCTTCCCAGCACTGCTTCCATTTGTGTCAAGTAATTACTATTTACATTGGCACCCAAACTTCAAATGGAGTGCACACAAAGCTGGCATTCCTGAGTTTGGTTCAGCACCATTCAAATCTGGGGGCTGGACTTCTCCCACCATAAAGTGCATTTGGTGCATTCTGCCACTCACTTAAAGCCACCACTGAATTCCTTTTGAAGCCATGACATTGATGTAGAGAGGCTGTTTGGGTATTGCTGTCATATTTACAGTGAGCAAATGTTTCCTCTGACTGGCAAAAACATCAGTACAGAGAATATTCACAGGAAGCAAGTCTGGAAGCATTCTGAAGGGCCTGTTTCATTAGAAAGAACAACCTGGCACCCTGAACACCCAGGGTGTTCCACAGAGATGCCTCAAATGGAATAAAACCTGCCCTGCAGGGTGTGAGCTGTGCTGGAATTCTGTCCTGGCACTCCTGACTGTGAAAAATGCTCAAGGGCTCTGCTAAGACACAGGCAAGGGTTACCTGGAGAAATGTTTCTCCCCAAGAAATCATCAATGCCTCCAGACATGGAATACAGCTCCATGAATAAATTCTTTAAAAAAGAAAAGATCACAAATGCCGTGAGCTGAAGGAGACTGGGCAGCTTCATCTGCATTAAAGATGAATTTTTTAGGGACCTCTTTTCACATTGTGCAAGCCCACACTGCCAAAATCACATCCTGAGCAAAACTGCCTCCTGGTGCTGAGGGTGTGCTTCTGACTGCTCCAAGTTTAGTGGAATTTTCAACACTTTGGAACTGCAAATGCCCAGAAAAAAGCAATTCACTGAGAGCTCCTAATTAGTCCCTGGAAAGCACAAAGGTACAGCCCAAAAGCCTGAGCCCATGTGCAGTATTAAAAGTAGAAATTGTGGGCTGCCACCAGAGATGGACACAGGCAGAGGAGATAAATGAGATGAAACAGTCATAAAAACAATACTGAATAATCTGATGCCAGCTTCCAAGTTATTATTTAATAAGGCACAGATGTTAGAGTCACATTTTAGTTTGCTTTTCATGTACATTATGAATTATTTTGCACTTTTGCATTAGCACACATTAGGCAAAAAAATTGTCTCTAATACATTAGAAATTCACTTTAGGGGGAGCTTCCCCCTCCTTAATCTGTTGACTGCTCATTTAATCACAAAATGGTTGGACAAGGGATCAAATCAACACTGAGGCTGTGCTAGCAAGTGACAAATCATGTCACTTCAGACCATTGTTAATCCTGGTGGCACTGTGATTTACTGAGAACAAAATAACCTCACACTGCTCAGCTCCAAACTGCCCTGGCTGATGGCTCCATCTCCTGATGGGATGAAGCCACTGGGGAGGATCCCCCTGCAGCACAGGGAACAGCAGAGACCAGCCTGGTGGATGGAAACTGGAACCTTTCCACCAGGCTGAAATGCCTACAAATCACCCTTTTGGGGAAAGATGGAGTGACTAAAGATTGCCATGATGAGGTGACTCAGATTGGGTCACTGCCTCACCTGGCCCTGCTCAGGTGAGAGCAGAGCAGAGCAGAGCCAGCTCCACACTCAGCATTTATTCCTCCTCCAGCCCAAACAAACAAACAGCATTTATTTCTCTGTGCACTGCTGCAGGCAGCCCAGGCTGGGACAGAATAAAGCTGGGACAGAACAAAGGCTGGGACAGAATAAAGGCCAGGGGTTTGTGCTGTGCTCCCCAGGGACCTGCAGGGCCCCTGCACCACCCTGGGGCTCTCCTGGAGCAGCCCAGCCCTGCCCAGAGCACAAACCCAGAGCTCTCTGGCTGCTGGATGGCCCAGACTCATCTGATGGAGGTTCTGCCATTTCCCATAGAATTAAAGCACTTTGTCACATCATTAGTTATTATTATTAGCTCTGATTCTAAGGTTCTTTCATCCTTGACACCTATTAGGAAGGTGCCAAGGAATTAGGAATAAACCCATTAGGAATAAACACAGTAAACAAAGGGGGAAATGGGTTTTACCTGCATTTTGTAGAAATCTGTACCAGTCAAATGTTTGGCTGGGTGCAGTCTTGATTCCTGTGTAAAAAGGAGATGCCATGTTAGATGTGCCCTGGGTGGCAGAGCTGAGGCTCCTGCAGGCTTTGGGAAGCTCAGCACAGCAATGTTTCTGCCAGGCACCCTGGAGTCCCCCAGCAGCACTGCCAGCCTGGGCAGCCCTTCCCAGCTGCAGTTCAGTGGGAAATGCTGCACAATCCCCAGAGCCTGGGCTGCTCCAGCAACACAGCCCTGCTAAATCTGCCCTCAAACCCTGCACTGGGACAGCATCAGCTGAGGGGGGACATCCTTCCAGAACAGAGCAGGGCAGCTGGGACACAGAGCCCTCAACACAGAAGGAAGGAAATTAAATTTATACACAACTTCAATATTAATCTGTCCTGAATATTAATGCATTTGTTTTTCCTTATGTTAAAGATTAATTATTTTAATGATGAAACGATTTTATTAATTTATTTAATCTCTTATTTAACTATTACCTCCCAAGGGACTTAAATACAAATTAAACACAGGCTAAACAGACTTCACAATGAGTTATTTCAACAGCACAGCCTGGAAAAGGGTGTTACTTTCTTTGAAAGTGAAATACACAAGATGGAATCAGTTTTGGAATGCACAGTCAAGAGTTATTTTTAATTAAATAAATTAGGAAATGAAGCCATTCCACCTAAAATACTGAGCTGGACTATCAGTGATGTCCTTGGCTCTCATTGGGCTGGGAACTCACCCTGGAGCATTAAAAGGAATTTGGAGCTCCAGGAAAGAATTCCCCACCCCCAAACCTTCTGCAGCCTTTGGAGAAACTCAGAGCTGCCCAGGGTCAGCTTTGGGATTGCTGCTGGAAGGGAGCTGGGAAAAGTTCCACAGAGCACCCAGTGAGGGGAAACTGGGGCACAGAGACTGAAATTCTGCCTCAGTTAAGGGCAGAGGCAAAGAGCCCAACTCAGGGAGGGGAGCAGAGCAGCCCAGCCCATCCCATCCCATCCCATCCCATCCAGCCCATCCCATCCCAACCCATCCCATCCAGCCCAATCCCATCCCATCCCAATCCCATCCCAGCCCATCTCATCCCATCCCAACCCATCCCATCCCATCCCAATCCCATCCCATCCCATCCCATCCATCCCATCCCATCCATCCCAATCCCATCCATCCCAATCCCATCCATCCATCCCAATCCCATCCAGCCCAATCCCATCCCATCCCAATCCCATCCATCCCATCCCATCCCATCCCAACCCATCCCATCCCATCCCAATCCCATCCCAATCCCATCCCAGCCCATCCATCCCATCCCAATCCCATCCCAGCCTATCCCAATCCCATCCCATCCAGCCCAATCCCATCCCCAGGAACCACAGCCATGGATTCCTTCATCAGCATCTCAAAGCTCTCACCTTGGCTTTGGACATAAATTTTCTTCCGAGCATCTGGCTTTAAAGAGAAGGAGAAGAAAAAGATTTTCAGAGTTCAACATTAAAATATCCGTTCAATCCTCAAAAAATACCACAATAAAGAGCAACAAAACACACATCAGTGTGATTTTCTTCTGACTATTGAAAATCAAAACTATTAGATACATTAAGTAACTCCAAAAGCCAACAATGTAATTTATATTTACCAAGTCCATTTACAGTATCAATGAATCAATTTTGCAATAAACACAATTACCAAGTTAGTACAAATATATATATATTTTACTTTGTCTCTGTATCCTTTCTTATGATCATTACCCTGTTTTTCTGGAATAAAACAGATTTCAACTGTCTAGCTGAAAATCAGCACTAGTTCCCAAAAAGCTATTGGTCTTGGATGACTGGTTTTGAAAATCCAGTTTATATTTATCTATAATATAATTTATAAACATCTCAGTTTCAGAAACTGCTGTCAAATATAAAGACTTGCCTAGACTGGAAAACTGGTGCCTGGCAATTATTGCAGAACATTCACAAATAAAAATTACAAAATAAATTACCTTAAAATAGCTGTAGTAAAAGAGGTAATTACTACACTTCCAAAATCACTCCTGAAGCGCTGTTATTTAATTCAGGTGATTAAAGAAGCAATTTCCTATTTCAATATCTTTCTATAACTCCAACTGTGGATTTGTGGATTTTTTTTTTTTATGAAGAGAAAATCAATTTAGAAACAAACTTCAATTCTTGAACCAGTCAGCTCAGGAAACAGGAAGCCACAGAAGTGATTTTTTAAAAAATTGCAGAGATTTTGGTTTTCCCTGTTGTTCCTTTGTGGCTGCCCCTCCATCCCCTGCCCAGGCTCTGCAGTTACTAAAAATGAACTGGGAAAAGAAACTGGAAGAAAAGAGGTCACTAAAAAAGTCATCTCCAAGCAGCTCACAGATGGGGAGGAGGTGGTTTCTGAGAATCAGGGTGAGCAATGTCACCAAAATTACACAAAAAAGCAGCAAATCCACCTGGGAATGGAGGGGGGAGAAAGAAACAGCTCCGTGCTGCAGTGGGAGCCTGGGGATGTTCCATGGACCTCATCCTCCTTGAGCTTTTGTGTTCAAAGGATTTAAAAATAATAAAAATATTCCAACACATCATCACATTATTTTATTACTTAACAGTGCACCTTCTCTGAGAAACATTTTGAATTACCCAGCATGATAAAAATGATAAAATGATAAAAACCCCCTGCAAGCAATGGGGCAGCACCGAGAGCTGGAGGCCAACCTCAGAACTGAACTCTGCAGAAAAAGGGAGCAAAACAGAGAAAAACAGGAAAAAGGAGGTGGGAAAAGCAGGGGGGCAGCAGCCCCAGCCCTGCCAGGGCAGACACCCTGAAAACACCAAGTGTCAGAGAGAATTTCCAGTTCAGCATCTTTGTTCCTGCCCTGCAGGACCCCAAAGGGCTCAGGGAGCAGAAACAGCCCTGGAGGGCCTGGGAATGCTCAGGGATGTACTCACACTTTATAGATCAATTTCCTCCTATGTTCTTATTCTAAATGGGCTCGAGGAGAATGGAAAATGAAATGGAATGTTAATAAAAGTGGCTTAGGTAATTCTTCTGCACCACTTTTATGCTCCTGAAATAAAACGCTGACCATGAGCACGAGATCTTTTACAGCATTTCAAACTCAGCTGGAATGCAGATTATTGCAGGGGCTGGGGTACACACTTCACAATTCAGGTAATTTATCCAGTGAAATGGAAGAGAGTTTGTTGGGAGGGACAGCCTTGGAGCACAGTGCAACTGGGACATGTTTGTGATGGGCATCCTGGGGTGACCCTCCCAGCTGATGGAGCCCTTTGGAGGAGCAGGGCAGCTTAGAGCAGTGTGAGCTCATGGGAAATGCCATGAATTCAATGGAAATTGTGAATGGGAGCTGTGGGGGGAAGGATTGCTCATGCCCCTCACTCACTGCCTGGAGCAGCAAATCTGAGCCTTTTGCTCTGAGCCTTCCCCAGAGCCAGCAGGGCAGGAGCCCCAACCTCAGCATTTAAAGCACAGGGAGCAGCTGGATTTCAGCTCTGAGTATTTCAGCTGATTTCAGTTCAGGATCACAGAATTTCAGCTGATTTCAGTTCAGAATCTGAGCATTTCAGCTGATTTCAGTTCAGGATCACAGCATTTCAGCTGGATTTCAGTTCTGAGCATTTCAGCTGATTTCAGTTCAGGATCACAGAATTTCAGCTGATTTCAGTTCAGGATCTGAGCATTTCAGCTGATTTCAGTTCAGTATCACAGAATTTCAGCTGATTTCAGTTCAGTATCACAGAATTTCAGCTGATTTCAGTTCAGGATCACAGCATTTCAGCTGGATTTCAGTTCTGAGCATTTCAGCTGATTTCAGTTCAGTATCACAGAATTTCAGCTGATTTCAGTTCAGTATCACAGAATTTCAGCTGATTTCAGTTCAGTATCACAGAATTTCAGCTGATTTCAGTTCAGGATCACAGAATTTCAGCTGATTTCAGTTCAGGATCACAGCATTTCAGCTGGATTTCAGTTCTGAGCATTTCAGCTGATTTCAGTTCAGGATGGGACAGATCTGCCTCCAGCTCCCTGCCTGCCACTGACCCCAAACACTGCATCACTCTCACAGGCTTCCAGGACAAAATGTTTAGGTAAAATCAAAACCTGGTACCTAAAAACATCTGAGGTACTGATTCTGGAACTATTTCAAAGCTCAGTTTTGTTTCTTCTCCTTACAGTCTGTTACTTTTGTCCTTTTCTTGCTTAATACCTCTGACAGAAGCTGTGCCCTTTCCCTTTCACCCATCATGAAGTTCATTGTAGTAACTATTAAAACCAAATTACATTTGTAAAATAAAACACCAAATCCCATGTCTGCTCATGTATCCTTTCAATGCAAACAGATTTTAAAAATCAATTAATTCTGGAATAAGGCATTGCATATCCTGCACTCTCAGGGATTATTTTTGAGGCAAGAGTGCATTGATGGTTATCCCATGATGCAAACTGGAACTGAGGAGGTGCCAAGCACTTTGTTTCAAGCTCTTGCATTAATTGTTCTGGTGTTTCCCAGGGTGAGGTGAGTGAGCCAGCACCTCATGCAGGAGGGAGCTCCTGCCTTGCTGCTTCCATCCCCAAGGGCTCTGCTCACCTCTCCCTGGCTCTGCCATCAGCACAGGAAAATCAAATCTAATTTACCTCTGCAGCTCACCTTAAGGAGTTCATTCTGTTTCCAGAGTTGACCAAACAACTATTTTCAAATTATACTTCCAAATTCTCCATTGTAACTCATGCTGTCTGGAGGAATTTTGTCAACATAAAGTTTAGTAAATGATGCCAAAAGAAACAATTTGGCATCAGGAGAGACTCGGTAACAACAAATGATTTGTTTTAAATGTTACAGAGGAGCACTTGCTGAACTGCTCCACACTCTTCTAATCCTAAAGAGCTTTTAATGCCCTCTCTGACTGTACATCAGCATGAAATGCCCTCTCTGAAAGGACAAGCAGGGCTGGGAACAATGCAGATTATTGCAATTCTCTGCACTATTTAGGGCACGTTTAGAGCATGCATATCTGCTAATACAGCGAGCATTGCCATCACACCAACATACCCACTCTGCTGCTGCCAGCTCCTTCATTTCCACCGTGAAAGCCACTGCAAACCTGGTTAGGGGGACAAAAATAGTGGGGATCATCTGCTTAAAGTGTTTAAACATTAAAAAAAGCACTTCAGAAAAAAACCTTGGTAAGAGCTAAGATCAGAGGCTTACAAAGCTGATCCCAGCTGAAAGACAAAAGCAGGCTTTGCACTTGTTCCAGCAGAATACCAGGGTTAAACCAGCAGCAAACCAGGGTTAAACCAGAACAAAACCAGGGTTAAACCAGCAGAAAATCGTGGTTAAACCAGCAGCAAAACCATGGTTAAACCAGCAGCAAAGCATGGTTAAACCAGCAGCAGACCAGGGTTAAACCAGCAGCAGACCAGGGTTAAACCAGCAGCAAAGCATGGTTAAACCAGCAGCAGACCAGGGTTAAACCAGCAGCAGACCAGGGTTAAACCAGCAGCAAAGCATGGTTAAACCAGCAGCAGACCAAACCAGGGTTAAACCAGCAGCAAACCAAACCAGGGTTAAACCAGCAGCAGACCAAACCAGGGTTAAAGCAGCACAAAACCAGAGTTAAACCAGCACCAAACCAGGGTTAAAGCAGCAGCAAACTAAACCAGGGTTAAACCAGCACAAAAACAGGGTTAAACCAGCAGCAAACCAAACCAGGGTTAAACCAGCAGCAAGCCAGGGTTAAACCAGCAGCAAACCAAACCAGGGTTAAACCAGCAGCAAGCCAGGGTTAAACCAGCACCAAACCAGGGTTAAACCAGCAGCAAACCAAACCAGGGTTAAACCAGCAGCAAACCAAACCAGGGTTAAACCAGCAGCAAACCAGGGTTAAAGCAGCAGCAAACCAAACCAGGGTTAAAGCAGCACAAAACCAGGGTTAAAGCAGCAGCAAACCAGGGTTAAAGCAGCAGCAAACCAAACCAGGGTTAAAGCAGCACAAAACCAGGTTTAAACCAGCAGCAGACCAGGGTAAAAGCAGCAGCAGCTCCTCAGGCTTTCCCCCCAGAGCTCCAGGGAGGGTGAATGGGGGTTCCTCAAAGGGAGCCCCAAACAAGGGCCCTGCTGCCAGTTTGCCCAAATGAACACACAGAGCTGCAGCAGGGCTCCCATAAATGCTGGACTCCAGCTCCTATTTTGCCTGTTGGAGCAAACCTGATTGCCCCACACGTGCTCTGTGGGATCTGCTCATGGCCCTGCAATGAATTCACACACAGCTCTGGGGTTACTGAAGCCCCTGCAATGCTGCCTTTGTCAGGTTGCACATGCTCCCTCCCCAGATCGTGCAATTATCCCTTCAATACATCACATTAACAAGCATAAAAAGATGTCACTTCTAAGTCTACAAAATACTGTTCAATAGGAAAAAAAAATACCCCAGAGAGGTACAAGCAGCATTTAGAGGGATTTGATTAAAAATGAAACACTCATAATGCCAGACAGTGTTCAATAGTTTGTTTTATGGAATGTGCTGGGATATTGTACTGGACAAGTAATCTACAATTCATGATGCTTTCTGCTTAGAACCCTGCAATCAATAAAGAAAAAAAATCAATGTTTCTTTTAATAACTATGCAATGAATAACAGCAGTGATGCCACTGGAGAAGAGGCACATTCAGAATAACTTCTAGAAAACTGAGATGCTTTTCCTGTAGTAGAGAATATTGTAAACTGTACAGGGATGTCATAATACATTTTGAAAGATCATAGATAATTCAAGATATTAAGGTATACTTCAGGTTCCCAACTCAATACCATTAAAAAACATTCAGTAAAGCAGATTTTGTATTAGCTGCATTTGTGACAGATGATATTTTAAACAGAGATGGATCAAATGGACACACTCAGAGATTGTTTTTATGTATTTCTCATTTTGCACAGTGCTGAAATCCATCTGACACATTAGATATCTTTTTCTTTTCCTTCAGACCTGTTTAAAGAACAACTTCTGATTATTTGATAACAAAAGTAAACAAGTACATAAATTTTTTTCCCGAGTGGAACCTTAAGTTGCTTTCAGCTCCAAGCCACACTGAGACACCAGAACGTGCCCTAATGATTTTTCAATGAGTGTGATTAAGTGCTGTCTTTAAAATCTGTTTACTTACCACATTTTATAGGGGATTACAGACAGAGCAGCACATCTCTGCCAGGGCTAAGTGAGCCAATAACAGCTGGGAACAGAGAGGTGGCAGCAAGGAAAAAGCAGGTCCTGCTCTGGGTCTGCAACCAAACAAGGTTTCCTCCCCACCACGCCCATGAGCAAACACTGCTGAAGTCAACAAACCTTTGGATCAGTCAGGAGAAAACTGCTGGGGATGTTGAAACTGTGAAACGTGCTCAGAAGTGTTTTTAGTTTTTAGTAACTTGCTCTGGTTTAGGATCAGTTCTTGATCTGCACTTGATGACTACAATGGCGTGGCACCAGAGCCTTCCAGACTTTCAAACACCTGAAAACACTCCCTTGTCATCTCCACTAAAAACTGAGAGAATTTGCTTAATTCAGTCCTTTTTGCTTTGCTTTTTCAGTCCCTGCTTCCTTGCTCATGGGCCCAGGGAAAGGATCACATTAGCAGGAGAAAAAATAAAATAAAACCCCTCTGCTTGTACCAGGGGGATCCACTTTTCAACCAGGCATTCTGTGAACAAGCTGTGAGTGAGAGCAGGGGACACCAAACCCCAGGCTGCACTCAGGCTGCACCTCCTGATCAAACTGCTCCCCTGCACCTGAACCACAAACACAGCTCAGGGCCACCAGGATTTCAAGCAGTGTTTTCTGCTGGCCTCCACATCTTCAGTGCTCACAGGAGTGTGTGGAAAGCTTCCTGACGAGGTAGACAGGAGACTGCTCACCCTCTGATGACAGACAAGTCTCGGATTTATTGATTAACAGAAACACTTTTATAATCACAGTAATAAGGCTCATGCATATTGCAAAATTATAGCTCACTATTGGTCAGCTATAAAAAGTCAGTCCCACCTTTCTCAGGATGTTTGTGGCTTCTTTTTTACCTCCTGTTATCACATAATTTATAAAATAGCTTCTTGCTCAAAGAAACCATGTCCTTGAATTAGGCAGCTGTTGCTTTCTCAGATGTATTTTCTCACGTTTCTTTCCCATGGACTGTGTCTCAGTAAAAACTGTCCACAGCTTCCTAAAGATCTGCCTCACAAAAATGCAATTTCCTGTAAGAAACCTCCCAGCCCTGCTCTTACCTGGCTCTCTCCAGCACTGCTCCCATCACCTGGCGTTTCTCTTTACATTTGATGTCCTCGTTGACATCTGTCCCACCAAAGATGATTCCAAAGGGAATTCTGCTCCCTGCAAAGCAATGAGAGGTTGGCCAAAATGTCCATGTAATGATCAGAGTGAAAAAGTGCACTGGTAACTCTGAATCACCTATCTGAGCAAAAATCTGTGAAAAGGAAACTGGAATTTTTATTTTTTTAGCACTGTGACCCCACACACAATAACTGCACTTTCACAGGACATCAAACCCAATGGGAAACAAAGTTTGTTGATAAAGACAGCAAATGTACCATAGATTTCAATTTGTATTTGAAAGTTAAGTGAGCTGTAAGATCAGGATTTATTAGCATTGCTAATTTCCTCATTACTAAATGAGAGAGCAAGCAAAAGGAATGAAAGACTAATTACCATTCTGGCTACTTGGAGAGTTTCCTTGGCATTTGGTGATGTTATACTCTAATGTTTGCAGGTGGAGGGAATTGATGTGCACTATCAAAGCACACTGCCTGTAATCTTCCAGAGACAGGCTGTCTGTAACACCACATAAAATATGCACTGCCTCTGTAATAAATTCAAAAAGTGAATAATTATGATGCCATCTATTGGGTGTGCTGATCCTGTAAACAGAATTTCCAGGATGGGCCAAGCAGATCAATAGTGTGGCAGCAATGGTAGTGCAGTCACTACATTTCTACATGTCCCAGGAGCCAGGGATGTTCTCTGGATCCCTTTTCTGCCCCAGCAATCTGCAATAACCTTTACACTTTGGCTGTGACCATCTCAGCAGCCTTGCTATGACTGTCCTGCCTCGCAGAGATTTTTGGTTTATTTTTCTTTCAGCCACTGCAGATACTTTTTAGAACAACTGATTTATTAAAACTCCTGAGTTTTTGTAAAGTGTCAGGCTTTTAGGTCACTTGGGACTTTGAAAAGATAACAGCAACAGCATTTGGGCATTGCAAGTTCAACTCCAGTAAAACTGCACTCCAATAAACAGTTAAAATTCAACTTTATCTTTTGTTCCTCAGCAAAAATCCCCCAAAAACCCAAAAAAGACGGTGCTCAGACTTTCCATACGCCTCCTCCAAAACAATTCAAAGTCTAGTCAAAAAAGCAATCAAATCTATGTTCCAACAAGCCTTCATTCCT
Organism: Geothlypis trichas; assembly: GCA_009764595.1. Taxonomy (NCBI): domain Eukaryota; kingdom Metazoa; phylum Chordata; class Aves; order Passeriformes; family Parulidae; genus Geothlypis; species Geothlypis trichas. The sequence continues at coordinate 13,443,399 of CM019918.1, read as the reverse complement.
ATGTGAGCACAGCTCATTTGACATTATTTTACATTTTACATGTATTTTTTGTGTTTGTATTTCAGGTCCCTGCTGAAATCAGAGTCCCTGTGGAGCAGAGCAGACACAGCAACTCAGGCTGGGTGCAAACCCCAGAACAAACTGGGGGCACTGCTGCAGTCAAACCCAGCCCTGGGATCACTGGAGGTGCAGTTCTGTGCCCTTGAACACATTCTGTGACTCGAGGTGCTCTCAGCTGAGGATGCACAAACTGCAATTTCAGCAGGTGAAATTACTGCCTGCAATTCTCAGAGCCAGTGCTCCTAGTGTATCATTACTGGCAGGCTGAAATTTTGTTCTCCGTGGCTAAAGAGAATAGAAAATTTTATTATTTGTCTGATAACATCCTGTCTCCTACAGTCTGGCTGACAGGAATGTCATTTCACATCGAAAAACCCTGACTCGTTTTTAAACAGAAAAATCAAATTATCCTCCCTGCTTCCTTCCCTTTGAGCCCAGCTCTCCTCAGCCAAGGCATTGTCCTCTGAAAGAAAACATTTACTGAAAGGATCCAATGTTCATGTAATGCTCTCATCCTGATGGAGTTAAAGCACTTAATTACCAGAAGCACCATGTGGTTTAAAAGTACATTTATTTAGTTCTCTCTCTAGCAGATCTCCCATTGAGAGGGATTTTTAGCATTTCTGAGTGTTTGCTGAAATGGATCAACAGAGTGAGGATGTTCTGTGTGGGTTTATACATTTCCAGCCATTTGCAGCAGTTGGGATTCATTCTCTTCCCTTGCAGGACGTTTTTGGGAGGTATTTTCATTGCAAAGCAGAGGAGGATTACCTTGCAGCAGTCTGCCTCCTTTGTAGAGGTGAATGGCCAGGGCTGCATCAAACTTGTCTGAGGAGGTCAGGTTTGCTATCTCAGCTGCACTTTCATACATGAAAGCATCTTTAAGAACACAGATGTGACCTGCAGCATGCAGATGATCCCTTCATTATTGGAACAAACAGAAAGAGAATAAAGAAGTCACTATTAATGGTATAGCACACCAGTGCATGAAGCAAACTTAATCAAAACGTTTTTCCTTAAACTTTGCTCTTTCAACTTGATGCCTTTTTTGTTCAAGCAGACATCAGCCAGGAGCTGTTCACTGGCTGGGTTTTTCCTGGAAGATATTTGTTATCTTCAGCACTGTGAAGCCACAGGCACCTTCCAAGCAGGGTAACACTGCATGGGCCAAGCCTGATCACCACAAAAATCAGAAAAACTCAAGTGTGCCCAGGAGCCTTCCTGACTCAACTCATTATTCTGAAATTATCCCTTCCTTTGAAGGGAGGTGTCAGAATTCTTGTGTCAGACCTTGCTCTGAGAGATTCTCAGCCCCTTGTTCTGGAGGAAGGACACCAAGAGCAGAAAGCACAAACATGTCCAGCTATTCAATGCCACTAAAAACACAGAACATCAAAAATGAATGCATCATGAAAGCCAGAGAGCTGAATTGTGCTCCCCTTCTGTTTGATGGTGGGTTTAATTGCTTCTTGTCTCAGAAGATTATCTCACCCATTTATTGTCTCACCCATTTATAAACCAGGCAAAGAATTATTGAAATATAAGCAAAAAAACTACACAAAAGTAATGACAGAAATATTGAAGTATAAGCAAAAAACTACACAAAAGTAATACACAAATACCTTCACAACCAGCTTTGAAAATCTCAGTTCAAGAAGCAAAAAGAACCAGGAAGCCCCTGGCAGTGAGCTCAGCCATGCCCCTGCCATGCCATGGCTCTCCTGTGAACCCATGGGTGCAATCAGAGGCAGGACCTGATTGATTTCAGACAGTTCCACTCCTCCCCTAAACCAGAACCAGGGATCAGCTCCCAGGAACACCAGCAAACACCCAGAGCAGCCAATCTCAGCTGCCAAGGGGTGTTTGCACTGCCAGGGTCACACAAACACCACAAGAACGTTCTGTGCCTATCCCACATCGTGGCAGGTGATTGATTTCTTGTCATCCATTAATTGTTCTGGCATTACAATCCTGCTGGCTCACTGACTGCCTGCATCGTGTCAGCTTTCATCTCCTGATTGCTGCACAGCCTCCCATGAAGTGTGATTTTCTGTCCTGCAGAAACTGGTGCTAAAAGTGCTGGGAAATGTCTGGGGGCACTGCAGGGAATGTGCCAGCCCTGTGTCAGACAGAGCTGCCCTGGCACCACACATGGTGCTGGATTGCTTCCTCAGCCCCCAGAGAAACCCCTTTCATTCCACTGTTCCAAACCAGACCAATAAATTATGGTAACTGCTAATAAATAATGAAACACAGCCACATTTTAAGCTCCTTATTCACACTGCTGAGCCATTCTTAACACCAGCTGCCCCATGAACTGGTGCTGTGACGGTGGCCACAGGGGTTTGTAGAGGATGGAAGAGTCAGGATCTTGATTCCATGATCAGAAGGCTTGATTTATTATATTATGATATATATATATAACATTATAGCTATTCTACATAGGAATAGAAAGGAAAGGAGCTTCTTCAGAAGCTGGCTATGCTAAGAACAGAACAGAAAGAATAATAACAAAGGTCTGTGTCTGCAGAGAGCGAGAGCAGCTCCACCATGACTGGTCAGTAAATCCAAACATCTACAGAAGACCAATCACAGGTGGACCTGTTGCATTCCACAGCAGCAGATAATAATTGTTTACATTTGTTACTGAGCTTCTCAGCTCCAGCAGGAAGAATCCTGCAGAAAGGATTTTTCACAAAGATGTCAGTGACGTGGTTCCAAGCACCTGCCCTGCCCTTGCAGGAGTCTCTGCATTTCTATCCCAGTGATGATGCCCCACTCTCCCAGCTGTGGAGGAAAACCCCCCAGGCATTCCTTGGGATGCTGGTGCATGCATTCCATAATTTCACAGGTGCTCATTAAATGGTCTAAAAGGGTTTTTTTTTCCCATCAGCATTGCAATTACCATAAATCACTATCATGTACAAGCAATATGTTTGCATATTACAATTAATTTGAAAATAACTCTCCCAGGACATCAGGAATCGAGAAACTCAGCCAGGAATTCCAATCAAAAGTGGGTTTTTTTAAAATATACTAGGGATGACTACATCTCCTCCACACTTTGCTCAGCTCCACATCTCCCTGGGGAATGGCAGCTGCTTCTGCAGTAAATAGAGAGGGACTCCCTCAAGTGTTCCAGGCTCAGAGATTGTGCATTACCTCTACAACTTCAATTTACTTTTTTTTAAACACATCTTTATTCTACTCAGGAGCACGTAAAAAATTTGCATACATCTTTAGAAAGAAAAATAAGCAAATATTCCCAGAATAATTCAAATTCCCAGATTTAAACAGGCCTTGATCCCCTAAACATTCCATTGAGTTTGATATCATTAATCACAAGCTTCAAATTATGCATCTATGGAAATACACGAGTGTAGAGGCTGAGTTATTGGGTAGTATTTAAGTGCTGAAATTTACAGCGTTATTTTCATATATTCTAAATGGCTTTTCATCTTTATAGCCAAAAAAAGCAGAGTGATTTTCACACATATGCTGTTACCAAGGAACACGATTAGGGAGTGCTGCAGAGTTATTGCAGGGATTTTTTTGGAAGACTGATCTGTGTGTGAAGTCCCAGATGTCCCTGAATGAAGCAGACACATCATCCATATCTCTTCTCCTCCTGGCAATGTCTATTCACATTATTTTGCCATTTCATAAACAAATACTTCGTGAATGAGAAACAAAAATTAACCCAGCTCCTGCTGTCTGGGGATCAAAGCCAGCCCTGGAAATGCCAAATCTCAAGGCTACATTTTCTCTCTATCACAATTCTTAATTGAAGAGATAAATCCCCAAGTGTCCTAACCCTGAATGTTGCTTGGATCTGGAAATTGCTTTGCCACATTCTCCCCTCTGCTGAAACTCCCATGGAAGCCAATGCCATGACTTGGGGAAATACTATTTCTGAAGTGGAGCTGAGCTGTCAGATCCCAGATTTGGGGTGTTTTTCTGAGCAGAACACATCAGGGAGAACTCCAGCCATTCAGTAAGAGTGAGAGAGCATTTTTAGGAGTACGTTACACTGGCCACTGCTTACTCTGATATTTACACACACCTGAGTACTGCACAAAGTATTTCCCAGTCCCCCTCATTTTAGCATTCAGGGAATTAATTTCTCTTTGTTTGGTACATTTGTAATATTCCTTGGAAATTACAAAGCTTATAAGTGAGACTTTTAAGCACATTCTCTGGATCTACACTGTGTGCAGAGATTCTGCTAAAAGCTACAAGCCTTTTCTGACACATTTTCACTTTGAGATTTCTATACAAAAACCATTTTTCTCGAACACATCTGTGAAATACCAAGCGATGTTTTACAATGTTTAATTTTTTATTCCCTACATAATTGATCATTGCTTCTCACTTTTCCTGGCTAGCAGTTTCCCCTCCTCCAGCATGAATCTGCAGTTCACAGGTTTGCATATAAAAAACAGTTTTAGAGTTCCAAACACAGCCTGGCTGATGAGAAGGCACAGGAGTTGAAAGTGTGCTAATTTCTAAGGTATTGTGGTTGTGAAACTTGCTCTGTTTTCTGGGATGCCTTCCTTTCAGAAACATTTACCTTCTGAATTTCAACTGATACTGATTTAATGGCATTACTTGCAGACAAAGAATGTTTGATTTCCAAAAAGTTCCTGGTAGGTGGATACACTGACACTTCTTGAATGGCACAAAATAGGCTTCATCCAAAAATATTAATTATCTCTTTCCCTCAGCTGTCTGCTCTGCACAGCAGCTGTGCACCAACTCCTGTTAAATGTATATGGCACAACTCAGAGCTTGTTAAGGGAGCAGAGTCATTCCACTGCCTCTCAGAAACTTGGCCAGACCTGAATACTCACAATTCCCACTGAAGCTCATCAAATTACACGAGTTGAAACCCTGCCTGATCTCCTGTTTTCTTTGTGAATGATCTTATTTTTTCAGAATTGTTAAAATAACACGTCCTTCATTTCCCTCTCAAACCTCTCCTTGAAGCAACATAGACAAATTGCACTGGCATGAGTGAACTATGAGTAAAGTTCACTGTGAACCACAGAAATTAAAAATGTGAGTGAGGATGGGAACAGCTCCTCCTGTCCCTGTGCTCTGAGCTCAGTAACTGAGCACCAAACAACTCTGCCAAGCTTGACCCCGTTACAAACAGCTCACACCATGTGGGGAGCAGCAGCACTGAAAATGATGGATCCCATGGCAAGGTGCAGAGGAACACCTGTCCTGAAGGGTCCTGCTCTGAATGGCCACGCAGAGCCAGCAGGGATGTCCCAACCTGAGCAGGGATGTCCCAGCCTGAGCAGGGATGTCCCAGCCTGAGCAGGGATGTCCCAGCCCCTTAGCATGGATAGCAGGGATGTCCTAACCTGAGCAGGAATGTCCCAGCCCCTGAGCAGGAATGTCCCAGCCAGGATATTCCAGCCAGAGCAGGGATGTCCCAGCCCCTGAACATGGCTAGCAGGGATGTCCCAGCAGGGATGTCCCAGCCTGAGCAGGGATGTCCCAGCAGAGACATCCCAACCTGAGTAGGGATGCCCCAGCAGGGATGCCCCAGTCCCTGAGCAGGGATGTCCCTGCAGGGATGTCCCAGCAGGGATGCCCCAGCCCCTGAGCAGGGATGTCCCAGCCCCTGAGCAGGGATGTCCCAGCCCCTGGGTAGAACCAGCAGGGATGTCCCAGTCTGAGCAGGAATGTCCCAGTCTGAGCAGGAATGTCCCAGCCCCTGAGCAGGGATGTCCCAGCAGAGACATCCCAACCTGAGTAGGGATGCCCCAGCAGGGATGCCCCAGCCCCTGAGCAGGGATGTCCCTGCAGGGATGTCCCAGCAGGGATGTCCCAGCCCCTCAGCAGGGATGCCCCAGCAGGGATGCCCCAGCAGGGATGTCCCAGCCCCTCAGCAAAGCCATCAGGGAGGTGCAGGAGCCCCCAGAGCTGCCCTGAGGACAGGAGGATCCCCTGCCCCTGGAGTGTTCCCCTGTGAGATTCCAACCCCGGCACACAGGGCAAAATGAAACAGTAGAAATGTCTGGATTACTGAATACTTCAATAAATGTCTAGGCTCAAAACCAATTGTCCAGAGGAATGACGAGCACCACTGGATTTGTGGTTTTAATTCTCTTGCAGCTGATTACCTGGAGATTTACAGAATGGCTGTCTTAACCGGCCAGTTAACGAGGGCCAAAACAATTTCTCTCTCTCCAGAAAACATTTACATATTGGCAAAACAGTTAATCTAAATCTTTCTAATTAACCTATTAATTCCAGATTTCTATTCCTCCTTACTACCAAGTAATAAAAGATGAACAAAACATTTCAAGGGGTAGGGAAGAATAATTTCTTTCCTTACTTGACACCTCTTTGATCTCATTCCTAAGGCTGAACAATGGCAGCCTAAGCAAAGACTTTTGCTTAGTGCTGTATTTATTCATTGCTCATATTTTTAAAGGTGATTAAAGATTATGCACATCAATAGGAAGAAAGCCCACAGCACATTCATTATACCACTTGTTTTAGCAAGTTGATTTTTAGCCAAATTAAATTCTGGTACCTTTGTCACCACTTATTTTAAACTCAGGAAATTAATATCTTATTTATGAAAAGATGAAGCAGTTATTGGAAGAGCTGTAACACCATAAACAGAGTATACACTGTGATATTAAGCCATAAAATTAAATGCTGGCAAGCGTTCAACCCAGAGACAACGTCATTGTTTCATTTATATTTAACCAAAAGTTCAAAATTTTTAAAAAATTCAGGTAAAGGCACCTTGCTAAGCCACTGTACCTCAGGACAGTATGCTCACATATTCACTATCAATATCTGTAATTAAAAGACTTTTATATAATAGGTGAACTCTTGCTTTTCTGGCTTATTCAGACTTGTTTTAACTAGAAACAATGCAGAACCTGCTTTCTACTAGATTAGCTCTGAACAGCTCCAGCCTAAATGTATGTCTGACTTCCCTCAAAGAGGAATTGAAGATGGTAAGTAAATATTTGATTTGTAAAGGTAAATAATCTCATAGAGGAAAACTGAGTAGTGATGTGCCCAACAATAACTGCTCTTGTACTATCCAGTGAGAGCAAAGGGTAAGATAGGAAAGAAAATGCAGAATGCCACAGGAACTCTGCTGGAATGTACAGGCATAAATAGAAGTATATATATACACATAAAGAATTTACTTGTCTCAAAATTTTAGTAACAAGTATTGTTTTAAAATAGCAAACCTTCAGCCTTCCCTGGAGTTTGTATCCCCAGTGCCTGGGTGACAGGAGCAGCAGACACGTCCCACCAGCACCTCACACAACCGAGCAGCCCTGCAGAAGCCTCAGGCTGCACTCAGTATGACACAAGCAGCACGAAAACCCCTAAAGTCTGAGGATGCTGCTGTGCAAAACCTCACATGTGAGACAATGCACAGACCAAGGTCAGGGAAAACCTGTAATAGCAGAATATCCCAAGAGAAACAACTAAACTGTGGACAACTCTTAGATAAGAGGAACTCCAATTGTTATTTTGGGCCCCAAGAGGACAAAACCATTGGAAAATTGTTTATTTTTTATAGTGATTCATTTTTAATAGCTGACGTGCACAGTGAAGCCCCAGCAGCATCGCTCTCAACCACATCCCTTTTCCACGTCACAGAACAAGCCAAACGGGGGCATGAGGGATATTTCTGCGCTTCTGTTCGCCCGTGCGATTTCCCAGCGCTGCAGCGCCGTGTCCGTCACCCATCCACCCATCCATCCACCCATCCATCCATCATCCATCCACCCATCCATCCATCCACCATCCATCCACCCATCCATCCATCCACCCATCCCCACGAGAGCCGCAGCCGCAGCGAGGGCAGGCACCGGAGCGGCTCCCGCACGGCTGCACCGGGGCTGTGCGGCACTGCCGGCCCGTCCTTCTGTGCCACCCATCCCCGCACGGCTGCACCGGGGCTGGCTCCGGCACTGCCCTGGTGTCCGTCACACCGACTGTGCCAGCCGGGGCTGGCTCTGGCACTGCCCTGGTGTCCGTCACACTGACTGTGCCAGCCGGGGCTGGCTCTGGCACTGCCCTGGTGTCCGTCACACCGACTGTGCCACCCGGCAGCCTGGAGCAGCCTCTGCCCTGGTGTCCGTTCACACCGACTGTGCCACCCGGCAGCCTGGAGCAACCTCTGCCCGCCGGGGCTGGCTCTGGCACTGCCCTGGTGTCCGTCACACCGACTGTGCCAGCCGGGGCTGGCTCCGGCACTGCCCTGCTGCCCGTCCGTGCCACCCCCGCACGGCTGCAGCCGGAGCTGTGCGGGACCCGGCCACGCTGCGGGGCGAGAGCGGCCCGGGCTCCGCCGGCCGTGCCCGCTCTGGGCACGCACCGGGCGGGCAGCGCCGCAGCGGAGGCGGCCCCGCGGTGTCCTCGGCCCCGGCCACCGCCCCCCGCACACCCCCGGGCCGCCGCCCCCCGCACACCCCGATCCCGCCGGGCTCTGCCGCCGCCCCCCGGGCCACTGGAGCCACCGCCCCCCGCACACGCCGGCCGGCAGAGCCACCGCACACCCGGGGCCGGCGGGAGCCCCCATCCCCAGCACGCCCCGGCCGGCAGAGCCGCCGTACACCCCGGGCCACCGCAGCCGCGCCTCCCGCACATCCCGGGCCGGCAGAGCCGCCGTACACCCCGGGCCACCGCAGCCGCGCCTCCCGCACCGGCAGAGCCGCCGTACATCCGGCCGGGCTGTGCCGCCGTGCGCCGGCGCGGGCCGCGCATGGCCGCATCCTCCCCACCGCGGCACTCGCTCGCTCACCGGATCCTGGCGGCCGTGGTGGCGTTGCCGGTCTGTGCCCGCAGGCACGCCAGCAGCAGCAGCCTCATCGCGGCCGCTCCGCTCCGCCCGCCGCCGCCGCCTCACCTGCCCGCGGTCCCGGAAACGGCGCTGCGGAGCGGGGCCGGAGCGGCCGCGGCCCCGAGCCCTGCGCGACCAACCCGGGCGGGGATGGGCCAGCCTTGGCAGGCGCTCCCGGGCAGAGGGCACCTGGATACCTGGCAGAGGTTTGGGTGCCTGCCCACGCCTTGGACAGCGCCGCGTGCCCTCGTTAGTCCGGCACAGAGGGGACACGCTCGGATCATGGCCGGGGAACGGGAATTCAAAGAACTCCTGAGGACAGCATCGCAGCCTCTGCCTCCTGCTGCCACCCAGGAGGGGCCTCATGCTCGGGCGATAGGAATAAACCTAAACGTGGGTAAGATGCCAAGCGCCACAAGAGCCAGAGGAATGTGCTGGTCCGAAGAGTAAGGAATGGGATGGTCAAATACCACTTCCATCATCAGGAATGCCACAAAACGCAGCAGAACCAAAGGTGTGTGAGAACAGGGAAAAGGCAAGAAACCACAGCAACAGGCAGAACCCAAAGATACAACAAAACAGGGAAGAAAAAAGAACAAACCTGAACTCCAGATGAAGAAAACAATACCCCAAACCAGCAAGCCACTCTTCAGGACAAAAGGGTCCACCCCAGTTACAGCCAGAAACACAGAACGGCTGAGTGGGGAGCAGCAGGAAGGTGAAGCCAGCTCAGGGCGTCCGTTGGGAGATTAATAGCAAGCAAACAGGTGGCTGATTGTAGATACCC